>CM062819.1:1564535133-1565214299 GCA_031772625.1 Pinus tabuliformis | reverse complement strand
TCACTAAAAAAATTTAGGTCAACTATATATCTAATCTATATCTACTTTCATATGCTCTTTAGTTTTTGGGTTTTAATTTTCTTTCATAAATTCTTGGTACATACTTGGGTTTTCCTTCTTCATGTTCCTCTTTTTAGGAGGAGTTGCTCTTGCTCCAAGTTACTCTTCTCTCATGTTATTGTACTTTCGGTTTATATTCCTCATTATTGGCATAGTTTCTTGCATCCATATTGGTTGAGGGTTTCTTTTTTCATGTCTTATTCCACACCCCTTTTTCAAATTCTTACTTTAAAGGGAGATATCAACAATAGCTTTTGATGTATGAGAAACATAATATTACAAAGTTCATCTAAAATATTCAAATATTTAACTCACTATAATGGTCTTTAGTTGGTTGCTTGTAAAATTGTTTACCATATATGTGGAGATTGGAAAAATTAACCTTATTGTTTATTGCAAGTGCAAAACAAGTTTAAGCATGAAAGGAGGTTTAAAATCATTGTTTTTCTTGGTTTATAAAGCTTATTTAATATGTAAGGAGGTTGAATCTTATACTTTTCTGATTTATTTTTTCTTTTCATATACCCCTAATAAATTAAACTATAATGTATTCTTATATTTCATTTTTTTGTTGTTGTTTTCATATAATGAATATTTAATTTGGTTCCTTAATAGTGTCAAATTTCATTTTGTAAATCCATACTTAGGTAGTCTTCTCTAATATCATTTTAAAATTTATATGTCACTGATGATGGATGAGGTGTCCATTCAAAACGTGAAATATTTCAATTCTAACACATACTTTATTTGTAGAAATCTCAAATGTCATTGTATTTTAGGTTTTCTCCCACCTAATAAGACTAAACAATCACTATTTGTGTTCTCTCTCCCAAAGTAAAAAAGAAAATTTGAAAGATAAACCATTATTCCTTGAGGGTTTAACTTATTTTGCACATTGGGTAAAGGAAAAAGACCACTTCAATTATTTGGTTTGTATATTCAATTTATTGTTTAACCAACAACCAAAGTAAAGGATAAAATAAATCAATTTTGTACACTTCCTTCTCGCTTTTGTTGGATTATGGTTTTACGTATTTTATTTTCATAGATAAGATATTTTAAATCAATATGAAATACATACTCATAATTAAGCTTTAAGTCTACTTAATTTTTCATCCTTTCTTTTTTATTATTTTTTAAACAATAAATTTGAAAAAAAAAACTAATAACCTCATTCATACTAAAACTATTTATCTTATATTGGCTAACATTATTTGGTAATGTGTTAGCCTTGTTGTTTGAAATTTATTCTCTCAAATCCATTGGTTATTTACGATACTATTTTTTACCATCTAGTTGTTAAGAGTAATCTCTATACTTAATTTTTCTAGGTTAAAAATGTACATTCCTTAGATCACTTAAACCTATTGAAATTTATGAAAGATCAATTAGAATGAGTTTTTCCATACCAAATAAGATTATGCATCTCATGTGGCTTGATTCACTCAACATAATCTCACCTGTTTGGTATTTAGTTTATTTTGGAATCCTTTAATTTCCTTCCCTCCTCAAAGGAGAGTTTTTTTTTTTTCTATTAGTTTTCAATATTCCTCCTTTATAGAAAATTTCATCTCTATTTCCAAGTTTCCTCCTCAAACAAAGTATGTTTCTTTTCATCATATCCTCTTTTAGAAAAAGAAAGTTGGAATGATCCTTTTTCAATTCTTTTTCAATCCCTTCGCTAATATTGGAACACGACCCTCTCACTTTTTATTTAAGTTACATTTAAACATTTTTCCTTGGGAAAATATTTTTCATACCTACCTTATCGCTTAAGGGAAAGATCTCCTCTTTCACCACCTAAAATTTCAAATAAACTACTTTATAAATTAGTTCTCATGTTAGGCTTCTACCTTGCTTCCATGTAGTTTAGTTCTACCTCTCTCAAGTAAAATCCTACATACTTTATCAAATGTGAAAAATTAACCAAATTTCCTCTAAAAATAATAAGGCTCTCAACTTTAAAGAGGCCCTTATGTCTCCCATGAATTTCCCATTTCCTTTATACATTCTCCTTTTAGGTGTGCTTCCACCTTATATTCCCTTCATCATGAATGATAATTCAACATCCCAAAAGTATGGATATATTTGCATCTAATTGTTAGAAACTTGTGTACATATTTTCCTATATTTGCTGGAATACATGTCTCGAAACCTTTCATAATCAAGAAATTTGTATGGCCAACTATCACCACTCAAGATGGAGTTCCTGTAAAGCATTCTCAACTTATAAATGTGTATCCTCTTACACTGGGAGTTTATCAACCTAGCCATACTATATATGTTTTGATGATGTATTTGACGCAATATATGGTGCCTAAAATAATGACTATGACCCTACCAATCCTTCAACTCAATCTTCAATCTAGGCTCCCAACCTCAACCAAATTATGGAATGGCGTATTCACTTTGTCCTTCCGCTAGATCTGACCCTCAAACCACTCCATCTCATTTGGGAGCTACCCTTAATTAGTAGAAACCTAACAATGTAATTACTCATTTTTCAATAACCTAATAAACATATACTATATATCAAACCTAATTTCAATATCCCAACTCCACTTGGAAAGGAAAAACAAACTCTCAAAACAATAAACTCTTCACTACCAGCCAAGTTGACTATCCCAAATTTAATGAATATACTAATATTGTATTACTTAATAAACACAACCACCTATAAAGAAAACACAAGTTATTCATAATTTTGGTGTTACTCAAGGTGATGATTTTAATATGCCACTCCATAATGAAAATTTTGGTCCCATTGAATGTTGATGAAAGGAGTTAGGGAAAGTACTTATGCATTGGCCTAAGTTTCTAAGCATGTGCAAGTAGCCTAATTAACCCTTATGCTTAACAATTGTTTCAATGATTAAAGTAATTAGATTTTATAAGACACATTGAGTTAATATAATGAAATGCAAAGATTATTTCCATTAGCAAATTAAATGAATCTCAAAGATTGACCTAAATTGATGTTGAGAAATAATCTCAATTATCAATCACCTTAGGGATTAGGGTTGTGGATTTAATTAATAACTAAATCTTATAAAAGGAAGGCTAGGTTAAGGGATAAGATGCATCTTGAGTATGAGACATAGTGAGATAGTGAGACCTTAGTGATTGGGTGGAGAATTACTTTCATCCAATTGCGTATGGTTCAAGGAAGAGTGATGGGACCCAGCCCACGCTCCAACGTAACCTTTTATGTCAAGTTGTACGATGTTAATTATGTTGGCGGATTCGGTTGTTGATTGGAAGTTGATTACAAATATAAGTGTTGGATATTTTTATTGGATTTGGCAATCATTAAATGTGGCTCGTAAATGCGAACCTGCCCTGTGCCTAGCCTTGGTCTTTGTTTTCCCGCTTGGTCTTTTACACAAAACCATTGGGCCTTGTGGTCATTGTTTGGCTTTTGCTCTATTGTGGGAGCTCTGTGAGGGTTCCTATCAAAGTTCTCTACCTCATCCCGATTCTTATGGAAAACTCTGTTTTTGGGTGTGGCTGTGAACGAATATTGGTCTCCCAGACTTTCTTGTGCTATTGGCAATGAATTTTCCTTGTTGCAAGAAATTGTCTTGGCTCGGTTGGTTCGCTCGTATTCTTCTGCTTAGTGAGTTATTGTTTTGTTCTGTTGTTGCTTGGACTCGATGCCTGGTCTCTCGGGCCACCGATTGTTCTTTCCTGTTGTCGACAATGTTCTTAGCTACTGTTATAGTGCTAAAGTCATTTTAAATTCTGGTTCCTGTGTGCACAGGTTTCGTCACAATGACTCGCTCGGCTACAGCTTCAGGTAATTTGTCCCTCCGTGTTTTATCTCCACTCCCTTCTGGTTTAGAAGCTAACCAATGCCTGCTCCTCTTGTCTCAGGCTTCTTTTGGTTTTCTGCGGCTCTATTTCATGAGATTCTTGGTCCTGTCATGCTCCCAGGTAAATTATGCTCTCCCCTTGCTTATGTTGTATCTCTGTTCAGGCATCACTGTGTAATGTATGCTAACCTTGGCTCGTTCTATCTGCACAGGTCGAGGGTTCGACCTTGGGCGCGAAGGATTATCACGATTCGGTCTCCAAACCCTACAACTCTTTGCTGGTAGGCTCTGTCTTCCACAGTTTGTCAACTTGTAGTTAGGGTTTTGTGGTTCTATGGTGATTGCTCCTCGTCGTTCGGTTGCTGTGTATGATTTGGGTCGTTCTCACGACCTAGGCCTGTGTCTGGTTTCAAATTCTAGTTTATTTACTGTTCTGGTCTGGCTGTCTAGTTGGGGCTCGAGGGTTTTCTTGACATCAAACCCTGGACTAGGGTTTGTTCGTTCTAGCGGACGCTGTATACTCTATTTGTTTTGGACAATGTAATACTTAATTTGTATTGAACAACAGCAATATATATATATATATATATATATATATATATATATATATATATATATATATATATATATATATATTATCTGTCTCTATTTGTTAAAGAAAATGTGTGATGGTTCATCCAGAATTACCTCTGTTGTAGTTTGTTTCACCAGTGCCTTGATTCTGTATTCTCCATACGATTGTTCAATGTATGACTTTCTCCTGGTCGTGAGTTTTGTTCACGTACCCGTCCATTCTGGTTGTGGAAATTACATGCGTTTTACAATATTCAGCTTTCTGTTAAGAGAGGAAAAGAAAAACAACCTACAGTTGTAGGCCTGCACTCTGCTTATTATTTCTAAGTTTAATTAGTCAATAAATAAAACACAATTGCACAACACGTAGGCAATGATACAGATGGCTGATAGAGAAATTTACGTTCTGTCTCTTTTATTACTTGTATCTATAAATGCTGAACCTTTCTCATGTTTTTCATTATTACATTTATATGCTTTGTTTGCAGTTAACGAAACTGTGTAGTTACTTTCAGTTGTAGACAGTATGGTTACATAACTACTAGATATTCGGTTTTGTTTTCATGACAATATTTTTGTGTACATTTAGACACATTTGTCTTTTTCTTTTAGAATAAAAGACAATTTCTAATCCACTGTTTATTAAAGTCAGACAAATAAATAATCCTAACTGACCAACTACCTTTGACTAATACAGAAATTAAGACAAAAACGAGATCCTACCTCCTACTTTTGCAAACTAAACATAAAATACAAACCAAATTCTAGCTCAACTTTCCAACCTGGAAGAGACCAACACTTGGTCATGGCGCCTTAGCTGGATGCTCCTGCATCAGGCTCTTGGGCAAAAAAGAAATCATAATTCTAGTCCATGAGCTGCTCGACTGAAGAACCTGTCTGCCCAATCTGCCTGGCATCAAGCCACGAATTGTCCTCAATAGGATGGTTCTTCCACTTGACCAGGTATTGCAGATACTTCTTCCGCTGAGTTTGTTTGGCCACCTGAGTATCGAGGATGCTCTCGATCTCGAGAGGTTGAAGGTAAGGTATCTGTCTCATCCAAGTTTCTCCTCCATCTTGGGTATTCCGTGTGGGCCATGTAGTTATATCTTCTTCTTCTTCTTTTGGGTCAGCGGTGTAAGGGAACAGGTCTGCTACATTAAAGATGGGTGAAATGCCTATCCCTGGTGGTAGCTGTAACTCATAGGCATTCGCTAAAAATTTCCGGAGGATTTTGCAGGGTCTTATCTTCTTATACTTTAACTTATTGTATGCACCTCTAGGGAAGCGTTCCTTAAGCAAATGCATGAGGACTCATATCCTACGTTAAACTGTACTTCCCTTCTCTTCAAATCTTCTTTCTATATATACTTTAGGTTGCTGTCCTGAAATTTAATTTTTACTTGCTCATGCAAATCCCTCATCGCGTTAGCGAAATCTTCTCCATCTGCGCTTCACCTTTCCTGCAATCCAAGATCTTGCAACTCATGCACTTCGCAGGGATGCATGCCATAGAGGATCTGAAATGGACTGTAACCGGTGCCATGATTAGGCGAGTCATTATAAGCGAACTATGCCTGAGCAAGCACTCGATCCCACATCCATGAATTCTCACCAACCAAGCTTCACAGCAAGTTCCCCAGACTCTTGTTTACCACCTCTATTTGTCTGTTGGTTTGCGGGTGATAAGAAGAGTTGTAACTCAACTGTGCATCCATATTCTTCCACAGGGTATGCCAAAAGTGCCTTGTAAACTTCACATCCCTGTCCGAAAGGATAGACTTATGCAACCCATGTAACCTAACAATCTCTGTAAAAAACAAGTGGGCCACGTGAGTGGAATCACCAGTTTTTCTAAAAGGGATAAAATGCACCATCTTCGAGAATCTGTCCACTACTACCATCACTGAGCCATAACCTCACTATGTCTTAGGTAGCCCTAAGACAAACTCCAAGCTGACTGAGTCCCACGGCCTGCCTAGAACAGGTAATAGTGTGTATAGTCTCGTGTTCTGACTGTGACCCTTCGCCAACTGGCACACTTTACACTTGGTCACAAATCCCTGTACATCCCTTCGCATCTTTGGCCAAAAATAGAAATGATTTAGCTACTCGAGTGTTTTGTCTATGCCAAAATGTCTGGCTAGACCTGCACTGTGCTTCTCCCGAATAATATTCTCTCTCATCGAGCAGTCAGGAATGCATAGTTGTCCTCCTTTAAACAATAGTTTCTCTTGCAAGTTGTAGTCCAACCATGGACTATTATCTCTTACCAAGGGATTCTTACATGCCTCATAGGCCTCCTTAAAATATGTGTGAGTCTAGTATAAATCTTTTAACTGCTCAAAACCCAGGACTTTCACAATACTCTCCTGCAGAAGTAAATCTCTCCTACTCAGTGCATTCGCCACCTTGTTGGCCTGCCCGCTGATGTGTTTCAACACGAAGTTGAAACTCTGGAAATACTCCACCCATTTTGTATGTTTGTGGTTCAGCTTGTGCTGTTGCATTACATATTGTAGTGCAGAATTATTTGAAAACAACAAAAATTCATTTCCCAGCAAATAATGCCTCCAGTGTTTTAATGCCTATACAATAGTATAGAACTCTTTGTCATAAGACGAATATTTCTATCTGCTTTCGTTTAGCTTCTCACTGAAGAATGCCACATGCTTATCCTCCTGGCTAAGTACAAATCTAGTAGCCGTACTGCTAGCATCACAACGAACCTGAAAAAGCTTATTGAAGTTTGGCAATCTCAGGATTGGCTCTCTATGATCTTTCTCTTTAATAGTTGGAAACTTCTCTCCACTGCATCCGTCCATCGAAAAGGGTGACTAGCCTTTTTAATGGTGTCCAACATAGGTGCACAAATTTTGCTAAAATTTCTTATGAATTTTCAGTAAAAACGCGCTAGTCCATGAAAGCTACATACCTCGAATAAGATTTTCGGAGATGGTCAGTTAACTATTGCTACAACCTTCTACGGATCCATCTTCAGTTCATTTTTTGCTATTACAAGGCCTAAATAGATCAATTCCTTCTACAAAAAAGTACATTTCTTCAAATTATTTAGTAGTTTATTCTGCTATAATTTTTCCAACACTTTCCGAACATGTTGAAGGTGCTCTTCCCTTGTCCTTTTGAAAATTAGTATGTCGTCCAAGTATACTATCACAAATTTTACAATGTATTCTTTCAACATCTCATTCATTAACCACATAAATGTATTGAGTGCATTGCTCAACCCAAATGGCATGACCAACCATTCATACAGTCCCTCATTTGTCTTAAAGGCTGTCTTGCACTCGTCCCCCTCTCGTATCCGGATCTGATGATACCCGCTCTTCAAGTCTATCTTAGAAAAATATGCTGCCCCACTTAACAATCCATCATGTCATCCATCCATGGTAGTGGAAACCTGTACCGGATGATGATTTTGTTGATGGCCCTCGAGTCTGTGCACATCCACCATTCTCCTCCTTTCTTGGGAGCGAGAACCATTGGAATTGTGCAAGGGCTCAAACTCTCCCTAATCAATCCTTTGTCTAGCAGTTCCTGCACCTGCTTCCTAATCTCTTCATTGTCCTTGGGGCTCATTCGGTATGCTATCTTGTTTGGCAAACTGGCTCTGGGTATGAAGTCAATATGGTGACTTATACTCCTTTTGGGGGCAATTTGTCCGGAAATTCATCCACCACTATGTCTGTAAATTCTTGCAACATCTGCTGAATTTATGGGGGTAAATCTAATGCCTCTGTATGTAATAACATTGTTTTTGTTTTTTTACGATAACATAACCCATCTCACTATCCTCAACTTGCTTCAGAAACTATTTTTCACCAATCAAAAATTCTCTTGGCTCACTTGTCCCTACTGGACCTTCCTCCTTGATGGGTACAAGCATATGCTTAACTCCATCCTTGAAAAACTTATAACAATTCATCAATCCAGCACCACCTTTCTATCGTACTGCCATGGCCTGCCCAGTAGTATGTGACATACATCTATCGACATAATGTCACAAATGACTTTATCCTTATATCTGCCTATTTGAAACTCCACCTCACACTATTCATCCACCAGCAACTGATGACCTTTTTGTAGCCATGAAAATTTGTAAGGGGTGCGATGTTTCGATCACTTCAATTCTAACTTTTCCACCATCCCTGTGGGAACTAAGTTATGTATACTACCGCTGTCAATAATTAACTTACAACACTTACCATGTGACTTACAAACTATTCTAAAAAAAGCTTTCTGTTGTGTTTGTTTGGTGGCTTCTTTGACTGGTTTTAATAGCACCTTGTTCAGTACTAGGGCTTCCCCTATTTCTTGGGCATTCTCTGCTTCTTGGGGAGGTGCCTCTGCTTCCTCTGGTTGTGCAACATATTCACCCCTCTATGCATCTTGGTCTTCCTCAGGACACTCGAATGCTCTGTGTCCCCATTTATGACACCTGTAACATTGATAACTAGCCCCTCTACCTCGGCCATTTCCCCTGCCTCGCTGATATGGCCTACCACCTCTCACACTATCACCTTTGTCTGTTGATCTGGAAGCTCTATAACTGTTGCCTTCCTCATTACTACTAGTAGTTCACCCTCTGCCATAGGACTGGCCTTTTCCCCTGCCGGCTCCTCGCCCACCAGGCATTCTGCCTTCTAGTAATTTTCTCTTCAGCTTTCATCACACTCTGATATGCTTCTTCAATGTTCTTTGGAGACAAAATACTAATTTCGTCTAAAATTTCTAGTCTTAAACCATTTACGTACCTGGTTGTCTTTTCTGTGGTATCCTCTATACAACTGACCCTTAGGTTCACTCGATAAAACTCCTTAGTGTACTCCCTCATCGTCATTCCTTTCTGTTTCAGATTTTGCACTTTCCTGTGTAGTGCAATCTGATAATATTTTGGCAAAAATCTGCTCTTCAACTTGGCCACCATCCTTGACCAAGTTTTGATCGGCAACTTGTTCAATCTCCTTCTCTCCATTTGGACATTATCCCACCATAGGGCTGCATGTCCCTTTAACTTAGTCGCAGCGAACCTCCCTCTACAGTCCTCACTAACTTCCTCACGCTTAAAATACTTATACAACTCATTGATCCAATCCAATAGAACCTCTCTGGACAAGCTGTCATCATAGTTTGGGAGTTCTGGTTTGGGTTTACTGCTTGCCACTAAAACAGATCTCAACAGTCTCACTTCTGGGGTCTCGCCATCCGATCCATCTGTCATTTCTTCAGCTTCCTCTTCACTATCATCGCCTACCTCCGAGACTCTTCTTCTCCTTACCTCTACTGCCTCCAAACGGGCACTAAGAATCCTGATCTCCTCTCTCAGTCCTTCCTCTGCTATCCTTCGAGCACCTCTGCCATGACCTCACCTTCCTACCTCCATTTATCTAACTGACCTTAAAACGAAAAAATTGCTCTGATACCACTATGATGGAACCAACCCACGCTCCAACATAACCTTTGATGTCGAGTTGTCCAGTGTTAATTATGTTGGCGAATTCGGTTGTTGATTTTGTGGTTGATTATAGATATGAGTGTTGGATATTTTTATTGGATTTGGCAATCATTAAATGTGAACCTGCCCTGTACCCAGTCTTGGTCTTTGTTTTCCCGCTTGGTCTTTTACACAAAACCTTTGGGCCTTCTGGTCATTGTTTGGTTTTTGCTCTATTGTGGGAGCTCTACGAGGGTTCCTGTCAAAGTGCTCTACCTCGTCCCGGTTCCTATGGCAAACTCTGTTTTTGGGTGTGGCTGCGATCGAATATTGGTCTCCCGGACTTGCTTGTGCTATTGGCAACGAATTTTTCCTTGTTGCATGAAATTGTCTCGGCTCTGGAGGTTGGTCCGCTCGTATTCTTCTACACAGTGAGTTATTGTTTTGTTTTGCTGTTGCTTGGACTCGATGCCTGGTCTCTCGGGCCACCGGTTGTTCTTTCCTGTTGTCGACAATGTTCTTAGCTACTGTTATAGTGCTAAAGTCATTTTAAATTCTGGTTCTTGTGTGCACAGGTTTCGTCACAATGACTCGCTCGGCTACAGCTTCAAGTAATTTGTCCCTCCGTGTTTTATATCCACTCTCTTCTGATTTAGAACCTAACCAACACCTGCTCCTCTTGTCTCAAGCTTCTTTTGGTTTTCTACAGCTCTATTTCATGATATTCTTGGTCATGTCATGCTCCCAAGTAAATTATGCTCTCCTCTTGCTTATGTTGTATCTCTGTTCAGGCATCACTATGTAAGGTATGCTAACCTTGGCTCATTCTATCTTCACAGGTTGAGGGTTCGACCTTGGGTGTTAAGAATTATCATGATTCGGTCTCCAAACCCTACAACTCTTTGCTGGTAGGCTCTGTCTTCCACAATTTGTCAACTTGTAGTTAGGGTTTTGTGGTTCTATGGTGATTTCTCCTTGCCATCTGGTTGTTGTGTATGATTTGGGTTGTTCTCACAACCTAGGCCTGTGTCTGGTTTCAAATTCCAGTTTATTTACTGTTCTGGTTTGGCTGTCTAGTTGAGGCTCGAGGGTTTTCTTGACATCAAACCCTAGACTAGGGTTTGTTCGTTCTAGCGAACGTTGTATACTCTATTTGTTTTGGACAATGTAATACTTAATTTGTATTGAATAGCAGCAATATATATATATATATAGATATATATATATATATATATATATATATATATATATGTATATATGTATATATGTATATATGTATATATATATATGTATATATATATATATATATACATATATACATATACATATACATATACATATACATATACATATACATATACATATACATATACATATACATATACATATACATATACATATACATATACATATATAGATATATTATCTATTTCTGTTAGTTAAAGAAAATGTGTGATGGTTCGTCCAGAATTACCTCTGTTGTAGTTTGTTTCACCGGTGCTTTCATTCTGTATTCTCCATATGATTGTTCAAGGTATGACTTTCTCCTGATCCTGAGTTTTGTTCACGTACCCATCCGTTTTGGTTGTGGAAATTACATGTGTTTTATAGTATTAAGCTTTCTGTTAAGAGAGGAAAAGAAAAGCAACCTACAGTTGTAGGCTTTCACTCTGCTTGTTATTTCTAAGTTCAATTAGTTAATAAATATAACACAAATTGCATAGCATGTAGGCAATGATACAGATGGCTGATATAGAAATTTGCATTCTGTCTCTTTTATTACTTGTATCTGGAAATTATGAACCTTTCTCATGTTTTTCATTATTACATTTATATCCTTTGTTTGCAGTTAACGAAACTATGTAGTTACTTTCGGTTGTAGTGATCTGGATTTAAGCAGGAACGCAATAGATTACAGACATAACCATAAATACAGAGATGCGATAACCATAAAAACAGAGATGCAGCGGAAATAATACTTCATTTCATTAATGGAGAATACTGAAATATGCTTACAAATATAAATAACCCAGCTAGGGCGATGGTAGCTTATCTCTGAGAAGAGATGTGTCGGCTACATGCCTCTGAACTGTTCCGAACTGTCTTTACAATGAGGCTCGAAGGCCTATTTATTATTGAGAAACAATGGAAAACCCTTCGCATTCCAAAACCTAACCCTAGAAGATGAAACGCCAAATTGTGGGCCCCGTTTTGGGGTGAGTTGGACAGCCAACTTCCCGGGGTCGCGAATTGGTCATATTATCTCCATTTGACCCGCGTGATAGCCCGTTGGAAAGATCTCTCCGAGGACTACGACGGAAAAGACGATTTTTATCAGAAAAATCGCTGCGGTGGATTTCCCAAAAAACGTCGTTTAGGGCCTCAAAACGGCTCCGGAAGTTTAGGACCTGAAAAACTGCTAAAAATAGTAAACTACGCTATAATTAAGGAAACTGAAAAACTGAAAGAGACAGTTGTGGGGGTCCAAATGGGACAGGTGGGTGGCCACCAACATCCACCTGGATCATGTAGATAGTATGGTTACATAACTGCTAGGTATTCGGTTCTATTTTCATGACAAGATTTTTGTGTACATTTAGACACATTTGTCTTTTTCTTTTAGAATGACATGACAATTTCTAATCCACTGTTTATTAAAGTCAGACAAATAAATAATCCTAACCGACCAACTACCTTTGACTAATATAGAAATTAAGACAAAAACGAGATCCTACCTCCTACTCTGGAAAACTAAACATAAAATACAAACCAAATGCTAACTCAACATTCCAACCTGGCAGAGACCAACAACCGGTCATGGTGCCTTAGCTAGATGCTCTTGCATCAAAGAGTGCAAGGGGAAACAAGGGAATAATCTAGATTACTCAGCAAATCAAAGGTTAGTTCAATGGTTTGATTAGCTGAATTAATTACAAGTTCTTATTATATTGTTATTTTTCCTCATTGGGACATTATACCAAGAAGGGAGCCCATATATATTATAAGCTTCAGTTAATGAAATGACAAATTTTGAAGGGAATAATTTTCCGTTCCTTAAATGTTTTTCTTTTTTATAATATGGGTATTAATCGGTTTTAGCTATATTCATATTTAGTTTAGCTTATTTTTAATACATTTTTATTTTTTTACTACTTTATTCAGCGTGAAGAAGATTTTACTTTGATAAATAAATTGTTATTTTATAACTGGTTGAGTAAAAAAGTTACTTTAATTTAACCATGTGTATAATGTATACAAGAGTTGAGATGTGCATTCGAATTTATCTAATAACATACATACAAGTATTTTAAAAAGAAATTGAAAAAGAAGTTTGATAAAGATTCTTGAGTTAAAAATGGATAAAATATTGGAATAAATTTATTAGGTATAGAAATACAAAAAGTCCAATAATAAACATTATTATGTTAAGTAACACTCTTAAGTATGAAGTAGCTATAGTCATTTATGAATTCACAACGCACTACTATGTTTTACCTTGTATCACTTGTGTGAATCATTAATTAAATTTGATGGACAAGTATCCTCTCTAATTGTAATTGGGGTTACATTTTGTTTGCTTTGTTTTTGCACACATAATAACGCATACAGCTAAGTGAAAGAAGGAGCCCCCCTCCAATGTCAAACCCATGTCCTCCTTGCAACTTTAAGTTATTTGGTTTTGTAGACTATCTCCTCCATGCAACTCTAAGTTATTTGGTTTTGTAGCCCACAATTTTCTTTGCTTTGATTTTGGATGTTTTGGGCACATAAGAGAGCACACAAATAAGTGAAAGAAGCAGCCCTCATCCTCTAATGTCAATCCCATGTCCTCCTTGCAACTCTAAATTATTTCGTTTTGTAGCCCATACCCTCCTTGCAACTCTAAGTTATTTGATTTTGTAGCCCATCTTTGATTTCATAGCCCACATTTTTATTTGCTTTGGTTTTGGATATTTTAGGCACATAATAGAGCACACAAATAGGTTAAAGAAGGAGCCCTCCTCCTCCAATGCCAAGCCCATGTCCTCCTTGCAACTCTAATTTTTTTGGTTTTGTAGCCCATACCCTTCTTGCAACTCTAAGTTATTTGGTTTTGTAGCCCATCTCCCCATAATTGCAATGGTTATTTGGTTTTGTTTTGGATTTCATTATAGCTCCATTAGGGGTTCCCATGGAACATTTCCATTATAAAAGTGGGTTGCATCCTCTACAAGATAGGAGAGTTTTAAAAAGGGTTGATATGATATGTTCAATATGTGCTTGAAACTCAATGTGGGATTATCAGTGCCATGATTCAAAGGGATAAGTGTTAGCCTAAATTTGAATGAAAATTGCAAGAGAACAATGCAACATGGGGCAATTGCACTATAGACACAGTGAGGCGTGTTGTTGAAATGAGGGAATGGTAGAAGTAGGTAGAAGCATTTATGGGTGTCCAACATAATAAAAATTTGAAAGTTTCAATTCATATTGACTCATTAAAGAAACTTGCAGGTGAATTGTGGCTTATCTTGGCACTTGAAAGACAAATTAAAAAATATTCTTGCATGCAAATTCCTTTGTTATAGTAGAACCATTTGGGTCTTTGAGGATCCTGAATGCCACTTTCATACCAAATATAGACATAGGATGGTCTCTTGAAGCCACATCACATAATGATTAGAGTCACAGGGCCCCAAAAGATTATGAAGCAAAGAGGCATTGATTGCTACAAGCTCATAATGGGTGCAAAAACTAGTATTCTTCTTATTTTAATATTTCAAGTTTTGTCATGTGGTTAATCTTCTCAAATAGTTGTATGGTAATACACCTATCATTATATAATAAGTTACAATAGGGATGTTGCACTACAATAGGGAAGCTAGTCCCTCTATGTAGAATTTATTTTAATCTTGAATTCAAAAAGAGTGAAGGGATCTCTACTTGAATGGTTCATGAGGCACAATACTTGCTAAGGTTTTGCAAATGGGGTAGCAAGCTAAGTGGGCTTGATTGTGGGGAAAACTCCACAGTTAAGCGCGCTTGAGCCAGAGGAGATCTAGGATGGGTGACCTCCCGGGAAGTCCTGGTTACCGGGTGCAAGCCCCGGAAGTGATGATTGACGCTATGTGATTTATATCACTAGTTTCAATCCCACTTCTTCACCCCTGTGAGCATCACCCGATGCAATGAGTGCTAAGTGAACTATTCAAATCATGAGAAATTAGTCACTTACGACTACCTCTCATGGAAATGGTCATACGCGAATGACTTACTTAACGCAGTTGAATCCCAAAAATGATATCTAATATAATGCACTGCGTAAACCCCCTATACTTGAATTCAAAAAGAGTGAAGGGATCTCTACTTGAATGGTTCATGAGGCACAATACTTGCTAAGGTTTTGCAAATGGGGTAGCAAGCTAAGTGGGCTTGATTGTGGGGAAAACTCCACAGTTAAGCGCGCTTGAGCCAGAGGAGATCTGGGATGGGTGACCTCCCGGGAAGTCCTGGTTACCGGGTGCAAGCCCCGGAAGTGATGATTGACGCTATGTGATTTATATCACCAGTTTCAATTCCACTTCTTCACCCCTGTGAGCATCACCCGATGCAATGAGTGCTAAGTGAACTATTCAAATCATGAGAAATTAGTCACTTACGACTACCTCTCATGGAAATGGTCATATGTGAATGACTTACTTAACGCAGTTGAATCCCAAAAATGATATCTAATATAATGCACTACGTAAACCCCCTATACTTGAATTCAAAAAGAGTGAAGGGATCTCTACTTGAATGGTTCATGAGGCACAATACTTGCTAAGGTTTTACAAATGGGGTAGCAAGCTAAGTGGGCTTGATTGTGGGGAAAACTCCACAGTTAAGCGCGCTTGAGCCAAAGGAGATCTGGGATGGGTGACCTCCCGGAAAGTCCTGGTTACCAGGTGCAAGCCCCGGAAGTGATGATTGACGCTATGTGATTTATATCACCAGTTTTAATCCCACTTCTTCACCCCTATGAGCATCACCCGATGCAATGAGTGCTAAGTGAACTATTCAAATCATGAGAAATTAGTCACTTACGACTACCTCTCATGGAAATGGTCATACGTGAATGACTTACTTAACACAGTTGAATCCCAATAATGATATCTAATATAATGCACTGCGTAAACCCCCTATACTTGAATTCAAAAAGAGTGAAGGGATCTCTACTTGAATGGTTCATGAGGCACAATACTTGCTAAGGTTTTTCAAATGCGGTAGCAAGCTAAGTGGGCTTGATTGTGGGGAAAACTCCACAGTTAAGCGCGCTTGAGCCAGAGGAGATCTGGGATGGGTGACCTCCCGGGAAGTCCTGGTTACCGGGTGCAAGCCCCGGAAGTGATGATTGACGCTATGTGATTTATATCACCAGTTTCAATCCCACTTCTTCACCCCTGTGAGCATCACCCGATGCAATGAGTGCTAAGTGAACTATTCAAATCATGAGAAATTAGTCACTTACGACTACCTCTCATGGAAATGGTCATATGTGAATGACTTACTTAACGCAGTTGAATCCCAAAAATGATATCTAATATAATGCACTGCGTAAACCCCCTATACTTATTTTAATCTTGTATTTTGGATCTATGGTTTTGGCCTAAACATTACAATTTATTTTAATTGTTCATCCTTGTCTCAATTCCCTCTTTCAATAAAACATCTATATATTAATGTTAAAAAAATAAAATAAAAGGGTAGTGAGAAAATGTGTACATACGATATCTGGTCAAAATTTTGGGGATATCTAGTTGGAAATGTGTATTCAAGGTGATTCCCAAGGGGTTTGATTTCTCTTTTGGAAAATAGAAAAGAAAAAAAGTATTTTCTTACTATTGCACTACCTCTTCTCTCCTCAGTTGATCTTTGCACTATAGAAGTCCACTTGAGTCAAACCAAAGTCAAAGTGAAAGGGTCGGATTCAAGGCATGAGCGTAGAGAGGGTGACCACAGTATCCTAACCATAGATTACCACTTATCAACTTTTGTTCCAAACAACTACACAAGGAATAAAAGAAAAATATATCAATTAGAACCCTTCACACTTTCCCATCCCTCCTTTCTTATCACTCAATCCCCACTTTATTCTCAAATTTACAGCCCAATTTATTCTCTTAATACTCACCACCTCCTTATTGGAGTTCAAAACCACTTTCATCTCATAATTTAGAACTACTTCCCTAGCAAAGTTAATAAACACACACCTTCGTCAAACCCAAAGGAGCCTTTGAAGTGTGGAGATTGGATTTTGTTGGACCATTCAAATATGATAACTTCGGTACAAGGAAAAATTATATCGCTGCAACAATAGACAACTTAGAAAAGTAGGTAGAAGAAAAAATATTGAAGGATAATATTACATTTAGTATAGCTTCATTTTAAAATTGAACATATTATGCTACATATAAAAATTCAATTGAGTAAGATGGTAGATATGGGAGAGTAAAAACACATGAATGGTGTAAGAACTTAAATATGAATGACTAAATATCCCTAAGAAAAATGATCTAACATGTGCTATATAATGGCTTTGTAGGCTTAGGGCCACACTTGTAAATATGTAGACTACACAGTCATAGTAGTTATGGAAGACCCTCAAGGATTTGTTTATAAGAGTTTTCACAATCATACACAAAAACATGTTACATTATAGGTTCATGAAGTGGACCCCATAAGTTGTTCTTACCTATTGTTTGTAACTATTCTTTCTACATATTGGATTATATGTTTTTAGTAAGTATTCCATGACATGAGCAATGAAAATCCATTATGGATCCAAAGAGCACACAATTGTAGGCCCAATTTTCACTTACCTTCAAAATACCTCATGACTCCTACAAATTAAGAGGGAATATAATCATGGATCAATGAAAAAAGGAAACTAGCTTCCCTTCATTTAGTACATTGATAGTTTTGTTCCTAGTTTAAATTGAGCATAAATAAGGTATGCTCCCTAAAAAATTTTAGGTAAACTATCTATCTAATCTATATCTACTTTCATATTCTCTTTAGTTTCTAGGTTTTAATTTTTTTTCATAAATTCTTGGTACATACTTGGGTTTTCCTTCTTCATGTTCCTCTCTTTAGGAAGAGTTTCTCTTGCTCCAAGTTACTCTTCTGTCATGTTATTGTACTTTCAGTTTATATTCCTCATTATTGTCATAGAATTGGTTGAGGATTTCTTTTTTCATGTCTTATTCCGCACCCCCTTTTTCAAATTCTTACATCAAAGGGAGATATCAACAATAGCTTTTGATGTATGAGAAACATAATATTACAAAGTTCATCTAAAATCTTAAAATATTTAACTTCATATCTTGGTGTTTAGTTGGTTGCTTGGAAAATTTTGTACGATATATGTGGAGATTATAAAAATTAACCTTATTGTTTATTGCAAGTGCAGAACAAGTTTAAGTATACAAGGAGGTTTAAAATCCTTGTTTTTCTTGGTTTATAAAGCTTATTTAAATACGTAATGAGCTTGAATCTTATATTTTTCTGATTTCTTTTCTCTTTCCATATACCCCTAATAAATGAAATGATAATGTATTCTTATCTTTCATTTTTTTTGTTGTTTTTATATAATGAATATTTAATTTGAATCTTCAATAGTATCAAATTTCATTTTGTAAATCCATACTTAGGTACTCTTCTCTAATATCATTTTAAAGTTTATGTGTCACTGATGATGGGTGAGGTGTCCATTCAAAACGTGAAATGTTTCAAATTCTAACACATACTTTATCTCTAGAAATATCAAATGGCATTATATTTTAGGTTTTCACCCACCTCATAAGACTAAACAGTCAATATTTGCATTCTCTCTCCCAAAGTGAAAGATAAAATTGGAAAGATAAACCATTCTTGCTTGAGGGTTTGTCTTATTTTTCACATTGGGTAAAGGAAAAATGCCACTTCAATTATTTGGTTTGTATATTCAATTTATAGTTTAACAAACAACCAAAGTAAAGGATAAAATAAATCAATTTTGTACACTTCTTTCTTGCATTGGATTATGTTTTTACGTATTTTATTTTCATATATAAAATACTTTAAATCAATATGAAATACATATTCCTAATTAAGTTTTAAGTCTACTTAATTTTTCATCCTTTTTTTAACTATTTTTTTCATGTTTTTTAAATAATAAAATTGAAAAAAAAAACTAATAACTTCATTCTTACTAAAATTAATTACCTTATATTGGCTAACACTATTTGGTGTTGAATTAGCCTTGTTATTTGAAAGTTTTTCTCTTAAATCGATTGGTTATTTACCATACTATTTGTTACCTTCTAGTTGTTAAAACTAATTTCTATACTTCTTCTTTCTAGGTTAAAAATGCATATTCCTTGTTAGGTCACTTAAAACTATTGATATTTATGAAGGATCAATTAGAATGAGTTTTTCCATACCAAACAAGATTATTCATCTCATGTGGCTTGCTTCACTCAACATAATCTCACCCCTTTGGTATTTAGTTTATTTCGGAATCCTTCTTCCCTCCTCAAAGGAGAGTTTACTTTTCTATTAATTTTCAACATTCCTACTTCAAAGAAAATTTCCTCTCTCTTTCCAAGCTTCCTCCTCAAGAAAAGTATATTTCTTTTCATCCTATCCTATTTTAGAAAAACAAAGTTGGAATGATCCTTTTCCAATTTGTTTTCAATCCCTTCACTATTATTGGAACACCACCCTCTCACTTTATATTTAAATTACAGTTAAACATTTTTCCTTGGGAAAATATTTTTCACACCTACCTTCTTTCTTAAGGGAAAGATCTCCTCTTTCACCACCTAAAATTTCAAATTAACTACTTTATAAATTAGTTTTCATGTTAGGCTTCTACCTTGCTTCCATGTAGTTTAGTTCTACCTATATGCTCTCTCAAGTAAAATCCCACATCCTTTATCAAATGTGAAAAATTCACCAAAATTTCCTCTAAAAATCAAAGGATCTCAACTTTAAATAGGCGCTTATGTCTCCCATGAGTTTCCCATATCTTTTATACATTATCCTTTCAGGTGTGTTTCCACCTTATATTCCCTCTGTCATGAATGGACCATGAATGATAATTCAACACATCCCAAAAGTATGGATATATTTGGATCTAATTGTTAGAAGCTTGTGTACATATTTTCCTATATTTGTTAGAATACATGTCTCAAAACATTTCATAATATAGAAATTTGTATATCTAACTATCACCACTCAAGATGGAGTTCCTGTAATGCATTCTCAACTTATAATTGTGTATCCTCTTACAGTGGGATTTTAACAACCTGGCGCTACTATGCATGTTTTGATGATTTATTTGACCCAATATATGGTGCCTAAAGTAATGGCTATGACCCTACCAAGCCTTCAACTCAATATTCTATCTAGCCTCCCAACCTCAACCAACTAATGGAATGCCTTATTTACTTTGTCCCTCCACTAGATCTGGCCCTCAAACCACTCCATCTCCTTTGGGAGCTACTGTTAATTAGTAGAAACCTAACAATGGAATTACTCATTTTCAATAACCTAAAAAAACTATACTATACATCAAACCTAATTTCAATATCCCAACTCCACTTGGAAAGGAAAAACAAATTATCAAAACAATGAACTCTTCCATACCAAACATGTTGACTATCCAAACTTTAATGAATATACTAATAATGTATTACTTAATAAACACAACCACCTATAAACAAAACACAAGTTATTCATATTTTGAGTGTTACTCAAGGTGATTCTTTTAATATGCTACTCCATAATGAAAATTTTGGTCCAATTGAATGTTGATGAAAGTAGTTAGGGCAAGTACTTATGCACATGCCTAAGTTTCTAGGCATGTGCAAGTAGCTAATTAACCCTTAAGCTTAACAATTACTTGAATGATTAAAGTAATTAGATTTTATAAGACAAATTGAGTTAATACAATTAAATGAAAAGATTATTTTCATTAGTAAATTAAATGAATCTCAAACATTTACCTAAAGTAATTTTGAGAAGTAATCTCAATTATCAATCACCTTAGAGATTAGTGTTGTGGATTCAATCAATAACTAAAGTTGATAAAAGGAAGGCTAGGTTAAGGGATAAGATGCATCTTGTGTATGATACATAGTGAGATAGTGAGACCTCAGTGATTGGGTGGAGAAGTACTTTCATCAAATTGTGTATGGTTCGAGGAAGAGTTCAAGGGGAAACAAGGGAATAATCT
Source organism: Pinus tabuliformis (assembly GCA_031772625.1). Lineage (NCBI taxonomy): Eukaryota > Viridiplantae > Streptophyta > Pinopsida > Pinales > Pinaceae > Pinus > Pinus tabuliformis. The sequence goes on along the minus strand of CM062819.1, from coordinate 1,565,193,163 downwards.
AGATTATCCAACAAATCAAAGGATAGTTCAGTTGTTTGATTAGTTTAATTAATTACAAGTTCTTATTATATTGGTATTTTTCCTCATTGGGACATTATACCACAAAGGGAGCCTTTATATATTATAAGCTTCAAATAATGAAATGACAAATTTTTAAGGGAATAAATCTTTTGTTAATGTGACTGAGATTAGAGGTTTTAATCTACTTCTACTCTTATATTTTGTCACATGTTAAAATCTAGGATACTTTTTTATTTGTCTAGTATATATAACATGGTAAGAAGTAATTAAACAATTTGTTGGAATTATAAATAATAACATGATATAAGAGCATATCATCTAAAGAACTATAATTCTCTTAGAATTGCACATACATCCAAATACATAGAGGTTCAAAATATATTATAGGTACATAAGGGCCATATGGTGATTACCATGCACAACTATTTGTGGTAGATACAAAGAAAGCATAAGATTCAGTCATAAGTGGCTATACAAATAGTTGTACATATAGGTCAACAACAATGATTCATCTAAATTTATGAAGGGAACACACACACACATATATATATATATATATATATATATATATATATATATATATATATATATATATATATATATATATATATATATATATATATATATATATATAGCCAAAACACAAAGATACATTGAAACTTGACTTCTAGTAATAAATGGAAATTTTTGAAACTATATACATGTAGAATGAAAACAAACTAGCTCAAATGGTGGTAGCTTATCTTTGAGAAGAGATATGATGACTACACAACTTCACTGAATTGTGCTACGATGAGGCTTGTAGGCCTTTTTATTATAACTAAGTAATGAGAAACCTTAACCTTCTAAAAACATAACCCTAGAAGATGAAGTGCCAAAGGCTTTTGGGTCCTGATCGGGTAAGTTGGAATGCCAACTTCCCGGGGTTGTAACTTTGGCACACGATCTCCATTCGGCCCGCATGATGGCCCATTGAAAAGGTCTATCCAATAAGTACATTTTCTAAATATTGAAAAATTCTATTATTTTCATCAACTCGTTTCACAAAAAAAATATTTTAGGGCATAAAAATGGCTTTGGAAGTTTAGGACGTAAAAAATACCGAAAACAAAAAAAACCCAAAATAGAAAAATTATGTTGTGATCCAACGGAATAGTTGGGTGGCCACTAATATCCACCTAGATCTGTTATCTACTCTTTGGAATCCATGGTCTCCATTGCATTGTTTTCCTCCATTAGATGGGTAAACATATATTGAACTTGGCTCCTAGTGAGCCACTTGCCTTGGTGTAGCAGTTGTTTTTCTTTGACAACCTGATACAAGTAGATCCTTTGTTGGTGAGTTCTCTCAATATGCGTGTCGACGATCTGCTAAGTTGTATCTTATTCAATGCAATATATATTGAGCTTTATTATATTCAACTACTCTATGATTATTTATGTGTCCAACAATGTTAGAAAGTATGGCCAAAGTCAATCCAGATTGAACACTGGGTGCAGGCCAAGGAAAGGGGGGGATACTTCAAGGCTAAAACACATGGTCACCCATATCCTTGTTGATGGTGTAATGTCCATAGAAAAGTTGTTGAAGCTTTCGATGGGCCCATGCAAGGCACTCCTTCTACAAATTCAACCAAGCCTTGTCTCCCACTTGAAACATGTGTGGCACTCGATGATAATCATGGAATTTTTTGTACTTAGTGTTGGATTTTTTCAAGATATTATGGAATTGATGGCATATCTGTTGAGTTCATTCAATAATTTTTTTTATATACAATGAAACTTGACTTTTATTAATAAATGGAAAATGTTGAAACTATATGCATGCAAAATGAAAACATACTAGACTCAATGATAACATCTTATCTCTTAGAAGAGATGTGATAGCTTATAACTATATGCATGTATATTGAAATAATCTAGATCAAATGGAAGTAAAAAAAATGGACAGTTAATTGTGCATGAAAGATAGTGTCACAACCAAGGTATACAATGATAGAGATAATGGAAAAGATGTGTATATATTAGTGGCTAGAAGGAAATGTAATAAAGTAAAATAAATATATAAAATTTAAGTGGATTTCCAACAGAACCCAACAAGTGTGTGAGGGCCTCTAAAAGGGAAAGTGATAGCCATTTTCATATGTTTCGAAGGATATTCATTTCCATATGCTAATTTGTTGAGGTAGATTATAAGTCATTGTGGGGTTCTTGAACTAGAATAAAGCCATTGTAGTGTAGAAAAGAATCAAGCCAATCATACAATTCAATCCACTAGAGAATTAATTTTACATGAAGCAACCATAAAATTTGGACCATATATCAGTCATGGAGTTGCTTAAAAGATCTAGAACGATATGTATGAGGATTAGTCTACAATATGTTTAGAGTGATAACTAAGGTAGATAGGAATGTATGAGTTGTATTAGTTTCTGCTGGAAAAACGTATGAAGAACAATGATATCATCTTACATATTGAAACTAGTAGTGATTTGTGGAGGTCATGATTCAGAGGGAGAGAGGGAGAATATAGCAATATGAAAATAAAATTTGTGTTTTCTTCAAGGGAATAAACCGTAGATCCATAAGATATCCTAGAAGATCTGTAAACCAATAAAAAAAATTAATTCTTAAGGATTCCAAAAGGACTTAACATAGGGATGTAGATATTAGATCTAGAGATGGAAACAATTGGTTTCATATTTGAGGATGGGTTGGATGGAGAATCTAACTTCCTACCATAGATTAAGTCAATGGTTAGCTTGCTACTAAAATAGAATTACGTTTGGGAGATTATTGACAAGGAGATTCAATTGCCAAAGGATCCAATGCATTTGTCATCCCATGAATCGAAGGACATTGGAGCTTAACATGTCCTCATGAATTCCATGAAGGATCACTTGATCTTTCACATTGTAGAGAATAAGATATCCAAAGATATTTTTAAAGCTCTAGTGGACCTATTCCAAAGCGATAACATGAAAAGGAAGACAATCTTAAGAAATAAACTCAAATCCATCCAAATGTCAAGGTATGATAGAGTTACTAGTTACTTCATGAGTATTACCTTACCAGTAAATCAACTTGCAACCATTAGGGAGAAAGTGGAGGATGTAGAGCTTACGAATGTGGCACTAAGTATTTTTACCGAGTAATGGGAACCATTTATAAATGGAGCCTGAGTTTGGGAGAAACTTCCCAACAGGGAGAGTATTTGGGATGATTTCATCTAGGAAAAGACTCAGAAGGAGTCTATGGCCAATGGGAAATGAGATGTAGAGGAGAATTGAGTCCTCTCCATTATTGCCAAGAAGGGAAAAGGGAAAGGTTCCAAGGCTACCATTGAAGGGGGAACCTCACAACTAGGGTGTTAGCCTCCTATACCAATAGGCATTCATTTCTCATGATTGACAGTGGAAGTGCCAAAAATGTTCACCTTCTGTGGTACTAAGGTTCCATTTTTGTGAAAGAAACAGACAGTTAAAAAATGTAAAGAGGGTATGCCTTAAAAGAATAATCAAAAGGCAAGAAAATGAATTGGTCAAAGAAAAAATAAATGAAATGAACCCCAAATAAAGACCATGAAAGTGGCTAATCCAAAATGCCACTGCTACTTTGATGGGTGGTCCAACAGCTCAAGCTGGGCCTCACCATGTTTTAAATTGCATGTTGTAGACTAGAAAGGAAGTACCTGCTCAAACAGTTCAAGCTTGACAGATGACTAGGTGGATAGAGAAAGGAAGGAGCCCAACTGCTTAATCTGGGCCCTTGGAAGTCATAAGGGTAGACTTAGATAGGAGGGCAGCAAAAAGAAAAGAGAATTGTCAGGGTTTGCAAGGCTAAGTGCACCCATCCAAAGGAAGAAAAAATGTTAGGCATATTAGGCAGGGTAGGCAGTGGAAGGTTGCAGAATACAAGATCTAAGCATATGACATGAGAAAAATCACATATGATGTCACCAGCAGGAGAAAGGCAAGAGCAATGGCCTATTTGGCAAAACTACCAAACCATCACTAACTTCCCTCATCCCCTTCAAAAGTTTCTTACTAACATCCCCATGAGCACTGCAGGATCTGCCTGATCAGTCCTCCTTACACTCCTCATTTGTAAAAATTTCATGTCAGAAGTGACTTCTCTCTTTGAAAAGAAGCCACATTTCTTGTGTAAAATCTTTCTTCACTCCTATCTGCTTCTGAAACTAAGTTTACTCATTAAACTTAGCTCTTTACCCCTCTCTCACATCCCCAATTCATATTAATTTCTAATTTTACTATATAAATCCCTAAGTGCTACCCCTCCCCCTACTATTATAGCATTGTATGCAAACAACCCAAAAAATGTATAAATATCCCCCCCTTTAGCATTATAGCTAAATAGCACTTCTATGGGAGACATTAGTCCACCAGGGACTATAGTCAACCCTTGCTTTGGGATTACTCTAACCTCTGGTTAGATTAATAACCTACACTAAACCCTCATCTACCCTTTTTCCGAAAAAACCCATGAAAAACCCTTTCCCTCCGTTCAAACCTAAGGTTAACTGTTTGATTAACCCCGACACATTAACCCATATGTATTGCAAAAACCATAAAAACCCCATAACCAAAGTTCTGACCCCGACATATTAAATATTATTTAATTAGCCGGCGGGTCCCCACCCAAACTTGCACGCTGGGTCGGGGCGCCCGCCAGCCGTCGATCTCCTGCTGCCCCCGATCCAAAGGTGGGCGGTCATTTTGAGTTTTCAACCTGCCGCGCTTTAGCGTCCGGGGAGCGGGTGGTTTTGCTCCCGTACGCTGGACGCGTGGCAGCCATCGGGGTTGTTCGGAGCCCCCCTCCCCATTACCACTTTCCTCCAATGGCGGTGCGGGGAAACCACATACCGCCCTCCCTCAACCCGCCTCCCCTGTCACGTCACCCCCGCATCACCATTACGTCATACCCTCGGCCCCCGCTACCGCGCCTCGTCGCCCTCCACATCATCTCGTCGCCCCCACATCCCGCCACCGTGTCCTGCCATGCTGGCCTCCAGCTCAGCACCCACGTCACCATCCGTACCCGGGCCCGCCATGACGTCATGCTGACGTCATCGGCGGAAAAGCGCCAAAAACCCATATTTTCCGAATTTATCGTTATAAACGCGCAATTGAGCCGTTTGTTGTCATTTTCATTCGAAAGAAGACAGAGCCGTTTACTCCTTTACTTCAAAAAATTGCCTCCAAGCCGCGAATTTGAAGTTTCAGACGCCGTCACTCACCAATTCAGCTGTGTTCTTCATCCATTGCTCAACCCGGCAGCATCTCGGCATCATTTATCCAGGTATTTGCCAAAATTCACCTATTTTGCCCATGTTCATGCCATTTCTCTGCAAAATTCTCCACTAAATACCTGGTAAATCCTAAATTAAAGATTGTCATTTAGTTAATGCTGGACCAAAACAACCTACATTGCCCCCTGCTCCAAAATTCACTGTTGAGAAATCATTTGCGGCCTTAATTTGCAATTTATCCTCCAAACTGCCCGGCATTGTTCCCTTTTGCCGAGTACATACTTGAAGAACTGCATTTTACCAACTTTTAGTCCTGCCCTCCCTCTGCAATTCATCCTCATTATTCACAATCCTTGTGAATTTACCAGAGCAGAACAGAGGCAAGCCTGCTTAATCCACCTACTCCTCTTTGAAGAACATATCTGGCATCACCTGCATTCAATCTGCCACTTGACCTCTAAAAAGATTTACAAGCTATTGCACTCACATTGTTGCATTCAGAAACTGCATTTTAAAGTCAGCACCCAAAAGCTATACAATGGCTGCTCCTGCACCCACAGCTCTCAGTGTTGCCCCCATGAATCCACCTAACAAAGAGCTTGAGGCCCTGCCTCTTGCTGACAGAGATTACCTCATCCAAGACTTTGTGGGTGACAGGAACCATTTGCAGACCTTCCGGGAATTGAGGGATAACTATTTGAACAACAATGACACATATGGGATATGGGAATCCAATCTACCTTATTACTTTCTCCCATCTGTTAACATTTTTCCAGAAATCATCCACTTATGTGCTGAGAATTATGATCCAAATCACAGAGCTGTCAAGTCTCCATCTGGGAGCATACTCTTCCACATCAATGCTGAGTCCATCAACCAGATGCTCAACTTCAAACAAACTCAGCTGCTGTATCCCTTCTCCATGAACTATCTGCTGGATACAGGTGCCAAGCTTTCCACTGCTGACATTCAGAAGATCACCCAGACATTTATGAGAGCTGACCGCCAGCCCACAGGGCCACCTCCCTTCTTGTATGTCCATTTTACTGATGTAGGCAAACTTCTGCTTGACATGATTTCTTATGTGTTGGGCTATAAAACCAGTGAGTATGTTGATGAGACAGTGCTGGTGTTATTAGCTGCTTACAGCCCAGGCCAACCTCCTGCCTACAAGTATAACTTTGCTAAATTCATAGCCAACAAGATACATGACCAACTCTTCAAAGTGGACAGGGAGGGCATATTCAAATATTCATCATACATCTACCATTTGTTCATGTATTATCAATCCGAGGCCTTTCAATGCCCTATCAAGAAGCTGGATTCTAGGGGAGAAAGAAGGTCTGTCATCTTCTGGACATCAGTTTTTCACCAAGTCCAAGATTCACCATATTCATACTGTGAATTTATTGATCAATTTGTCTACCCAGTCTCTTGCTTATTAATGAGGTCCCCTCCTCCCAGAGTGTCATTTGAAATCCAGAAAACTCTGCAGCTGTCCAAAAATTATAAAATAGGTGATTGGTACCTATACCAAGATCATACAGTCATCAGAATTTATGGCTGTGAGCTCTGTCCATATAGGCTCCCAAAATATGTACCAATGAGACTGTTTGCCTTGGAGTACTATAGGCAGCTTATTCACTCTGACCTCACCCACTTTCATAGTGCTAAGAAGAAAGCCCACCTCAAGTTTAAACACCACCTGGGCCCCTTCATCATGAACAAAAAAGAGGGATGGCAAGAGGCTGAGCAAATCCTCAAAGATAAATACAAGCTATCAAAAAGCTTCCGGTGGGTCCCTTATGACCCCGAAGGCTTCATCTGTGCTAGAAGGGTCAAGTACAGGCTGCTAGGCTATGAGCACTGTAAATTTCCACATATTGAGCAGTATGCCAATCAGCAAGAATGGTTGCAAGACACATTAATTGAGAAACTAACTGAAGAAGAAATAATGCAAAGAAATGTCAAGGATTTGGAAAAAACTCTTGACTTAGATTCTGTGCAGCAGGTAATCTTCAAGCAACCGCATCCAGTTGGAGAAGGAACTTCAACTACAACAACTGCACCAGCCACCCAGGCGCCATCTACAGCAGCATCAGGCACAGATAAGGGTAAAGGAATAATGGGTGCTGAAGAAGAGATAGTAAAAGAAAAGCCTGCCTCCTCAATTGGGCAGCAACAAGAGCAAACCCCTCCACCACAAACAGAACCACCAACAGCGCCTATATTGCAGACTCCTGCACATGAGGAGAGGGGCAAGAAAAGGGACAGAGAAGAGTCCACTCCTGCTAGTGGATCCTCCCAGCAACCTGAGGCCAAGAGGCAAAAGGTTGACTCCCCAGTCATAGAAGAAATAAGTGAAGAAGTCCTTGAGAGTCCAAGGAAAGAAGGGGGAGACAGTCAGCAAACGGCCACAAGCTCTTTTCAACAAGAGCAAGGATTACAGCTTGGCATGGAGGTGTCCTCCTCCACTCAACAGAGCAAGAAGCCTTCAAGCACCAAGGCTTCCTTCAAAGAAATAAAAGCACAGAATGAGCTGTTGAGAATAGAAGTATACAAACAATTCCTCAAAGCAACACCAACCAAGCAAGAGAGGTTGATGTCAGTGTATGACATACAAGAGGAGAAGATGATCCTCAGCCACTTCAAACCCAAGGTGCCGCAGCCTCAATCAGCTGCAGATTTTGTAAGAACAAGGGTGGAAGTCATGGCAAAGGACATTCACCCCATGGACCAGATAGAGCTGCACAAACAAACGGGGGAAATGGTCTATGCCACCTTGGTAGACAGGGCCACAATGGCCCATGAATTGAAAGAATCACTGAAGAATACCAACATTCAGTTGGATTTCGAGAGAATGTCCTCCATGGCCAAGGACAACAGGATTAAAACACTGGAGGATATCATTGTGGACCTAGGACATGATCCTAAGGACCCAAAGGGCGTGAGGGCCCTCATGAAAAAGAAGGAAGATGATATTGCTGCATTGAAGAAAAGGTTGAAACTACTTCCTACTGAGCACCCCCAAACAACAGAGCTGCAAAAGGAAAAAGAGTCTGAAGATCAGCTGGATCTAATAATGCAGCTCAATCAAAAAGTTATTGATCTGGAGAAGGAGCTAGAAGGGGCACTGCAAGACAAACAGGGAGAATCCACATCCCAACCTCCTCCAACTACCTCAACCACTGCCACAACTACAGAGGCAGCAGTAGCCCCTGCAACTACTACAGCAACAACAGAAGCAGCAGCAGCAACAACAACAGCTCCTGACTCCAGCTTGAACATGGATGATTTGACAAAGGCTATCAAAGAGCTGGAACTTCAGGCAACCGAGATCAAGGAGGCCAAGGAAAAATTGGCAGAACTAGAGGCCAAATATGACAAGTCAAAGATGACTGTAGCAGAGCAGTCTAGAGAAATTAAGGCCCTCAAAGACAAAATAAAGGCCTTAGAAAAGGAGCTCAAACTTGAAAATACTCTGGCAGAAATAAAGAGGATTTTGTGGGCCCGGATTGACTACTCCCTTACTAGACAATGGAAGTCAATCAAGACAGTGCATGAACAAATGGAATTGATTGGCCAAGCAAAAATTGAGATCCAGAAAGCCAGAACAGTACTAGGGAACAGGCCTTAGCAGGCCAATAGAATGATAAATTTTCTGAACAATCAGACTAAGGAGGAGTTGGCAGCCCTCAACATCATTAACAGAACAGATGTTGTCCTTATAGCTAAAAAGGTGCTGACTTTCAGGAATTTTGTACAAACTGTAGAGAGGAAATGCCATGAAATATAGGCTGAGGTAGATGAATACAAGCTCAAAATGGGAGCACTGCGAGAAAAGGGATTGCCCAGCCTACTAACCAGCACAGGAAGACTGCTCCCTCGTGAGCAATATGCCACCAGGATGACAAATTTTATTGAAAATCAAATCACTGCATCCGCCAGTACTTCTGAGGAAACAGGGCCTCCAACAGGGCAGGGCCTCTATGACAAACTTGAAAATCTGTTTTTTATTGAACATGAGATCAATCATTTATTTAAAGTTCCTCCAAATTTTTATAGATATACAGAGGCAGATGAAACCTTGGTGAAAATTCGAAGACACCAGCTGCCCAAAGAGGATTGGTGGCAGGCAATGCTGCAAATTTTGCCTCAGTGATCTCAGTTGATCAATCCTAGTCAGCTTCCACTCAGCCAAAAGCAAAAAGCAGAATCTGGACAGCATACAAGGCAGCCGAAAAAGGGTGACTCAGCATAAAGACAGCGGCAGCAAGCCAAAACATAGGAAATGCGCAACTTTTGGGCAGCACGGCCTCAGCCGACTCCATCGGTCACAAAGTCAACATTCTCTGACCATTTTGGACAGCTAATACACTTAGAAGTTACTACAGCATTTATTTTCTCAGCTACAACGCTCCAGGAGTTGGCACAATATTAATGAGCCATTAACTCACTAGCTAGATATTTTCTGATGTAAATTTTGTATATATACCTCCCCTGGCAACGTATTAGGGGTTGGTGATTTTCACTCTAAGGCAAATGTATTGTATACTTTCAGATAATCTAATGCAAGAGGCTGGAAAAGCTCAGTGTTTCTTGGATGTTTGATGTCTCGATGATGCTCTGCGTGCTGTTGCAGAATTCCTGTGCTGTCTAATGGAACAATAAGTTTTCTCAATCTATGTTTTATCTTCTTATGTTTGTTTGAATCATACACATGCTTCACCAATCTAACAATAGAGAAAAAGAATAGTACAGGAAATGTTTGATTACACCTTGTGCTCAATCTCTGTTGCTGAAAATGTTTTCTTCAGAATTAATCATGAACATGAATTCTTAATTGCTCATGTTTACATCAATTCTATAAATATGAATGTTATATAGGAATTCTTCAGTGCTCCTAAATAATATTCCCACTGTTCTCCATATCAGCTTACTGAAAGATCCTTAATTGCCTTTCATGCCCTGATTACATCACACCCAATCACAGATTTAAAGAATTGTTTCTTAGACACTTATCTGGCTCTGTAGCATCACTATTGTATCAACGCAGACATATCAAGCAATTAAACATCACTGACTCCATGCCCAATGGCCTAGAACACCCTGATAAACATATATCTATCTTGACTGAAATCATCATCCAGCAAAATTCAAAACAAAACCTTGAGCATCATAACTAGCCTAAAATATTATACAAACAAAGTTAAATCATAAAGAGAGAGCCCTCTCTGGTCATAGGTAGGCTAGAACCTGTGACCCAAAGATTGGTTAGTGGTTACCTCGGCCGTATTCCCTTGGGAGTCAAAGGGAACAACCTGAGTGATAACATAGGGAAGAAGAAATACTTTAAAAAGATCAAGTGCTTCTTTTAACAAAATAATGGGAATTATGCATCACATTGTCTATGCAATAAGATTGGGAGAGGGAAGTCACAGTAGATAGTTGCAATAATAGAGATTCAATTTCAATTACTTGTAGTTAATTTTGAGGGGAACTTATTTTTATCTTGACTATCTACTAGCAACATCACAATGACTTCTTGACACATCAATAGATATGCATCATGACATATTGTATTGGATAATAAGTATGGGGCTATAAAGGTATAGGAACATGAAAAAGATTCCAATTCACGGAATCAACATTTAAGTGGAGAGGATATAATAACTCTTTCCAATTCTTCCAAGATACCAAGGTGGTTTGAGAAAGCATTAACAACTTTTCAAGAGCATGTGGAAGCTCCTAGGAGCACATGCATAGAGAGAATGCACCTAGAGAATTTTTCAAACTATGTGTAACTGATGAACAAAATCATTAAAGAGAATCTAGACAAGGAGGTTTGGAGGAAATCCATGGTGAAGGATGATGCAAGATACATTGTTTTAGGACTAAGGACCCAACCAGTTCTAGGTGGCTCTTCAAGAAATATCTTCCTTGTGAAGAGGGAGTGTTGATGAAAGTATCTCGAGCAAGTAATCTCATATAAGCTTCCATTTAGGCATGTGGAGGTCACCTAATTGATGCTTAAACTTAGAAATTACTTTAATACTTTAAGTAATTTATTTTTATAAGATAAATTGAGTAAATCTAATGAAATGAAAAGTTATTTGCATTCATGAATTAGATGAATATTGACCATTGATCTGAATTGATGTTGAAATATAATATAGACCATCAATCACTTTGGAGATTAGGGTTATTGATTCAATCAATAACTCAAACTTAAAAATGGAGATTTAGGCTAAGGGAGAAGATGCATATTAAACAAAATGCATAGTGATATAGTGAGATCTCAATGATTGGGTGAAGAAAGAAGTTTGAACCAAGTGTGCAAGGTTCAAGGAGGAGTGCATGAGGAGGTTAGGGAAGAATCCAACTCAATTGATACATTAAACTACATATGAAGTGTTTGGTCAAATAGATCGATTTCAAGTTCTTGTTGTATTGTAATTTTTCTTATGAGTTCTGTTATCCTAAGAAGGGAGCTCTTGTATACTATATAATTTAATTAATGAAAAAATAGGGTCTGAAAGGAATAAATATTGTGTGCATGTTATTTATATTGACATTTTTAACTTTCTTCCGCTAATATATTTGATGTGTAAAAATATCATTCATGTTTATTTTTTTTTTATTTTTTTTATTTTTTTTCCAGTAGATATGATCTACTAGGAAGTATTAACTAGGTTGTTGGGGCCAAAATTTAACATCCAACATGCAAGAACAACCAACTACCAAGGTTCTACCTTCATCCCACATCAAAATGTAAATTATAAAAAATTTAGTAGCTCTTGAGGCTTTAGCGATGGACAAAAATTCGCCCCTAAGATTCCAACTTACATATAACCTCAAATCACTTTCTTCAGGGTAAAATTGTTAAAATAAGGAATTATTGAGAGGGGGAAGGGGGGTGAATCAATAATGGTGAGATTCTTATATCCTTAAGTACAAATGCTTAATTATTCTCACCGAAAGGGAGAAAACCACCAATTTGTTTGTTGTTATGAGGTAAATTAAGAACCTACTTAATTACATCAGTTTTTCTGTGAGCACCCACTCATAGCAAGCCCCAACCCCCTTCAACTAGAAAGCCACTACTTTCCAAGAGGCACTAGCCTCTTATGAGTGCAGGCCACTACCTACTCTAGCAACTGTTCTAATTTTCATATAATTTCTAACTGAAAAAAGGCAAATACATATACAAAGAAATATAAATTTGATTTATTGCAATACCAACCTCTTCCATTTAGCTCCACAGATCTTCTTTGAATTGTGTTCCTTGCTACTACTCAAGCACTAATCAAAACCCTCTATAACATTGTATCTAACAACTTGGCCCATTCACTCCATTTTCCCACTCACAATACTGCTCTCTTCATCTTACAACAATTCTACATGCCCCAATTTCTCAACTAGACTCCACTTTTATGTTCCTCTGTTGCACTAGGAATGGTGTTGTCTCTATTTTACATTACACACTTCTCGAGAGTATACTCTTCGTGACTCTCCATGTTGTTGCTACATCGAATTCCTAGCCACTTCAATTACATTAAACCAAAAAATGGGCATCTGTGTGTACTCTTCACTTTAATGACTATAGTTACATTATAATTAATGTAGAAAATTGTCACCTGAGTGTATACTGTTAGGTTCCTATAATAATATGGATCATAATTTTGAATTGACTATGTTAAGTCTTGTAATATTGTACATACCTTTGATTTTCTACAATTGTTTTTCATATTAAAAATTACAAAATGTAAAGAGGGTATGTCCTAAAAGAAATATCAAAGGACAAAAAGAATAAGAAAAGATAAAATAAAGTGAAAAAATTGTAGAAATTTCCCAGTTGTAGATCACCCGGTAATGCAATGTACTAAAGTAAAACACTTGATCTACTTCTACAAACAAATTAGCAGAAGCTTAATCAACCATGAGCAACATCAATAAGGACAAATATAACTGATAGGAAGGAATCAATCACACTTAACACAGAAGAATTTACCCGGGGACGGCACCTGCCTAAAACCCCATCTCTGTATTATCATACAAGTGGAAATATAGTCCGGATTACACAAAGCCTTAGCTCGGAAGCTATCCAGCTCTCAGTACAATCCCTATGCTGCTCACGGACAGTCAAAGGATTCTCACAAACCTTCTCTTCTACCCTCCAGGCCTCCTATTTCTATGCATAGTTTTTCCTGGGTCCTCTAGCTTCAACTTGTGTGATTCTCACCTCACACACAACATTGACCTTTGAAATAACTGCACAAACCTGAAGGAGATAAATCCTCATCATGGATGAGCTTCCTTTATAAGAAAAATATTCATCCAAATGATAATAAATTGTCCCTTCTCTGATCTCAATTGGGTCTCTGTTTGAACTGACATGCATGAGTTATTCATGAGAGAATCTTCAGTTATCTAAAGTACAACAGTTTTATGCAAGCATGCATTAACAAACTGAACTTACTTAATTAAAAAAAACTGTTTAAATCAATTAGAACTAGACTTGACTCAGTTAACTGAGCCAACTAATTACTACTGAAATTAGAATTCATCCTTATCTCTTTAACTGATGGATAAATTCATCAATTAATAGATAAACTGTTGCACGTTCTCACATAGACTTCAAGTTTGTTTTTCCTTAATTAATTAACTCAAGATGAATGAATTAATTAATTTACAAACTTCTGTTAATATCAATTCAAAATTTAATTTCCTATTTTTAGTCCAGGGACTGACTAAAATAGGAATCCATCCTGAATTGCTAAAAATAGAATTTCTATTTTTAGCACTTCCATTTTTCATTCCCTGTTGCCCAATCTAGCACTAGTACCCAAAATGCTATTTTTATCACTTCCATTTTTATCAATTTCTTGTTGCCACTTTTCAACACTCCCTCTCAACAAGAAAGGCTTCCTCTCAAACCCAATCATGTACCTCTAGAATGTTCCGCATGCAACACATCTACCAAGTGTGGTTTCTCCGGCAACTCATGGAACAAAAAAAAATCCCAACTGATGTCTCTATTGATCTAGAAACATACTCTGATGTTGAAGCTCTACCTACCGTTGGCAAATTCTCCCTCTCTGACCTATGCGCTACTGCAACATCTCCATGCATCTTGCACCGTTGGACCATTCTCTGTGCTACCCTGCACTGTGCAACACACTTGTGCCTCTCGCATTGCTGCAGCCTGCATACTCTTCGCTGTCCTAGGATTCCCTACACTGTAGCTCTCTCTACTGCTCCATCCACATCTGTCTCTACCCAATCAGTCAATTCTGCTACTCCTCACCGGGGCTCCCATAGCAAAGTCAAGTCAAAGAGGTTGGGTACCTCAAGGATCCTGCCCCTTCTCCTTGGGACGATCACTCCACATTTCCCCACCTCCTACCTTGAGGTATGCCTGCATGTGATCCCTCTGCCCACCTGGCTCAAAGTTTCCCGCTACTGGAGGTCTCTGCATGAGTAGATGTCTCTACTCGATCTCCTCTTAGCTTCCCCTATTGCGGTTGCTCCACAACCTCCTAAAGTTGCTACACCGATCGTGACTTCTCCAAAATTTTCTGAGACTTCCTCTGGCTTTGCATGTTGAGAGGTAATTTACTCTCCCTCTCAACCAGCAAGTATCTAAACTTTTCCTTTCTCCTCAAGACTTTGCATGCATCTTGTACCTCAAGTGCATGCAGATTCTTAGCTAGCACACCAATATATTTCCACTTTCCTGCTGTCATGAAATTTTCTAGAAAAAGAGCTAATTTTAAATCAACGATATCTCCCTTAACTGAACAATTCAACAGATTTCTGTTTTGATTTTGGGTATTTTTCTGCAAGGAATCCAAATCTACTATCTATTTTTGAAAATTTTGTACAAAAATTTTCAGATATTCTCTACAAACTCTCAGCCTGAAACTCAAAACTTTGAAATCTCCTCTCAGTATATTGTTCTCTCCTTGATCACCTGTGCTCTGATACCATGTAGAATTTTGTAGAATTTTTCATACAAATCAGATAGATTTGATACCATGTAGAACTTTTTCTACGAATCAGCTAGCTCTGATACCATGTAGAAATTTCCCACCTGTAGATCACCTGGTAATGCAATGTACTAAAGTAAAACATTTGATCTACTTCTACAAAAAAATTAGCAGAAGCTTAATCAACCATGAGAAACATAAATAAAACCACATATAATTGATAAGAAGGAATCAATCACACATAACACAGAAGAATTTACCTGGGGAAAGCACATGCCTAAAACCCCATCTTTGTATTATCATACAAGTGGAAATATAGTCCAGATTACACAAAGCATTAGCTCGAAAGCTATCCAACTCTTAGTACAATCCCTCTGCTACTCATAGACAGTCAAAGGCTTCTCACAAACCTTCTCCTCAACCCTCCAAGCCTCCTATTTGTATGCACAGTTTCTCCTGGTTCCTCCAGCAATTCTCACCTCACACACAACACTGACCTTTGAAATAACTACACAAACCTGAAGGAGATAAATCCTCATCATGGATGAGCTTCCTTTATAGGAAAAATATTCATCCAACTGATAGTACACTGTCCCTTTTCTGATCTCAATTGGGTCTCTATCTGAACTAACATGGATGAGTTATTCATGAGAGAATCTTTAGTTATCTAAGGTACAACAGTTAGATGCAAGCATGCATTAACTAACTGAACTTCCTTAATTTAAACAAGTTGTTTAAATCAATTATAACTGGACTTGACTTAGTTAACTGAGCCAATTAATTACTACTCAAATTAGAACTCATCCTTATCTCTTTAATTGATGCATAAATTCATCAATTAATATATAAACTGTTGCATGTCCTCACATAGACTTCAAGTTTGTTTTTCCTTAACTAATTAACTCAAGATGAATTAATTAATTAATTTACAAACTGTTGTTAATATCAAATTCGAATTTTACTTCCCATTTTTAGTCCAGGGACTGACTAAAATAGGAATCCATCTTAAACTGCTAAAAATAGAACTTCTATTTTTACACTTCCATTTTTCATTCCCTGTTGCCCAATCTAGCACTGGTACCCAAACTGCTATCTTTAGGAGTGCTATTCTTAGAACTTCTATCTTTAGCAATTTCTTGTTGCCACTTTTCAACAAAAATATGAACCCTAAACAAAAATAGATCATGAAAGTGTGCAACTTGTCATAAATGCCATAGCCCATGATTGTCCAACAGATTAATCTTGACTATTTCATGCTTTAAATTTCATGTTTATAGATAGAGAATAAAGATCTAGCCAAACTGTTTAATCTTGGCAGAACAATAGTTAGGTAGAGAAATAAAATGTGCTCAACAGCTTAATCTGAGCCATTGGAAGATATAAGGTTAGAATTAGATAGTTTGTTTCACAAAAGAAAATGGAAAAAAAAGGGGTTGCTAGCTTAAATGCACCCAATAAAGTGAAGAAAAACTGTTAGGGTAAGTAAAGGGTAGGTAGAAGAAAGGTTGCAAAAGTACAAGGTTGTTAAAGCATAAGCACACTTATCATGCTTAATCCTAAGAAGACATGTGATAGGGATTCAAAGGATTTTTCTAATGAATTTGTGATTGGAGGGGAAGAATTGTTGTTTGAGTTTATATGATTGTCATAAATTGGTTTTAGTAGCATCTCATGTTTTCACATAACAATTATGCATTGCATTGTTGATTTTATGCATCTAGTTTGCTTGCTGAAAATGAATTGAGGCTATGTGAGTTGAGAATGATGTATGAATGTGAGGGAGGAGTATGATTTGAGTTTGATTCAGTGATTGATATTTTGTGTTATGATGATATTGTTGTTGTCATGTTCATGATGAGCATAGCTGGGGTTCTAGCTTGAAAATTCATGAAAGGTGAACCACATAGAGAAGTGGGGTGGGTGCTATGACAAAACAACTATTGAGAACAAGATTCTTCATAAGTCCAAAGGGTGTCGGGAAACACTTGTTGATTACATGGGTGTCTTTATAGTCATAGATGGAGGTCATAGTTCCTTTCAAATAGTTTCCATATTGTACTATTTATGTGATGATTTTTTTAACTGATAATAAAATATATTGAGAAGCACATCATCAACAAGGATGGTTTTTTGCCTAGAGGGGGGTTTTCCACTAGATATCCTATGTCCTATGTGATGTGATGATTTGTGTCTCAGTGTGCATGTTCATTTAATATGTTATGGCTCTCATGTGTTGATTCTATATGTAGTTGCATGTTCAGATCTAATGCTTATTTTTTAAGTGTTGAACTGATTAATTTATAGGAGAAAAAGTTTAATTGTTGTGAAATTGTTATCACTAATTATTAAACCCCCCGTGGCCCACCCCACCCTAGCAGTGATCCTAATTCCAACAAACTGAAATCTAACTCCAACTCTAATTTACTGAGTAAACTGGGTGACAAAAGCCATGTCACAAAAGTTAATTGCATCCAAGTTGCTTGCTGATGTGGAAAAGTTATTTTTTCTCAATTTAATCAAGGAAAAATCCAATTGAGATTTTCTTGCTACATTTTTCAATGCTCTTTCTCAGTAAGAAAGGGATTACCAACCACCCCTATCTTGCACTTTTGGAACTCGAAATTCCCTCTTGACAAGGTCATTTTCAAAATATCAACATCTTTTTCCTCTATCAGAATGTACTCTAACAACATTATCCACCTCTGCACATAGTTCCATAAATGGTGACACCATATATCTATATGCTCGGATCGATCTTGAAAAAAAAGATTATTAGAAGGTTGATGCAACTTTGATTATCATAGTATATCACAATTGAATCCATCATCGAACCAAATAGTCCAACACATATCTTTCTCATCCAGATCGCCGCACATGCTGCTTGACTTGCAACCATGTATTTTGCTTCTGTCAAGATGAGCACCAAAGATCTTTACCTCTTATTGTACCAAGAAACCAATGTGGACCCAACACTAAAAATTCCACCTTATGTAATATTTTGTTCTGATGGACTCCTTGCTGAATCTACATTTGTGAATCCGCACAAATTCACTCCCTCTGTCTATCTATACCATAGTCCAAACTGGGCAGTGCGTCTGAGGTACTGTAAAACATGCTTAACTGGATTCAAAAACAATTTAGTTGGCCTAACCATAGCTTGGCTCAGCTGGTTGACTTCATAAAAAATATATAGTCGTGTGTTCACAAGGTACATTAGTGAATCCACTAGTTGCTGATAAATGGTATCATCCACTTCTTCACATGAAGTTACATCGTCCTTCCTCCAGTTGGTCGCTAGAGGTGTCTCCATGTGATTGAAACTCTCCATGCAAAATCTCTATAGTATCTCATTTGCAAACTTGCATTGAGAGACAAATAGTTCCCCATCACCATGCCATACTTCCAACCTGAGGATGTAGTGCGTGAGACCCATGTCCTTCATTTCAAATTCCCTTACAAGGTCCTCCTTGCAAGATCCAATCAACTTCTCATCACTAGTTAAAATCAAATCATCAACATATCAGATAATAATCAAAAAATTTCCTCCCACCAAGATATTATAGAGGTTTGCATCTTCTTCACTTTTGGTGAAGCCCAAATTGGAGAGATAACTATCGATCCTGGTGTACTGAGCATGAGGTTCTTGTTTGAGATCGTACAATGTTCTCTTGAGTCTACACACATGATACTCTCTATCAAAATTCTCAAATCCTTCTGGTTGGTCGATGTACACCTCATCCTCAATAACTCCATTGAGGAATGTAGTTTTTACATCCATTTGGTGGATCTTCCATGCCATTTTCACATCCAGAGAAATAATTGATCTACTACAGGAGCAAAGGTCTCTTCATAGTCAATCCCTTCAACTTGAGAATACCCCTTGGCCACAAATCAAGCCTTATACTTCTCTATACTTCTATCTGCTGCATGATTTACCTTGAAGATCCATATACAACCCATAATTGATTTATATGTTGGTCTTGGTACCACTTCCCAAACATTGTTCTTTACAATGGATTCATTTTCTTCCACCATTGCATCAACCCATACAGGTTGCTCTGTTGCTTCCTCTAAAGAGGATGGCTCAGTCTATACAAGCTCAGTTATTAGATCCATGTAGCTAGTGTACTGATCAGGTGACCTTCTCTACTTGCACCAATTTGAAGGAGCAACCACATTCTCCCTTACATTCTACACAAGACTCTCAGCTTCCCTGGTTCTTTTCCTTCTTTCTTTGGATGCTTCTTCTTGAGCGGTTGTCTCCAATCTCTACTCTTGAATTTGTGGTTGTTCCAAAACTTCTTGAGGTTCCTCCTTTGGAGCTAAAATCTCCTCTTTTGTTGGGATATGAATCTCCCTCTCAAGAGAGCACCACACTTCTCCTCATCAAATTTTACATCCCTTCACAAAACTTTCATTATGGGGGATGAAAAATACACACAGTAGTTGTGGGGAGCTTCTTCGTAAACCACAAATACCTCAATTTTGTTTTCATCTCTAGCATCTTCCTTGATTCTTTGGAGACATGGAAATAAACAAAGGCTCCAACATTCCTAAAGTGAGACACTTCTGGCTTCCTCCTCGAGAAAGCCTCCTTGAGTTTAATCATGCCTAGAATTCGATGACTCTTGTTATGTAAATATATTGTTGTGCTCCATGCTTCAGCCTGCAAATGTAGAGGTAGGCCTTGGTCATGCAACATCGCCCTTGCTGCTCCTATAATGCTACATTTCTTTCTCTTAGCCACCCCATTCTGCTGTGGGTTGTGGGTTGCTATCAACTCTCGTTGAATGTCTTCTTTTGCACATAAATTTTTAAATTCTTTCGACAAAGGTCCATAAACATTAGAGTGGATCCTTTCAAGGACTACATGTTCTTTGTTGCCCCGATCATGGAAAATCGATTTTTTGTACTTCCCCAAGGTACATCCTTTGCATACATCCTACTACTCAAGTGCTCCTTTAAGGAGGTATGTGATTATCTATTGCATAATGTTCAGGGCACCATGATGCAAATGGCCAAGTCTTCTATGCCAAAGTTCACCGATATCGCAACTCTGCAACTTATCCACCTTTGTTCTTAATGCAACAAAATCTTCCACATCTAGCTTATACAAGTTCTTGACACGAATGTCGATCTACTTCACTTGTCCCATGGCTATGTGTCTCATGAATTCTTTTCCTTTGTTGAATATCACAACATAACCATGTTCTTCCAAAACTACAATGTAGACAAGATTTTTCTTTAGGTTTGGAGCGAACATGACATCCTTGAACCTAAGGGGGGTGCTTGACTCCCTCTAAAAGGTGAATATACCAATCCTAGTCGTGCTATACCTTCCATCATCCCCCATCTCGATGTGAATTTGAAAATATTTTTCTTCCAGTTCATTGAAAAATTCTCTACACCCTGTCATGTGGAACGATGCACCTAAGTCCAAGTACCACATGCTCCCCATCACTATGTTGGTCATGCATGCGATAAGGGTAAATTCAAGCTCAAATATGAAGCTAATGCTTCACCTACTTCTCCTTCTGAGGTCTTCTTGCTTGCCTTTTTGTGTGGACACTTCATGACATAGTGCTTGAATTCATGACAATGGAAGCATTTAACTTTGGACAAATCTTTCTTCTTGCCCCTTGACTAGATTATGGTTTGCCTTTCCATCCAATGCAAAGTTTTCTTCATCCCTACCCTTGTATGAATTCCTATCTTTGGTATTCCTCCTTATTTCATGCTATACCAAATCAGACCATAAGAGCTCCCAATTCAATAGTTTCTCCCTCTCATTCATAGAATATTGATAGCTACGCCAGCTCTTGGGAAGTCCCAAAAGGGCTAGGCTTACTAAGTCTTCTTCAGGAAAATTAACGCTGACCCTACCAAGTTCATCATGACATTGTGTGAAATTGCTTAGATACTACGTAATAGTGTCATTCTTTTGCATGTCGATACTTCAAAGTTTATCCTTGATCACTAGCTTCCTGTGATAACTATTATTCTCAAACAATTCTGCCAGTGCTTTCCACATTGCAAAAAAAGTTTCTTTTCCATGGAGATTTGAGGTAATTTGATCCTATACTCCCTCCAATATTATTATCCTCACCTTGGCTACATATTTATCCCATTGAGCAAGGTTTTAGGCATCAGATTCTGGTGGTTTTGTAACATTTGTCTTGATGTATTCAAGAAATCCATTGCCATCCAATACCACCTCCTTTCGGTCCTTCCATGATTAGAGGTTCCTTTCAAGGCATACTCTAGCCTTAGTCCATTGAAGGCCATATTATCAATTCTAAATATATCTTGCTACACTGAATTCCAAAATTCGAAATTATTTCTCTATTGTGAGTCTTGCTCTGATACCATGTAGAAATTACGATGTAGATTTGCATCTACTTATGAATTTTCAATGAAATTCATAAGACACGAACCCTACTCTACTTCTCCACAGACATTAATTCATAATTTAGAACAAAAATCTCAGACATGCAATAATAAATCACACATGCAAATAGTATATTTCCTGAGGAAAGTAAACTGTTAAAACCCCCAATGTCTTCTTGCATTAATTTGATGAATAAAGACATGTAACAATTTCTTTTCTCAAATTAGAAAAGCTTGCAAGTGCATAACCTATCTCTATGCTCACTGAGAAGCTCTGACCTAGACTTAGCCAAATTAGGCCTTTACTTGAGCTCCTATTTCCTTGAGTTATTCCTTTAGAAATTAGGCCCCTATTATTTAGGAATTTCTCCAAAATGGATTGCACAATTCCTTATTTTGATCATCTGGTTGCATGTAACGCATGTGCACTCAATACTAGTCTACAACTAATGTACACTACCTTGGCATATCCACCAAGGCCCGGGAACTTGAATTATATGCATGGCCTAGCTATTTTGGGGTGATTGATTAGTTAACTAGATGATCACTGAGTTTTATAGAAATCCCACTGCTTAACTGACCTTCCACTAGTTCCTCCAAAAGTTGGAACTAGTTTAACTTAAAACAAATTGAGATAACTAACCTTGACTGCTACAAACTAACAATAAAACATTCTAACTAAACTCTAAATCCTCCAAATTTAATTTATTGAATAAACTAGGTGGCACAAGCCATGTCACACCTAAGTTTCTAGGCATGTGAAAGTAGCCTAATTAACCCTTAAGCTTAACAATTACTTCAATGATTAAAGTAATTGGATTTTATAAGACAAATTGAGTTAATATAATGAAATGCAAAGATTATTTGCATTAGTAAATTAAATGAACCTCAAACATTGACCTAAATTGATGTTGAGAAATAATCTCAATTGTCAATCACCATAGGGATTAGGGTTGTGGATTCAAACAATAACTAAAGCTTATAAAAGGAAGGCTAGGTTAAGGGATAAGATGCACCTTGAGTATGAGACATAGTGATATAGTGAAACCTCAATGATTGGGTCGAGAAGTACTTTCATCCAATTAAGTATGGTTCGAGGAGGAGTGCAAGGGGAAACAAGGGAATAATCTATATTAGTGAGCAAATCAAATGATAGTACATTGATTTGATTAATTGAATTAATTACAAGTTCTTATTATATTGTTATTTTTCATCATTGGGACATTATACCAAGAAGGGAGCCCTTATATATTATAAGCTTAAATTAATTAAATGACAAATTTCTAAGGGAATAAATCTTGTGTTCATGTGACTAAGATTAGAGGTTTTAATCTGATTCTACTATTATTTTTTGTTACATGTTAAAATCTCGTCTACTTTTTTATTTATTCAATATATATAATATGGTAAGAAGTAATTAACCAATTTGTTGGAATTATAAATAATAACATGATATAAGAGCATATCATGTAAAGAACTATAATTCTCTTAGAATTGCACATACGTCCAAATACATAGAGATTCAAAATAGATTATAGGTACATAAGGGCCATATGATGATTACCATGCACAACTGTTTGTGGGAGATACAAAGAAAGCAGAAGATTCAGTCATACGTGGCCATGAAAATAGTTGTACATATAGGTCAACAACAATGATTCATTTAAATTTATGAAGGGAACACATTTATATATAGATTTATAGCCAAAACACAAAGATACATTGAAACTTGACTTCTATTAATAAATGGAAAATGTTGAAACTATATACATGTAGAATGAAAACAAACTAGCTCGAATGGTGGTAGCTTATCTTTGAGAAGGGATGTGACGGTTATGCACCTTCACTGAATTGTGTTACAATTAGGCTTGGAAATAAGTAACGAGAAACCTTAAACTTATAAAAACATAACCCTAAAAGATGAAGTGCCAAAGACTTTTCGGTCCCGATGGTGTATGTTGGAATGCAAACTTCTTGGGGTCGTAACTTTGCCATATGATATTCATTTGTTGTACATTATGGCCCACTGGGAAGGTCTATCCAATAAGTACATTTTCTGACTATTGAAAAATTATATGATTTTCATCAACTCGTTTCCCAAAAAAAAATATTTTAGGGCCTAAAAATGGCTTTGGAAGTTCAAGACCTAAAAAATACCAAAAAAAAAAAACTGGCAAAATAGAAAAAAATGTTGTGATCCAATGGAATAGGTGGGTGGCCACTAATATCCACATAGATCCGTCATCTACTATTTGCAATCCATGGTCTTCATTGCGTTGAGTTCCTCTAGATGGGTAAACTTCTAATGAGCTTGGCTCCTAGTGAGCCACTTGCCTTGGTGTAAGAGTCGTTTTGTTTTGACAACCTGATACAACTAGATCCTTTGTTGGTGATTTCTCTTAATATGTGTGTCGACAATCTAATAAATTGTGTCTTATCCAAAAAAATTTAGATTGAGATCTATTAGTTTCAACTACTCTATGATTTGTGAGGTGTCCAACAATGTTGGAATGTATGGTCAAAATTAATCCAAATTGAACACTGGGTGCAGGCCAAGGAAAGGGGGGGATACTTAGCTCAAAAATATTGTCACACATATCTTTGTTGATTTTGTAATGTCCATAGAAAAGTGGTTGAAGCTTTTGATGGGCCCTTGCATGGCATTCCTTCTACAAATGCAACGAAACCTTGTCTCCCACTTGAAACTTGTGTGGCACCCGATGATGATCATGGAAATTTTTGTACTTAGTATTTGATTTTTTCAAGATATCATGGAATTGTTGGCATATGTGTTGAATTCATTCATTAAAAAAAATTATACAATGAAACTTGACTTTTATTAATAAATGGAAAATGTTGAAAATGTATGCATGCAAAATGAAAACAAACTAGATTAAATGGTAGTATCTTACCTCTTAGAAGAGATGTGATAGCTTATAACTATATGCATGTAGAATGAAATAATTAGATCAAATGGAAGTAAAAAAAAATGGATATTTGATTGTGCATGAAAGAGAATTTTACAACCTAGGTAGACAATGATAGAGATAAGGGAAAATATGTGTATAGAATAGTGGCTAGAAGGAAATGTAATAAAGTAAAATAAATATATATAATTTAAGTGGATTTTCAACACAATCCGACAAGTGCGTCAAGGCCTCCAAAAGAAAATGGGAAAACCATTTTCATATGTTTCCAAGGATATTCATTCCCATATGCTAATTTGTTGAGGTAGAGTACAAGTCATTGTGGGATTCTTGAACTAGAATAAAGCCATTGTAGAGTAGAAAATAATAAAGCCAATTAGACAATTCAATCCATTAGAGAATCAGTTTTACATGAAGCAACCATAAAATTTTGGCCATATAACAGTCATGGAGTTGTTTAAAAGGTCTAGAAACATATGTGTGATGAGTAGTCTACCATATGTTTAGAGTGATAGCTAAAGGTAGATAGGAACGTATGAGTTGTATTAGTTTCTAGTGGAAAAGGGTATGAACAACAATGGTAGTATTTTACATATTGAAACTAGTAGTGATTTGTGGAGGTCACTATTTGGTGGGAGAGAGGGAGACTATAGCAATACGAAAATAAAAATTGTGTGATTTTCAAAGGAATAAAACATAGGTCCATAGGATATCTTAGAAGGTTTATAAACCATTAATTTTTTTTAATTCTTAAGGATTCCAAAAGGACTTAACATAGGGATGTAATTATTAGATCTAGAGATATAAATAACTGGTTTCATATTTGAGGATAGGTTGGATGGAGCATATAACTTCCTACCCTGGATTATGTAAATGGTTAGCTTGATACTAAAAGAGAAATACCTTTGGGAGATTATTGAAAGGGAGATTCAATCACCAAAATATTTATAATCACATGAATAGAAGGATATTGGAGCTTAGCAAGTCTTCATGAATTCCATAATATGGTCCTAGAATATGCAATAAAAGGTATCAAATTTTACTATATTGTTATTATTTTTCTTGCAATAGTTTTGGACATAGGGCAATTGAATGCAAATACTTTGCATGATAAAAAAGATTTATGTTTAGGAATGAAAACCAAGGTAGAGTTTTTACTAATTTTTAATGTTTCAAGTGTGGTAACCTTGGCCACAAGGCATTAGCTTACAAATATATTATATCAAAGCCTACAAAAAGTGTAGCCCATCCACTAAATACAAGGAAAGCCTTGGAGGAGAAAATATTAGATACAAATAACCAGTCCTCCAAAGGTCTTCACGAAAGCACCTCATAATTTGTTGAAAGGGAAAAGAATAGAAAAGGATGCACATGCTAGAGGGAATCCACACAAAATATGGAGAAGAAAGGAGCAACAAATCACTCCCACTAAAAATTGAGGCATGCATGGTCTCAGGGGGAGCATATGGTAGCAATGTCAATTGCATGAAAATCATTAAAATTTCTGCCATATTGGAAAGTTTGAATGAGAATTATGTTGTAGATGGTTATTATGATTTTGTAGCACTGATAGTTGTTTGTTGTTGGAGATTATTTAGAGATGGCACATGTGCATGGGGAGAAGCTCACATGCTTTCATTTTCTAGTGGTTATTGATGGAATCTTGGTCCATGAGATTGTTTTGAGGAGGTTGCTATGTTTCTCATGATGATATATTTTTCTAACATTGGCCATTGCAGGAGCTATTGGAGGTTCAGGGGAACTTCCTTGAGTTGATATGCCTTATATGAGTTGCATGCAGTTGATTACTTTCAGATTGATGGTTATTTTGAGCACTCGTGAATTAGTTAAAATGATTAGAAGCCACAATACGTTTGTAGATGAGCAAATTATGATTCATCTATGTTGGTGGTGTTTATGCTCCATATGCATGCATATGGATTCTTTATTGTCGCTGGTTTTTGTTACATATGATGTGATATTAGTTTCATCAGATATTGATCCATGGTCACATGATCTCTAACCTATGTTCATTGCTATCATTGAGGAGATTGGTGGTTACTTGGCCTATGCTGCAATTAGTAGATCTTCTTATGGTTCATTATTGCTCCATGTTGAAGATTATTAGTTGTTGCTTAATTGTTGGCATTATGCATATATGGTTTGGTGGTTACCAGTGACATGATATGTTAATAGTAGTAGGAGTTTCTCTGATCAGATTTATTGTTTCATGGATCCATAATTCATTGCCATAATAGTTTGAGGCATACCTTATAATGTGAGATGTGTTGATTTGTTTTCTACTACTCTATGTTGTTGTTGGTTTGGATGAGAATGAGGTTGATGTAATTGGTATTTTCAAGTTGAGTGATGTCGTTTCTATTTATTCTTATGATGTTTTGTTGCTCGTGTTATACTAGTGTTTTTGATGGTTATTCTATGCCACTAATTGAGAGAGTGCTGCTACTCATCATAAATTTTTGTTTCTCATGTTGTTGTTGAGTTGTATGTTACTGCTACAGGTTGAGAGTAGTGTTCATGGAGTTTGTTGTTGTTTTTATAGGAAATTTTATTGTTGTTGCTATTTGATTTCATGATGCCATGAGGAGTGTTGTTGTCTGATGATAAATGATGATTTGACCTTATTGATGCATATGATGTGTTGTTATTTTTACTGGTTATGGTATGTTGTTGTCCACACTATGTTTATGATTATATTTGTTGTTACTTGTTGAGACACAACTAATGTCAAGGGGGAGTAGTGTCCTTTCATCTATGCTTACTTGGATGAGCTCAACCCTTTGCCATTGATCTTAAAGGGAGAGTGAATGAGGAGTTTTCCAAAGGCTAGTTGGTTGGTTTAGATGGGTTTACCATCAATTCTAAAGGGGGAGATTGTTGGCTTTATGGATCAATTATTTGGTTGGAATTGATGTCAACCTAGTAGCATTGGTGTTGGAGAATGCATTGGTGTTCGTTGGCATTGATTTCAACCTGGTAGCATGTGATTGTTTATGCACATGGTTCATTGGTTGATTTATCTCTAATATGTGTGTGTTTGGATGAGCTACTACATGGTTGATTGATACAGGTACTAAGCTTATGCTAGTGAGATGGTACTTGGCTTATGCATTGGTTGCAGACCTTAGCTTGGTGATTGTAGATGTTAGTGCAAATTTTTGGCTTGTCTGTGGATTCCTTGGTAGGATATGGAGCTCCTACACCTATTTGAAAGTATTATACTTGTTATCACTAATTATTAACCTCCCCTGGCCCACCCCACCCCTTCCCACTCCGTAGTAGTGATCTTGGTTCCAAGAAATTGAAATATAACTCCTCCAACTCTAATCTATTGAGTAGACTGGATGACAAAATCCATGTCATAGAAGTTAATTGCATCCAAGTTGCCTGTTGATGTGGAAAATTTATTTTTTTTCTCAATTTAATCAAAGAAAATCCAATTGAGATTTTCTTGCTGCATTTTTCAACACTCCTTCTCAACAAGAAAGGGATTATCAACCACCCCTATCTTGAACTTGTGGAACTCCAAATTCGCTCCACACAAGGTCATTGTCAAAATGTCAACATCCTTTTCCTCTGTCAGAATGTACTGTAACAACATTATCCACCTCTACACGTAGTTCTGTAAATGGTGATACCCTATATCTATATGCTTGGATCGATCATGAAAAAAATATTCTTAGAAGGTTGATGCTACATTGATTAACATAGTATATCACAGTTGGATCCACCTTTTGACCAAATAATCCAACAGGTATCTTTCTCATCCAAATCACCTCACATGCTGCTTGACTTGCAACCATGTATTATGCTTCTACTGAGATGAGTGCCATAGATATTTACTTGTTTCTGTACCAAGAAACTGATGTGGACCCAACACTGAAAATTCCACCTTATGTAATATTTTTGTCTGATGGACTCCCCATCCAATCTACATTTGTGAAGCCACATAACTTCACTCCCTCTGTCTGTTTGTACCATAGTCCAAAATGGGCAGTGCATCTGAGGTACTGTAAAACATGCTTAACTGCCTCCAAAATTAATTTGGTTGGCCTAACCATAGCTTGGCTCAGTTGGTTGATTACATAACAAATATATAGTCATGTGTTCACAAGTTACATCAATTAACCCACTAGTTTCCGATAAATGGTAGCATCCAATTCTTCACATGAAGTGGCATCATCCTCCCTCTAATTGGTCACTAGAGGTGTCTCCATGGGATTGCAAATATCCATGTGAAATCTATATAGTATCTCATTTGCACACTTGCATTAATAGACAAATAGTTCCCCATCGCTTTGCCATACTTCCAACCTGAGGAAGTAGTGCATGAGACCCATGTCCTTCATTTCAAATTCCATTACAAGGTCCTCCTTGCATGATCCGATCAACTTCTCATCAAGTACCACATGCTCCCCATCACTGTTTTGGTCACGCATGTGATAAGGGTAAATTCAAGATCAAACTATGAAGCTAATGCTTCACCTGTTGATCCTCCCAAGTTTTTCTTGCTTTCCTCTTTGTGTGGACACTTCGTGACTTAGTGCTTGGGTTCATGTCAATGGAAGCATTTAACTTTGGAAAAATCTTTCTTCTTGCCCCCTTGACTAGATTATGGTTTTCCTTTCCATCCAATGCAGAGTTTTCTTCATCCCTACCCTTGTATGAAGCCATACCTATGGTATTCCTCCTTATTTCATGATATACCAAATCAAACCTTAAGAGATCCCAATTCAGTAGTTTCTCCATCCCATTCACAAACTAGTGATAGCTATGCCAGCTCTTGGGACGTCCCAAAAGGGCTAGGCTTACTAAGTCTACTTCAGGAACATTAATGCCGACCCTGCCAAGTTCATCATGACATTGTGTGAAATCGCATATATACTGCGTAATAGTTTCATTCTTTTGCATCTTGATACTTCTAAGTTTATCCTTGAGCACTAGCTTCCTGCGATCAATATTATTCTCGAACAATTCTGCCACTTTTTTGCACATTGCGAATGAAGTCTCTTTTCTATGGATATTTGAGATAATTTTATCCTATACTCCCTTTAATATTATTCTCCTCGCCTTGGCTACATATTTATTCCATTGATCAAGGTTCTGGGCATCATATTCTGGTGGTTTTATAACATTTGTCTTGATGTATTGTAGAAATGCATTGTCATCCAATACCGCCTCCTTGTGATCCTTCGATGATTAGAGGTTCCTTTCAAGGCATACTCTAGCCTTAGTCCATTGAAGGCCATATTCTCAACTCTGAAGAGATCTTTCTACACTGAACTCCAAATTCGAACCTCCTGAGAAACAAATTCGAAATTCTTGCTCTAGTGTGAGTCCTGCTCTGATACCATGTAGAAATTATGATGTAGATTTGCAACTGCTTATGGATTTTTAATGAAACCCATAAGACACAAACCTACTCTACTTCTCTACGGACATTAACTCATAATTTAGAATAAAAATCTCAAACATGTAATAATAAACCACACATGAAAATAGTATATTTCCCAGGGAAAGTAAATTGTTAAAACCCCCAATGTGCTCTTGCATTAATTTGATGAATAGAGACATATTATAGTTGCTTTTCTCTACTTATAAAAGCTTTCAAGTGCACAAACTATCTCTCTACTCACTAAAAAGCTCTGACTTAGACTTAGCCAAATTATGCCTTTGCTTGAGCTCCTATTTCCTAGCATTATTCCTTGAGAAATTAGGCGCCTATTATTTAGGAATTTCTCGAAAATGGATTGCACAATTCCTTATTTTGATCATCTAAATGCATGCAACACATTTACACTCAATACTAGTCTGCAACTGATGTACACTACCTTGGTATCTCTACCAAGCCTCAGGAACTAGAATTCTATGCATGAACTAGCTATTTTGGGCTGATTCATTAGTTAACTAGATGATCACTGAGTTTTACTACTAAAATCCCACTGCTTATCTGACCCCTCCAAAAGTTGGAACTAGTTTAACTTAAAACAACGTGAGATAACTTTCCTTGATTGCTACAAATTAGCAATAAAACATTCTAACTAAACTCTAACTCGTCCAACTCTAATTTATTCAATAAACTAGGTCACGTAAGCCATGTCACACAAGTTAACTGCATTTAAGTTGTCTGATGATGTGGAAATTTAATTTTTTCTTAATTTAATCAACTCAAAATAAAGTTGACAAATTTTTGCTGCATTTTTCAACAAATTGTAAGGAATAAAAAATGGATCTCCTATGGCGGAAGTTTAGACCAATATACAATTCTTCTAGTAATGCATCCCACATTGAAAAATCCCCCTAATTATTTCAAATTAAACCCAATTTTTTTGGTGGATGCATCCTTCTTATAAGTCATAAAGGATGATTGTGGGCCTTTAGATCCCTCTACTCTAGGACCTCCCCCTTTGCAATTTTAGAAAAATATAAAGAGTGCTAAAGCAACAACTATATCTTAGTAAAAAAAAGGGACAAAGACAACAAGGCCATAGAGGATATTAAATTGTAACTACATTAAAGCAATGGTGGTGGAATGTGATTTCTCATGGATGAATAGAAACACCTTCATAATTATTTGGAGGAATTTTGTCAAAATATCCTTCTAGATAGAGAACATGAATGGAGAATGAAAAGTAGATCAATTTGGCTCCAAGAAATAGATGAAAATGCAAAAATTATTCCACGAGTTCAAAAATAATAGAAACTTAAGGCATTAATTACAATTTGTGCCATAATTCAGTCGCCTAAGAAGAGTAATCTAAACAAATATCTTGTATGGTGCCAATAGTTGAAATTAGTGAGGCATTTGTATGAACTAATATCAAATGAATGTGTGTGTGAGAGAACTAATATAACCAAAATGAAAAAAATTGGAATAATATATAGTCAAAAGGTAGATTTTTGGGATACTATTTTGATGTAAACATAAATTTATATGATTTAAATGCCTCATATTTTACCTTATTTCAAAATCCTCTTATTATTTTTAAGTACAAATATCCATACCATATATTTCATAAACATTAAATTGGCCTACTTTCAAGTAGATACTATAAATAATGAATCATATTTTATTAAACGAGATTGACTACAATTTGCTATGAATTTAGCTGATCTTACTTTTCTCAAAAGATGTAGGGATGCATCCATGCTATTTATTCTTGAAGATTGACTGATTTTTTCACCTTGTCTTGAGGATGAACCACATTAGTTGGTTCCAAAAATCAACCAAATCCTAATTATATGATTAATCCGAAAGGCATTTAACTACTTTTAAATTGTCAAGAAAAACTTAGAAAAATAATTTTCCATGGTATTGAGTGACTCATAATATTAGATGTGATGAATCTCATTTTAAAAATCACCCATAATATTATGAAAAATGTAAATATCTTTCTAGATAGAGAACAAGAATGGAGAATGAAAAGTATATCAATTTGGCTCCAAGCAATACATGAAAATGCAAAATTATTCCACGAGTTCACAAATAATAGAAAGGCATTAAATACAATTGGGCCATAATTCAATCTTCTAAGAAGAGGTATCTAAACAAATATTTTGTGTGGTGCCAATAGTTGAAATCAGTGAGGCCTTTGTATGAACTAATATGGAAGGAATGTGTGTGTGTGTGTGTGTGTTTGTGCGTGTATAACTCATATCTCTCCGTTCCTCACCATTATGCTTCATTATACTATATTTCCTTTGATTGGAAGAATAATGTTGAACCTCACCTTCCTTCTTATGTAACTTTCCATATAAGGGTGGGAGTTTAATCCAAAAAAATTAGCAATGTATAGTAGATGAAGAATCCTTTAAAAGTATTTTACTCTCCTCAGTTTATAAATCTATTAGTTTTCGAAAGATTGTGATAGCTTCTAGTCAGTTTTTTGCCTTCAATAAAATACCTAGTGAATCTTTGGGGATTATACCTCAGTAATCTATCATGTTAAGTACGAAAAATATCTTAGCTTATATGGTAGTGGTGAATGGACTATTAGACTTCAATATGCTCATTTCTTGTGATTATGTCTATGCTCTTTTGAGTGATGAACTTTCCTCATAATGGAAGTATTGTCACTATTGATCAACTTGCTTTTGACAATCAGCATCTCAATTTAACTTTATCCAAAACTACCTATTTCTATGATCCTATTATTAGAGTAGACTCTACCCCACCATAGGTGAATTATGTGTCATCATATTCTCAGAGTTCAATTGATTCTATGAAGGATACTTTATGCTTATGTTTGCCTTTGTGGGACATGGTCTAGTGAAGGTGTTTTTTAGGTGAAAAATATAACCAAAAGGAAAAAATTTGGAATAATATATAATCAAAAGGTAGATTTTTGGCATACTAATTTGATGTAAACATAAATTTATATGATTTAAATGTCTCATATATTACCTTATTTCAAAACCCTCTTATTATTTTATGTACAAATATCCATACCATATATTTCATAAACATTAAATTGGCCTATTTTCAAGTAGATACTATAAATAATGAATCATATTCTATTGAACGAGATGTAGGGATTCATCCATGCTATTTATTCTTGAAGATTAACTGATTTTTTCACCTTGACCCGAGGATGAACCACATTAGTTGGTTCCAAAAATCAACCAAATCCTAATTATATGATTAATCCGAAAGACATTTATCTACTTTTAAATTTTCAAGAAAAACTTAGAAAAATAATTTTCCATGTTATTGAGTGACTCATAATATTAGATGTGATGAATCTCACTTTAAAAATAACCCATAATGATTGGGTCGGTTACTGATTGGGTCCATTCGATCGATCTTTTCCATTCCTTAAATGCTTTTCATTTTATAATATGGGCATTAATAAGTTTTTCCCTATATTCATATTTTAGTTTAGCTTATTTTTAATTCATTTTGATTTTTATTACCACTTTATTAAGGATGAAAAATGTTTTACTTTGATAAATAAATTGTTATTTTATAACTTGTTGAGTAGAGAAAGTTATTTTAATTTAACCATGTATATAAGAGTTGAGATGTGCATTCTAATTTATTTAATAACATACATACAAATATTTTAAAATGAAAATGAAAAAGAAGTTTGATAAGGATTCATGAGTTAAAAATGGATAAAATATTGGAATAAACATATTAGGGATAGAAATACAAAAGGTCGAATAATAAACATTATTATGTTAAGTAATACTCTTAAGTATGAAGAAGCCATAGTCATTTATGAATTCACAACGTACTACTATGTTTTACCTTGTATCACTTGTGTGAATCATTAATTAAATTTGATTCACAAGTATCCTCTTTAAGTATCATCTTTAATTGTAATTGGGATTACAATTTTTTTTGCTTTGGTTTTGCGCACATAATAGAGCACACACCTAAGTGAAAGAAAGAGCCCCCCTCCAATGTCAAACCCATGTCCTCCTTGCAACTTTAAGTTATTTGGTTTTGTAGCCCACAATTTTCTTTGCTTTGGTTTTGGATGTTTTGGGAACGTAATAGAGGACACAAATAAGTGAAAGAAGGAGCCCTCCTCCTCGAATTCCAAGCCCATGTCCTCCATGCAACTCTAAATTATTTGGTTTTGTAGCCCATACCCTCCTTGCAATTCTAAGTTTTTTGATTTTGTAGCCCATCCTTGATTTCATAGCCACATTTTTCTTTGCTTTGGTTTTGGATATTTTAGGCATGAAATAGAGCACACAAATAGGTGAAAGAAGGAGCCCTCCTCCTCCAATGCCAAGCCCATGTCCTCCTTGCAACTCTAAATTATTTGGTTTTGTAGCCCATACCCTTCTTGCAACTCTAAGTTATTTGGTTTTGTAGCCCATCTCCCCATAATTGCAATGGTTATTTGGCTTTGTTTTGGATTTCCTTATAGCTCCATTAGGGGTTCCCATGGAACATTTCCATTATAAAAGTGGGTTGCAACCTCTACAAGCTACGAGAATTTTAAAAAAGGTTGATATGATATGTTCAATATGTCTTTGAAACTCAACGTGGGATTATTAGTGCCATGATTCAAAGGGATAAGTATTAGCCTAAATTTGAATGAAAATTCCAAAAGAACAATGCAACATGGGGAAATTGCACTATAGACACAGTGAGGCGTGTTGTTGAAATGAGGGAATGGTA
Organism: Pinus tabuliformis; assembly: GCA_031772625.1. Taxonomy (NCBI): domain Eukaryota; kingdom Viridiplantae; phylum Streptophyta; class Pinopsida; order Pinales; family Pinaceae; genus Pinus; species Pinus tabuliformis. The sequence goes on along the minus strand of CM062819.1, from coordinate 1,565,158,414 downwards.
GAAGGAGGTAGAAGAATTTATGGGTGTCCAACATAATAAAAATTTGAAAGTTTCATTTCATGATGACTAATTAAAGAAACTTGCGGGTGAATTGTGGCCTATCTTAGCACTTGAAAGACATATTAAAAAATATTCTTGCATGCAAATTGCTCTATTATAGTAGAACCATTTGGGTCTTTGAGGATCCTCAATGTCGCTTTCATACCAAATATAGATGTAGGATGGTCCCTTGAAGCCACATCACATAATGATTAGAATCACAGGGCCCCAAAATATTATGAAGCAAAGAGGCATGGATTGGTACAAGCTCACAATGGGTGAAAAAACTAGTATTCTTCTTATTTTATTATTTCAAGTTTTGTGATGTGGTTAATCTTCTCAAATAGTTGTGAGTAAATACACCTATAATTATATAATAAGCTACAATAGGGATGTTGCACTACAATAGGGAAGCTAGTCCCTCTTCGTAGAATTTCTTTTAATCTTGTATTTTGGATCTATGGTTTTGGCCCAAACATCATAATTTATTTTAAGTGTTCATCCTTGTCTCAATGCCCTCTTTCAATAAAACATTGATGTATTAATGTTAAAAAGAAGAAATAAAAAGGTCACGAGAAAATGTGTACATACGATATCTGGTCAAAATTTTGGGGATTTCTAGATGGAAATGTGTATTCAAGGTGATTCCCAAGGGGTTTAATTTATTTTTTTGAAAATACAAAAAAAAAAAAAAGTATTTTTTTACTATTGACCCACCCCTTCTCTCCTTAGTTGTTCTTTGCACTATAAGAGTCCACTTGAGTCAAACCAAAGTCAAAGTGAAAGGGTCAGATTCAAGGCATGAGCCTAGAGAGGGTGACCACATTACCCTAACCATAGTTTACCACTTATCAACTCTCTTCCAAACAACTACACAAGGAATAAAGTAAAAATATATCAATTAGGCCCCTTCACACTTTCCCATCCCTCCTTTCTTATCACTAAATCCACACTTTATTCTAAAATTTAAGGCCCAATTTATTCTCTTAATAATCACCACCTCCTTATTGGAGTTCAAAATCACTTTCATCACTGAATTGAGAACCACTTCCCTAGTAGAGTTAATATACACACACCTTCCTCAAACCCAAAGGAGCCTTTGAATTGTGGAGATTGGATTTTATTGGACCATTCAAATATGCTAACTTGGGTACAAGGCAAAAATATATTGTTGCAACAATAGACCACTTAGCAAAGTAGGTAGAAGAAAAAATATCTAAGGATAATACTGCATTTAGTATAACTTCATTTTAAAAATGAACATATTATGCTACATATAAAAATTCAATTGAGTAAGATGGTAGATATGGGAGAAGAAAAACACATAAGTTGTGTAAGAACTTAAATATGAATGGCTAAATATCCCTAAGAAAAATGAACTAGCATGTGTTATATAATGGCTTTGTAGGCTTAGGGCCACATATTTGTAAATACATAGACTACACAATCATAGTAGTTATGGAATATCCTCAAGAATTTGTTTAGAAGGATTTTCACTATCATACACAAAAACATGTTACATCATAGGTTCATGAAGTGGACCCCATAAGTTGTTCTTACCCATTGTTTGTAATTATTCCCCCTACATATTGGATTATATGTTTTTATTAAGTTATTCCATGACATGAGCAATGAAAATCCACTATGGATACAAAGACCCACACAATTTTAGGCCCAATTTTCCCTTAGCTTTAAAATACCTCATGACTCCTACAAATTAAGAGGGAATATAGTCATGGACGAATGAAAAATTAAAACTAGCTTCGCTTCATTTAATAAGTTGATAGTTTTGTTCCTAGTTGAAAACTAGCTATAAATAAGGTATGCTCCCTCAAAATTTTTAGGTCAACTATCTATCTAATCTATTTCTACTTTCATATGCTCTTTAGTTTTTAGGTTTTAATTTTCTTTCATAAATTCTTGGTACATGCTTGGGTTTTCCTTCTTCATGTTCCTCTCTTTATGAGGAGTTGCTCTTGCTCCAAGTTACTTTTCTCTCATGTTATTGTACTTTCGGTTTATATTCCTCATTATTGGCATAGCTTCTTGCATCCATATTGGTTGAGGATTTCTTTTTTCATGTCTTATTCCGCACCCCCTTTTTCAAATTCTTACTTCAAACAGAGATATCAACAATGTATTTTGATGTATGAGAAACATAATATTACAAAGTTCATCTAAAATCTTCAAATATTTAACTTGTTATCATGGTGTTTAGTTCGTTGCTTAGAAAATTGTTTACCATATATGTGGAGATTGGAAAAATTAACCTTATTGTTAATTGCAAGTGCAGAACAACTTTGAGTATGCAAGAAGGTTTAAAATCCTTGTTTATCTTTGTTTATAAAGCTTATTTAAATATGTAAGGCGGTTGAATCTTATATTTTTCTGATTTTATTTTTCTTTCCATATACCCCTAATAAATTAAACTATAATGTATTCTTATCTTTCATTTTTTTTGTTGTTTTTATATAATTAATATTTAATTTGGTTCCTCAATAGTATCAAATTTTGTTTTGTAAATCCATACTTAGGTACTCTTCTCTAATATCATTTTAAAATTTATATGTCACTGATGGTGGGTGAGGTGTCCATTCAAAATGTGAAATGTTTCAAACTCTAACACATACTTTATCTGCAGAAATCTCAAATGGAATTTTATTTTAGGTTTTCACCTATCTAATAAGACTAAACAATCACTATTTGCACTCTCTCTCCCTAATTAAAAAAGAAAATTTGAAAGATAAACCATTATTCCTTGAGGGTTTATCTTATTTTGCACATTGGGTAAAGGAAAAAGACCACTTCAATTATTTGTTTTGTATATTCAATTTACAGTTTAACCAACAACCAAAGTAAAGGATAAAATAAATCAATTTTGTACACTTCCTTCTTGCTTGCATTGGATTATGTTCTTAAGTATTTTATTTTCATATTTAAAATACTTTAAATCAATATTAAATACATATTCATAATTAAGCTTTAAGTCTACTTAATTTTTCATCCTTTCTTTTTATTATTTTTTTCATGTTTTCTTAAACAATAAAATTGAAAAAAATAACTAATAACTTCATTCATACTAAAATTAATTATCTTATATTGGCTAACATTATTTGGTAGTGAATTAGCCTTGTTATTTGAAATATTTTCTCTTAAATCCATTGGTTATTTACCATACTATTTGTTACCATCTAGTTGTTAAGAGTAATCTCTATACTTCTTCTTTCTAGGTTAAAAATGCACATTCCTTCTTAGATCACTTAAACCTATTGACATTTATGAAAGATCAATTAGAATGAGTTTTTCCATACCAAATAAGATTATGCATCTCATGTGGCTTGCTTCACTCAACATAATCTCACCCGTTTGGTATTTAGTTTATTTTGGAATCCTTTGATTTCCTTCCCTCCTCAAAGGAGAGTTTCTTTTTCTATTAATTTTCAATATTCCTCCTTTAAAGAAAATTTCCTCTCTCTTTCCAAGCTTCCTCCTCAAACAAAGTATATTTCTTTTCATCCTATCCTCTTTTAGAAAAAATAAAGTTGGAATGATCCTTTTTCAATTTTTTTTCAATCCCTTCGCTAATATTGGAACACCACCCTCTCACTTTATATTTAAATTACATTTAAACATTTTTCCTTGGGAAAATATTTTTCATACCTACCTTCTCTCTTAAGGGAAATATCTCCTCTTTCACCACCTAAAATTTCAAATTAACTACTTTATAAATTAGTTCTCATGTTAGGCTTCTGGCTTGCTTTCATGTAGTTTAGTTCTACCTGTTAGGGCCTGGATCTACCTCAGGCTGAAGGAAGGCAAGTCTAGGCTAACATCAAACCATGCTTAACCTGGTAGCTAGCCCTACCAGGTCGGGAGAGGGATCTCTCCTTGTCAATCTCAATTAGGATATTGGAAATTAGGGCTTGAGATGACTGAATTTAATGTACATTTTAGGCTAGGTCTAGTAGCTCAAGGTTTCTGGTTTGATTTTTAGGTTTTGGTTGCTGGATCAATTGGAGAAGGCAGATTGGGCCCGGGAAATCAACTCAGGGATATAGTCATGTTCTGTGGGGCGAGGTAGACAAGGGTTTATGTGTTAGAAATGGATTAATATGGTAGATTAAGATATTTGAGAAGTTGAGGAGGGCATAAAGAAACTATGAATCCTCTTCAAATAGTTGAAAACATTGAAAACCAAATGCATTCCCAAGACCAAGCACAACAATGTATTTTGTCCATTCACCTTGATTCATTTAGTTTTAGAAGAGAAAAATGGATTTGGATACATATAAAACATAAGAAAAACTCATCACAAAGAAGAAACAATACATAAACTCACTGTCACAAGAATCCCACAAAATAGTTGCGAAACCTGGTTTTATTCCTTGCCAAACTGCTGATACAAATGTTCAGTGAGTGCCACCACTTCTACCAAAGTCCAACCTTTACAAATGACTAAGAAATTACATAATATAGGCAAGGAAACCACTCATGCTAGCTATCAGGGTTGAATCCATGAGAAAAGGGGTGGTTTCAACCATATCTAAAACAAGAACACAAAAGTAGGCAATGGAATAGCTTGCCTCTAAAACTTAGGGAACCAATTCATTATAGCTCAAAACCACTTGGAACTTGATGTATCTACCCTATGAGGTGATTTTCGTCTATACTTACATCAAATACATAATTTACCATGCAAAATTTACCAAGACAAGAAGAAAAGTCAACCACTGAAGAAACTGGGCGAAATTTTGAGTTTTAGGCAAAATTGACAAAATCTGCCTAATGTGCACTGTGCCCTAAGCTTGATGCACAATGCCACTTCAAGGCTACCTTTGGAGTCCTTACACTCACCCAAATCAAGCCCAAGATAGTTTGTTGGAAAGCTCTGTCTGTCTAACTTCTATAACACTTTTGAATTTTCCTATTTGGAGTTGATTTTCCCCTTCAAACATCAATTCTACCAAGACTGCTTCCTATCGGTCCAAAAAGTGGCAAAGAGGGGATTTTTTTAGTGTTTTCTTCCCTTTTGGTGGCTCAGATCTTCTCCAAAATTGATGAAACTTTCTGGGTTTGCTTATTTTTTGATGTTGAATCCAAATCTATAAGTCATTTGTCAAGAGGATGCACCAATTCAATGTGTAGTGCCGGTGGCACTACCCATCAGCCAGAATTTCCTGTGTTTCTATTTTCAAAAATGCAAAATGAAAAAAAATTTCCTCAAATTTGGTAAGAGGCAACCTCATTAAGTGATTTGCTGGGCTAATGAAGCTTCAGCCAAAATTTTGAGTTTATCATGTTCTTTCTTAGCCCTCAAGGCTCTCCTTAACTTAGCTTTTAGCCTCTTTACCCTTGTTTTACAAATCTTGTTCTGAGTTAAGTAATGATAGGCCATATGGCGCAACATTCTCTTCTCTTTGTTGGCTTTCTCAAGAAACTTCTCAAGGTGAATGTTCACCCTTTCCAACCATGTCTCTCGGTCATTCTCAATTTCTTGCTCAAGGGAGGTCATCTCAATCTTTTCTTTCTTTGCCTCTTACCTATCTTCCCTAATCATTTGCAGCTCCATAATAGCTTGTTTTTTTGTCAATTGTTTGTTTTCATGCTCAGGAAAGTTGATGATCCATTTGGTCCTCTCAAGGTTAAGTGATAAGGCTTGTATTTCAGTCTCCTTCTCTTTGATAATCATGTCCTTGAATCTTGAGCCTTGAGAGCCCAAGTAAGTGACATCCTCCTCAATGCCTTGAGAGCCCAAGTAAGTGACATCCTCCTCAATCAAAATAAGCTCTCTATCTTTTCCTTCAGTATGGCTCTCCTCTTGCATCTTTTGCTTCCCTTTATATCTGCTCTTTGACTGTTGGCCAACCTGTATAGACAGAGAAGAAGGAAAATCCCCTTCCACCCCCAGTGAAGATAGCATTTGCCTGTGGTCTGGTGAAGAAAACAAGACCCCTTCCACCCTCGGTGGAGATAGTACTTGCCTGGCAGCAATAAAAAGCTTCCTTGTGCTCTCTTATAGGTGACAAACATAAGAACCTCCTCTATTTTATTTTCAGGCTCTTTTTGTTGCCTGAAAGGTTCACCTTCCTCTTAGGGATTTGAAAATATTTGAGGTCCCTTGAACCACTCATGGGCAATGAAAGTTTCCCATGGAATTCCAAACTGAGTGAGCTGATGCAAAACAATAATTTGGTCACAGAAAAATGATAAATGCTATTGAGTTGCTGTGGATATGGTTTTATCTTTGCAATCACTGTCATCCTCTCTATGTTTTTGCATATAAAATAAGGGATGCTCATCATTCTGACCCTGGTGAAGTGCATGAACAATCTGATGTGGTAAGCATAAAGTCTGGAAAACCTACCCTCACATGTAAAGTATTTAATGATAAGTTTCATGAGTGGAAAATACCGATCCTCTAGGAATTTAAAAGGAAACATCCTGCTAAGTTTACCATGGTACTTGGCCTTGATATAAGGCTCATAATGTTGCTTACTAATATTTTTCCTTTTTTTCCACTTTTCCCCTACATCTGGAATTCTTGTGGCCTCTGCAATGATAGTTGGTGAAAGAATGAAGATTACCCCAGCAAGATGTACCATATTATTATCCATGTTTATCACAAATTTCCTTGCTAACTCATGGTGAAATTTGACCCTCTCAACCATTTCACAAAACTCAAAACATGACTGATATCTAAAACATGTGGTGGCTAGTGGGTAAGCAAGGAGTTCACTCATGCTGATAGGTTCCTCCCTGATGATTTTTCCACTTTTTGAGGCTTCCTTTGCTGCAAATTTCTTTCTCTTGAGCTATCACTAGGAGTGTCTACTTCAAAATCTGATTCACTGCCTCTTTCCATGCTTGTCTCTATGAGATATTGGGGTGATGATATGGTGAATAATGGATAATAGGTGGAAACAAAAGGTGAGTATAAAGAGATTTTGTAAATGGAACAATAGTAATGAGATGAGGTAGGGGAACGAAGGGAAGGATTTGTGGATCTAGGGTTTTGATGTATGAGGGACTTATGGTTTGATAAAGGGGATTAGTGTCTTAGGGAAAATAGGGAAAGGGAAAATAGAATCAAGGGGTAGTTTTAGTGGAAAAAAATTGTGAAAAGGGACAAGGGATTGTGGTTTTGCAATGATGTGAAATAGAGTATAGAGGCAAGCTAGGGTTTGACCTTTAGGAAGCAAAAAGCATGAACCAAACATGAAAAACCTTATTCAAGCTTAGGATGTATTGACACTTACTTGTTAGGAGGTGAATGCAGCATTTGGGAGGATTTGAGATAAATTTATGTGGTTTCAAAGCCTCACTGGCCAATGCGCGGCGCACTGAGCCCAATGCATAGCACCAATGTATTTTTACATAGGAAAACGCTGCTTGATGCACAACGCTAACCCTCTGATGCACAGTGCTAGGCAAGTTTGCACCAGATTTGCAATTTTCCTCCTGTTTTGCTCACTCTTTCCTCAAAATGCAATTTTGGCTCTCAACTTGACTTTTTGCACAATGGAATAGCTCGCTATCATGAATTTTCTTTATATACCATACACTTTGATTTTTTTTTTTTTATTTCAAACCCACTTTTTCTAAAGTCTTGATAATTTTTTCAAAACTCTGTTTTTCAGTTTGAAGCTTGACCCCTTTTCTTGGCAATTTGATGGACTGATGTCTTGATACTTTTGCCTTTACAGTGGCAGGAATTGGCATAGTGACCAGGAATAGCTGCTGAGTTCTTATTACATATAGAAACAATTAAATTACATGAAATTTTACAAAAATAGAACAATACTTTGTTTTCACCTCAAAACATAGTTTTGAGGTGAAAAAGATTTATTGAGCATATCAAAAGTAAACTTATGACTTTATGAACCTTCATGTGCCTGTTGACCCCTTTATTTGAGCATGATTAAAAAACCCTAAGACCTAATGGGACTAAACCCTAGGACTAGTTGTTATACATGAAATGAAACAAGATGACTATGAATGAGTAAAAAAAAATGTGTAAATAGGTTAGCAGGTGGATGTCATGAGGGAAGCTGACATGAAACCACTACCATTAGTTGATCCATGACCTAATGGAATGCAGCTGATTGAATTAGACACCTAATATGCATGCAAAAGAGCAATTTGATCAACGATGCAAGTGTGAAGACACTGACAATAACACTACCTATATGCTCTCTTAAGTAAAATCCCACATACTTTATCAAATGTGAAAAATTCACAAAATTTCCTCTAAAAATAATAAGGCTCTCAACTTTAAAGAGGCCCTTATGTTTCCCATGAATTTCCCATATTCTCTATACATTCTCCTTTTAGGTGTGTTTCCACCTTATATTCCCTTGGTCATGAATGTGTTAGCCTCCTATACCAATAGGGTTTCATATCTCATGATTGACAATGGAAAGGCTAAAAATGATCACCTTTGATGGATCAAAGGTTCCATTTTTGTGAACAAAGCATATGGTTAAAAAATGTAAAGAGGGTATGCCTTAAAAGAATAATCAAAGGGCAAGAAAATGATTTGGTCAAAAGGAAAAAGAATTGAAATGAACCCCAAAGTAAGACCAGGAAAGTGGCCAATCAAAATGCCACTGCTATCTTGATGTATGGCTCAACAGCTTAATCTGGGCCATGCCATCTTTTAAATTGCTTGTTTTAGAGTAGGTGATGAGTACCTGTTCAAACAGTTTAAGCTTGACAGATGATTAGTTGGATAGAGAAAGAAAGGTGTCCACTAGCTTAATCTGGGCCCTTGGAAGGTATAAGGCTAGATTTAGATAGGAGGGCAGCAAAAAGAAAAGAGCACATGAGGGTTTGCAAGTCTAAGTGCACCCTCCCTGAAGAAATAAAAAATGCTAGGAAATAAGATGGGTAGGTAGTGAGGTTGCAGAAGCATATCTTCTCTCATATCACTGGCCTAAGCAAAGAGAACACATGGTGGCCAGTATAGATCTTCCTATTCAGCATTTTTGTGGTAGAAGAGTGAAGCATGTCTAATTTCCCTATCATTCCATATCAGGCTTCTTTCTAACATCCCACTATCACCTTTGTTCATAACAAAAATCAAACTCATTTGTTGATTCTTGTTATATAGAAGAGCCACATTTCTTGTGTAAAAATCTTTTCATTTTGATCTACTCTCATAACTAAGTTTGTTCCCTAAAAAGCTTAGTGTTTGCTTCCTCTCTTCCATATCTCCCATCCAATACTAACTACTAACTCTATTATTACTTAACTCCCTATGTTCCCCTTTTTCCCTATTATTATATCACTATTGTATAGAAAAAACCCCAAAAATATGTATATACCCCTTCCCCTAGGCAATATAGCCTTATAGTTCCAAAAGGTCAGAGCGCAAAGAAATTGAAGCGCAAAGGGAAAAATATCGCTAAAACTATGTCTCGGGATTAAATCAAGACCTGCTTGGTTTAACAGCCCTAAGCGCGTTTTATTAATCAAATGTCCAAAACCCATTTTGTTCACAAAACATTGCAAAAACCCAAAAACCCGCCTATGGCTAAAGTTCCGCCCTGGCGCGCATTCCCAGAAAAAATAATTCTTTATTATCCGCGCCCCTCCGTATCCATCCCGCACCTCCACAGTCCGTCGACCGTCGGATCTGGGCCCTCCCATCCGACGGCTCATAACAATTTCGGACCGCCTCCGATGCCCGGACGATAGCGCCCGAAATCTGTCAGAGCATGACGTCAGGGCTCAGATGCGTGTCATCCCCAAGTTGTATCGGGCGGCCTCCTGCCAAAACCGCTCCCGTACCATAAGCGGTTCGACGGAACCGTTTACCTCTCTGCAAATTCCACCATACGTCACCCATGTGTCACCCATACATCACTGCCACTTCGGCATCGCATCACCAACCCATCCACCATTGCTCCGAGCTGTCTGCCATGTCACCTGTCCATGTGGGGTCGCCCACCGGCTACCACGTCATCATTCCGTACCCGACCCCACCCATGATGTCATCCGACAAAAACGCGCCAAAAGCCAAATTTTCACTATTTTGCCCGAAAAACCCATTTTTCGCGTTATTTACAATTTTCACTCATTGTACTCCTGCATGAGCGAGTACGTTGTTTATCTGCCAACTTTGAAGACTGCTCCTGGCTGACCGGCGCCTCGAATTCACCTGCATTTCCACCATTGTCCAGGTATACCAGGTACTTATCGGTATCCCCTTCCGCGCCTGGTTTTTCACATAATTCACTCAAGAAACTAAGAAAGGAAGAAAGAATAGTAATAACCAGAAATCCTCATGAACCATTGGTCTTTCTCCACACTGTAAGCCCAATTTCACTCACAGAAGTCCCCATTGTGCCGAATTTCTACAAATTCACAGTTTATTTGCGCATTCGCAAATTCAAACCTCTGCTAGACAAATCCACCGAGAAAGTGACTCCCAAATCCCAGCATTTGCTCACTGAATCTATCTTAGGAGCATTTTGACTCAGTTTTACCCCAAATTTCGCCTCTTCCCCTCTGCAAATTGCCCTGCTCCTGCAAAATCCACTGCTCTATATTGCTGAGCCCAAGGAAAACTTCAAATACAATCCTAAATTCAGTTGACCATGGAGACTCCAGTGGCATTGAACATTGCCCCATTAAATGCCCCACACAAGAACCTGGAGTGGTTAGCCCTTGCTGACAGAGATTTTCAGATGAGAGAAACTGTAGAGAGGACAAACACATACCATATAGACATAGTTTGTGAGTTGAGAAAGAAGCATAGAGATGGTACAGACCTCCTGGGAATCTGGAAATCCAATTTGCCAATTTATTATCTCCCTCAGGTCAATGAATTCCCTGATTTGATCCACCAGTGCCGCTCAAACTATGACCCCACTCAAAGAGTTGTTCTGAGTCTTTCAGGCTCTGTCTTGTTCCATATTACTCCTGAAGCCATAAACCACATGCTGCAGTTCAAACCTGCAAGACCACTGGTGCCTCTTTCCATGTAGTTTTTACTAGAGCAGGGTGCCAAGCTCTCCAACTCACAAATAACAAGGATTGGCCAATTGTTTATGTGCCCAGAGTACCAACCCTTACACCCTCCCCCTTATCTGCATGACTGGTTCAATGACATAGGGAGACTACTGGTAGACATTATATCCTCCATCCTAGGCTTCAAGACCAGTGAGTTTGTAGATGAGACAACACTGGTGGTTTTATCTATTTTTACTTCAGGACAGCCCCCTGCTGTCCAGTATGATTATGCCTCATTCATAGCCAACAAAATTCATGAACAGTTCATGAATTTGGAGAGAGAGAGGGTTTTCAAGTATACCTCCTACATATATCATCTGTTTCTATACAATCAACCTGACAACTTCCCTGTTTCCCTCAAGAAATTGGATGCAAAGGGAGACAGAAGATCTGTAATATTCTGGACATCAGTATGTCATCAAATCCATTTTTCACCATACAACTACTATGAATTTATTGACCTATTCATTCATCCAGCCTTGTCACTGCTGCAGAGTTCCCCTCCTCCTAGGCTCACAGATGATATGCAGAAAATCCTTCAGCTGTCTAAGAACTATAGCATAGGGGATTGGTACTTTTACCAACACCATACAGTGATCAGGATATATGGCTGTGAGTTAGCTCCATACAGGCTGCCAAGATATGTCCCCATGAGACTCTTTGCTCTAGAGTATTTCAGACAGTTCAGCAATGCAGACATGATCCACTTCCATAGCAAAAACAAGAAGGCACAACTTAAAATTAAGCATCAATTGGGTCCATTCATTTTTAACAAGAGAGAAGAAGCTTGGGATGAGGCAGATCAAATGCTAAAAGCCCTCCAGCTCAAGACAAGCTTCTATTGGGCTCCCTATGACCCTAACCACTTCATAAGCCTTAGAAGAATCAAGCATAAGCTTGCTACATATGACCACATTAGCATTCCAGAGGTTGAACAATATGCTAATCAAATAGAATGGAAAAAGGGCACATTAGTGGAAGAGTATAGTGAAGAAAAAATAACAGAGAAAAATATTAAAACTTTAGAAAAGGCAGTTGACTTGGAGTATTTTCGACAGGTCTGGTCTTCAAGTATTCAGCATCGTGGAGGAGCTGCTTCTTCATCCACCATTCCTCAACAACCAGCCAAAACAACTGATCCATCAGCAGACATGACTAAAGGAAAAACAGTGCAGCAAGAAGAAACACCTCCAATTGTGGAGCAGCAGGTGGAGCAGCAGGAAAGCGGAGCCAAACAACCTGCCCACACAGAACAGCAAACACATGAACAAATTCCTCCAAGGCAGGAGGTAACATTTGACTCCTCTGTATTACAAACACCTGTTAATGAGGACAGGACAAGGAAGAGGGATAGGCAAGAGGACACTCCTCTAACTACCTCTATGGACGAGCAAGGTGAAAAGAGACAAAGGTTAAACCCTTTTTCTGAGGAGGAAGTACTAGAGAGGCCAATTGACAATATGCCCCCTCCTAGTATTGAGACATCCACCAGTTCTTTACAGCAAGGGCAGGACATTCCACATGGGACAGAGGTCAGCTCTTCTAGGCAGAAATCAAAGGCAGACTCTAGCATCAAACAACAGTTTATTGACATAAAGAAAAGGAATGAGCCCCTCAAGCACCAAATCTACAACCATCTACTGAAGATGGCACCAACAAATCAGCAGAGATTAATGTCTACCTATGAAATTCAAGAGCAGAAAATGACTCTTAGTCATTTCAGGCCTACCATGTAGCAGCCTCAAATAGCTGCCGATTACATCAGAACCAATCTGGAAATTTTTGCCAGAGATATCCACCCCTTGGATCAAATTGAGCTACATAGACAAACAGGGGAAATGATATATTCTACATTAGCTGATAACACCCTGTTGGCACACCAACTACAAAATTCTCTACACAACACTGCAGCTCAACTAGAATTGGAGAAAGCATCATCTCAGGCCAAGGACAACAGAATCAAGTCCTTGGAAGAGATCATAATAGAATTGGGTCATGATCCAAAGGACCCTAAGGGTGTGCAGGCACTGCTAAAGAAAAGAGATGAAGATGTAGTAGCTATGAGAAAGCACATCAAGCTACCAGCTGGCCTTCACCCTCAAACTAGAGAAGTGGCATAGCAGAAAAAGGATCAGGATGTAGTGGCCCTACTCCTGAGTTTATACAAGAGGCTAATGGAAACAGAGAGTGCACTAGAGGTGGCACTAAAATCAAGACAAAGTGAGACACCAATGCAGCCTGCACAAACATCTGCATCTACTGAAGGTGTGCCAACTTCCACTACTACAGCAGCTCCTCCCACAGGACAAACATCAGAAGTTGGTCCTTCAGCAACAGCACCAGCAACAGCACCAGATCAGGGGCCCAGCCTGAGTATGCAAAACATGATGAAGGAACTGGAAGCCTTGGAAGCACAGATGGCAGAACTGAATGAGACTAAGGAAAAATTGGCCAAAATTAATGAAAAATATGACAAATCCAAGCAAAGTGTAGCCAAAAAAACAAGGGAAGTAAGGGCTCTTGAGAAGAAAATAAAAGAACTAGAGAAAGAGCTCTCTCTTGACAAAGTGGTAGTTGAAATCAAGAAGATCCTGTGGACCAACATTGGTCAATCTATAACAGACCAGTGGCAATACATAGAGACTATCCATGAGCATATGGATCTAATAGGCAGGGCCCAAAAAGAAAGTCAGAGAGCAAGAGCATCTCTTGGAAATATGCCTGAAATAGCTAATAGGATGATTAATGTCCTGAATAACCACACTGGCCCTCAGCTGGCAGCAATGGGTATCACTAACAGGACTGATACCATTTTACTAGTAAAGAGAGTGCTAACTTTGAGAAATCATGTGCAAACATTGGACAGAAGGTGTCAGGAGATGCAGACAGAGGTGAACAGATTTATTGAGAAGATTACAACATTGCATAACAGAGGCCTTCCCAGCTTAGTAACCAGTGCAGGGAGGTTACTTTCTCATGAAAACTATGCCAAGAGGGTAGACACATATGCCACAAATCAAATCACTGCAACAACAAGTACCTCAGAGGGAACAGGGCCCCCATCTGGGCAGGATCTCTATGAAAAAATAGAGAATTTGTTTTTTATTATGAATGAGATCAGACATCTTTTTGAAGTGCCTCCGAACTACTACAAATATACTGAGGCAGATGAGACTCTAGGCATAATTTTAAGGCACCAATTGCCTACTCAGGAATGGTGGACAGGCATGATACAAACACTGCTGTAGAAAACAGATTGTCCACTATATTTTTGTATTTTCTCATAGAAGTCAACAATTTCAGAAAAAGTTAATACAAATTTGTTTGACTGGGAAAGAGATTAAGGAAAAGGCCAACTCAGCAAACCATCTTGACCAGCAAAAGCAGATGACGGGGCTGAGATAGCCGCACCTTGACAGAGCAATAAAGAGCATATCATTCCGAATGAATACAAAGTGCCCAACCGACCCAGCGGCCTCCAAAAGTCAAAGAATTTCTGACAAACTGAAAAGGCATTCATTGTATACTTAAAGTAGCAATAACTTTTGTATCTGCTATTTTGAAAGTTGGTGAACGCAGTTATTAAGCAAATGACTCAGCGTTAAGATATTTTGTAAAAACAATTGTATATATATCCCCACGCATGAACTTGCTGGGGTTGTTGATTTTTCTTCTGAAGAAGTTATGCTGTAAATTTCAGACTTTTAATATAGGGAGCTAGTGGAATTTCTGAAGTTCTAAGTTGTTTTGATGTGTTGTGGTGTGATTGCTTGCTGCTACAAGATTCCTACGCTATTTCATGGCACAATAAGTTTTCTGAACCATCTTGTTATGTATTTTGTTCTTTCATAATCCACTCATGCTCTATATTTCACAGGGTTAATAGCACAGAAAAAGAATAGTTCAGGATTTGTTTATTAAACACCCTGAACTCAATCTATGCTGTTATGAATGTTTTCTTCAGTATTAGTTATGAATGTGTAATTCTTAGTTGCTCACCTTCATACTAAATATTTCACAGTAAATACTGTTCAGGAATTCAAATCTGCTCCTGAGTGATATTTCCTTTCCCCACATCCCCAGCTTAGTGAAAGATTCTTAGTTGCCTCTCACTGGCTGGACACATTTCATATTCACAATTTGAAGTTTGTTTCATGATATATCTATATGGTCCTGCAGTTTCATCACCTATACTCAATACCTCAAACAACACATAATCACAGACTCCATTGCCCAATGGACTGAACCTTCTGAAGATCTCATCTCAGCTGCTAGAAGACATCATTCAACCAAAACTTTATACAAAATTCAGTACATCATAACTAGCCTAAAACATTATCAAAACAAAGCTAAATCCTAAAGAGAGAGCCCTCTCTAATTGCAGGTAGGCTAGGACCTGTGATCCAAAGATTGGTCTGTGGTTACCTCGGCCGTATTCCCTTAGGAGTCAAAGGGAACAACCTGAGTGATAACAGAATGAACCATGAATGATAATTCCAAATATACCAAAAGTATGGATATATTTGGATCTAATTGTTAGAAGCTTGTGTACATATTTTCCTATATTTGTTGGAATACATGTCTCCAAACCTTTCATAATCTATAAATTTGTATGGCAAACTATCACCACTCAAGATGGAGTTCCTGTAATGCATTCTCAACTTATAAATGTGTATCCTCTTACAATGGGAGTTTATCAACCTGGCCCTACTATATACGTTTTGATGAAGTATTTGACCCAATCTATGGTGCCTAAAATAATGACTATGACCCTACACAACCTTCAACTCAATCTGATATCTACCCTCCCAACCTCAACCAACTTATGGAATGCCTTATTCACTTTTTCCTTCCACTATATCTCACCCTCAAGCCAATCCATCTCCTTTGGGAGCTACCCTTAATTAGTAGAAACCCAACAATGGAATTACTCATTTTAAATAACCTAATAAACCTATACTATATATCAAACCTAATTTAAATATCCCAACTCCACTTGGAAAGGAAAAACAAACTCTCAAAACAATGAACTCTTCACTACCAACCAAGTTCACTATCCCAAATTTAATGAATATAATAATATTATCTTACTTAATAAACACAACCACCTATAAAAAAAACACAAGTTATTCATAATTTGAGTGTTACTCAAGGTGATGATTTTAATATGCCACTCCATAATGAAAATTTTGGTCCCATTGAATGTTGATGAAAGTAGTTAGGGCAAGTACTTATGCACAGGCCTAAGTTTCTAGGCATGTGCAAGTAGCCTAATTAACCCTTAAGCTTAACAATTACTTCAATGATTAAAGTAATTAGATTTTATAAGACAAATTGAGTTAATATAATGAAATGCAAAGATTATTTCCATTAGTAAATTAAATGAATCTCAAACATTGACCTAAATTGATGTTGAGAAATAATCTCAATTATCAATCACCTTAGGGATTAGGGTTGTGGATTCAATCAATAACTAAAGCTTATAAAAGGAAGGCTAGGTTAAGGGATAAGATGCATCTTGAGTATGAGACATAGTGAGATAGTGAGACCTCAATGATTGGGTGGAGAAGTACTTTCATCCAATTGTGTATGGTTCAAGGAAGAGTGCAAGGGGAAACAAGGGAATAATCTAGATTAGCCAACAAATCAAAGTATAGTTCAATGGTTTGATTAGCTGAATTAATTACAAGATCTTATTATATTGTTATTTTTCCTCATTGGGACATTATACCAAGAAGGGAGCCCTTATATATTATAAGCTTCAATTAATGAAATGACAATTTTTAATGGAATAAGTCTTATGTTCGTGTGACTGAGGTTAGAGGTTTTAATCTACTTCTACTATTATTTTTTGTTACATGTTAAAATCTTGTCTACTTTTTTATTTATTCAATATATATAATATGGTAAGAAGTAATTAACCAACTTGTTGGAATTATAAATAGTAGCATGATATAAGAGCATATCATCTAAAGAACTAGAATTCTCTCATAATTGCACATACGTTCAAATACATAGAGGTTCAAAATAGGTTATAGGTACATAATGGCCAGACGATGATTGTCATGCACAAATATTTGTGGGAGATACAAAGAAAGTAGAAGATTCAATCATACGTGGCCATGAAAATAGTTGTACATATAGGTTAAAAACAATGATTCATCTAAATTAATGATGGGAACGCATTTATATATAGATTTATAGCCAAAACGCAAATATACATTGAAACTTGACTTCTATTAATAAATGGAAAATGTTGAAACTATATACATGTAAAATGAAAACAAACTAGCTTGAATGGTGGCAGCTTATCTTTGAGAAGGGATGTGACGGCTATGCGCCTTCACTAAATTGTGTTACAATGAGGCTTGGAGGCCTTTTTATTATAAATAAGTAACGAGAAACCTTAAAATTATAAAAACATAACCCTAGAAGATGAATGCAAAAGTCTTTTGGGTCTCGTTGGGGTAAGATGGATTACCAACTTCCTAGGGTCGTAACTTTGGCATACGATCTTCATTTGGTGTGCATGATGGTCCATTAGAAATGTCTATCCAATAAGTAAATTTTCTAACTATTGAAAAATTATATGATTTTCATCAAGTCGTTTCCGAAAAAAAAAAAAAAAAAAAAAAAAAAAAAAAAAAAATTAGCGGCTAAAAATGGATTTGGAAGTTCAAGACCTAAAAAATAACAAAAACAAAAAACTGGCAAAATAGAAAAATTATGTTGCAATCCAATGGAAGAGGTGGGTGGCCGCCAATATCCACCTAGATCTCCCATCTGCACTTTGGAATCTATGGTCTTCATTACGTTGAGTTCCCCCTTCAGACGGGGAAGCGTCTATTGAACTTGGATCCTAATGAGCCACTTGCCTTGGTGTAAGAGTTGTCTTCTTTGATAATCTGGTAAAACTAGATCCTTTGTTGATGAGTTCTCTTAATATGTGTGTTGACGATCTGCTAAATTGTGTCTTATTCAATTCAATATAGATTGAGATCTATTAGTTTCAACTACTCTATTATTCTTGAGGTGTCCAACAATGTTGGAAAGTATGGTCAAAGTCAATCCAAAATGAACACTGGGTGCAGGCCAAGGAAAGGAGGGGATACTTAGCTCAAAAAGATTGTCACCCATATCCTTGTTGATGATGTAATTTCCACAGAAATGTGGTTGAAGATTTTGATGGGCCCATGCATGGAATTCCTTCTATGAATGCAACCAAACCTTGTCTCCCACTTGAAACTTGTGTGGAACCCGATGATGATCATGGAAATTTTTTTACTTAGTATTGGATTTGTTTAAGATATCATGGAATTGTTGGCAAATGTGTTGAATTCATTCATTAAAAAAATATATATAAAATGAAACTTGACTTTTATTAATAAGTGGAAAATGTTGAAAATGTATGCATGCAAAATAAAAACAAACTAGATTGAATGGTAGTATCTTATCTCTTAGAAGAGATGTGATGGCTTATAACTATATGCATGTAGAATGAAATAATTTAGATCAAATGGAAGTAAAAAAAATGGATAGTTTATTGTGCATGAAAGAGAATTTCACAACCTAGGTAGACAATGATAAAGATAAGGGGAAATATGCGTATAGAATAGTGGCTAGAAGGAAATGTAATAAAGTAAAATAAATATAAATAATTTAAATGGACTTCCAACACAACCCGAAAAGTGTGTCAGAGCCTCTAAAAGAAAAAGGGATAGCCACTTTCATATGTTTCCAAGGATATTCATTCCCATATGCTAATTTGTTGAGGTAGAGTACAAGTTATTGTGGGGTTCTTGAACTAGAATAAAGCCATTGTAGAGTAGAAAAGAATGAAGCCAATCATACAATTCAATCCATTAGAGAATCAATTTACATGAAGCAACCATAAAATTTGGGCCATATAATAGTCATGAATTCATTTAAAAGGTCTAGAACCATATGTGTGAGGAGTAGTCTACAATATGTTTAGAGTGATAGCTAAAGGTAGATAGGAATGTATGAGTTGTATTAGTTTCTAGTGGAAAAATGTATGAAGAACAATGCTAGCATTTTACATATTGAAACTAGTAGTGATTTGTGGAGGTCTCTATTCAGAGGGAGAGAGGGAGACTATAGAGATATGAAAATAAAATTTGTGTGATTTTCAAAGGAATAAAACATAGGTCCATAGGATATCCTAGAAGATCTATAAAGCAATAATTTTTTTAATTCTTAATGATTCCCAAAGGACTTAACATAGGGATGTAATGATTAGATCTATATATAGAAGCAATTGGTTTCATATTTGAGTATAGGTTAGATGGAGCACCTAACTTCCAACCCTAGATTAAGTAAATGGTTAGCTTGCTACTAAAAGAGAATTACCTTTGGGAGATTATTGACAAGGAGATTCAATCGCCAAAATATCCAATGCATTTGTAATCCCATGAATAGAAGGAAATTGGAGCTCAACAAGTCCTCATGAATTTCGTAATATGTTCCAAGAATATGGTCCCAAAATATGCAATAAAAGGTATGAAAGTTTATTTTATCATTATTATTTTTCTTATGATAGTTTTGGACATAGGGAAATGGAATGCAAATAATTTGCACGACAACAAAGATTGATGTTGAGGAATGCAAACCAAGGTAGAGTTTTTACTAATGTTTAATGTTTCAAGTGTGGTAACCTTGGCCACAAGGTGGTACCTTACAAATATAGTATATCAAGGCCTACAAAAAGTGTAGCCCATGCATTAAAGACAAAGAAAGCTTTGGAGGAGAAAATATGAGATATAAAGAACCAGTCCTCCAAAGGTCTTCAAGAAAGCACCTCATGATTTGCTCAAAGGGAAAAGAATAGAAAAGGATCCACATGCTAGAGGGAATCAACACAAAATATGGAGAAGGAGCAACAAATCACTTCCACTAAAAACTGAGGCATGCATGGTCTCAGGGGGAGCATATGGTAGCAATGTCAATTGCATGAAAATAATTAAAATTGTTGCCATATTGGAAAATTTGAATGTGAATTATGTTGTAGATGGTTATTATGATTTTGTAGCACTAAGAGTTGTTTTTTGCTGGAGATTATTTATAGATGGCACATGCGCATGGGGAGTGATGCCAGCCTAAGCCGCATATACCCCAATGATGCAACCTAAGTTCCATATACTCACTGTATGCAAGTAAAATTGCATGATCACACTATGTCCCAGGAATTTTAATATTCATGCCCAGTAAAACATTCTTAAACCAAGGTTTAATGCTCTTAATTAAATTCTTAAGTGGAAATGTTTTATTTAACTATCCAAAGTTTAGACTTGAACAACCCTTTGAGTGGAACCTTATAACCCTTCATAATCTTTGGTTAACTCTTATTACCTACAGATATTAACCATACCATGGTCTTTAGACTTTGGTTAAACTCAACTTAAACCATAATACCTTAACCCCGCTTATTTCTATTATAAATTCCATATAATAGAAATATTTCATAAACCACACTTAAACCTTACCTTTCCACCATTCTACAAACCTTTTCCCATATATCGATGCTCTCTTTAGAGCATTCAACCTCCGTCGTCGATCTCATTCCTTAATCCAACAGTTATCGGGTCACTCGATCGCTAGCTAGCTTAGTTGATCTCCATCGTTGATCAATCCCCCTCGATCCAATGGTTATCACACAATCTCACATGGAATCATGCATGATTGATATCAGACCAAGAGTGCACAAGAAAAGTGGTTTTGTATTTCCATTGTGTGCGACATGTCAACCCCTTAGATTGATCATGTAGAAATTAGAAATACCGTTTACCACTTTGAGGGTGCATGAGATACCATTGACCATTTATGAATACTACCCCTTTTCCATTAACACGTGGCTTCATTTGATCTCTTCATTCTTGACTTTATTCTGCATGACATAATCCTAGCCATCTACCTCCCTCACTCTCGTTCGTTGAACTGACTGATCCAACAGCTCCTGTTCTTTGCTATTTAATTCTTTCTACGTCTCACCATGTAATAGTCTTCTCGCTTCTCTATTTGTGTGTTTGTTCTCTCCTTATGGTTTTAACTTATTCTAATCCCGATCTTCACTATGTTACTTCATTTCTTCATGCCTTTATGTTTCCTTCATAAATCCTTGGGTTTTAGGAACACTTACAACTACCCCTTTATTGTAACCATTAGAGGCTTTCTCCAATATAGACTGTGTGTAAAACCGTAACACTCTTCTCTGCACTTCTTCTCTTTTTCCTTCTGCACACTTGCAAACCTATGTTACGTAGATTTACTTCTAATTCACACACAATTTATCATTTGATTACTCAATCGACACTTGCACAATACAAAATTATATCCTCTGTATATATATATATATATATATATATATATATATATAAAAACAAATGATTACATATTGAGTCTTTCGTTCTCTCTCTGGCCTAATTTTCTAATCAGTGGCCTTTTCCTTTCCTACCCGTAGGCTTACAATCAAACCCTGTCTAACTCTCCAACTAACTAACTCTGACTAACTCCTAGCAAGATAACCCCCTTCTTTTCCTTTTAGGCTTACATTTATACAAAAGTTTCTGTAACCCATTTCCTGGTTTAGATCCTTAATATGCTCATCAAGTCCTAAAATCTCTCAATGATCCCTTGAGTATCTCAACAACGTAACTAAATCCTAAGGATTCTCTTTAATCCCCAAAATCATGAAACCAATTCCTAATCTAGGATTTACAATATTTCAAAATCTCTTAATCCTCACTAATCACTCATCATCGCTCATGTTCTCCTACATTCGAGAACATTTACAAATATCCTCACAAGACTTAATTAATTCCTATTCTAGTTTCTCGCATTAAAATCACTCAAATCCTTAATAATTACATTAATTTAATACTCAGGAAACCAACTTCCTTGAAAACACAAGACCCCCTATATCTACTAAAATACAATGACATTTCTCATCCGAATGCTCCTACATCATACTTTCAAGGTTGAAAAAATTCAGATCTCCTAATCATGTGTTCTCATATCTTGGTAGGAAACCTCCAGGGTCCCAAACTTTAGTTTGTAGCTGTTTGAATGCTCTTATCCTTGTTTTTGTTGTATGTTTGTTGTCTTCTATTTCATCTTCCTCTCATTGTGAATCAATTTCAAATTATGATAGATCATTCTTGTTGTTGTTGTGAATCTCATCCATCTGGACTGCTTCATCATTAAATACCACAATTCTTCAATCTCTATCTCTATCAAATCCTTGGGTTGGTACATACTTTGTCCACTTATCTTCAAAATTTTGTTCATTATCTTCTCTTTGAAGTTGTTGGATTCTTACTGCCGCCCTTTCATCCTTACCGTCTTGCGATTTACCAAACAACCTCTATTCAATATCTATAAATTTACTTTCAAAAAGTAAATTGTCCTCAAATTCCCCTTATACTTGATTCCTCTCAAATACATTACTATGTTGTTCATCAATTCTAGCGTATTTTCCTTCCTCTTCAATCTTTACTTCGCTGCTCATATGTGCCAAATTTTCTCTACAATCTGCAACAAAACCTGCACTCACAAAACAATTATTAAAATAAAAAACATAAGGCTTCAGTGCCTCTTCTTCCTTTGGCAACATTTCAGTATGCTGCTCTGATTTTTCCTCCTCTATCAGCGCATTAGTATGCTGATTCAACCTCTCTAAATAATTCTCCAAAGGACTCTTGAAACTGTCAGCAAGTCTCTCTTCCACACCATATACTTCAATGATGTCTTTCTACACTTGTCAACTGTAGTGCACTCCTTCCTCTATAATCACCCTGTCATACTCTAAGCTTTCCAGCAAAAACTCCAGTAATTCAATTTCTCTTTGACACTTCATAAGTACATCATCATCACTTATAATTCCTGCATTTATACATAAATTATCAGTTTGAGAATTACAAGGTTCAACAGTCTCAACTGTTGCTTCACATATTAGTTCTTTAGACTGAATCTCATCTCCTTCTTTCACAAGAAATTGTTCATGTGTTATAACAATTTCAAACATCAATGTATTAATAAATTCTTTCTGTTGCAATAATTCACTGCTTTTCTCATTCAAGAGGCATTCTCCATCATTCTTTACTTTAGAATATTTATCTTCTGAAAGGCACTCTTCCATAATTTTGACAACTTCAAAAGACTGCTCATCCTCTACAAAACCTGTAATCACATCAAAATTATTAGATTCAAATATATAAGGTTTCATATCCTCCTGTTGATCTGAATTTGTCCAATAGTTTAGAAAATCATCAATAATTCCTTCTTCAACAAAGTAAACTTCTTGTTGTCTTGAATTTGCACAATGGTTCATAAGATATTTCACAAATCTCTAGTCTTCATCTTCACCCAAAACTTCCCCCTCTTCTCATTCACAAATGGAAACTTCCATTTTCAACTCAGCTTCTCTGAGCTTTTCCACCAGCCACTTCACTTGCCTTTGTTGTAGCCTTCTTTGTAACTTATTCCACTTCACTTCCTTTTTCCTCAAGACCCAACCTTGTCTTTGGTTTTCCTCTAGTAGCATCCTTAATACATCAAGTTGTTCTTTTAACTCTGCAATCTACTTGTCCAACTCCTCTTGACTCATCCTCTTTCCATTTTCCTTAGCAACCTCCTTCTTCACTTTTCTTCTAATATGGTCTTCCTCAGAAACTCTGTTACCTCTATTATGACTATCAGTAGTCATCTTCTTCTCTTTCTACATGAATTCCTCACTCACTTACTATGAGCTACATTAAAGCTGTTGGAAATAAAACTGAGAGGGGGGTGAATCAGTATTATCTAATTCTTTCTCAATATATTTATACTTTGAATTATTGTATGTCAGTACCATAAAATAATGAGCATGAACAAGAAAAACAGATAGTCACACCAAAGAACACCAGATATAAGGTGGAAACCCAATGTGGGTGAAAACCACCTGCTGCAATATGTCTCTATCTTCTTTCAATTAGAAACTCCTTTTACAATGATTTTGTACTGGTGCAGTCCTTTACCAGTACGCAGGCTGCAACCTGCAGAGAGCTACAACTCTCTCTCCTGGAAGGGAGTTACAACCCCCTACTTCTTTTCTTTCAAGGACCACTTTTCATAAATTTTCAGACTAGATCCAAGAACATCAAAAAACCCATCAAATACACTTGCATCATCAATCTCTGATTTATCCAATACTGAATCAATGCTTTCACCAAAGCCAACCCGCATACAGATCTGCAAATATTTCCTTATAACTTTGCAGTATACCCAGATCATAACATGTGTACAATAAAACATGCATCAATAATTCAGATCTATAAATTCATTCTTTCAAATATTTAGATATTAGTTAACCTAGATTATTAGATTTATAGATCAAGCGTGTGCCACATATCACAGATCAAAATCATATAGAGATACCACTATTCTAGTCTTAAGATTTTGACCCATCAATAGAACTTATCCTTCTCCTTACGCTCAGGTTCCTTCTTCATTCAGATCCATATCTACACCATAACCCAATCACAATATTCCAGATCTAGCACTTTATCAGATATTCAATAATTTAGAAGATGCTTTGCCAAATGATCTCCTTCCTCTTTTATAGCCTT
The DNA here is from genome assembly GCA_031772625.1 of Pinus tabuliformis. Taxonomy (NCBI): domain Eukaryota; kingdom Viridiplantae; phylum Streptophyta; class Pinopsida; order Pinales; family Pinaceae; genus Pinus; species Pinus tabuliformis. The sequence continues at coordinate 1,565,133,740 of CM062819.1, read as the reverse complement.
AGTCCTTTCTCAATACCACGGTCCAAAACCATAGGATCAAAAAACTGTTGGACTAATACCATGAACCAACCATGAAAGTGCGTGAGATCAACACTTTTGGATGCAATACCACGAACCAAAACCATAGGATCAAAAACTATCGGACTAATACCATGAACCAACCATGAAAGTGCGTGAGATCAACACTTTTGGATGCAATACCACGGACCAAAACCATAGCATCAAAAACTGTCGGACTAATACCATGAGCCAACCATGAAAGTGCGTGAACTTTTCTCTTCATGAAAGGAACTTTTCTCTGCATGAAAGTGCGTGAACTTTTCTCTTCATGAAAGGAACTTTTCTCTGCATGAAAGTGTGTGAACTTTTCTCTACATGAAATAAACTTTTCTCTGCATAAAAGTGCGTGAAATTTTCTCTACATGAAATAAAATTTTCTCTGCATAAAAGTGCGTGAACTTTTCTCTACATGAAATAAACTTTTCTCTGCATAAAAGTGCGTGAACTTTTCTCTACATGAAATAAACTTTTCTCTGCATAAAAGTGCGTGAACTTTTCTCTACATGAAAGAAACTTTTATCTTCATGAAAGAAACTTTTATCTTCATGAAAGTGCGTGAACTTTGTTGCACTATAATTTATCATCTGAGATGAGTGGGTTGCCATCAAGTACAACATATGTATCATAATGCCAACAATCTCCCCCTTTGGACTTGATGGCAACAACAACCAATCACTCTCCCCCTTTGACATCAAGGGCAAAGGGAAAACCAAGATAATCTCTTTCCTAGAGAAACATTCTGCTGCCCATACTCCCCCTGAGTGCCTGCTGACATCTTTGAAAGAGCTCCCCCTTTGTATATGCCAAGGTGTACCACTCTGTCCATGATTCCTCTGAGTACATGCTGAAGTCTCTACTCTACTGAAGTGTGTTGTTCATGCTCCCCCTGACTATAAGCAAGGTCAATAACTGATAGCAACAGCATATGACAATCACCATAAATGACCATGAAAGAGATAGAGACATATTGCAACAATATTCCTTTTGTCCTTCCTCCATAATGCCAACAATGCATTATATGCTCCTCCTGAACTTGTGCCATTCGATCTTTGACCAATCTGCAACTCAGCAAATATACGCATATACCCCAGATGAACCTTGCGTACAACCAACAATCAGAAGAGAGTCAACAACAAGATGATGCATCAACAACCCCCAGCTTTTGCCTGAGGTATTCAAAGGTCACCCTGGGCAATGGTTTGGTGAGTATATCAGCAACTTGTTCCTTAGAAGGAACATACTCCAACTTGACCTTTTGTTCAAGCACTTGTTCTCGAAGAAAGTGATATTTGATTGGTATGTGCTTGGTCTTTGAATGCATGAATGGGTTCTTTGAAATGCTGATTGCACTTGTATTATCACATAAGATGGAGATAGGTGGTGTACAAGTGATTTGAAAATCTTGCAAGGTCTGCATCATCCAAAGGAGTTGAGTGCAGCAAGATGCAGCAGCCACATATTCTGCTTCAGTTGTAGACAAAGCAATTGAACTCTGTTTTTTGCTGAACCAAGATACTAATCGGGAACCCATAAAGAATTCACCACCACTTGTGCTCTTCCTGTCATCCACGCTTCCGGCCCAATCTGCATCTGTATAAGCATGAAGTGTGAGATCTGTATCTCTAGGATACCATAAGCCATAGTTTTGAGTCCCTTGAAGATATTTGAAGATTCTCTTCACTGCCTGAAGATGAGTTTCCTTTGGATTTGCCTAAAATCTTCCAACTATTCCCATTGCATGCATGATGTCTGGTCGGGTACCTGTCAAATAAAGTAGACTTCCAATCATAGATCTGTAAGTTGGTTGATGCACTGCTGCTGATTCATCATTTGCACTGAGGTTACATCCTGTGACCATGGGTGTACATACTAGTTTTGCTTCTTCCATACCATATTTCTTCAAAATCTGCTTGAGATACTTGGTTTGAGACAAGAAGATCCCTCCTTCATTTTTTTGGATTTGCAAACCAAGAAAATATGTCAATTCTCCAAGCAAGGACATTTCGAATTCTTTCTACATCACCAAGGCAAAGCTTTGACTCATAGATTCTTCATTGCTGCCAAAGATAATGTCATCTACATACACAACAAGTATTAGCACTTTGTCATTTTCAATTTTTATATAAAGATTGCTATCTGCTAATCCTTTTGAAAAACCTTGTTGATGAAGATATTTGTCCAAATGATAGTACCAAGCCCTTGGAGCTTGTTTAAGACCATAGAGAGCCTTTTTCAATCTGCATACAAGATTTGGATCATTTCCAAGAATGAAACCATCTGGCTGCTCAATGTATACTTCTTCTTCTAAGTCTCCATTCAGAAAGGCTGATTTCACGTCCATTTGAAATACTTTGAACTTTTGAAAGCTTGAGAGAGCAAGGAACATTTGGATGGCCTCAAGTCTTGCAACAGGAGCAAAAGTTTCTTCAAAATCTATTCCTTCTTGCTGCGCATACCCTTTACAAACAAGTCCGGCCTTGTTTCTAATTACTTCCCCATTTTCATTCAACTTATTTTTGAAGACCCATTTTGTCCCTATAACATTGTTATCCTTTGGTCTAGGAACCAACTCCCAAGTGTTTTTCTTTTCAATCTGCTCAAGTTCTTCATCCATTGCTTTGACCCAACATTCATCTTTGCATGACTCTTTTACATTTTGTGGTTCAATGGATGAGAGTAATGCCAAATAGCTTGAAGCTTCTACAATTGTTCTTCTTGTTTGTACACCTGCTTCCTTTTGCCCCAAAATCTGAGATTCTGGATGATTCTTTTGAACGTACCTGGATGGAGTCTTCTCTTCTACCCTTATCTATTCCTCTAGTGCTTCTTGAGGTTCTTCTTCTTCATCATTCTGTCTTTGAGGGTAGTCTTCATCCTCTTCAATATTTTCATGATTTACTTGCCTAGGAATGTATCCTTTTTCATCAACCACTACATCAATGCTGTCAACAATTCTTGGAAATAATACTGAGAGGGGGGGTGAATCAGTATTATCTAATTCTTTTTCAATATATTTATACTTTGAATTATTGTATGTCAGTACCATAAAATAATGAGCATGAACAAGAAAAACAGATAGTCACACCAAAGAACACCAGATATAAGGTGGAAACCCAATGTGGGTGAAAACCACCTGCTGCAATATGTCTCTATCTTCTTTCAATTAGAAACTCCTTTTACAATGATTTTGTACTGGTGCAGTCCTTTACCAGTATGCAGGCTGCAACCTGCAGAGAGCTACAACTCTCTCTCCTGGAAGGGAGTTACAACCCCCTACTTCTTTTCTTTCAAGGACCACTTTTCATAAATTTTCAGACTAGATCCAAGAACATCAAAAAACCCATCAACTACACTTGCATCATCAATCTTTGATTTATCCAATACTGAATCAATGCTTTCACCAAAGCCAACCCACATACAGATCTGCAAATATTTCCTTATAACTTTGCAGTATACCCAGATCATAACATGTGTACAATAAAACATGCATCAATAATTCAGATCTATAAATTCATTCTTTCAAATATTTAGATATTAGTTAACCCGGATTATTAGATTTATAGATCAAGCATGTGCCACATATCACAGATCAAAATCATATAGAGATACCACTATTCCAGCCTTAAGATTTTGACCCATCAATAGAACTTATCCTTCTCCTTACGCTCAGGTTCCTTCTTCATTCAGATCCAGATCTGCACCATAACCCAATCACCATATTCCAGATCTAGCACTTTATCAGATATTCAATAATTCAGAAGATGCCTTGCCAAATGATCCCCTTCCTCTTTTATAGCCTTAGTCCTTTCTCAATACCACGGTCCAAAACCATAGGATCAAAAAACTATTGGACTAATACCATGAACCAACCATGAAAGTGCGTGAGATCAACACTTTTGGATGCAATACCACGAACCAAAACCATAGGATCAAAAACTATCGGACTAATACCATGAATCAACCATGAAAGTGCGTGAGATCAACACTTTTGGATGCAATACCACGGACCAAAACCATAGCATCAAAAACTGTCGGACTAATACCATGAGCCAACCATGAAAGTGCGTGAACTTTTCTCTTCATGAAAGGAACTTTTCTCTGCATGAAAGTGCGTGAACTTTTCTCTACATGAAATAAACTTTTCTCTGCATAAAAGTGCGTGAACTTTTCTCTACATGAAATAAACTTTTCTCTGCATAAAAGTGCGTGAACTTTTCTCTACATGAAATAAACTTTTCTCTGCATAAAAGTGCGTGAACTTTTCTCTACATGAAATAAACTTTCCTCTGCATAAAAGTGCGTGAACTTTTCTCTACATGAAATAAACTTTTCTCTGCATAAAAGTGCGTGAACTTTTCTCTACATGAAATAAACTTTTCTCTGCATAAAAGTGCGTGAAATTTTCTCTACATGAAAGAAACTTTTATCTTCATCAAAGAAACTTTTATCTTCATGAAAGTGCGTGAACTTTGCTGCACTATAATTTATCATCTGAGATGAGTGGGTTGCCATCAAGTACAACATATGTATCATAATGCCAACAAAAGCTTCTGCAATAGCAAGTCCTTCCTACTGCCACTTACCTCACCAAGCTTTCCTTTGTACTTGGTCTTTTAGCAAGCACTTGGTTCTCTATTCTCTTGAACCTCTTTGAGCACTTCTCTCTACTCCTTCTAGGCTTCAACTCGTCTGCACCTTTTTTTAAGAACACAATTGTCCTCTTTATCGAACCTCTATTGGAATTCTTCAAGGTTTCGCCACATCTTGCTTTCAATCAGAAAGTCTTACCAACTTCCTTCATCCCCTAGAAATTCTACCCACATCCTTTGTGGAATTTCCTTTATGATCTTTCTATGAGCTACAATAATACCTTTGCAGTAACAAGTCTCCTTGCTACACATGCCTCACTAATCTTCTCTCCTCTGAGCTTAGTCTTTTGGCATCTCTCTAGTTCTCTCCTCTGGAACCAATTGAGCACTCCTTGCTCTAGGTTACTGCAATCTTCTCACCTTCTTATGCCGCCACCTTCAAGACCTCTGCATGATCTTATTCTACCACTCACCTTCACTTTGAATGGATTGTTCTCTGTTTCTTTGCATCTACAAATTCTCCCAATATTTTGCTACACTTTATCTCTGTGTGCCTACTGTTTGTCAGATTTAAAATCTGATCACCATTCACCTGTATACACACCTTCAAAGATAGCTTTGCTCTAAGTTTCTCAAAGAACTTTTCACACATAATTTCTTTGTTCTGCTTTGATACCAAATGATGCCAACCTAATCCGCATATACCCCAATGATGCAACCTAAGCTACATATACCCACTGTATGCATATAAAATTGCATGATCACACTATGTCCCAAGAATTTTAATATTCCTGCCAAGTAAAACCTTCTTAAACCAAGGTTTAATACTCTTAATTAAATGTTTAAGCGGAAAAGTTTTATTTAACTATCCAAAGTTTAGACTTTAACAACCCTTTTGAGCGAAACCTTATAATCCTGGATAATCTTTGGATAAATCTTAGTACCCATTGATATTAACCATACCATGGTCTTTAGACTTTGGTTAAACTCAACTTAAAACATAATACCTTAACCCCGCTTATATCTATTATAATTCCCATATAGTAGAAATATTTCATAAACCACACTTAAACCTTACCTTTCCGCCATTCTACAAACATTTGCACATATATCTATGCTCCCTTTAGCGCATTCAACCTCCGTCATCGATATCATTCCTTAATCCAACGATTATCATGTCATCTGATCGCTAACTAGCTTAGCTAATCTCCACCATTGATCAAACCCCTCGATCCAACACTTATCACACAATCTCGTGTGAAATCATGCATGATCATTATCAAACCGAGAGCACGCAAGAAAAGTGGCTTTCTCTTTCCATTGTGTGCTACGTGTCAACCCCTTAGGTTAATCACATAGAAATTAGAAATACCATTTACCACTTTGAGGGCACATGAGATACCACTAACCACTTGTGAATACTACATCGCGTCCATTAACACATGGCTTCATCTAATCTCTTCATTTTTGACTTTATTCTGCATGACTTAATCCAAGCATTCTATCTCCCTCACTCTCGTTCGTTGATCTGACTGATCCAAAGGCTCCCGTTATTTGTTGTTTAATTCTCTCTACGTCTCATGGTGTAATAGTCTTCTCGGTTCTCTATCTGTGTGTTTGTTCTCACCTTGCGGTATTCACTTGTTCTAATCTCGATCTTCACTCTGTTACTTCATTTATTCATGCCTTTATGCTTCCTTCATAAATCCTTAGGTTTTACGAAACCTTATAACTCTCCCTTCGTTGTAACCATTAAAGGCTTTCTAGAGTATAGCTTATGTGTAAACCCGTAACACTCTTCTCTGCACTTCTTCTCTCTGTCCTTCTGCACACCTGCAAACCTATGTTACACAGATTTACTTCTAATTCACACACAATTTATCATTTGATTACTCAATCCACACTTGCACAATATAGAATTAAATCCTATGTATATATATAAATAAATGATTACATGATGAGTCTTTCTTTCTCTCTCTGGCCTGACTTTCTAATCAGTGGCCTTTTCCCTTCCTGCCTGTAGGCTTACAATCAAACCCTATCTAACTCTCGAACTAATTACCTCTGACTAACTCCTAGCTAGCTAACCCCCTTCTATGCCTTTTAGGATTATATTTATACAAAAGGTTTTGTAACCCATTTCATGGTTCAGATCCTTAATCTTCTCATCAAGTCCTAAAATCTCTCAATGATCCCTTAAGGATCTCAACAACTTAACTAAATCCTACGGATTCTCTTTAATCCCCAAAATCATGAAACCAATTCCTAATATAGGATTTAAAATATTTCAAAATCTCTCAATCCTCACTAATCACTCATCATCACTCATGTTCTCCTACATTCGAGAACATTTACAAATATCCTCACAATACTTAATTAATTCATATTCTAGCTTCTCTCATTAAAATCACTCAAAACCTTAATAATTACATTAATTTTATACTTAGGGAACCAACTTCCTTGAAAACACAAGACACCCTATGTCTACTAAAATACAATGATATTTTTGAGCTGAATGCTCCTGCATTAGGGAGAAGATCACATGATTTCATTTTCTAGTGGTTATTGAAGGCATCTTGATCCATGAGATTATTTTGAGGAAGTTGCTATGTTTCTCATGATGATATATTTTTCTAACATTGGCCATTACAAAAGCTATTAGAGGTTGAGGGGAACTTCCTTGAGTTGATATGATTTATATGAGTTGCATGAAGTTCATTACTTTCATATTGATGGTTATTTTGAGCATTTGTGAATTAGTTCAAAGGATTATAAGCCACAATAAATTTGTAGATGAGATAATTATGATTCATCTATGTTGGTAGTGTTTATGATCCATATCCATGCCAATGGATTCTCTATTGTTGCTGGTTTTTGTTATGTATGATGTGATATTAGTGCCATCAGATATTGATCCATTGGTCACATGATCTCTAACCTATATTCATTGCTATCATTGAGGAGATTGGTGGTTACTTGGCCTATGCTGCAATTAGTAGATTTTCTTATGGTTCATTATTGCTCCATGTTAAAGATTATTATTTGTTGCTTAATTTCTGACATTATGCATATATAGTTTAGTGGTTACCAGTGACATGATATGCTCATACTAGTAGGAGTTTTTCTGATTAGATTTATTGTTTCATGGATCCATGGTTCATTGCCATAATAGTTTGAGGCATATCTTATGATGTGAGATGTGTTGATTTGTTCTCTACTACTCTATTATGTCGTTGTCTTGGATGAGAGTGAGGTTGATGTAGTTGGTATTATCGATTTTAGGGATGTTGTTTCTATTGCGTCTTATGATTTTTTGTTGCTCGTGTTATACTGGTGTTTTTTATGGTTATGCTATGTTATACTAGTGTTTTTTTTCTTTCTCATGCTGTTGTTGAGTTGTATGTTACTGTTGTTGGTTGAGAGTAGTGTTCATGGAAAGTTTATTGTTGTTGCTCTAGGAGAGTTTGTTTTTGTTGCTATTTGATGTCATGATGCCATGAGGAGTGTTGTTGTTTGATGATACATTATGATTTGACCTTGTTGATGAATATGACGTGTTGTTATTTTTACTAGTTATTGTATGTTGTTTTCCACACTATGTTTATGGTTATAGTTGTTGTTGCTTGTTGAGACACAAATAATGTCAATGAGGAGTAGTGTCTTTTCAGCTATGCTTACTTGGATGAGCTCAGCCCTTTTCCATTGATCTCAAAGGGAGAGTGAATGAGGAGTTTTCCAAAGGCCAGTTGGTTGGTTTATATGGGGTTGCCATCAATGTTAAAGGGGGAGATTGTTGGCATTATGGATAAGTTATTTGGTTGGCATTGATGTAAACCTTGTGGCATTGGTGTTGGAGAATGCATTGGTGTTGGTTGGAATTGATGTCAACCTAGTAGCATGTGATTTTTTATGCACATGGTTCATTGGTTGATTTCTCTCTAATATGTGTGTGTTTGATTGAGTTGCTACATGGTTGATTGATACAAGTACTGAGATTATGCTAGTGAGATGGTACTTGGGTTGTGCATTGGTTGTAGACCTTATCTTGGTGATTGTAGATGTTAGTGCAAATTGTTGTCTTGTCTGTGGATTCCTTGGTAGGATATGGAGCTCCTACACCTGTTTGAAAGTATTATACTTGTTATCACTAATTATTAACCCCCCCTGGCCCACCCCACCCCTTCCCACTCCGTAGTAGTGATCTTGGTTCCAAGAAATTGAAATATAACTCCTCCAACTCTAATCTATTGAGTAGACTGGATGACAAAATCCATGTCACAGAAGTTAATTGCATCCAAGTTTCCTGTTGATGTGGAAAATTTATTTTTTTTCTCAATTTAATCAACGAAAAATCCAATTGAGATTTTCTTGCTGCATTTTTCAACACTCCTTCTCAACAAGAAAGGGATTATCAACCACCCCTACCTTGAACTTGTGGAACTCGAAATTCCCTCCACACAAGGTCGTTGTCAAAATGTCAACCTCTTTTTCCTCTGTCAGAATGTAATGTAACAACATTATCCACCTCTACACATAGTTCTGTAAATGGCGATACCGGATATCTATATGCTTGGATCGATCATGAAAAAAAATATTCTTAGAAGGTTGATGCTACATTGATTAACATAGTATATCACTGTTGGATCCATCTTTTGACCAAATAATCCAACAGGTATCTTTCTCATCCAAATCACCTCACATGCCGCTTGACTTGCAACCATGTATTATGCTTCTACTGAGATGAGTGCCACAGATATTTACTTGTTTCTGTACCAAGAAGCTGATGTGGACCCAACACTGAAAATTCCACCTTATGTAATATTTTTGTCTGATGGACTCCCAATCCAATCTACATTTGTGAAGCCACATAACTTCACTCCCTCTATCTGTTTGTACCATAGTCCAAAATGGGCAGTGCATCTAAGGTACTGTAAAACATGCTTAACTGCCTCCAAAAATAATTTGGTTGGCCTAACCATAGCTTGGCTCAGTTGGTTGATTACATAACAAATATATAGTCATGTGTTCACAAGTTACATCAATTAACCCACTAGTTGCCGATAAATGGTAGCATCCACTTCTTCACATGAAGTGGCATCATCCTCCCTCTAGTTGGTCACTAGAGGTGTCTCCATGGGATTGCAAATATTCATTTGAAATCTCTATAGTATCTCATTTGCACACTTGCATTAATAGACAAACAGTTCCCCATCGCTTTGCCATACTTCCAACCTGAGGAAGTAGTGCATGAGACCCATGTCCTTCATTTCAAATTCCATTACAAGGTCCTTTTTGCAAGATCCAATCAACTTCTCATCAAGTACCACATGCTCCCCATCACTGTTTTGGTCATGCATGTGATAAGGGTAAATTCAAGCTCAAACTATGAAGCTAATGCTTCACCTGTTGATCCTCCCAAATTTTTCTTGCTTTCCTTTTTGTGTGGACACTTCGTGACTTAGTGCTTGGGTTCATGTCAATGGAAGCATTTAACTTTGGAAAAGTCTTTCTTCTTGTCCCCTTGACTAGATTATGGATTGCCTTTCCATCCAATGCAGAGTTTTCTTCATCCCTACCCTTGTATGAAGCCATATCTATGGTATTCCTCCTTATTTCATGCTATACCAAATCAAACCTTAAGAGATCCCAATTCAGTAGTTTCTCCATCCCATTCACAGACTAGTGATAGCTATGCCAGCTCTTGGGACGTCCCAAAAGGGCTAGGCTTACTAAGTCTACTTCAGGAACATTAATGCTGACCCTGCCGAGTTCATCATGACATTATGTGAAATCACATATATACTGCGTAATAGTTTCATTCTTTTGCATCTTGTTACTTCGAAGTTTATCCTTGAGCACTAGCTTCCTGTGATCACTATTATTCTCGAACAATTCTGCCACTTTTTTGCACATTGCAAATGAAGTCTCTTTTCTATGGATATTTGAGATAATTTTATCATGTACTCCCTTTAATATTATTCTCCTTGCCTTGGCTACATATTTATTCCACTGATCAAGGTTCTGGGCATCATATTCTGGTGGTTTTGTAACATTTGTCCTGATGTATTCTAGAAATGCACTGTCATCCAATACCGCCTCCTTGTGATCCTTCCATGATTAGAGGTTCCTTTCAAGGCATACTTTAGCCTTAGTCCATTGAAGGCCATATTCTCAACTCTGAAGAGATCTTTCTACATTGAACTCCAAATTTGAAACTCCTGAGAAACAAATTCGAAATTCTTGCTCTAATGTGAGTCCTGCTCTGATACCATGTAGAAATTATGATGTAGATTTGCAACTGCTTATGGATTTTTAATGAAACCCATAAGACACAAACCTACTCTACTTCTCCATGGACATTAATTCATAATTTAGAACAAAAATCTCAAACATGTAATAATAAACCACACATGAAAATAGTATATTTCCCAGGGAAAGTAAATTGTTAAAACCCCCAATGTGTTCTTGCATTAATTTGATGAATAGAGACATATTACAGTTGCTTTTCTCTACTTATAAAAGCTTTCAAGTGCACAAACTATCTCTCTACTCACTAAAAAGCTCTGACTTAGACTTAGCCAAATTAGGCCTTTGCTTGAGCTCCTATTTCCTTGCATTATTCCTTGAGAAATTAGGCCCCTATTATTTAGGAATTTCTCGAAAATGGATTGCACAATTCCTTATTTTGATCATCTAAATGCATGCAACACATTTACACTCAATACTAGTCTACAACTGATGTACACTACCTTGGTATCTCTACCAAGCCTCAGGAACTTGAATTTTATGCATGGACTAGCTATTTTGGGCTGATTCATTAGTTAACTAGATGATCACTGAGTTTTACTACTAAAATCCAACTGCTTAACTGACCCCTCCAAAAGTTGGAACTAGTTTAACTTAAAACAACGTGAGATAACTTTCCTTGATTGCTACAAATTAGCAATAAAACATTCTAACTAAACTCTAACTCGTCCAACTCTAATTTATTCAATAAACTAGGTCACGAATGCCATGTCACACAAGTTAACTGCATTTAAGTTGTCTGATGATGTGGAAATTCAATTTTTTCTTAATTTAATCAACTCAAAATAAAGTTGACAAATTTTTGCTGCATTTTTCAACAAATTGTAAGGAATAAAAAATGGATCTCCTCTGGCGGAAGTTTAGACCAATATACAATTCTTCTAACTTAATGGATCCCACATTGAAAAATCCCCCTAATTATTTCAAATTAAACCCAATTTTTTTGGTGGATGCATCCTTCTTATAAGTCATAAAGGATGATTGTGGGCCTTTAGATCCCTCTACTCTAGGATCTACCCCTTTGCAATTTTAGAAAAATATAAAGAGTGCTAAAGCAACAACTATATCTTAGTAAAAAAAAAGGGACAAAGACAACAAGGCCATAGAGGATATTAAATTGTAACTACATTAAAGCAATGGTGGTGGAATGTGATTTCTCATGGATGAATAGAAACACCTTCATAATTATTTGGAGGAATTTTGTCAAAATATCCTTCTAGATAGAGAACATGAATGGAGAATGAAAAGTAGATCAATTTGGCTCCAAGAAATAGATGAAAATGAAAAAATTATTCCATGAGTTCAAAAATAATAGAAACTTAAGGCATTAAATGCAATTTGTGCCATAATTCAGTCGCCTAAGAAGAGTAATCTAAAAAAATATTTTGTATGGTGCCAATAGTTGAAATTAGTGAGGCATTTGTATGAACTAATATCAAATGAATGTGTGTGTGAGAGAACTAATATAACCAAAGTGAAAAAAATTGGAATAATATATAGTCAAAAGGTAGATTTTTGGGATACTATTTTGATGTAAAAATAAATTTATATGATTTAAATGCATCATATTTTACCTTATTTCAAAATTCTCTTATTATTTTTAAGTACAAATATCCATACCATATATTTCATAAACATTAAATTGGCCTATTTTCAATTATATACTATAAATAATGAATCATATTTTATTAAACGAGCTTGACTACAAGTTGCTATGAATTTAGCTGATCTTACTTTTCTCAAAAGATGTAGGGATGCATCCATGCTATTTATTCTTGAAGATTGACTGATTTTTTCACCTTGTCTTGAGGATGAACCACATTAGTTGGTTCCAAAAATCAACCAAATCCTAATTATATGATTAATCCGAAAGGCATTTAACTACTTTTAAATTGTCAAGAAAAACTTAGAAAAATAAATTTCCATGGTATTGAGTGACTCATAATATTAGATGTGATGAATCTCATTTTAAAAATAACCCATAATATTATGAAAAATGTAAATATCTTTCTAGATAGAGAACAAGAATGGAGAATGAAAAGTATATCAATTTGGCTCCAAGCAATACATGAAAATGCAAAATTATTCCACGAGTTCACAAATAATAGAAAGGCATTAAATACAATTGGGCCGTAATTCAATCTTCTAATAAGAGGTATCTAAACAAATATTTTGTGTGGTGCCAATAGTTGAAATCAGTGAGGCCTTTGTATGAACTAATATGGAAGGAATGTGTGTGTGTGTGTGTGTGTTTGTGCGTGTATAACTCATATCTCTCCCTTCCTCACCATTATGCTTCATTATACTATATTTCCTTTGATTGGAAGAATAATGTTGAACCTCACCTTCCTTCTTATGTAACTTTCCATATAAGGGTGGGAGTTTAATCCAAAAAAATTAGCAATGTATAGTAGATGAAGAATCCTTTAAAAGTATTTTACTCTCCTCAGTTTATAAATCTATTAGTTTTCGAAAGATTGTGATAACTTCTAGTCAGTTTTTTGCCTTCAATAAAATACCTAGTGAATCTTTGGGGATTATACCTCAGTAATCTATCATGTTAAGTACGAAAAATATCTTAGCTTATATGGTAGTGGTGAATGGACTATTAGACTTCAATATGCTCATTTCTTGTGATTATGTCTATGCTCTTTTGAGTGATGAACTTTCCTCATAATGGAAGTATTGTCACTATTGATCAACTTGCTTTTGACAATCAGCGTCTCAGTTTAACTTTAGCCAAAACTACCTATTTCTATGATCCTATTATTAGAGTAGACTCTACCCCACCATAAGTGAATTATGTGTCATCATATTCTCAAAGTTCAATTGATTCTATGAAGGGTACTTTATGCTTATGTTTGCCTTTGTGGGACATGGTCTAGTGAAGGTGTTTTTTAGGGGAAAAATATAACCAAAAGGAAAAAAATTGGAATAATATATAATCAAAAGGTAGATTTTTGGCATACTATTTTGATGTAAACATAAATTTATATGATTTAAATGTCTCATATATTACCTTATTTCAGAACCCTCTTATTATTTTATGTACAAATATCCATACCATATATTTCATAAACATTAAATTGGCCTATTTTCAAGTAGATACTATAAATAATGAATCATATTCTATTGAACGAGCTTGAGTACAAGTTGCTAAGAATAAAGTTGATATTACTTTTCTCAAAAGATGTAGGGATTCATCCATGCTATTTATTCTTGAAGATTAACTAATTTTTTTACCTTGACCCGAGGATGAACCACATTTGTTGGTTCCAAAAATTGACCAAATCCTAATTATATGATTAATCCAAAAGACATTTATCTACTTTTAAATTGTCAAGAAAAACTTAGAAAAATAATTTTCCATGTTATTGAGTGACTCATAATATTAGATGTGATGAATCTCACTTTAAAATAACCCATAATGATTGGGTCGGTTACTGATTGGGTCCATTCGATCGATCTTTTCCATTCCTTAAATGCTTTTCATTTTATAATATGGGCATTAATAAGTTTTTCGCTATATTCATATTTTATTTTAGCTTATTTTTAATTCATTTTGATTTTTATTACCACTTTATTAAGTATGAAAAATGTTTTACTTTGATAAATAAATTGTTATTTTATAACTTGTTGAGTAGAGAAAGTTATTTTAATTTAAACATGTATATAAGAGTTGAGATGTGCATTCTAATTTATTTAATAACATACATACAAATATTTTAAAATGAAAATGAAAAATAAGTTTGATAAGGATTCATGAGTTAAAAATGGATAAAATATTGGAATAAACATATTAGGGATAGAAATACAAAAGGTCGAATAATAAACATTATTATGTTAAGTAATACTCTTAAGTATGAAGAAGCCATAGTCATTTATGAATTCACAACGTACTATTATGTTTTACCTTGTATCACTTGTGTGAATCATTAATTAAATTTGATGCACAAGTATCCTCTCTAAGTATCATCTTTAAGTGTAATTGGGATTACAATTTTTTTTGCTTTGGTTTTGCGCACATAATAGAGCACACACCTAAGTGAAAGAAAGAGCCCCCCTCCAATGTCAAACCCATGTCCTCCTTGCAACTTTAAGTTATTTGGTTTTGTAGCCTATCTCTTCCATGCAACTCCAGGTTATTTGGTTTTGTAGCCCACAATTTTCTTTGCTTTGGTTTTGGATGTTTTGGGAACGTAATAGAGGACACAAATAAGTGAAAGAAGGAGCCCTCCTCCTCGAATTCCAAGCCCATGTCCTCCATGCAACTCTAAATTATTTGGTTTTGTAGCCCATACCCTCCTTGCAATTCTAAGTTTTTTGATTTTTTAGCCCATCCTTGATTTCATAGCCACATTTTTCTTTGCTTTGGTTTTGGATATTTTAGGCATGAAATAGAGCACACAAATAGGTGAAAGAAGGAGCCCTCCTCCTCCAATGCCAAGCCCATGTCCTCCTTGCAAGTCTAAATTATTTGGTTTTGTAGCCCATACCCTTCTTGCAACTCTAAGTTATTTGGTTTTGTAGCCCATCTCCCCATAATTGCAATGGTTATTTGGCTTTGTTTTAGATTTCCTTATAGCTCCATTAGGGGTTCCCATGGAACATTTCCATTATAAAAGTGGGTTGAAACCTCTACAAGCTACGAGAATTTTAAAAAAGGTTGATATGATATGTTCAATATGTCTTTGAAACTCAATGTGGGAATATCAGTGCCATGATTCAAAGGGATAAGTATTAGCCTAAATTTGAATGAAAATTCCAATAGAACAATGCAACATGGGGCAATTGCACTATAGACACAGTGAGGCGTGTTGTTGAAATGAGGGAATGGTAGAAGGAGGTAGAAGAATTTATGGGTTTCCAACATAATAAAAATTTGAAAGTTTCATTTCATGATGACTCACTAAAGAAACTTGCGGGTGAATTGTGGCCTATCTTAGCACTTGAAAGACAAATTAAAAAATATTCTTTTTTGCAAATTGCGAGCTATTATAGTAGAACCATTTGGGTATTTGAGGATCCTCAATGTCGCTTTCATACCAAATATAGATGTAGGATGGTCTCTTGAAGCCACATCACATAATGATTAGAATCACAGGGCCCCAAAAGATTATGAAGCAAAGAGGCATGGATTGGTACAAGCTCACAATGGGTGAAAAAACTAGTATTCTTCTTATTTTATTATTTCAAGTTTTGTCATGTGGTTAATATTCTCAAATAGTTGTGAGTAAATACACCTATAATTATATAATAAGCTACAATAGGGATGTTGCACTACAATAGGGAAGCTAGTCCCTCTTCGTAGAATTTCTTTTAATCTTGTATTTTGGATCTATGGTTTTGGCCCAAACATCATAATTTATTTTAAGTGTTCATCCTTGTCTCAATGCCCTCTTTCAATAAAAATTGATGTATTAATGTTAAAAAAAGAAATAAAAATGTCACGAGAAAATGTGTACATACGATATCTGGTCAAAAGTTTGGGGATTTCTAGATGGAAATGTGTATTCAAGGTGATTCCCAAGGGGTTTAATTTATTTTTGAAAATACAAAAGAAAAAAAAGTATTTTTTTACTATTGACCCACCCCTTCTCTCCTTAGTTGTTCTTTGCACTATAAGAGTCCACTTGAGTTAAACCAAAGTCAAAGTGAAAGGGTCAGATTCAAGGCATGAGCCTAGAGAGGGTGACCACATTACCCTAACCATAGTTTACCACTTATCAACTCTCTTCCAAACAACTACACAAGGAATAAAATAAAAATATATCAATTAGGCCCCTTCACACTTTCCCATCCCTCCTTTCTTATCACTGAATCCACACTTTATTCTAAAATTTAAGGCCCAATTTATTCTCTTAATAATCACCACCTCCTTATTGGAGTTCAAAATCACTTTCATCACAGAATTGAGAACCACTTCCCTAGTAGAGTTAATATACACACACCTTCCTCAAACCCAAAGGAGCCTTTGAATTGTGGAGATTGGATTTCATTGGACCATTCAAATATGCTAACTTGGGTACAAGGCAAAAATATATTGTTGCAACAATAGACCACTTAGCAAAGTAGGTAGAAGAAAAAATATTTAAGGATAATACTGCATTTAGTATAACTTCATTTTAAAAATGAACATATTATGCTACATATAAAAATTCAATTGAGTAAGATGGTAGATATGGGAGAAGAAAAACACATAAATTGTGTAAGAACTTAAATATGAATGGCTAAATATCCCTAAGAAAAATGAACTATCATGTGCTATATAATGGCTTTGTAGGCTTAGGGCCACATACTTGTAATTACATAGACTACACAATCATAGTAGTTATGGAATATCCTCAAGAATTTGTTTAGAAGGATTTTCACTATCATATACAAAAACATGTTACATCATAGGTTCATGAAGTGGACCCTATAAGTTGTTCTTTGTTTGTAATTATTCCCCCTACATATTGGATTATATGTTTTTATTAAGTTATTCCATGACATGAGCAATGAAAATCCATTATGGATACAAAGACCCACACAATTGTAGGCCCAATTTTCCCTTAGCTTTAAAATACCTCATGACTCCTACAAATTAAGAGGGAATATAGTCATGGACCAATGAAAAAATAAAACTAGCTTCACTTCATTTAATAAGTTGATAGTTTTGTTCCTAGTTGAAAACTAGCTATAAATAAGGTATGCTCCCTCAAAATTTTTAGGTCAACTATCTATCTAATATATTTCTACTTTCATATGCTCTTTAGTTTTTAGGTTTTAATTTTCTTTCATAAATTCTTGTTACATGCTTGGGTTTTCCTTCTTCATGTTCCTCTCTTTAGGAGGAGTTGCTCTTGCTCCAAGTTACTTTTCTCTCATGTTATTGTACTTTCGGTTTATATTCCTCATTATTGGCATAGCTTCTTGCATCCATATTGGTTGAGGATTTCTTTTTTCATGTCTTATTCCGCACCCCCTTTTTCAAATTCTTACTTCAAACAGAGATATCAACAATATATTTTGATGTATAAGAAACATAATATTACAAAGTTCATCTAAAATATTCAAATATTTAACTTGTTATCATGGTGTTTAGTTCGTTGCTTAGAAAATTGTTTACCATACATGTGGAGATTGGAAAAATTAACCTTATTGTTAGTTGCAAGTGCATAACAACTTTGAGTATGCAAGAAGGTTTAAAATCCTTGTTTATCTTTCTTTATAAAGCTTATTTAAATATGTAAGGCGGTTGAATCTTATATTTTTCTGATTTGCTTTTTCTTTCCATATACCCCTAATAAATTAAACTATAATGTATTCTTATCTTTCATTTTTTTTGTTGTTTTATATAATGAATATTTAATTTGGTTTCTCAATAGTATCAAATTTTGTTTTGTAAATCCATACTTAGGTACTCTTCTCTAATATCATTTTAAAATTTATATGTCACTGATGGTGGGTGAGGTGTCCATTCAAAACGTGAAATGTTTCAAACTCTAACACATACTTTATCTGCAGAAATCTCAAATGGCATTTTATTTTAGGTTTTCACCTACCTAATAAGACTAAACAATCACTATTTGCACTCTCTCTCCCAAATTAAAAAAGAAAATTTGAAAGATAAACCATTATTCCTTGAGGGTTTATCTTATTTTGCACATTGGGTAAAGGAAAAGGACCACTTCAATTATTTGTTTTGTATATTCAATTTACAGTTTAACCAACAACCAAAGTAAAGGATAAAATAAATCAATTTTGTACACTTCCTTCTTGCTTGCATTGGATTTTTTTTTTTTTTTGCATGTGGTTCACGAGCACCTTGGTCAGTGAGTGATCGCTACATCCACGGAAAAATCTGGGCGATAGCTAGGCTAAATCGCCCCTCGGCCTACTACAAGACCTGACCCCAAGGGCTTCGGGTGGATTCGACCCTGTGACCTCCCGATGGCGAGGCACGGTTTTTGACCAAATGAGCTAACCCTTGGGGCTCTTGTTTGCATTGGATTATGTTCTTAAGTATTTTATTTTCATATTTAAAATACTTTAAATCAATATTAAATACATATTCATAATTAAGCTTTAAGTTACTTAATTTTTCATCCTTACTTTTTAAATTTTTTTTTTCATGTTTTCTTAAACAATAAAATTGAAAAAAATAACTAATAACTTCATTCATACTCAAATTAATTATCTTATATTGGCTAACATTATTTGGTAGTGAATTAGCCTTGTTATTTGAAATATTTTCTCTAAAATCCATTGGTTATTTACCATACTATTTGTTAGCATCTAGTTGTTAAGAGTAATCTCTATACTTCTTCTTTCTAGGTTAAAAATGTACATTCCTTCCTAGATCACGTAAACCTATTGACATTTATGAAAGATCAATTAGAATGAGTTTTTCCATACCAAATAAAATTATGCATCTCATGTGGCTTGCTTCACTCAACATAATTTCACCCATTTTGTATTTAGTTTATTTTGGAATCCTTTGATTCCCTTCCCTCCTCAAAGCAGAGTTTCTTTTTCTATTAATTTTCAATACTCTTCCTTTAAGGAAAAATTCCTCTCTCTTTCCAAGCTTCCTCCTCAAACAAAGTATATTTCTTTTCATCCTACCCTATTTTAGAAAAAATAAAGTTGGAATGATCCTTTTTCAATCTTTTTTCAATCCCTTTGCTAATATTGGAACACCACCCTCTCACTTTATATTTAAATTACATTTAAACATTTTTCCTTGGGAAAATATTTTTCATACCTACCTTCTCTCTTAAGGGAAATATCTCCTCTTTCACCACCTAAAATTTCAAATTAACTACTTTATAAATTAGTTCTCATGTTAGGCTTCTGGCTTGCTTTCATGTAGTTTAGTTCTACTTGTTAGGGCCTGGATCTACCTCAGGCTGAAGGAAGGCAAGTCTAGGGTAACA
This sequence comes from Pinus tabuliformis, assembly GCA_031772625.1. Classification (NCBI taxonomy): domain Eukaryota; kingdom Viridiplantae; phylum Streptophyta; class Pinopsida; order Pinales; family Pinaceae; genus Pinus; species Pinus tabuliformis. The sequence goes on along the minus strand of CM062819.1, from coordinate 1,565,113,864 downwards.
TCAAACCATGCTTAACCTGGTAGCTAGCCCTACCAGGTCGGGAGAGGGCTCTCTCCTTGTCAATCTCAATTAGGATATTGGCAATTAGGGCTTGAGATGACTGAATTTAATGTACATTTTAGGCTAGGTATAGTAGCTCAAGGTTTCTGGTTTGATTTTTAGGTTTTGGTTGCTGGATCAATTGGAGAAGGTAGATTGGGTCCGGGAAATCAACTCAGGGATACAGTCATGTTCTGTGGGGCGAGGTAGACAAGGGTTTATGTGTTAGAAATGGATTAATATGGTAGATTAAGATATTTGAGAAGTTGAGGAGGGCATAAAGAAACTATGAATTCTCTTCAAATAGTTGAAAACAATGAAAACCAAATGCATTCGCAAGACCAAGCACAACAGTGTATTTTGTCCATTCACCTTGATTCATTTAGTTTTAGAAGAGAAAAATGGATTTGGATACATATAAAACATAAGAAAAACTCATCACAAAGAAGAAACAATACATAAACTCACTGTCACAAGAATCCCACAAAATAGTTGTGAAACCTGGTTTTATTCCTTGCCAAACTGCTGATACAAATGTTCAGTGAGTGCCACCACTTCTACCAAAGTCCAACCTTTACAAATGACTAAGAAATTACATAATATAGGCAAGGAAACCACTCATGCTAGCTATCAGGGTTGAATCCATGAGAAAAGGGGTGGTTTCAACCATATCTAAACTAGGAACACAAAAGTAGGCAATGGAATAGCTTGCCTCTAAAACTTAGGGAACCAATTCATTATAGCTCAAAACCACTTGGAACTTGATGTATCTACCCTATGAGGTGATTTTCATCTATACTTACATCAAATACATAATTTACCATGCAAAATTTACCAAGACAAGAAGAAAAGTCAACCACTGAAGAATCTGGGCGAAATTTTGAGTTTTAGGCAAAATTGACAAAATCTACCTAATGTGCAGTGCCCTGAGCTTGATGCACAATGCCGCTTCAAGGTTGCCTTTGGAGGCCTTACACTCACCCAAATCAGGCCCAAGATAGTTTGTTGGAAAGATCTGTCTGTCTAACTTCTATAACACTTTTGAATTTTCCGATTTGGAGTTGATTTTCCCCTTCAAACATCAATTCTCCCAAGACTGCTTCCTATCGGTCCAAAAAGTGGCAAAGAGGGGATTTTTTTTGTGTTTTATGCCCTTTTGGTGGCTCAGATCTTCTCCAAAATTGATGAAACTTTCTGGGTTTTCTTATTTTTTGATGCTGAATCCAAATCTATAAGTCATTTGTCAAGAGGATGCACCAATTCAATGTGTAGCGCTGGTGGCACTACCCATCAGCCAGAATTTCCTGTGTTTCTATTTTCAAAAATGTAAAATGAAAAATATTTTCCTCAAATTTGGTAAGAGGCAACCTCATTAAGTGATTTGATGAGCTAATGAAGATTCAACCAAAATTTTGAGTTTATCATGTTCTTTCTTAGCCCTCAAGGCTCTCCTTAACTTAGCTTTTAGCCTCTTTACCCTTGTTTTACAAATCTTGTTCTGAGTTAAGTAATGATAGGCCATATGGCGCAACGTTCTTTTCTCTTTGTTGGCTTTCTCAAGAAACTTCTCAAGGTGAATGTTAACCCTTTCCAACCATGTCTCTCGGTCATTCTCAATTTCTTGCTCAAGGGAGGTCATCTCAATCTTTTCTTTCTTTGCCTCTTACTTATCTTCCCTAATCATCTGCAGCTCCATAATAGCTTGCTTTTTTGTCAATTGTTTGTTTTCCTGCTCAAGAAAGTTGATGATCCATTTGGCCCTCTGAAGGTTAAGTGATAAGGCTTGTATTTCAGTCTCCTTCTCTTTGATAATCATGTCCTTGAATCTTGAGCCTTGAGAGCCCAAGTAAGTGACATCCTCCTCAATCAAAATAAACTCTCTATCTTGTCCTTCAGTATGGCTCTCCTCTTGCATCTTTTGCTTCCCTTTATATCTGCTCTTTGACTGCTAGCCAACCTGTATAGATGGAGAAGAAGGAAAATCCCCTTCCACCCCCGGTGAAGATAGCATTTGCCTGTGGTCTGGTGAAGAAAACAAGACCCCTTCCACCCCCGGTGAAGATAGCATTTGCCTATGGTCTGGTGAAGAAAACAAGACCCCTTCCACCCTTGGTGGAGACAGTACTTGCCTAGCAGCAACAAAAAGCTTCCTTGTGCTCTCTTATAGGTGACAAACATAAGAACCTCCTCTATTTTATTTTCAGGCTCTTTTTGTTGCCCGAAAGGTTCACCTTCCTCTTAGGGATTTGAAAATATTTGAGGTCCCTTGAAGCACTCATGGGCAATGAAATTTTCCCATGGCATTCCAAACTGAGTGAGCTGATGCAAAACAATAATTTTGATCACAGAAAAATGATAAATGCTATTGAGTTGCTGTGGATATGGTTTTATCTTTGCAATCACTGTCATCCTCTCTATTTTTTTGCATATAAAATAAGGGATGCTCATCATTCTGACCCTGGTGAAGTGCATGAACAATCTGATGTGGTAGGCATAAAGTCTGGAAAACCTACCCTCACATGTAAAGAATTTAATGATAAGTTTCATGAGTGGAACATACCGATCCTCTAGGAATTTAAAAGGTAACATCCTGCTAAGTTTACCATGGTACTTGGCCTTGATATAAGGCTCATAATGTTGCTTACTAATATTTTTCCTTTCGTTCCACTTTTCCCCTACATCTGGAATTCTTATGGCCTCTGCAATGATAGTTGGTGAAAGAATGAAGATTACCCCAGCAAGATGTACCATATTATTATCCATGTTTATCACAAATTGCCTTGTTAACTCGTGGTGAAATTTGACCCTCTCAACCATTTCACAAAACTCAAAACCTAACTGATATCTAAAACATGTGGTGGCTAGTGGACAAGCAAGGAGTTCACTCATGCTGATAGGTTCCTCCCTGATGATTTTTCCACCTTTGTGAGGCTTCCTTTGCTGCAAATTTCTTTCTCTTGAGCTATCACTAGGAGTGTCTTCTTCAAAATCTGATTCACTGCCTCTTTCCATGCTTGTCTCTATGAGATATTGGGGTGATGATATGGTGAATAATGGATAATAGGTGGGAACAAAAGGTGAGTATAAAGAGATTTTGTAAATGGAACAATAGTAATGAGATGAGGTAGGGGAATGAAGGGAAGGATTTGTGGAGCTAGGGTTTTGATGTATGAGGGACTTAGGGTTTGATAAAGGGGATTAGTTTCTTAGGGAAAATAGGGAAAGGGAAAATAGAATCAAGGGGTAGTTTTAGTGGAATGAAATTGTGAAAAGGGACAAGGGATTGTGGTTTTGCAATGATGTGAAATAGAGTATGCTAGGGTTTGACCTTTAGGAAGCAAAAAGCATGAACCAAACATGAAAAACCTTATTCAAGCTTAGGATGTATTGACACTTGTTAGGAGGTGAATGCAGCATTTGGGAGGATTTGAGATAAATTTATGTGGTTTCAAAGCCTCACTGGCCAATGCGCGGCGCACTGAGCCCAATGCGTAGCACCAATGTATTTTTACATAGGAAAAAGCTGCTTGATGCACAACGCTAACCCTCTGATGCACAGCGCTAGGCAAGTTTGCACCAGATTTGCAATTTTCCTCCTGTTTTGCTCACTCTTTCCTCAAAATGCAATTTTGGCTCTCAACTTGACTTTTTGCACAATGGAATAGCTTGCTATCATGAGTTTTCTTTATATACCATACACTTTGATTTTTTTTATTTCAAACCCACTTTTTCTAAAGTCTTGATAATTTTTTCAAAACTCTGTTTTTCAGTTTGAAGCTTGACCCCTTTTCTTGGCAATTTGATGGACTGATGTCTTGATACTTTTGCCTTTACAGTGGCAGGAATTGGCATAGTGACCAGGAATAGCTGCTGAGTTCTTATTACATATAGAAACAATTAAATTACATGAAATTTTACAAAAATAGAACAATACTTTGTTTTCACCTCAAAACATAGTTTTGAGGTGAAAAAGATTTATTGAGCATATCAAAAGTAAACTTATGACATTATGAACCTTCATGTGCCTGTTGACCCCTTTATTTGAGCATTATTAAAAAACCCTAAGACCTAATGGGACTAAACCCTAGGAGTAGTTGTTATACATGAAATGAAACAAGATGACTATGAATGAGTAAAAAAATGTGTAAATAGGTTAGCAAGTGGATGTCATGAGGGAAGCTGACATGAAACCACTACCATTAGTTGATCCATGACCTAATGGAATGCAGCTAATTGAATCAGACACCTAATATGCATGCAAAAGAGCAATTTGATCAACGATGCAAGTGTGAAGACACTGACAATAACACTACCTATATGCTCTCTTAAGTAAAATCCCACATACTTTATCAAATGTGAAAAATTCACCAAATTTCCTCTAAAAATAATAAGGCTCTCAACTTTAAATAGGCCCTTATGTTTCCCATGAATTTCCCATATTCTCTATACATTCTCCTTTTAGGTGTGTTTCCACCTTATATTCCCTTGGTCATGAATGAACCATGAATGATAATTCAAAATATCCCAAAAGTATGGATATATTTGGATCTAATTGTTAGAAGCTTGTGTACATATTTTCCTATATTTGTTGGAATACATGTCTCCAAACCTTTCATAATCTATAAATTTGTATGGCAAACTATCACCACTCAAGATGGAGTTCCTGTAATGCATTCTCAACTTATAAATGTGTATCCTCTTACAATGGGAGTTTATCAACCTACCCCTACTATATACGTTTTGATGAAGTATTTGACCCAATCTATGGTGCCTAAAATAATGACTATGACCCTACACAACCTTCAACTCAATCCGATATCTACCCTCCCAACCTCAACCAACTTATGGAATGCTTTATTCACTTTTTCCTTCCACTATATCTCACCCTCAAACCAATCCATCTCCTTTGGGAGCTACCCTTAATTAGTAGAAACCCAACAATGGAATTACTCATTTTAAATAACCTTATAAACCTATACTATATATCAGACCTAATTAAATATCCCAACTCCACTTGGAAAGGAAAAACAAACTCTCAAAACAATGAACTCTTCACTACCAACCAAGTTCACTATCCCAAATTTAATGAATATAATAATATTATCTTACTTAATAAACACAACCACCTATAAAAAAAAACACAAGTTATTCATAATTGGAGTGTTAGTCAAGGTGATGATTTTAATATGCCACTCCATCATGAAAATTTTGGTCTCATTGAATGTTGATGAAAGTAGTTAGGGCAAGTACTTATGCACAGGCCTAAGTTTCTAGGCATGTGTAAGTAGCCTAATTAACCCTTAAGCTTAACAATTACTTCAATGATTAAATTAATTAGATTTTATAAGACAAATTGAGTTAATATAATGAAATGCAAAGATTATTTCCATTGGTAAATTAAATGAATCTCAAATATTGACCTAAATTGATGTTGATAAATAATCTCAATTATCAATCAGCTTAGGGATTAGGGTTGTGGATTCAATTAATAACTAAAGCTTATAAAAGGAAGGCTAGTTTAAGTGATAAGATTCATCTTGAGTATGAGAAATAGTGAGATAGTGAGACCTCAATGATTGGGTGGAGAAGTACTTTCATCCAATTGTGTATGGTTCGAGGAAGAGTGCAAGGGGAAACAAGGGAATAATCTAGAGTGGCCATCAAATCAAAGGATATTTCAATGGTCTGATTAGCTGAATTAATTACAAGATCTTATTATATTGTTATTTTTCCTCATTGGGACATTATATGAAGAAGGGAGCCCTTATATATTATAAGCTTTAATTAATGAAATGACAATTTTTAAGGGAATAAATCTTATGTTCGTGTGACTGAGGTTAGAGGTTTTAATCTACTTCTACTATTATTTTTTGTTACATGTTAAAATCTTGTCTACTTTTTTATTTATTCAATATATATAATATGGTAAGAAGTAATTAACCAAGTTGTTGGAATTATAAATAGTAACATGATATAAGAGCATATCATCTAAAGAACTAGAATTCTCTCATAATTGCACATACGTTCAAATACATAGAGGTTCAAAATAGGTTATAGGTACATAATGGCCAGACGATGATTGTCATGCACAAATATTTGTGGGAGATACAAAGAAAGTAGAAGATTCAATCATACGTGGCCATGAAAATAGTTGTACATATAGGTTAAAAACAATGATTCATCTGAATTAACGATGGGAACACATTTATATATAGATTTATAGCCAAAACACAAATATACATTGAAACTTGACTTCTATTAATAAATGGAAAATGTTGAAACTATATACATGTAGAATGAAAACAAACTAGCTTGAATGGTGGCAGCTTATCTTTGAGAAGGGATGCGATGGCTACGCGCCTTCACTAAATTGTGTTACAATGAGGCTTGGAGGCCTTTTTATTATAAATAAGTAACGAGAAACCTTAAAATTATAAAAACATAACCCTAGAAGATGAATGCAAAAATCTTTTGGGTCTTGTTGGGGTAAGATGGATTACCAACTTCCTAGGGTCGTAACTTTAGCATACGATCTTCATTTGGTGTGCATGATGGCCCCTTAGAAATGTCTATCCAATAAGTAAATTTTCTAACTATTGAAAAATTATATGATTTTCATCAACTCGTTTCCGAAAAAAAAAAAAAAAAAAAAAAAAAAAACAAAAAACAAAAAACAAAAAACAAAAAACAAAAAACAAAAAACAAAAAAAAAAAAAAAAAAAAAACAAAAAAAAAAAAAACAAAAAAAACAAAAAACAAAAAACTTTTAGCGCCTAAAAATGGCTTTGGAAGTTCAAGACCTAAAAGATAACAAAAACAAAAAACCGGCAAAATATAAAAATTATGTTGCAATCCAATGGAAGAGGTGGGTGGCCACCAATATCCACCTAGATCTCCCATCTGCTCTTTGGAATCTATGGTCTTCATTACGTTGAGTTCCCCTTCAGACGGGGAAGCATCTATTGAACTTGGATCCTAATGAGCCACTTGCCTTGGTGTAAGAGTTCTTTTCTTTGATAATCTGGTAAAACTAGATCCTTTGTTGATGTTTTCTCTTAATATGTGTGTTGATGATCTACTAAATTGTGTCTTATTCAATTCAATATAGATTGAGATCTATTAGTTTCAACTACTCTATTATTCTTGAGGTGTCCAATAATGTTCGAAAGTATGGTCAAAGTCAATCCAAAATGAACACTAGGTGCAGGCCAAGCAAAGGAGGGGATACTTAGCTCAAAAAGATTGTCACCCATATCCTTGTTGATGGTGTAATTTCCACAGAAATGTGGTTGAAGATTTTGATGGCCCCATGCATGGAATTCCTTCTACAAATGCAACCAAACCTTGTCTCCCACTTGAAACTTGTGTAGAACCCGATGATGATCATGAAATTTTTTTTACTTAGTATTGGATTTGTTCAAGATATCATGGAATTGTTGGCAAATGTGTTGAATTCATTCATTAAAAAAAAAATATAAAATGAAACTTGACTTTTATTAATAAGTGGAAAATGTTGAAAATGTATGCATGCAAAATGAAAAAAAACTAGATTGAATGGTAGTATCTTATCTCTTAGAAGAGATGTGATGGCTTATAACTATATGCATGTAGAATGAAATAATTTAGATCAAATGGAAGTAAAAAAAATGGATAGTTTATTGTGCATGAAAGAGAATTTCACAACCTAGGTAGACAATGATAGAGATAAGGGGAAAGATGCGTATAGAATAGTGGCTAGAAGGAAATGTAATAAAGTAAAATAAATATAAATAATTTAAGTGGATTTCCAACACAACCTAAAAAGTGTGTCAGGGCCTCTAAAAGAAAAAGGGATAGCCATTTTCATATGTTTCCAAGGATATTCATTCCCATATGCTAATTTGTTGAGGTAGAGTACAAGTTATTGTGGGGTTCTTGAACTAGAATAAAGCCATTGTAGAGTAGAAAAGAATCAAGCCAATCATACAATTCAATCCATTAGAGAATCAATTTTACATGAAGCAACCATAAAATTTGGGCCATATAACAGTCATGAATTCATTTAAAAGGTCTAGAACCATATGTGTGAGGAGTAGTCTACGATATGTTTAGAGTGATAGCTAAAGGTAGATAGGAATGTATGAGTTGTATTTGTTTCTAGTGGAAAAATGTATGAAGAACAATGCTAGCATTTTACATATTGAAACTAGTAGTGATTTGTGGAGGTCTCTATTCAGAGGGAGAGAGGGAGACTATAGAGATATGAAAATAAAATTTGTGTGATTTTCAAAGGAATAAAACATAGGTCCATAGGATATCCTAGAAGATCTATAAACCAATAATTTTTTTAATTCTTAACGATTCCCAAAGGACTTAACATACGGATGTAATGATTAGATCTATATATAGAAGCAATTGGTTTCATATTTGAGTATAGGTTGGATGGAGCACCTAACTTCCTACCCTAGATTAAGTAAATGGTTAGCTTGCTACTAAAAGAGAATTACCTTTGGGAGATTATTGACAAGGAGATTCAATCGCCAAAATATCCAATGCATTTGTAATCCCATGAATAGAAGGAAATTGGAGCTTAGCAAGTCCTCATGAATTTCGTAATATGTTCCAAGAATATGGTCCCAAAATATGCAATAAAAGGTATGAAAGTTTATTTTATCGTTATTATTTTTCTTATGATAGTTTTGGACATAGGGAAATGGAATGCAAATAATTTGCACGACAACAAAGATTGATGTTGAGGAATGCAAACCAAGGTAGAGTTTTTACTAATGTTTAATGTTTCAAGTGTGGTAACCTTTGCCACAAGGAGGTACCTTACAAATATAGCATATCAAGGCCTACAAAAAGTGTAGCCCATCCATTAAAGACAAAGAAAGCCTTGGAGGAGAAAATATGAGATATAAAGAACCAGTCCTCCAAAGGTCTTCAAGAAAGCACCTCATGATTTGCTCAAAGGGAAATGAATAGAAAAGGATCCACATGCTAGAGGGAATCAACACAAAATATGGAGAAGGAGCAACAAATCACTTCCACTAAAAACTGAGGCATGCATGGTCTTAGGGGGAGCATATGCTAGCAATGTCAATTACATGAAAATAATTAAAATTGTTGCCATATTGGAAAATTTGAATGTGAATTATGTTGTAGATGGTTATTATGATTTTGTAGCACTAAGAGTTGTTTTTTGCTGGAGATTATTTATAGATGGCACATGGGCATGGGGAGTGATGCCAGCCTAAGCCGCATATACCCCAATGATGCAACCTAAGTTCCATATACTCATTGTATGCAAGTAAAATTGCATGATCACACTATGTCCCAGGAATTTTAATATTCCTGCCCAGTAAAACCTTCTTAAACCAAGGTTTAATGCTCTTATTTAAATGCTTAAGTGGAAATGTTTTATTTAACTATCCAAAGTTTAGACTTTAACAACCCTTTGAGTGGAACCTTATAACCCTTCATAATCTTTGGTTAACTCTTATTACCTACAGATATTAACCATACCATGGTCTTTAGACTTTGGTTAAACTCAACTTAAACCATAATACCTTAACCCCGCTTATTTCTATTATAAATTCCATATAATAGAAATATTTCATAAACCACACTTAAACCTTACCCTTCCACCATTCTACAAACCTTTTCCCATATATCGATGCTCCCTTTAGAGCATTCAACCTCCATCGTCGATCTCATTCCTTAATCCGACGGTTATCGGGTCACTCGATCGCTAGCTAGCTTAGTTGATCTCCATCGTTGATCAATCCCCCTCGATCCAATGGTTATCACACAATCTCGCGTGAAATCATGCATGATTGATATCAGACCAAGAGCACACAGGAAAAGTGGTTTTGTATTTCCATTGTGTGCGACGTGTCAACCCCTTAGGTTAATCATGTAGAAATTAGAAATACCGTTTACCACTTTGAGGGTGCATGAGATACCATTGACCATTTATGAATACTACCCCTTTTCCATTAACACGTGGCTTCATTTGATCTCTTCATTCTTGACTTTATTCTGCATGACATAATCCTAGCCATCTACCTCCCTCACTCTCATTCATTGAACTGAATGATCCAACAACTCCTATTCTTTGCTATTTAATTCTTTCTACATCTCACCATGTAATAGTCTTCTCGCTTCTCTATTTGTGTGTTTGTTCTCGCCTTATGGTTTTAACTTATTCTAATCCCGATCTTCACTATGTTACTTCATTTCTTCATGCCTTTACGCTTCCTTCGTAAATCCTTAGGTTTTAGGAAAACTTACAACTATCCCTTTGTTGTAACCATTAGAGGCTTTCTCCAATATAGACTGTGTGTAAAACCGTAACACTCTTCTCTGCACTTCTTCTCTTTTTCCTTCTGCACACTTGCAAACCTATGTTACGCAGATTTACTTCTAAATCACACACAATTTATCATTCGATTACTCAATCGACACTTGCACAATACAAAATTAAATCCTCTGTATATATATATATATATAGACAAATGATTACATATTGAGTCTTTCTTTCTCTCTTTGGCCTAATTTTCTAATCAGTGGCCTTTTCCTTTCCTACCCATAGGCTTACAATCAAACCCTATCTAACTCTCCAACTAACTAACTCTGACTAACTCCTAGCAAGATAACCCCCTTCTATTCCTTTTAGGCTTACATTTATACAAAAGGTTTTGTAACCCATTTCCTGGTTTAGATCCTTAATATGTTCATCAAGTCCTAAAATCTCTCAATGATCCCTTGAGGATCTCAACAACGTAACTAAATCCTAAGGATTCTCTTTAATCCCCAAAATCATGAAACCAATTCCTAATCTAGGATTTACAATATTTCAAAATCTCTTAATCCTCACTAATCACTCATCATTGCTTATGTTCTCCTACATTCGAGAACATTTACAAATATCCTCACAAGACTTAATTAATTCCTATTCTAGTTTCTCGCATTAAAATCACTCAAATCCTTAATAATTACATTAATTTAATACTCAGGAAACCAACTTCCCTGAAAACACAAGACCCCCTATATCTACTTAAATACAATGATATTTCTCATCTGAATGCTCCTACATCATACTTTCAAGGTTGAAAAAATTCATGATCTCCTAATTATGTGTTCTCATATCTTGATAGGAAACCTCCAGGGTCCCAAACTTTAGTTTGTAGCTGTTTGAATGATCTTATCCTTGTTTTTGTTGTATGTTTGTTGTCTTCTATTTCATCTTCCTCTCCTTGTGAATCAATTTCAAATTATGATTGATCATTCTTGTTGTTGTTGTGAATCTCCTCCATCTGGACTGCTTCATCATTAACTACCATAATTCTTCAATCTCTATCTCTATCAAATCCTTGGGTTGGTACATACTTTGTCCAATTATCTTCAAAATTTTGTTCATTATCTTCTCTTTGAAGTTGTTGGATTCTTACTGCCGCCCTTTCATCCTTACCATCTTGCGATTTACCAAACAACCTCTGTTCAATATCTATAAATTTACTTTCAAAAGGTAAATTGTCCTCAAATTCCCCTTATACTTGATTCCTCTCAAATACATTACTATGTTGTTCATCAATTCTAGCATATTTTCCTTCCTCTTCCATCTTTACTTGGCTGCTCATATGTGCCAAATTTTCTCTAGCATCTGCAACAAAACCTGCACTCACAAAACAATTATTAAAATAAAAAACATAAGGCCTCAGTGCCTCTTCTTCCTTTGGCAACATTTCAGTATGTTGCTCTGATTTTTCCTCCTCTATCAATGCATTAGTATGCTGATTCAACCTCTCTAAATAATTCTCCAAAGGACTCTTGAAACTGTCAGCAAGTCTCTCTTCCACACCATCTACTTCAATGATGTCTTTCTGCTCTTGTCAACTGTAGTGCACTCCTTCCTCTATAATCACCCTGTCATACTCTAAGCTTTCCAGAAAAACTCCAGTAATTCAATTTCTCTTTGACACTTCATAAGTACATCATCATCACTTATAATTCCTGCATTTATACATAAATTATCAGTTTGATAATTACAAGGTTCAACAGTCTCAACTGTTGCTTCACATATTAGTTCTTTAGACTGAATCTCATCTCCTTCTTTCACAAGAAATTTTTCCTGTGTTATAACAATTTCAAACATCAATGTATTACTAAATTCTTTTTGTTGCAATAATTCACTGCTTTTCTCATTCAAGAGGCATTCTCCATCATTCTTTACTTTAGAATATTTATCTTCTGAAAGACACTCTTCCATAATTTTGACAACTTCAAAAGATTGCTCATCCTCTACAAAACCTGTAATCACATCAAAATTATTAGATTCAAATATATAAGGTTTCATATCCTCCTGTTGATCTGAATTTGTCCAATACTTTAGAAAATCATCAATAATTCCTTCTTCAACAAAGTAAACTTCTTGTTGTCTTGAATTTGCACAATGGTTCATAAGATATTTCACAAATCTCTAGTCTTCATCTTCACCCAAAACTTCCCCCTCTTCTCCTTCACAAATGGAAACTTCCATTTTCAACTCAGCTTCTCTGAGCTTTTCCACCAGCCACTTCACTTGCCTTTGTTGTAGTCTTCTTTGTAACTTATTCCACTTCACTTCCTTTTTCCTCAAGACCCAACCTTGTCTTTGGTTTTCCTCTAGTAGCATCCTTAATACATCAAGTTGTTCTTTTAACTCTGTAATCTACTTGTCTAGCTCCTCTTGACTCATCCTCTTTCCATTTTCCTTAGCAACCTCCTTCTTCACTTTTCTTCTACTATGGTCTTCCTCAGAACCTCTGTTACCTCTATTATGACTATTAGTAGTCATCTTCTTCTCTATCTACATGAATTCCTCACTCACTTACTATGAGCTACATTAAAGCTTCTGCAATAGCAAGTCCTCCCTACTACCACTTACCTCACCAAGCTTTCCTTTGTACTTGGTCTTTTAGCAAGCACTTGGTTCTCTATTCTCTTGAACCTCTTTGAGCACTTCTCTCTACTCCTTCTAGGCTTCAACTCGTCTGCACTGTTATAGACATTTTTGTGCCTTACATCACTGAGCATGAAATGTCAATAATTAAGGGATCCCAAAGTCCCTAAACATGTTGTTCCTACCCCTAGAGGAACAAGGCCAACAAACCACAGCAGTTTACAAAAGTTCTCCACCTGAAAACACTCAAAAACAAGGCAATTCTGGATCATGTCAACTGCTCCACTGAGCATCTGCGCTGAATGTCAAGTGCTCCACTGTCTACCTGCGCTGAATGTCAACTGCAAAGAAGGCTACCTGTGCTGAGCGTAACTGGACAAGTGGCAGACTCATTTCTCAAGGTGTCAATGCCCAGGAAGCTTCCAAAATGACACTTGGATCAGGGAATTCGACTGGTGATGAGTAAGAGGTTCCAAATCTCCAAGTGGAAGCAAGAACCTCCAAGTGGACTCAAGAACTGAAGTGGGAGAGGACACTAGTCAGCTCCATGCAAGCCTCAAGCTGACTCATCCTTTCTCCAAAACTCCTATATATAGAGCTCTCTCATGAGGTCTAGGGAGGCTGGAATATTATTTTTGCAAAGAATTGCTGTTGGTTTGTGGTTGGATCATTGGGTGCTTATGCTTTGAAAGGTGCTGAAGAAGGAATTCTATTCTGCTGGGAAGGAGATGCTGGGTTGGAACCCTATGGGTTGTATCTCTTCCTGAACCTTGTTTATCAATCAATAAAGCTTCTTGGTTCTTTCCTATATGCTGGTGTTTATTGTATGATTTGCATTAGTGTATTTGATTTACTTCTAATCCTGAATCATTTCTGAATATGTATATTTGCCTTTGTATTGTGTCCTTCTCTTGCTGCATGTAGCTGTTCTCTTGTCACAGGTAGCTGTTCTCTTGTGATCTCGTGGGAGAAAAAGCGAGGAGGCAAGTAGCTGTGGACACACAAAGAGGAGAGGATCTAGATCGAGGGACAACCGGAAGATAATGGTAAGTCTACCAATCTCCTCTCTTTCATATTTCATAAAGGAAGAAACCGAAGTAGCTGTATTCGTTTGTTGCTAAGGTACTGTCACACCTTAGGTGGATAGGATCGTCCTGCATAGGCATTTTTGCCCACAACAAATTGGCGACTCCGCTGGGGAAGAACTTTGTTTTAGTCATTTTGTTTGTTTGCATCATTGTTTACCTCATAGACTCAACAGCAACAATCGAACTGCTTTGCAAAGTAGAATGTTGCTGCTTTGATCCTTCACTGGGTTTTTGTCTATGATCTCAACAATGGACTCACAAATGACTTGATGATCCTTTGTGATAGTCTTTAGTACCCTCTCAAAGCATCCCTCTGTTTATACCTTGCTTGTGTTTCTGATTTGGCCTGAAACAGTTGATTTTTGAGCATTTTATGACCCGGAAACCAAGAGAAACGAGAGTTTCTCCTTTCAGCGCAGACACTGTGAAGGCAGTCTGCATTTCAACGCAGGTCCCGTGAAGGCTACCTGCGTTGAATGTCAAACTGACAGTGTTCTACCTGCGCTGAACCAGTGTGGCCTTGTGCAGCTGGGGTTCCTTGCTGTCTTTTGCCCTGTTTTGATCTCTGTTTTTGCTGCCTTTAACCAGCATAGGTACCACATCTGAAACCCCTTTTCTTTGCTTGAATTCCACCTCATTTTTGTACAAAAAGACTGTAAGTGTTTTTATGTGTTTGTGGCGTCATTTACAGTTTTCCTTTACATGAGCGAAATAGTCATCCTGTAGCCTTGATTCAGATCTGATTGATTGATTGATTGTGATCTTAGGAGAGAGTTCATTGGCTGTTTGCAGTTTGATTATCATTTTCTTTTGCTTATTGGTTTGAATTTGTCACTTTTAAGTGTCGAAACGAGTATTTCTTTTGAAAAATCGCAAAGTGTTTGTAATCTCTTCTACCCTTGCTGATTTAGGGAAAAGGAAACTTGTTTATTTTACAGTCATTTAAAAGCAAATTCAAAGTTGTACAAAAAGCTTTCTTTGTAGGCATTTATACTAAGAAAGTGAAAACAAACACCTGCATTGTGCATTTTGCATTTTGATAAGTTTGCATGTGTGATTTAGGAAGAGTGCATTAGAGCGTGCTGATTGCTCTTTGAGAAAAGATAGTTGCTCTCTTTTCCCTTAGTAGCTAGGATTTTCAAAGTTGAAAGATTATAAAGCTTGCTTATCATCTTAGACTGCATTTAGGAATTTGTACCAATACATCTCGTGGTGATCCTGAAAGACAAACTTTAAAAAGATCAACTTAAAATATATTGAATGAACCTAACAACGCTTTGCAACATAACGCACAACATAGAGGTCTAGGTAGAGACGTGTTCCAGCGTCGTTAAATGTAGCGACTGTCGATCTATAAGAAGGTGGGTGATTCCTCCCGAGGGACGATAGCACTAATACGGACTTGTGCTCCCACGTACCGTCGCGTATATATTGGGAGACCCCTATAGGCATATATCCTTTATCCTTAGGAAGCCGTGTCGGCCGCCCTACTGATCGCAATGCAGTGAACACAGCATTCACGAAGATCGACCACCCGTACCGTAAAAAGTATTCTGTGGTTTTGCGAAAAGTTTGGCACACCCTCTGCCTAGATCTCTAGAGCAGTTTCTTTTGGCCTTTTTCAGACTCTATAACAGAAAAAGTCCATCCAAGCATTTGTCACTTCGGGCTCGTTAAAACATCGAAGGAGACTAGAGTCATGTTTAGCTTTTTCTCGACTCTTTAAAACTGAAAAAGCAAGTTGTGTCTAAAGCGTCGTTAACAATTTATTTTAAACGGAACAATCACCCTTATTCCCACGTTGATCTTTAGGTTGAAGAGATGGAGCACGCCAAACAAGGAGTTCCCCTTGATGGGAATCCTAGTCCTTTCTCCTCTTGGGGAGATGTTGGTGCGCCCCACATGGCCACATTGTCACATCCAGGACTGACAATTGGCCTACCTGTATGGCTCTTTTCAACCAATGTCGTTCAGAATACCACCATTCCTGAACAGTTAAGTCAACAGTTAGATCAGACAAGAGTTGCCCACCAGCCTTCCACTTCATCTTCCTCTCCTCCTTCCTCTTCGCTTGATGGAACTGGTCGTTCAAAGAACCGGATTCCTAAGGAGAAGAAGGAGAAGAAGAATAAAGAAAAGAAGCAGAAGGAGCCTAAGGCGACTGGGGGCAAACAAGCGTCATCCAACAAAAATCCACACACAGCACTCGTAAGGCCTAAATCGCCATGCGTCATATGCAGGGGAGACCACTTCCATAGAGATTGTCCATGTATCCCTCGGATACTAAGAGACTGGTCCCCCCGTCTGCACAATCCGGAAGCATCGACCTCTGATAGCCATGTCGATTGTTCACCGTCAACTAGTGGGAGTGAAGCCCCAGGACAGAATGAGAAAGCTAAATTTCCCTGCAGACTGTGTGAAGGCGATCACACCATCCACCATTGTCCCTTCTTAGACGAGGCGAAAAGAGTTCTGGAAGATCGCCCGATATTACGAGCGAATCTTCCTCCTGGATATCAAAAACTCTTGCCAAGTCCCTCGCTAGTTGAGAATCCGGTTGACCCACCCAGGTGGTCAGCCAAAGCACCTGTCATTGAAGATGAACCGTCTGAATCCATACTTGACGAAAGTCTAAAGGTTGAAACGGCAGTTGACCCGGTTTTGCCTTCAGAGGCTCTATCTTCGAATGACACCATCACAGAGGAGAGTAAAGACGACACTGTCCAAATTCTCTTCATCAGCACTGACTCTGATGATCAAGGGGGCAATGCCGCCATTCCTTTATCGCAGGAAGGAAGTTCATCAGAGCGCTATCCGGCCGTTTACTCGGTCCCACCACCAAGCAACCTGGTTGTGTCCTTTGACTGGAACCAACTAGGCAGACCCCGCTTGCCAGCTAGCATACCATTCAAAATCATTGTACAAATATACAGAATGGTAACGGCTGGTACAGTTATTGATGAAGGGGCATCTGTGAGTATCCTTTCCTCTATTGCTTGGAAAGTGCTTGGTTCGCCTGCGCTTTTGCCTGAAATGAGAAATCTATCAGGCTTTGATAAGGGAACCAGTCGCCCTTTAGGGATCCTCCCCAATGTGCCAATAACATTGAAAGGGAAGACCGTTCAAATGAACGTGATGGTCATTCAAGGACCCTTGGATTATAACCTACTCCTTGGACGAGACTATATATATTGCATGGGAGCAGTAGTCTCCTCACTCTTTAGAGTAATGTGTTTTCCGCATGGAGGAAGAATGGTCAAGCTCATGGACCAACTTTCGTTCCCCGGATCACACATCGCAAATAGTCATATACCATCCCTAAATGGTCTATTCATGCAAGAAGTGTCTCAACCCACGGTCCGTCCTCCTGATGAGCGCGAGTAATCTGGGAGGATATGACTGGAACCCAGGGGGCATGCGTCCTGGTCTGCTTCGGCAGAGAACTTTGGGTATAAGGTAGAATTTCCGTGAGAGAATATGACTAGTCCGTACCCCGTCCATAGAGGAAAGAGGGTTGTTCTAGAATAGGATTCTTTTGTCAAGGTACTTGGGAAAGACGGGACCCGTCGCCCACCTTTGTCTATTTCGGTAGGCATTGCCGAGGAAGTGTTTTGTTTAACGAGACAATCTTTAGGTAACCTGAAAAAGGTAGGCCAAGGAAGTGTTTTGTCTAACGAGACAATCTTTGGGTAACCAGAAAGAGGTAAGCCTCCCTCAGTAACACAAATGTTTTGTCTTTGAGTAGTGTTCTTCTCTTGTCGTAAGTAGCTGCTCTCTTATCGCAAGTAGCTGTTCTCTTGCGATCTTGCGAAAAATCTATTGAAAGTTGGGCTGACGAGAAGACAAGTATCGTATAGACCCGTTAAAACTAACGAGAAGACAAGTATCGTTAAAACTATACTAGCAAGACGACAAGTAGCTGTGAACACCCAAAGAAAAGCAGAGGTGAGAAGGAGGAGGGGCAACCTTGAAATTGTATTTTATACCTGGGGGCATGCAAACCTTTTGGAGTGCAAGCAAAGAGCGGTTATTTACCTGTTTTTTGGGTTAGCCGTTTCCGAACTTGCATAAAGAAAGGATGCGGAGCAAAGCGTAGTGAGATGAAGCTCCATAAAAAATAGCGATCTCACATGAGACAATCTTATCTTATGACTGGTATAATCGAGCAGTTTTACCGCGGAATTTATGCTCGTTAAAAAATAGAAAAGCGAGATCCGAGCAGTTTTAGCACATAGTTCATGCTCGTTAAAAAATAAACATAAGATTGAGCAGTGTTTTGGCGCATTCAAGCTCGTTTAAAAATGAACCCATCCCGGTAAATAACCATCAAGAAAGTAACCTGATCAACCATAAAAGCCTTGGTCGTGTTGTGCACCGTCACCTCCACTTTTCATTTGGCCGATCGTTTACCTCCATATGATTGTTTACCCATTTTGAGGAACAGCTGCGAAGAGTGATTTCACCTAGCCATCCTTGTGACACTGCCGTGATTGGAAAATTCCAACCCGTACCTGGAATCAGCTGCTATCCCTGTTCATCACTCGTTCCTGTAGAGGAAGAGCTATCCCTCCTCTAGATTTTAATCTTTTTGGACCTGAGGGATTATTGCACAAAAAGATCGAGCGCTTGTTTTGTTCGGCTCGTTAAAACTATCGAAAACTCATCCCTTCTGTATTGTTTTATACTTTTTCGGACTTAAGGGATTAGATGATGAAAAAGGAATTTTGGAGTTAACTTTATGTACCTTTTCAGACTCTCTAAAAGTGAAAAGGGCCGAGTTTTCCTTGTCGTTAGACTCGTTAAAATCACTAAATAGCGACAAACTTGTCTTTAGACGAGAACGAGTTTCCCTATCGCTAGGCTCGTTAAAACATAGCGATGGGCTTGCCCGAAGGGCAAGTTATAGAACAAGCATATGTTATCCTCCTCAAGCTTGACAAAAATAAAGAGGTACTGGTCAGCAATGACTGGGGAAAAATTGGGAAAAATCAAGAAGTCTTTGATGGTAGCAGGTCGCTCTTGAACATGACACTTTTCCTCCATACCACATCGGGTTGGGTTGTTTCATTCACCGGTCACATCACCATGGTCTTTGCCACACCATCCATACTTGGGGTAATGCTACCAATCCATCGCATCAGTGTCGCCATATGTTCGAGAGAAGTCGTTCAGAAAGAGTCAACCAGGTCCCATCCACTGCCATACATTATCCTTCATCCATTTCATGACCGCCACCCTGAATCATATGTTACAGATTGTTTTCACCTCCATTAAAATCATTAGCTCCGTTCCATGTCACTAACGTGGGATTCATTAAGGCCCTCCTTTGACGGATCGCTTCTTGTCGACATCAGCTCATTATCCAAGAAGTTGATCTAGGAACAACCCCTTCAGTACTTTGAAGCTTGCATGCCTCAATGGCAAGTTTCTCACTTCCGGCGATAGGTGTACATCAATGACCTTCGACCAGAAGATTTTGCGTGGTGTTCGACGCCAAGTCCTTTATTCACACCACGTGAATTGTACTGCAGTACCTTGAGGGTCATTATCATTATCGGTGATTCCTCTCGCGCTTGTTAACGGTTTATATCATTGATCGGTAATCAAGCGATGTCTTTCCATGTTCGACTTCAGCGCAATTCTCACATGGATCGACCTGTACTTAGAGTGAAGATTGAACGAGATTGAAGACCCCGGATCTAGTTTCATCCATCCGGGCTGCTATATATATTCAGGAAATATAAAGACATTTGACATGTACATCATTGCAGCAGATGATCATCCTACTCAAAGGATGATAATTTCGCCAGAATTATCAGTCTACCATCAGACGATCGTCTGTTCTATGTACCAAAATGTATTTATAAAGCTGAGCATGGGAATGCCCGCCTCAGCTAGATCATGAGAGCTGTATGAATCATAATGTATTGTATTGTATCTTATTACAGGTCTCCTCCCAGCAAATGGATGAACTTCGGACTCCCCTGGATAAAGCATTTCACCCGATAAACGGCCTCATACTTTAGGGGGCAACTGTTATATAAATTTTTGTGCCTTACATCACTGAGCATGAAATGTCAATAATTAAGGGATCCCAAAGTCCCTAAACATGTTGTTCCTACCCCTAGAGGAACAAGGCCAGCAAACCACAGCAGTTTACAAAAGTTCTCCACCTGAAAACACTCAAAAACAAGGCAATTCTGGATCATGTCAACTGCTCCACTGAGCATCTGCGCTGAATGTCAAGTGCTCCACTGTCTACCTGCGCTGAATGTCAACTGCAAAGAAGGCTACCTGCGCTGAGCGTAACTGGACAAGTGGCAGACTCATTTCTCAAGGTGTCAATGCCCAGGAAGCTTCCAAAATGACACTTGGATCAGGGAATTCGACTGGTGATGAGTAAGAGGTTCCAAATCTCCAAGTGGAAGCAAGAACCTCCAAGTGGACTCAAGAACTGAAGTGGGAGAGGACACTAGTCAGCTCCATGCAAGCCTCAAGCTGACTCATCCTTTCTCCAAAACTCCTATATATAGAGCTCTCTCATGAGGTCTAGGGAGGCTGGAATATTATTTTTGCAAAGAATTGCTGTTGGTTTGTGGTTGGATCATTGGGTGCTTATGCTTTGAAAGGGGCTGAAGAAGGAATTCTATTCTGCTGGGAAGGAGATGCTGGGTTGGAACCCTATGGGTTGTATCTCTTCCTGAACCTTATTTATCAATCAATAAAGCTTCTTGGTTCTTTCCTATATGCTGGTGTTTATTGTATGATTTGCATTAGTGTATTTGATTTACTTCTAATCCTGAATCATTTCTGAATATGTATATTTGCCTTTGTATTGTTTCCTTCTCTTGCTGCATGTAGTTGTTCTCTTGTCACAGGTAGCTGTTCTCTTGTGATCTCGTGGGAGCAAAAGCGAGGAGGCAAGTAGCTGTGGACACACAAAGAGGAGAGGATCTAGATCGAGGGACAACCGGAAGATAACGGTAAGTCTACCAATCTCCTCTCTTTCATATTTCATAAAGGAAGAAACCGAAGTAGCTGTATTCGTTTGTTGCTAAGGTACTGTCACACCTTAGGTGGATAGGATCGTCTTGCATAGGCATTTTTCCCCACAACATGCACCTTTTTTTAAGAACACAATTGTCCTCTTTATCCAACCTCTGTTGGAACTTTTCAAGGTTTTGCCACATTCTGCTTTCAATCAGAAACTCTTACCAACTTCCTTCATCCCCTAGCAATTCTACCCACATCCTTTGTGGAATTTCCTTTATGATCTTTCTATGAGCTACAATAATACCTCTGCAATAACAAGTCTCCTTCTTGCTACACATGTCTCACTAATCTTCTCTCCTTCGAGCTTAGTCTTTTGGCATCTCTCTAGTTCTCTCCTCTGGAACCAATTGAGCACTCCTTTCTCTAGGTTACTACAATCTTCTCACCTTCTTATGCCGCCACCTTCAAGACCTCTGCATGATCTTATTCTACCACTCACCTTCACTTTGAATGGATTGTTCTCTGTTTCTTTGCATCTGCAAATTCTCCCAATATTTTGCTACACTTTATCTCTTTGTGCCTACTATTTGTCAGATTTAAAATCTGATCACCATTCACCTGTATACACACCTTCAAAGATAGCTTTTTTCTAAGTTTCTCAAAGAATTTTTCAGACATAATTTATTTGTTCTGCTTTGATACCAAATGATGCCAACCTAATCCGCATATACCCCAATGATGCAACCTAAGCTGCATATACCCACTGTATGCATATAAAATTGCATGATCACACTATGTCCCAAGAATTTTAATATTCCTGCCCAGTAAAACCTTCTTAAACCAAGGTTTAATACTCTTAATTAAATGTTTAAGCGGAAAAGTTTTATTTAACTATCCAAAGTTTAGACTTTAACAACCCTTTTGAGCGAAACCTTATAACCCTAGATAATCTTTGGATAAATCTTATTACCCATTGATATTAACCATACCATGGTCTTTAGACTTTGGTTAAACTCAACTTAAAACATAATACCTTAACCCCGCTTATATCTATTATAATTCCCATATAGTAGAAATATTTCATAAACCACACTTAAACCTTACCTTTCGGCCATTCTACAAACATTTGCACATGTATCTATGCTCCCTTTAGCGCATTCAACCTTCGTCATCGATATCATTCCTTAATCCAATGATTATCATGTCATCTGATCGCTAACTAGCTTAGCTAATCTCCACCATTGATCAAACCCCTCGATCCAACACTTATCACACAATCTCGTGTGAAATCATGCATGATCGATATCAGACTGAGAGCACGCGAGAAAAGTGGTTTTCTCTTTCCATTGTGTGCTATGTGTCAACCCCTCAGGTTAATCACGTAGAAATTAGAAATACCATTTACCACTTTGAGGGCACATGAGATACCACTAACCACTTGCGAATACTACATCGTGTCCATTAACACATGGCTTCATCTAATCTCTTCATTTTTGACTTTATTCTGCATGACTTAATCCAAGCATTCTATCCCCCTCACTCTCGTTCGTTGATCTAACTGATCCAACGGCTCCCGTTATTTGTTTTTTTAATTCTTTCTACGTCTCATTCTGTAATAGTCTTCTCGGTTCTCTATCTGTGTGTTTGTTCTCACCTTGCGGTATTCACTTGTTCTAATCCCGATCTTCACTCTGTTACTTCATTTATTCATGCCTTTATGCTTCCTTCGTAAATCCTTAGGTTTTAGGAAACCTTATAACTCTCCCTTCGTTGTAACCATTAAAGGCTTTCTAGAGTATAGCTTATGTGTAAACCCGTAACACTCTTCTCTGCACTTCTTCTCTCTATCCTTCTGCACACCTGCAAACCTATGTTACACAGATTTACTTCTAATTCACACACAATTTATCATTTGATTACTCAATCCACACTTGCACAATATAGAATTAAATCCTATGTATATATATAAATAAATGATTACATGATGAGTCTTTCTTTATCTCTTTGGCCTGATTTTCTAATCAGTGGCCTTTTCCTTTCCTGCCTGTAGGCTTACAATCAAACCCTATCTAACTCTCGAACTAATTACTTCTGACTAACTCCTAGCTAGCTAACCCCCTTCTATGCCTTTTAGAATTAGATTTATACAAAAGGTTTTGTAACCCATTTCATGGTTCAGATCCTTAATCTTCTCATCAAGTCCTAAAATCTCTCAATGATCCCTTAAGGATCTCAACAACTTAACTAAATCCTAAGGATTCTCTTTAATCCCCAAAATCATGAAACCAATTCCTAATCTAGGATTTAAAATATTTCAAAATCTCTCAATCCTCACTAATCACTCATCATCACTCATGTTCTCCTACATTCGAGAACATTTACAAATATCCTCACAATACTTAATTATTTCCTATTCTAGCTTCTCTCATTAAAATTACTCAAAACCTTAATAATTACATTAATTTTATACTTAGGAAACCAACTTCCTTGAAAACACAAGACACCCTATGTCTACTAAAATACAATGATATTTCTGAGCTAAATGCTCCTGCATTAGGGAGAAGATCACATGATTTCATTTTCTAGTGGTTATTGAAGGCATCTTGATCCATGAGATTATTTTGAGGAAGTTGCTATGTTTCTCATGATGATATATTTTTCTAACATTGGCCATTGCAAAAGCTATTAGAGGTTGAGGGGAACTTCCTTGAGTTGATATGATTTATATGAGTTGCATGAAGTTCATTACTTTCAGATTGATGGTTATTTTGAGAATTTGTGAATTAGTTCAAAGGACTATAAGCCACAATAAATTTGTAGATGAGATAATTGTGATTCATCTATGTTGGTAGTGTTTATGCTCCATATCCATGCCAATGGTTTCTCTATTGTTGCTGGTTTTTGTTATGTATGATGTGATATTAGTGCCATCAGATATTGATCCATTGGTCACATGATCTCTAACCTATATTCATTGCTATCATTGAGGAGATTGGTGGTTACTTGGCCTATGCTGCAATTAGTAGATTTTCTTATGGTTCATTATTGCTCCATGTTAAAGATTATTAGTTGTTGCTTAATTTCTGACATTATGCATATATGGTTTGGTGGTTACCAGTGACATGATATGCTCATACTAGTAGGAGTTTTTCTGATTAGATTTATTGTTTCATGGATCCATGGTTCATTGCCATAATAGTTTGAGGCATATCTTATGATGTGAGATGTGTTGATTTGTTCTCTACTACTCTATTATGTCGTTGTCTTGGATGAGAGTGAGGTTGATGTAGTTGGTATTATCGATTTTAGGGATGTTGTTTCTATTGCATCTTATGATTTTTTGTTGCTCGTGTTATACTGGTGTTTTTGATGGTTATGCTATGTTATACTAGTGTTTTTTTTCTTTCTCATGCTGTTGTTGAGTTGTATGTTACTATTGTTGGTTGAGAGTAGTGTTCATGGAAAGTTTATTGTTGTTGCTCTAGGAGAGTTTGTTGTTGTTGCTATTTGATGTCATGATGCCATGAGGAGTGTTGTTGTTTGATGATACATTATGATTTGACCTTGCTGATGAATATGATGTGATGTTATTTTTACTAGTTATTGTATGTCGTTGTCCACACTATGTTTATGGTTATAGTTGTTGTTGCTTGTTGAGACACAAATAGTGTCAATGAGGAGTAGTGTCTTTTCAGCTATGCTTACTTGGATGAGCTCAGCCCTTTTCCATTGATCTCAAAGGGAGAGTGAATGAGGAGTTTTCAAAAGGCCAGTTGGTTGGTTTATATGGGGTTGCCATCAATGTTAACGGGGGAGATTGTTGGCATTATGGATAAGTTATTTGGTTGGCATTGATGTAAACCTAGTAGCATTGGTGTTGGAGAATGCATTGGTGTTGGTTGGAATTGATGTCAACCTAGTAGCATGTGATTTTTTATGCACATGGTTCATTGGTTGATTTCTCTCTAATATGTGTGTGTTTGATTGAGTTGTTACATGGTTGATTGATACAAGTACTGAGATTATGCTAGTGAGATGGTACTTGGCTTTTGCATTGGTTGTAGACCTTAGCTTGGTGATTGTAGATGTTAGTGCAAATTGTTGGCTTGTCCATGGATTCCTTGGTAGGATATGGAGCTCCTACACCTAGTTGAAAGTATTGTACTTGGTGTATGTATGGATGGATTTAAGCTTGTATGATTAATTGCAGGGTCTGTTATTGATGGTTGTAGATGTTGGAGTAGTTGTGGTGAAGTTTGATGGCTTGAGTGTTGGACCCACTGATGGATGAAATTCCAGTCAAACTAGTTGGACTTGTGATGATGATGGAGTTGTTACAATGGATTTTTGGAGTGTTACAGATGCTTCATTAGATCCTTGAGGTCATACAGAAGATCATTTTGTATTGTATTAAGTTTGATCAGGTTCTAATCTTATTTGGGATGAGTTTTCCTAATCCTCTGCCATAGTCACATGGAGGATGGGTCATGGGAGTGACTAGAAAGCTCCAGTCACTTGGAGATATGTACCATGGGAGTGACTACAAGTTTCATTCAATTTGGCTCAATCCTCTGTGTGTGATCGTGACTCAGAGAAAATATTCCTCCACATTCCTCACGCTCATCGATTGTTGATTTGTTCTTTCATCTTGTATTCTTATGGACTCTTGATGTAAACGTTGGAAAAAGGTAATTTTTCTCCTAGACAATGGTTAAAAGAGAATATTAATCAGTAAATGAAGTTAGTGGCTTGATAGAGTCAAGTAGCATTGAACCAAACCACTTTCATCATATGAACAAAGATCCACTACAGGATTGGAATTGATTGATCTAATCATCTTCATAAACTACAAATATGTGGAGAAAGGTTGCTTATTTGGTTGGTTCTCTTATGTGAGAAAAATTTCATAGTGTTTTGGAGAGCCATTGGTGAGGAGTGTGAATTTTCTAAGGCAAAGTGTGCATGGAGGTATAGTTGTAGGAAAGATAAAAGTATGTATGGATGAAAACCATTCTTATGCAAAATACATGTGATAGGGCTTCAAAGGATTTTACTAATGAATTTGTGACTGGAGGGGAAGAATTTTTGTTTGAGCTTATATTATTGTGATAAATTTGTTGTAGTAGCGTCTCATGCTTTCACATAACAATTATGCATTGCATTTTTTATTTTATGCATCTAGTTTTCTTGCTGAAAATGTATTGAGGCTATGCGAGTTGATAATGATGTATGAATGTGAGAGAGCAGTATGATTTGAGTTTGATTCAGTGATTGATATTTTGTGTTATGATGATAATGATGTTGTCATGTTCATGTTTATGTAATGCTTTTCTTAACTGATAATAAAATATATTGAGAAGTGCATCATCAACAAGGGTGATTTTTCCCCCGTTTGGGGGTTTTCCACTAGATATCCTATGTTCCTATGTGATGTGATGATTTGTGTCCCATTGTGCATGTTCATTAATATGTTATGGCTCTCATGTGTTGATTCTATATGTAGCTGCATGTTAAGATCTAATGTTTATTTTTTAAGTGTTGAACTGATTAATTTACTGGAGAAAAAGCTTAATTGTTGTGAAATTGTTATCACTAATTACTAAACCCAACACCCCCCCGCAACCCCACCCCACCCCTTCCCCCCTAGTAGTGATCTTGGTTCCAACAAACTGGAATCTAACTCCTCCAACTCTAATTTACTGAGTAGACTGGGTGAAAAAATCCATGTCATAGAAGTTAATTGCATCCAAGTTGCTTGTTGATGTGGAATTTTTTTTTTCTCAATTTAATCAATGAAAAGTTCAACTAATATTTTCTTTCTGAATTTTTCAATGCTCCCTCTCAGCAAGAAAAGGATTATCAACCACGCCTATTTTGCACTTGTGTAACTCGAAATTCCCTCTTGAAAAGGTCATTGTAAAAATGTCAGCATCTTTTTCCTATGTCAGAATGTACTGTAGCAACATTATCCACCTCTGCACATAGTTCGTAAATGGTGATACTAGATATTTATCTGCTTGGATTGATCATGAAAAACAAGATTCTTAGAAGGTTGATGCAACTTTGATTATCATAGTATCTCATAGTTGTATCCATCATTCGACCAAATAATCCAACACATATCTTTCTCATCTAGATCACCTCACATGCTGCTTGACTTGCAACCATGTATACTGCTTCTACCAAGAGGAGTGCCACAGATCTTTATTTCCTCCTATACTAAGAAACCAATGTGGACCCAACACTGAAAATTCCACCTTATGTAATATTTTGGTCTGATGGACTCCCCATCCAATCTGCATTTGTGAAGCCACACAACTTTACTCCCTCTGTTTGTCTGTACCATAGTCAAAACTAGGCAGTGCATCTAAGCTACTGTAAAATATGCTTAACTGCCTTCAAAAATAATTTGGTTTTCCTAACCATAGCTTGGCTTAGTTGGTTGATTGCATAACAAATATCTAGTCGTGTGTTCACAAGTTACATCAGTGAACCCACTAGTTGTCAATAAATGGTAGCATCCACTTATTCACATGAAGTGGCATCGTCCTTCCTCTAGTTGATCACTAGAGGTGTCTCCATGGGATTGCAAATCTCCATGCAAAATATCTATAGTATCTGATTTACATACTTGCATTGAGAGACAAACAGTTCCCATCGTCTTGCCATACTTCCAACCTGAGGAAGTAGTGCATGAGACCCATTGTTATGAAACCAGCTCAAGAAAAGATAGAAAAGATAGATCAACGCCTTAGAATTCAGCCTCTTCGAGGGGGAAACCTCCTTTACATTACATAAATGAACAGTTCTTGGATGATACAAATGGCAAAACATCCTTTCTATATATAGGAGTCTAAGGAGTCACAATATAACCCAGCCGACCTAACAATAATAATATAAAGCCACAAAAATAACAATAGAGGGATTCTATGGGGTATAGTAATAACAATATGGGGATAATAGGGGCACAACAATATTAATAAGGGGTACAATTACAATAGTAATTGGGTAATCACTAGTATTATAGGGACCCAACATGCCCCTCTCCTTCAAAAAGGTGTTGTGCTCAACGCTTGAGTAGTTCTGGATACTTCTGTATAAAATTCTCATCCTCCCATGTGGAATCTTCAACGTATAAGTTCTTCCACTTGATAAGATACTCCGAAATTGATCGATTTCGTAGCTGTCAAGTTCTTGTTTCTATGACTGCTTCTGGTTCCAATATAATTTTTCCTTCCTTGTAAAGTTTCGCAATATTGTTTGAACTGGGAGCTTGTCGCCTATAACCTTTTTTAAACATGAAACATGGAAAACTAGGTGCAATCGAGAAGCTGCATGAAGCTCCAGTTTGTATGCCATAGTTCCAATCTTTTGCAACAACTTCTATGGACCATAATACTTTCGTGATAATTTATTATCCTTCTTAGCTTGCTTGAGGGACATTTTCTTATATGGTTGTAGCCGTAGGAATACCCAATCACCTACATCAAAACTTCTTTCACTGCGATGTTGATCTACCTGTTGTTTCATTCTATTTTGTGCCAACATGAGGTTATCCTTTAAGAGTTGGAGGACTTGTTGTTGATGTTTGATGTGATGTTCCACTGCCTAAACCTTAGAATTTTCTCTTAAATATGATGTGATGGATGGTGGCTGATACCCAAAAAGTGCCATAAAAGGGGTCATTTTTGTTGCTGTATGGAAGGAAGTGTTATACCACCATTCAGCCAGAGACAACCATTTGACCCATTGTGTTTGTTTATCAGATACAAAGCAACGAAGATATCCTTCCAAACATTTGTTTACTATCTCAGTTTTCCCATCAGATTGAGGATGATAAGATGAGCTATGAGCTAACTGAGTACCAAGACAAGAAAATAATTCTGTCCAAAAATTTCCAGTGAAAATGGGATCTCTGTCACTTACAATAATCTTTGGGTTTCCATGTAGCTTTTGAATTGTTTCCATAAATGCAGTAGAAACTGTACTGGCTTTAAATGGATGTGATAATGCAAAAAAGTTTGCATACTTGGTAAGTCTGTCAACTACCACCATGATGACACTCTTTCCCTTAGGCTTGGGTAAACTTGTGATAAAATCCATTGAAACCTCCTCCCAACATTGGCTTGGAATGCATAAAGGTTGTAATAGACCCGGTGTCTTAATTGTTTCAACATTATTTTGTTGGCAAGCCAAACATTCCGCCACAAACTTTTGAATATCTGATTTAAGGCCATCCCAAAAGAATTCCTTCCAAATAAATTTCAAACCAATCTTAAGCAAAAACTTAAAAGAATCTACACACCTTTTTTCACTTTGTAGGAGCTCGATATTGCTTCCGATGTATCTGTGTACATTCAAATCATCCAGTTCTAAAATTATGACCTACAGTAGCCCTCTTTGTCCTCTTTCCAATGCCACCAGTCTGATCCAAATTGGATTCTCCAAGGAAGATTTATGCAAAATCTCCCATAGTGACCTAATTATAGACTAGTTCAGTAGAGCGAACTTGTACGACGTGCCACGAGTCACTGTTTTTACCTTTGGCTCTAAAAAATATATACAAGAAACTACAATCCCTCCTCTTTTTGTACCTTCTTACGAAATTTAAATCAGATGCTCAGAGAGAAAGTTATGATGATTTTCCCCAGGTCACCTGTTTGGAATGAAATTTAGGAGTCTGCAAGAAGACCAACTTCCTCAGATCATATCTCCGCAAATATAGTGTGAACAGATCTGGAATTCGGACCCAAGATTCAACGCTATTTCTTCTCAAATGGTTTTTTTTTAGCTTCTGAAACGTCACAGAAAAAGAGTTATAGCGAAAATTCCACGATGACCTGTTTGGAGTAGCAAAACCTTAGAATCCAAGTTTTGATTCCAAATGTTATGAAACCAGCTCAAGAAAAGATAGAAAAGATAGATCAACGCCTGAGAATTTAGCCTCTTCGAGGGGGAAACCTCCTTTACATTACATAAATGAACAGTTGTTGGATGATACAAATGACAAAACCTCCTTTCTCTATATAGGAGTCTAAGGAGTCACAATATAACCCAGCCGACCTAACAATAATAATATAAAGCCACAAAAATAACAATAGAGGGATTCTATGGGGCACAGTAATAACAATATAGCGATAATAGGGGCACAACAATATTAATAAGGGGTACAATTACAATAGTAATGGGGTAACCACTAGTATTGTAGGGACCCAATACCCATGTCCTTCATTTAAAATTCCCTTACAAGGTCCTCCTTACAAGATCTGATCAACTTCTCATCACTAGTTAAAATAAAATCATCAACATATAAGATAATAATCAACGATTTACCTTCTACCAAGATATGATAGAGGTTTTCATCTTCTTCACTTTTGGTGAACTTTTGGTGAAACCCAAATAGTTGAGATAACTACCGATCTTGGTGTACCAAGCATGAGGTTCTTGTTTGAGACCGTACAATGTTCTCTTGACTCTGCACACATGATACTCTCAATAAAAGGTCTCAAATCCTTATGGTTGCTCTATGTACCCCTCATCCTCAATAACTCCATTTAGGAATGTTGTTTTTACATCCATCTGGTGGATCTTCCACCCCATCCACACATCGAGACCAATAATTGATCTAATGGATGATTACCCTGCTACAGGAGCAAAGGTCTCCTTATAGTCAAACCCTTCAACTTGAGAATACCCCTTGGCCACAAATCAAGTCTTATACTTCTCTATACTTCTGTCTGCTGCATGATTTACCTTTAAGATCCATATTGAACCCACAATCGATTTATATGTTGGTCTTGGTACCACTTCCCAAACATTATTCTTTACAATGGATTTTTTTTCCTCCACCATTGCATCAACCCATATAGGTTTCTCTATTGCTTCCTCTAAAGATGATGGCTCAGTCTCTACAAGATCAGTGATTAGAACCATGTGGCCAGTGTATTGATCAGGTGGCCTTCTCTTCCTGCACTAGTTTGAAGGAGCAGCCACATTCTCCCTTACATTCTGCACAAGTCTCTCAGCCTCCCTGGTTATTTTACTTCCTTCTCTGGATGGTTATTCTTGAGTAGTTGTCTCCACTCTCTGCTCCTAAATTTGTGGTTGTTCCAAAACTTCTTTAGATTCCTCCTTTGGAGCTAAAATCTCCTCTTTTGGAGGGATATGAAGCTCCCTCTCAAGAGAGCACCACATTTCTCCTCATCAAATTTTACATCCCTTCACACAAATTTCATTCTGAGGGACGAAAAATACATGGAGTAGTTGTGGGGATTTTTTGTGTAACCCACAAATACCCCAATTTTGTTGTCATGTCTAGTGTCTTCCTTGATTCTTTGGAGACATGGAAATAAACAGATGCTTTAAAATTCTTGAAGTGAGACACATCTGGCTTCCTCCTCGAGAACGCCTCCTCCAGTGTAATCATGCCCAGAATTCAATGACTCTTGTTATGCAAATATATTGTTGTGTTTCATGTTTCATCCCACAAATGTAGAGGTAAGCCTTGGTCATGCAACATTGCCCTCGCTGATCCTATAATGCTACATTTCTTTCTCTCAGCCACCTGATTCTGTTGTGGATTGTGGGGTGATATCAACTCTCATTCAATGTCTTATTTTGCACAAAAATTTTAAAATTCTTTCAACACATACTCACCTCCATTATTGCTCCTGAGAGCCTTCACCTTCTTGTCAGTTTATTTCTTAACCAATGCCTTGAATTCAATGAACTTGTATAATGTCTCATCTTTCTTCCACATGAATAAGATCCAACACTTCCATGAGAAGTCATAAATAAAAATGACAAAATATTTGTGTCTAGCAGTGGAGGCTATCGACAAAGGTCCATAAACATCAGAGTGGATCCTTTCGAGGACTGCATGTTCTTTGTTGTCTCGACCATGGAAAGTGGATTTGTGTACTTACCTAAGGTACATCCTTTGCATACATCTTGGTACCAAGTGCTCCTTTAGGGAGGCATGTGGTTATCTACTGCATAATCTTCAGGGCACCATGATGCAAATGACCAAGTCTTCTATGCCAAAGTTCACCGACATCGCGACTCTTCAACTTCTCCACCTTTGTGCTTAATGCAACACAATCTTCCACATCTATCTTATATAGGTTCTTCACATGAACGTCGATATTCTTCACTTGTCCCATGACTATGTGTCTCATGAATTCCTTTTTGTTGTTGAAGATCACCACATAACCATGGTCTTCCAAAATTGCAATGAAGAAGAGATTTTTCTTTAGGTTTGCAATGAAATTAACATCCTTGAGCCTAAGGGTGGTGCTTAACTCCATATAAAAGGTGACTATAGCAATTCTGGTCATTTATACCTTCCATCATCCCCCATCTCGATGTGCATTTGCAAATATTTTCCTTCCAGGTCATTGAAAAATTCTCTACACCCTGTGATGTAGAACGATGCACCCGAGTCGAAGTACCACACGCTCCCCATCACTATGTTGGTCATACATGTGATAAGGGTAAATTCAGGCTCAAACTATGAAGCTAAGGCTTCACTTGTTGATCCTCCCAAGGTCTTCTTGCTTGTCGTGTTATGTGGAAACTTTGTGACATAGTGCTTGAATTCATGATAATGGAAGCATTTAACTTTGGACAAATCTTTCTTCTTACCCCTTCGACTAGATTATAGTTTACCTTTCCATCCAATGAAAATTTTTATTCATCCCCGCCCTTGTATGAAGTCCTATCTCTGGTATCCCTCCTTATTTGATGCTATACCAAATCGGACCATAAGAGCTCCCAATTCATTAGTTTCTCCCTCCCGTTCACAGAATATTAATAGCTATGCGAGCTCTTGGGAAGTTCCAGAAGGGATAGGCTTACTAAGTCTTCTTCAATAACATTAACACCAACCCTGCCAAGTTCATCATGACATTGTGTGAACTTTCTTAGATACTGCATAATAGTGTCATTCTTTTTCATCTTGATACTTCGAAGTTTATCCTTGAGCACTAGGTTCCTATGATCACTATTATTCTCGAACAATTCTGCCAATGCTTTCCACATTGCAAACAAAGTTTCTTTTCCATGAAGATTTGAGACAATGTGATCCTATACTCCCTCCAATATTATTCTCTTCACCTTGGCTACATATTTCTTCCATTGTGCAAGATTCTGGGCATCAAATTTTGGTGGTTTTGTAACATTTGTCTTGATGTATTCTAGAAATCCATTGTCATCCAATATCACCTCCTTGCGATCCTTCCATGATTAGAGGTTCCTTTCAAGGCATTCTATATCCTTACTCCATTAAAGGTCATCTTCTCAACTCTAAAGAGATCTTGCTACACTGAACTCCAAATTCGAACATCCTAAGAAACAAATTTGAAATTCTTGCTCTAGTGTGAGTCCTACTCCTATAACATGTAGAAATTACGATGTAGATTTGAAACTGCTTATGAATTTTTAATGAAACTCATAAGACACAAACCTACTCTACTTCTCTGCAGACATTAATTCATAATTTAGAACAAAAATCTCTCACATGAAATAATAAATCACACATGAAAATAACATATTTCCCAGGGAAAGTAAATGGCTAAAACCCCCAATGTCTTCTTGTATTAATTTGATGAATAGAGACATATTAAAATTGCTTTTCTCAACTTAGAAAAGCTTGCAAGTGCATAACCTACCTCTCTGCTCACTAAGAAGCTCTAGCCCAGACATAGCCAATTTATGCCTTTTCTTAAGCTCCTATTTCCTTGCATTATTCCTTGAGAAATTAGGTCCCCATTATTTAGGAATTTCTCCAAAATGGGTTGCACAATTCCTTATTTTGATCATCTGATTGCATGCAACACATGTACACTCAATACTAGTCTATAATTGATGTACACTACCTTGGTATCTCCACCAAGCCTCGGTAACTCCAATTCTATGCATGGAATAGCTATTTTTGGTTGATTCATTAGTTGACTATATGATCACTAAGTTTTACTAAAATCCCACTACTTAACTAACCTTCCATTAGTTCCTCCAAAAGTTGGAACTAGTTTAACTTAAAACAACCAGAGATAACTGACCTTGATTGCTACAAATTAGCAATCAAACATGCTAACTAAACTCTAACTCCTCCAACTTGAATTTATTGAGTAAACTAGGTGACACAAGCCATGTCACACAAGTTAACTGCATTTAAGTTGTCTGTTGATGTGGAAATTCATTTTTTTCTCAATTTAATCAAGTCAAAATAAAATTGAGAATTACTTGTTGCATTTTTCAACAAATTTTAAGGAATAAAAAATGGGTCTCCTCTGGTGGAGGTTCAGACCAATATACAATTATTCTAGTAATGGATCCCACATTGAAAAATCCCCCTATTTGTTTCAAATTGAATCCAATTTTTTCAGGGGATGTATCCTTCTTATAAGTCATAACGGATGATTGTGGGCCTTTAGATCCCTCTACTCTAGGATCTCCCCCTTTGTGACTTTAGAAAAATATAAAGAGTGCTAAATAAAAAAATATTGCTTAGTAAAAAAAAACGGGACAAAGATAACAAGGCCATAGAGGATATTAAATTGTAACTACATTAAAGCAATGGTGGTGGAATGTGATTTCTCATGGGTGAATAGAAGCACCTTCATAATTACTTGGAGGAATTTTGTCAAAATATCCTTCTAGATAGAGAACAAGAATGGAGAATGAAAAGTAGATCAATTTGGCTCCAAGCAATAGATGAAAATGCGAAATTACTCCACCAGTTCACAAATAATAGAAAGGCATTAAATACAACTTGGGTCATAATTCAGTCGCATAAGAAGAGAAATCTAAACAAATATTTTGTATGGTGCCAATAGTTGAAATTTAGTGAGGCCTTTGGATGAACTAATATGGAATGAATATGAGTGTGTGTGTGTGTGTGTGCGTGTGTGTGTGTTTATGTGTGTATAACTCATCTCTCTCCCTTTATCTACTTTTAAATTGTCAAGAAAAACTTAGAAAAACAATTTTCCATGGTATTGAGTGACTAACAATATTAGATGTGATGAATCTCATTTTAACAATAACCCATAATATTATGAAAAATGTGAATATCCTTCTAGATAGAGAACAAGAATGGAGAATGAAAAGTAGATCAATTTGGCTCCAAGCAACAAATGAAAATGAAAAATTATTCCACGAGTTCACAAATAATAGAAAGGCATTAAATACAATTTGGGCCATAATTTAGTGGAATAAGAAGAGGAATCTAAACAAATATTTTGTATGGTGCCAATAGTTCAAATCAGTGAGGCCTTTGTATGAACTAATATGGCATGAATGCGTGTGTGTGTGTGTGTGTTTGTGTTTGTGTAACTCATCTCTCTCCCTTCCTCACCATTATGCTTCATTATACTATATTTCCTTTGATTGGAATAATAATGTTGAACCTCACCTTCCTTTTTATGTACCTTTCCATATAAGGGTGGGAGTTTAATCTGAAAACAATTAGCAATGAATAGTAGATAAAGAATCCTTTAAAAGTATTTTATTCTCTTTAGTGTAGAAAGCTATTAGTTTTCCAAAGATTGTCACAACTTCTAATCAGTCGTTTTCCTTCAATAAAATACCTAGTGAATCTTTGGGGATTATACCTCAGTGATCTATCATGTTAAGTATGAAAAATATCTTAGCTTATATGGTAGTGGTGAATTGACTATTAGACTTCAATATTCTCATTTTGTGTGATTATGTCTATTCTCTTTTGAGTGATACACTTTCCTCATAATGGAAGTATTGTCACTATTGATCAACTTTCATTTGACAATCACCATCTCAATTTAGCTTTAGCCAACACTACCTATTTCTATGATCCTATTATTAGAGTAGACTCTACCCCACCATAGGTGAATTATCTGTCATCATATTCTCAGAGGTCAATTGATTCTATGAAGGGCCCTTTATGCTTATGTTTTCCTTTGTGGGACATGGTCTAGCCAAGGTGTTTTTTAGGGGAAAAATATAACGAAAAGGAAAAAATTTGGAATGATATAGTCAAAAGGTAGATTTTTGGGATACTATTTTGATGTAAACAAAAATTTATACGATTTAAATGTCTCATATTTTACCTTATTTCGAAACCCTCTTATTATTTTTTAGTACAAATATCCATACCGTATATTTTATAAACATTAAATTAGCATATTTTCAAGTAGATACTATAAATAATGAATGATATTCTATTGAACTAGCTCGACTACAAGTTGCTAAGAAGAAAAAGCTGATCTTACGTATTGCTAAGAAGAAAGCTGATCTAACATTTATCAAAATATGTAGGGATGCATCCATGCTATTTATTCTTGAAGATTGACTGATGTTTTCACCTTGTCCTCATGAAGAACCACATTAGTTGGTTCCAAAAATAGACCAAATCCTAATGATATGATTAATCCTAAAGACATTTATTAAGAGAAACTTAGAAAAATAATTTTCCATGGTATTGAGTGACTCATAATATTAGATATTGAATCTGGGTGCTATTGGATGACTTTATTCACAAGTTGTTGCAACTTGGATGATTCAAATTCTTTGTCCGACTGTGATATTTCTTCATCATTATGTTTGGCCCAAGAAGAGTAACAAGTTGTAACTTCCCCATTTTCTATGATTGAGAATCTTTTCTGCCTCAAGTTGTTGAATCTGCCTCCAGCCATCCTGTTAAACAAACCAAATTGTCTGCATGTTCGGCAAATCCGCTAGCAAAATCTACCACAGAACTGCTAAAGTAAAGATTATTTCTCCACAAAACAACCCTTAGAAAGCACTTTTTCCTTCGATTCAGAGGAAATGTTCTGCAGCAACTGCAGTGCAGAAGCTGTGATGCAACCGAAAATATAGAGCGATAATGTTATGTGGTATACGAAATTCAGACTTCGCATCCCAAGGCTCACAAACCAATGTACTGTGTGATAATTATTGAGATCTCACGTGTTATGTTATACCCTTGCGTGTCGTTTAAGTATATGATTCTTACATTTTATGTATTTTTGATTAATGATTAATGATTGGGTCGATTAATGATGAGGTCCATTAGATGGATCTTTTCCATTTCTTAAATGTTTTTCTTTTTTACAATATGGGTATTAATAGGTTTTAGCTATATTCATATTTTATTTTAGCTTATTTTTAATTCATTTTGATTTTTTTTTAACACTTTATTCAATGTGAAGAAGATTTTACTTTCATAAATTTATTGTTATTTTATAACTAGTTGAGTAGAGAAAGTTATTTTAATTTAACCACGAATATAATGTATATAAAAGTTGAGATCTGCATTCTAATTTATCTAATAACATATATAAAAATATTTTAAAAAGAAAATGAAAAATAAGTTTGATAAGGATTCTTAAGTTAAAAATGGATAAAATATTGGAATAAACTTATTAGGGATAGAAATACAAAAGTACAATAATAAACATTATTATGTTAAGTAACACTCTTAAGTATGAAGTAGCTATAGTCATTTATGAATTCACAACGTACTATCTTGTATCGCTTGTGTGAATCATTAATTAAATTTGATGGACAAGTATCCTCTCTAATTGTAATTGAGGTTACATTTTGTTTGCTTTGGTTTTGCGCACATAATAGAGCATACAACTAAGTGAAAGAAGGAGCCCCCCACCAATGTCAAACCCATGTCCTCCTTGCAACTTTAAGTTATTTGGTTTTGTAGCCTATCTCTTCCATGCAACTCTAATTTATTTGGTTTTGTAGCCCACAATTTTCTTTGCTTTGGTTTTGGATGTTTTGGGCACGTAATATAGCACACAAATAAGTGAAAGAAGGAGCCCTCCTCCTCGAATGCCAAGCCCATGTCCTCCTTGCAACTCTAAATTATTTGGTTTTGTAGCCCGTACCCTCCTTGCAACTCTAAGTTATTTTATTTTGTAGCCCATCTTTGATTTCATAGCCCACATTTTTCTTTTCTTTGGTTTTGGATATTTTAGGCACGTAATAGAGCACACAAATAGGTGAAAGAAGGAGCCTTCATCCTCCAATGCCAAGCCCATGTCCTCCTTGCAACTTTAAATTATTTGGTTTTGTAGCCCATACCCTTCTTGCAACTCTAAGTTATTTGGTTTTGTAGCCCATGTCCCCATAATTGCAATGGTTATTTGGTTTTGTTTTGGATTTCCTTGTAGCTCCATTAGGGGTTCCCATGGAACATTTCCATTATAAAAGTGGTTTGCATCCTCTACAAGCTAGGTGAGTTTTAAAAAAGGTTGATATGATATGTTCAATATTTGTTTGAAACTCAATGTGGGAATATCAGTGCCATGATTCAAAGGGATAAGTATTAGCCTAAATTTGAATGAAAATTCCAATAGAACAATGCAACATGGGGCAATTGCACTATAGACACAGTGAGGCGTGTTGTTGAAATGAGGGAATCGTAAAAGGAGGTAGAAGCATTTATAGGTGTCCAACATAATAAAAATTTGAAAGTTTCAATTCATATTGACTCATTAAAGAAACTTGCAGGTGAAGCGTGGCCTATCTTATCACTTGAAAGACAGATTAAAAAATATTCTTACATGCAAATTTCTCTGTTATAGTAGAACCATTTGGGTCTTTGAGGATCCTCAATGTCACTATCATACCAAATATAGACATAGGACGGTCTCTTGAAGCCATATCACATAATGATTAGAATCACAAGGCCCCAAAAGATTATGAAGCAAAGAGGCATTGATTGGTACAAGCTCACAATGGGTGCAAAAACTAGTATTCTTCCTATTTTGTTATTTCAAGTTTTGTCATGTGGTTAATCTTCTCAAATAATTGTAAGGTAATACACCTATCATTATATAATAAGTTACAATAGGGATGTTGCACTACAATAGGGAAGCTAGTCCCTCTACGTAGAATTTATTTTAATCTTGTATTTTGGATCTATAACTAACATGTGCTATATAATGGCTTTGTAGGCTTAGGGGCACATGCTTGTAAATATGTAGACTACACACTCATAGTAGTTATGGAAGACCCTCAAGAATTTGTTTAGAAGGGTTTTCACTATCATACCCAAAAATATGTTACATCATAGGTTCATGAAGTGGACCCCATAAGTTGTTCTTACCCATTGTTTGTAATTATTCTTTCAAAATACTGGATTATATGTTTTTTATTAAGTTATTCCATGACATGAGAAATGAAAATCCATTATGGATCCAAAGACCACACAATTGTAGGCCCAATTTTCCCTTACCTTCAAAATACCTCATGACTCCTACAAATTAAGAGGGAATATAATCATGGATCAATGAAAAAAGAAAACTATATTCCCTTCAATTAATAAGTTGATAGTTTTGTTCCTAGTTGAAAACTGAGTATAAATAAGGTATGCTCCCTAAAAAAATTTAGATCAACTATCTATCTAATCTATATCTACTTTGATATGCTCTTTAGTTTCTAGGTTTTAATTTTCTTTTATAATTTCTTGGTACATACTTGGGTTTTCCTTCTTCACGTTCCTCTCTTTAGGAAGAGTTTCTCTTGCTCCAAGTTACTCTTCTCTCATGTTATTGTACTTTCAGTTCATATTCCTCATTATTGTCATAGCTTGTTTCATCCATATTGGTTGAGCATTTCTTTTTTCATGTCTTATTCCGCACCCCCTTTTTCAAATTCTTACATCAAAGGGAGATATCAACAATAACTTTTGATGTATAAGAAACATCATATTACAAAGTTCATCTAAAATCTTCAAATATTTAACTTGATATCTTGGTGTTTAGTTGGTTGTTTGGAAAATTGTTTACCATATATGTGGAGATTGTAAAAATTAACCTTATTGTTTATTGCAAGTGCAGAACAAGTTTAAGTATACAAGGAGGTCTAAAATCCTTGTTTATCCTAGGTTATGAAGCTTATTCAAATATGTAAGGAGGTTGAATCTTATATTTTTCTTATTTCTTTTTTCTTTCCATATACCCCTAAGAAATTAAACTATAATGTATTCTTATCTTTCATTTTTTTTTGTTGTTTTCATTTAATAAATATTTAGTTTGGTTCCTCAATAGTATCAAATTTCATTTTGTAAATCCATACTTAGGTACTCTTCTCTAATATCATTTTAAAATTTATGTGTCACTGATGATGGGTGAGGTGTCCATTCAAAACGTGAAATGTTTCAAACTCTGACACATACTTTATCTCTAGAAATATCAAATGGCATTATATTTTAGGTTTTCACCCACCTCATAAGACTAAACAATCACTATTTGCATTCTCTCTCCCAAAGTAAAAACTAAAATTGGAAAGATAAACCATTATTCCTTGAGGGTTTATCTTATTTTGTACATTGGGTAAAGGGAAAAGGCCACTTCAATTATTTGGTTTGTATATTCAATTTATATCTTAACAAACAACCAAAGTAAAGGATAAAATAAATCGATTTTGTACACTTCTTGGTCGCATTGGACTATGTTTTTATGTATTCTATTTTCATATATAAAATACTTTAAATCAATATGAAATACATATTCCTAATTAAGCTTTAAGTTTACTTGATTTTTCATCCTTTCTTTTTTACTATTTTTTTCATGTTTTTTTAAACAATAAAATTGAAAAAAATAACTAATAACTTCATTCTTACTAAAATTAATTATCTTATATTGGCTAACATTATTTGGTAGTGAATTATCCTTGTTATTTGAAAGTTTTTCTCTTAAATCCATTGGTTATTTACCATACTAGTTGTTACCTTCTATTTGTTAAAAGTAATTTCTATACTTCTTCTTTATAGGTTAAAAATGAATTTTCCTTCTTACATCTCTTAAACCTACATACATTTATGAAGGATCAATTAGAATGAGTTTTTCCATACCAAACAATATTATTCATCTCATGTGGCTTTCTTCACTCAACATAATCTCGCCCCTTTGGTATTTAGCTTATTTTGGAGTCCTTTGATTCCCTTCCCTCCTCAAAGGAGAGTTTATTTTTCTATTAATTTTCAATATTCCTCCTTCAGGGAACATTTCCTCTCTCTTTCCAAGCTTCCTCCTCAAGAAAAGTATATTTTTTTCATCACATCCTATTTTAGAAAAAGAAAGTTGGAATGGTCCTTTTTCAATTTATTTTCAATCCCTTCACTAATATTGGAACACCACCCTCTCACTTTATATTTAATTTACATTTAAACATTTTTCCTTGGGAAAATATTTTTCATACCTACCTTCTCTCTTAAGGGAAAGATCTCCTCTTTCACCACCTAAAATTTAAAATTAACTAATTTATAAATTAGTTCTCATGTTAGGCTTCTGCCTTGCTTCCATGTAGTTTAGTTCTACCTATATGCTCTCTCAAGTAAAATCCCACATCGTTTATCAAATGTGAAAAATTCACCAAATTTCGTCTAAAAATCAAAGGATCTCAACTTTAAATAGGCCCTTATGTCTCCCATGGGCTTCCAATATCTTTTATACATTATACTTTCAGGTGTGTTTCCACCTTATATTCCATTGGTCATGAATGGACCATGAATGATAATTCAACACATCCCAAAAGTATCTGTATATTTGGATCTAATTGTTAGAAGCTTGTGTACATATTTTCCTATATTTGTTGGAATACATGTCTCAAAACATTTCATAATCTAGAAATTTGTATGGCTAACTATCACCACTCAAGATGGAGTTCCCATATTTCATTCTCAACTTATAATTGTGTATCCTCTTACTGTGGGAGTTTATCAACCTGGCCCTACTATATGTGTTTTGATGAAGTATTTCACCCAATCTATGGTGCCTAAAATAATTACTATGACCCTACCAAGCCTTCAACTCAATATTCTATCTAGCCTCCCAACCTCAACCAAATTATGGAATGCCTTATTCACTTTATCCCTCCACTAGATCTAGCCCTCAAACCACTCCATCTCCTTTGGGAGATACCCTTAATTAGTAGAAACCTAACAATGGAATTACTCATTTTCAATAAATTAATAAAACTATACTATACATCAAACCTAATTTCAATATCCCAACTCCACTTGGAAAGGAAAAACAAACTCTCAAAACAATGAACTCTTCAGTACCAACCAATTTGACTATCCCAAATTTAATGAATATACTAATAATGTATTACTTAATAAACACAACCACCTATAAACAAAACACAAGTTATTCATATTTTGAGTGTTAATCAAGGTGATTCTTTTAATATGCCACTCCATAACGAAAATTTTGGTGCAATGAATGTTGATGAAAGTAGTTAGGGCAAGTACTTATGCACATGCCTAAGTTTATAGGCATGTGCAAGTAGCTAATTAACCCTTAAGCTTAACAATTACTTCAATGATTAAAATAATTATATTTTAGAAGAAAAATTGAGTTAATATAATTAAATGCAAATATTATTTCCATTATTAAATTAAATGAATCTCGAACATTGACCTAAATTAATGTTGAGAAATAATCTCAATTATCAATCACCTTAGAGATTATGGTTGTGGATTCAATCAATAAGTAAAGATGATAAAAGGAAGGCTAGGTTAAGGTATAAGATGCATATTGTGTATGAGACATAGTGAGATAGTGAGACCTCAATGATTGGGTGGAGAAGTACTTTCATACAATTGTGTATGGTTCGAGGAACAGAGCAAGGGGAAACAATGGAATAATCTAGATTAGTCAACAAATCAAAGGATAGTTTAATGGTTTGATTAGTTGAATCAATTAAAATTTCTTATTATATTGTTATTTTTCCTCATTGGGACATTATACCATGAAGGTAGCCCTTATATATTATAAGCTTCAATTAATGAAATGACAAATTTTTAAGGAATAAATCTTGTGTTCATGTGACTGAGATTGGAGGTTTTAATATGCTTCTACTCTTATATTTTGACACGTTAAAATCCCGACTACTTATTTATTATATATATATATATATATATATATATATATATATATATATATATATATATATATATATATATATATATATATATATATATATATATATATATATATATATATATATATATATATATATATATATAACATGGTAAGAAGTAATTAACCAATTTGTTAGAATTATAAATAGTCGCATGATATAAGAGCATATCATCTAAAGAACTAAAATTCTCTCAAAATTGCACATACATCCAAATACATAGAGGTTCAAAATAAATTATAGGTACATAAGGGCCATATGATGACTACCATGCACAACTATTTGTGGTAGATACAAAGAAATCATAAGATTCAGTCATACGTGGCCATGAAAAGAGCTGTACATATAGGTCAACAGTAATGATTCATCTGAATTTATGAAGGGAACACATTTATATATAGATTTATAGCCAAAACACAAAGATACAATGAAACTTGACTTCTATTAATAAATGGAAAATGTTGAAACTACACATGTAGAATGAAAACAAACTAGCTCAAATGGTGCTAGCTTATCTTTGAGAAGAGATGTGATGGCTACACACCTTCATTGAGTTGTGTTACAATGAGGCTTGTAGGCATTTTTATTATAACTAAGTAATGAGAAACCTTAAACTTCTAAAAACATAACCCTAGAAGATGAAGTGCTAAAGGATTTTGGGTCCCGATGGGGTAAGTTGGAACGCCAACCTGTTGGTGTCGTAACTTCGGCATATTATCTTCATTTGGCATGCATGATTGACCATTGGAAAGGTCTATCCAATAAGTACATTTTCCGAATCTTGAAAAAATATATTATTTTCATCAACTCGTTTCCAAAAAAAAATATTCTAGGGCCTAAAAATGGCTTTGGAAAAGATGTGTATAGATTAGTGGCTAGAAGGAAATGTAATAAAGTAAAATAAATATATATAGCTTAAGTTGATTTCCAACAGAACCCGACAAGTGTGTCACGGCCTCTAAAAGAGAAAGTGATAGCCATTTTCATATGTTTCCAAGGATATTCATTTCCATATGCTAAGTTGTTGAGGTAGAGTACAAGTCACTGTGGGGTTCTTGAACTAGAATAAAGCCATTGTAGAGTAGAAAAGAATTAAGCCGATCATAAAATTAAATCAACTAGAGAATCAATTTTACATGAAGCAACCATAAAATTTG
Organism: Pinus tabuliformis; assembly: GCA_031772625.1. Classification (NCBI taxonomy): domain Eukaryota; kingdom Viridiplantae; phylum Streptophyta; class Pinopsida; order Pinales; family Pinaceae; genus Pinus; species Pinus tabuliformis. Next base: position 1,565,069,744 of record CM062819.1, on the reverse strand, counting down.
GGCCATATAAAATTCATGGAGTTGTTTAAAAGGTCTCGAGCCATATGTGTGAGGATTAGTCTACCATATGTTGAGAGTGATAGCTAAGGTAGATAGGAATGTATGAGTAGTATTAGTTTCTACTGGAAAAACGTATGAAGAACAATGTTATCATCTTACATATTGAAACTAGTAGTGATTTGTGGAGGTCACTATTCAGAGGGAGAGAGGGAGACTATAGCAATATGAAAATAGGAAAAAAACATAGATCCCTAAGATATCCTAGAAGATCTATAAACCAATAAAAAAAAATCTTAAGGATTCCAAAAGGACTTAACATAGGGATGTAATTATTAGATCTCGAGATGGAAACAATTGGTTTCATATTTCAGGATAGGTTGGACAGGGAATCTAACTTCCTACCCTAGATTAAGTAAATGGTTAGCTTGCTACTAAAAGAGAATTACCTTTGGGAGATTATTGACAAGGAGATTCAATCACCAGAAGGTCCAATGCATTTGTCATCCCATGAATAGAAGAACATTGGAGCTTAGCATGTCCTCATGAATTCCATGGATCAATTGGTCTTTCACATTGTAGAGAAGAAGATATCCAAAGAGATTTTTAAGGCTCTAGTGGACTTATTCAAAAGAGGTAACATGAAAAGGAAGACGATCTTAAGAAATAAACTCAAATCCATCCAAATGTCAAGGTATGATAGAGTTACTAGTTACTTCATGAGTATCACCTGACCAGTAAATCAATTTGCAACCATTTGGGAGAAAGTGGAGGATGTAGAGCTTATAAATGTGGCACTAAATATTTTTACCAACTCATGGGAACCATTTATAAATGGAGTCTGAGTTTGGGAGAAGCTTCCCAACAGGTAGAGTATTTGGGATGATTTCATCTAGGAAAAGAGTCAAAAGGAGTCTAAGGCCAATGGGAAAGGAGATGTAGAGGAGAATTGAGTCCTCTCCATTATGGACAAGACGGGAAAAGGGAAAGGTTCCAAGCCTACCATTGAAGGGGAAACCTCACAACTATGGAAGAAGAAATACTTTAAAAAGATCAAGTGCTTCTTTTGCCAAAATAATGGGAAATATGCATCACATTGTCTATGCAATAAGAATGGGAAGGGGAAGTCATAGTAGATAGTTGTATTAATAGAGATTCAACTTGAATTACTTGTAGTTAATTTTGAGAGGAACTTCTTATTTTTATCTTGACTATCTACCAAAAACATCACAATGAGTGGTTGGCACATCAATAGTTGTGCATCATGCCATATCATATTGGATAATGAGTATGGGGCTATGAAGGTATAGGAACATGAAGAAGCGTCCAATTCACGGATCTAACCTTTAAGTGGAGAGTATATAATAACTCCTTCCAATTCTTCCAAGATACCAAGGTGGTTTGAGCAGGCATTAACAACTTTTCAAGAGCATGTGGAAGCTCCTAGGAGCACATTCATAGAGAGAATGCACCTAGAGAAGTTTCCAAACTATGTGGAACTAATGGAAAAAATCATTAAAGAGAAACCAGACTATGAGGTTTGGAGGAAATCCATGGTGAAGGATGATGCAAGGTACATTGTTCCAGGACTACGGACCCAACCAATTCCAGTTGGCTCTTCAAGAAGTATCTTCCTTGTGAAGAGGGAGTGTTGATGAAAGTATCTCGAGCAAGTAATATCATATAGGCTTGTGTTTAGGCATTTGGAGGTCACCTAATTGATGCTTAAACTTAGAAATTACTTTAATACTTTAAGTAATTTATTTCTATAAGATAAATTGAGTAAATCTAATGAATATGAAAAGGTTATTTGCATTCATGAATTAGATGAATATTGACCATTGATCTAAATTGATGTTGAAATATAATATAAAGCATCAATCACTTTGGAGATTAGGGTTATTGATTCAATCAATAACTCAAACTTAAAAATGGAGGTTTAGGCTAAGGGAGAAGATGCATACTAAACAAAATACATAGTGATATAGTGATATCTCAATGATTGGGTGAAGAAGGAAGTTTGATCCAAGTGTGCAAGGTTCAAGGAAGAGTGCATGGTGAGGTTAGGGAAGAATCCAACTCAACTGATACATTAAACTACACATGAAGGGTGTGATCAAATAGATCGATTCCAAGTTCTTGTTGTAATGTTATTTTTCTTATGAGTTCTATTATCCTAGGAAAGGAGCTCTTGTATACTATATAATTTTATTAATGAAAAAATACGGTTTGAAAGGAATAAATCTTGTGTGCATGTTATTTATATTGACATTTTTTAACTTTCTTCCACTAATATATTTGATGTGTCAAAAAATCATTCATGTTTTTTTTCTAGTATATATGATCTACTAGGAAGCATTAGTTAGGTTGTTGGGGCCAAAATTTAACATCCAACATGCAAGCACAACCAACTACCAAGGTTCTACCTTCATCCCACATCAAAAACTAAATTATAAAAAATTTAGTAACTCTTGAGGCTTTAGCGATGGACAAAAATCCTCCCCTAAGATTCCAACTTACGCATAACCTCAAATCACATTCTTTAGGGTAAAATTGTTAAAATAAGGAATTACTAAGAGGGGGGGGGTGAATTAGTAATGGTGAGGTTCTTATATCTTTAAGTACAAACATTTAATTATTTTCACTTTTATTAGTTACTTGAGAGAGTATTCATACTAAAATAAACATGAGTAACAAGATAAGAGATTCACATGTGCACACAATCCATCAAGTGAGCATCACACACATATTGACATAGGTATTTTTTTCATGGAAACTGAAAGGGAGAAAACCACCAATTTGTTTTTTGTTATAATGTAAATTAAGCACCTACTTAATTACATCAGTTTTTCTATGAGCACCCTGTAGTATACCTATGGGGGGTAATATGGGGTACAAAGGGAGGTACCCAAGAGAATAATGTAATAATGGGATGGGCCATAGTAATAAATAATGTGATTAACCCATATCATGTAAGGGACCACAAGTAGTTAGCAATAATGTAATAAGCCCATGGTATTATATAGATGGTATTGAAGGAACCATGGTAATGACCCATTGTATTGTATGTATGAGGCCTATATAGAGGCTAGATAGTCCCCATTGAGAGATGTAAAGGAACATTGTATGGACAAGCATATGGCTTGTGGAGTGTTCTCATTCCTTAAGGAGTGAATGTATGGTGTTGCCCTACCTTAAGGGTTTGATCAATAAAGAGAAGCACTTATCTATATTCAGATATTGTTATTTCTTGGGTATATTTTATTTTCATATATTTGCAGGTCAGATCCATAACAAGTGGTATGAGAGCACTTTCTTGGGCAAAGTGGAGAATTTTTTTAATTTTTGCAGGAAATTTTTGGGGTGGTGAGTTTGTACATCAATCTGTACGTTGTGGTGCAAAACTTGTAGAATCTAATTTCAGATCATGGTTCCTTGCAAAAAAATACCCAATTTGGAAAAAAATTCAACCGAATCAGAGTACGGATGAGGGAGATATCACTGATTTGAAAATCAATGGTTTTGTAGACATTTTTTGGGGCGATGAGGTTGCAGATTAGATGTGTACATTCTAGGGCAATATTTGTAGAATCTAATTGTAGATCTGGGTTTTCGTGAAAAAATACCCAATTTGGAAAAAAAATCAGCCGAATTGGAGTTCGAATGAGGGAGATATTGCTGATTTAAAAATCAACTGTGTTGCAAACATTTTTCGGGGCAATGAGTTTGTAGATCAAACCTGTATGTTCTAGGGAAATATTTGCAGAATCTAATTGCATATCTAGGTTTTTTGTAAAAAATACGCAATTTAAAAATAAAAAAAATCGGTCGAATCGGAGCCTGGATGATGGAGATAACGCTAATTTAAAATTAGCGTTTTTTCATAAATATTTGTGATTGCGGGATAGTTGCAGTACAAATCTGAAATTCCAGTGCCTAGATCAGGATTTCTATCACATTGGAGGATCCAAAATGCTTGTTCCATTTCCAAAAATAGGTTATAATAGGGATTCTGAGCAATATTGACTAAATTGTGGCCATTTCAAATTTTCGCCAAGTCAATATTTTTCAAAACCCTCTTCATGGCGGTTCTATATTTTATAGGAAAAGATAATGGTCCTACTATTGAAGAATATATAAAAGAATGACATCCATTATGGGCAGCAAATTGGAAATTTTGGGCAGTGGCTAATTTTAAAGATGAGCAGCCACATGATGGGAATTACTTAACAAAAAGAAGTGTTCCAACCTGCCCAATGAAGAATTTGAAAATTTCCTTTTAGACAGATGGTCTCATGCTAGAAAACAAGATAATGAGAAACATGTGGGGTTATTTTCTACTGATATTTTCTTATTACAGGTTCATGGATATATTCAGAAGAAGAAGATCATTGTGCCTATAAATCCTAGTAGCAAGCAAAATCTTATAAATGTTAATTTGGCAAAAAAGTTGCAAGTTCCAGCAAAAAAAATGGAGCGCACACAGGTTAATAATGAGGATGTGAAAGTTTATAATGATTTGAAGATTTCTATGGATAAGGATAATACCGCATTTAGTATAACTTCATTTTAAAAATGAACATATTATGCTACATATAAAGATTCAATTGAGTAAGATGGTAGATATGGGAGAAGAAAAACACATAAATGGTTTAAGAACTTAAATATGAATGACTAAATGTCCCTAAGAAAAATGAACTAGCATGTGCTATATAATGGCTTTGTAGGCTTAGGGCCACATACTTGTAAATACATAGACTACACGCTCATAGCAGTTATGGAATACCATCAAGAGTTTTCTTAGAAGGATTTTTACTATCATACACAAAAACATGTTACATCATAGGTTCATGAAGTGGACCCCATAAGTTGTTCTTACCCATTGTTTGTAATTATTCCCCCTACATATTGGATTATATGTTTTTATTAAGTTATTCCATGACATGATGTTTCTGTGAAAACTAGTGTCTTTTCGATCTGCTAGTCCCACTAAGACGGGTAGCTATATTAGAATCAGACAATTCAAAGCGCTTCAAGATTTCCTTTATGTATGATAGATAAGAGAGAAGCAAATAGGACCAACTTGTATCTTCCACTTCGCTCCTTGCTTGTTTCCTCTCTCCCTTGATAGAGCTCGCCACTCTTCTCCTACTTGTCCCACTTTAGAGAATACCTGTAGAGGCAAAGCAACAAAACACCATCAAAGCATCTCGATCTATGATATCATAACCAATGCAAAATCAGAAATACATTAACCATACAATTGCATCTACAAATAACAAGATTCACAAATAAGGAGTCGAAAAGGAATGAAAGTGACTACTCTAGAAATCTAGACAGAGGGATTACCAAACCAATTGCAAAACTGCAATATACACCTTGGTGGTAAATTAAAGAGAAACTACCAAGGATTTTTCGTACGACAATCAATCTTCGCGAATGCTGTGTTCAGTGCATTGTGATCGATAGGGTGGCAGACATGACTGCCTAAGGATAAAGGATATCAACCTATTGTGGTCTCCCAATATATACTCGACGGTACGGGGAGCACAAGTCCGTACTTGCACTTGTCGTATCAAAGAGGAGGAATCACCTAACCTTCGATGAAAATGATAGTTACCAGGTTTTACGATGCTAGAATACGTCTCTAGCCTAGACCTCTAGATGTGTTGTGTTAGGTTCCAAAGCATTTTTTTGTTCATTGAGGTTTATTTTAGAGTTGATCTTTTTAAGAAGTTTTCCTTTCAAGGTTCACCATGTGATGTAGATGTAAAATTCCTAAATATGCAATCTAAAATGATAAACAGTCATTTGTTTTCTTTTAGCAATGAAGATCCTAGCTAGTAAGGAAAGAAGATTCTTTCAATAGAGAGCAGAGAGCACACACTAAATGCACTTTTCCTAAATCATTTTCCGCATGGAGTCTAAATGTAAATGCACATGCATGTATTTTTTTTCCCGTTTCTTTAATGTGAGAATTCCAGAAAGGAAAACTAACTACAGATCTGAACTATTTTTTTCAAAGCGACACTTCAACAATTTCTTTTCAAAACGAAAGAAGACTAAGATGACACTTTTAATTTCAAATGGAAAACTACTTTCAACACTTCAAATATTGACAATTCAAATCAAATACAATGGAAAAAGTACAATTGACTGTTTAGAAGAGGAAGACTTTACAACACTCTTCTTTTCACTCAAAATGACAGTTACGACACTTCTTTGCATCAAAAGCAACAGTTTGATTAAGCTACTCTCGACAAAGGAGGATTGTAAATGATGAAAAATACATAAAAAAACATTCACAAATTTTGATCAATGGATGCTGAGTAATGTAAAGGAAGAAGGCTTCAACAATGATATACTGATCATAAGCAGCAAGACTACTGAATAGAGCTGAAAACAAGGAGTGGAAAACCAAATTCTAGAGATAGAAACAGTATCATTTAGTCATCGCACTTGTCCTTAAGGGAAACAGGGATGCATCTGACCTATAACACATGGGAAGTGCGATGCATCTAGGCTGCCAGTTATAGACAATGTGATGGACTAGGGAACGAAACTGAGTTTGGTTTTCACTCAAAATTTGCAGCTAAGTTCAGTGATTTAGGCTGAGATATTATAGACAATAAAAAAAAAGTATAAGGGTATGATATTATGAGGTTATTGAGCTACCACGAGGGCATTTAGGATGTTTGCAAGTCAGATGTTTAGTTTATAAACCAACCCGGAGATTAACTGAAGCAACATTGATCTACTTTGCACTTGCATAGCAAGGGCAGTTCGAAGGCTAGTTGGCTTAACTTCAGGCTCCTTCTGTAGTTTATAAAAGAAACAAGAATAACAAACAAACAAACTATTCGCTCCCCAATGGAGTCGCCATTTTGTTTCTGGGAAAACTAGTGTCTTTTCGATCTGCTAGTCCTACTAAGACAGGTAGCTATCTTAGAAACAAACAATTCAAAGTGCTTCAAGATTTCCTTTATGTATGATAGATAAGAGAGAAGCAAAGAGGACCAACCTGTATCTTCTGCTTGGCTCCTTGCTTGTTTCCTCTCTCCCTTGATAGAGCTTGCCACTCTTCTCCTACTTGTCCCGCTTTAGAGAATACCTGTAGAGGCAAAGCAACAAAACACCATCAAAGAATCACAATCTATGATATCATAACCAATGTAGAATCAGAAATACATTAACCATACAATTTCATCTACAAATAACATGATTCACAAATACAAAATTATATGGAGGAAAACTCAAAGAAATTTATTGATAGTAGAAATATAAGAGAGGATTACAACCCAGCTGTCTGATCCAACATCATCCTCCCAGCATGAAAGCCCTCTTCACCTCATGAAAAGCAAGATCACCCAACAATACAATGTTTCTTCTAAAAAAGAAATCAACAACACTTCCTTACAAATTACAAAATTCCAGCCCGTAAATGTATTAGATGAGGGATCCATTTATAGATATTTGTAGAGGGGTGAGTCAGCTTCTGAGTTTTTTATTAGTGTCATTTCACTAATAGTTCTTGATTCCATTTGGAGATTTCTTTGATCTCTTACTCATCCCTGGGCGAATTCAGAGAGGCAAGTTTCATATGAGCAGTTTCTAGAAGATTCTCTGGGTCTCCACTTAGAAAACTGCCTCTGCCATTTGTCTACTCTCACCCATTGCACCCCACAGAAGGCTCTTTTAGTATGCATCGCACCTGGCCAATGTAGCAGCCAGTATGCATCGCACCCTAAGCATGGAGTAGTTTCTATGGTCCAGATTTGGCCAGTTCTGAGTCGTTTTTCAAGTGGAACTTCTGGGAAATGATGTAATCAGTTGACCATGATTCTTTAGGGTGTGAAAAAACACTTTTAAGGGTATAATAGCCCTTGGTTTATCGACATATGTGATTGGGGTTGCAATGCCCAAATATGTCTATAACACATGAGCAATGCAAATCCATTATGGATCCAAAGACCCACACAATTGTAGGCCCAAATTTCCCTTACCTTCAAAATACCTCATGACTCCTACAAATTAAGAGGGAATATAGTCATGGACCAATGAAAAAATAAAACTAGCTTCACTTCATTTAATAAGTTGATAGTTTTGTTCCTAGTTGAAAACTAGCTATAAATAAGGTATGCTCCCTCAAAATTTTTAGGTCAACTATCTATCTAATATATTTCTACTTTCATATGCTCTTTAGTTTTTAGGTTTTAATTTTCTTTCATAAATTCTTGGTACATACTTGGGTTTTTCTTCTTCATGTTCCTCTCTTTAGGAGGATTTTCTCTTGCTCCAAGTTACTCTTCTCTCATGTTATTGTACTTTCGGTTTATATTCCTCGTTATTGGCGTAGCTTCTTGCATCCATATTGGTTGACGATTTCTTTTTTCATGTCTTATTCCGCACCCCCTTTTTCAAATTCTTACTTCAAAGGGAGATATCAACAATAGCTTTTGATGTATGAGAAACATAATATTACAAAGTTCATCTAAAATCTTCAAATATTTAACTTGCTATCATGGTGTTTAGTTGGTTGCTTAGAAAATTGTTTACCATATATGTGGAGATTGGAAAAATTAACCTTATTGTTTATTGCAAGTGCAGAACAAGTTTAAGTATGCAAGGAGGTTTAAAATCCTTTCTCATATTGGTTTATAAAACTTATTTAAATATGTAAGGATGTTGAATCTTATATTTTTCTGATTTCTTTTTTCTTTCCATATACCCCTAATAAATTAAACTATAATGTATTCTTATCTTTCATTTTTATTTTGTTGTTTATATATAATGAATATTTAATTTGGTTCCTCAATAGTATCAAATTTCATTTTGTAAATCCATACTTAGGCACTCTTCTCTAATATCATTTGAAAATTTATGTGTCACTAATGATGGGTGAGGTGTCCATTCGAAATGTGAAATGTTTCAAACTCTAACACATATTTTATCTCTAGAAATATCAAATGGCATTATATTTTAGGTTTTCACCCACTCCATAAGACTAAACAATCGCTATTTGCATTCTCTCTCCCAAAGTAAAAAATAAAATTGGAAAGATAAACCCTTCTTCCTTGAGGGTTTATATTATTTTGCTCATGGGTAAAGGAGAAAGTCCACTTCAATTATTTTGTTTGTATATTCAATTTATAGTTTAACAAACAAACAAAGTAAAGGATAAAATAAATCAATTTTGTATACTTCTTGCTTGCATTGGATTATGTTTTTACGTATTTTATTTTCAGATATAAAATACTTTAAATCAATATGAAATACATATTCCTAATTAAGCTTTAAGTCTACTTAATTTTTCATCCTTTCTTTTTTATTATTATTTTCATGTTCTTTTAAACAATAACAAATTAATTATCTTATATTGGCTAACATTATTTGGTAGGGAATTAGCCTTTCTATTTGAAAGTTTTTCTGTTAAATCCATTGGTTTTTTACCATACTATATGTTACCTTCTAGTTGTTAAAAGTAATTTCTATTCTTCTTCTTTGTATATTTTGGTAGTTAGTTTATTTTGGAATCCTTTGATTTCCTCCCCTCCTCAAAGGAGAGTTTATTTTTCTATTAGTTTTAAATATTCCCCCTTCAAAGAAAATTTCCTCTCTCTTTCCAAGCTTCCCACTCAAACAAAGTATATTTCTTTTCATCCTATCCTCTTTTATAAAAATAATGTTGGAATGATCCTTTTTCAATTTATTTTCAATCCCTTCGCAAATATTGGAACACCGCCCTCTCACTTTATATTTAAATTACATTTAAACATTTCTCCTTGGGAAAATACTTTTCATACCTGCCTTCTCTCTTAAGGGAAAGATCTCCTCTTTTACCAAGTAAAATTTCAAATTAACTACTTTATAAATTAGTTCTCATGTTAGGCTTCTACCTTGCTTCCATGAAGTTTAGTTCTACCTATATGCTCTCTCAAGTAAAATCCCACATCATTTATCAAATGTGAAAATTTCACCAAATTTCCTCTAAAAATCAAAGGATCTCAACGTTAAATAGGACCTTATGTCTCCCATGACTTTCCCATATCTTTTATACATTATCCTTTTAGGTGTGTTTCCACCTTATATTCCCTTGGCCATGAATGGACCATGAATGATAATTCAACACACCCCAAAAGTATCGATATATTTGGATCTAATTGTTAGAAGCTTGTTTACATATTTTCCTATATTTGTTGGAATACATGTCTCAAAACATTTCATAATCTAGAAATTTGTATGGCTAACTATCACCACTCACGATGGAGTTCCTGTAATGCATTCTCAACTTATAATTGTGTATCCTATTAGAGTGGGAGTTTATCAAACTGGCCCTACCATATATGTTTTGATGAAGTATTTGACCTAATATATGGTGCCTAAAATTGTTAAGTTATGGTATGTTCTATGCTTATAACAGTTTACTTCTTTTTCTTATTATATTCCACCAATTAGCAATCACATGTACATAAAGTAAAGTGTAGATAGAACATTAAACGATCGACAGAAAACAAGCCAAGACAAGAGACACAAGATGTGGCGGCTAGCTAGGGACAAACCCCACAATGTGTGGGGAAACCCTTTGATCAAATCTTCTTTTATCTTCAATAATTCAGCAGAGAGAAATAGTACAATAAATCTGATTCATATCAGCAGTAGCAAACCCTAGATCAGCAGCATCAGCATTAGTGGTTTCATTATCAAACTAGGGCAGACCATATCTCACAAACCGACCGCCGGATTGACTTCATTCCACCACCAAAAGTTTCGGCTTCCAGAGGAGGTTCAGATGAACCTACAGCGCAGTTCAGATGAGGAGATCTTCTAGGCCACGCAAGTCGATCTTTACTTCTGTAGTTGCAGCTTCAGTTTCAGCAGTTTCCGGCTTCAAACTAGGGCAGTCGATATCTTGCAAACCGTTCGTCAGATTGACTTCATTCCACCACAAAAAGTTGTGGCTTTCAAAGGAGGTTCAGATGAACCTACAGCGCAGTTTCAAAGAGGAGATATTCTAGGCCACGCAAGTCAATCTTTACTTCTGCAATTGCAGCTTCAAGTTCAACAGCTTCCGGCTTCACATGTGTGAGAGAGAGAGACCCATTTCAGCGCAGTAGAGAAGAGACTCATATCTGCACAGTAGAGAGAGAGAGATGTGATGAGATGAGTGAGTCCAAATGAGGAAAAGTCCTCTTATATTTATACACAACATTGGTGGGTGAATAGATGCGACTATTGGGCTTCTGAGCCTACATGAGTTGTAGGTCGGCTTGATAATAATTCCATAATCAAAATAAATTCATATCTTCATGAATACTTATCAGAATTGGATGATCTTTATATCAATCCTACACCTCTCGACGAGAGGAATCTAATAAAAGTATTATTAGCCATGAATAAGATGACCCACATGAAGTTTTTCCCTGGTTGCCAATTTTAGCACTCCCTCTCAACCATGGAGAACTTCGTCTGCAATCTGTCTATCGGTCGTTACTATTCATCGATCAAATGCACTGCCTTGTACAGCCTGACCCTTGTCCTGATCTGCTCTATTTTGCCTATTCTGCTTTGTCTTGTTCTGTCCTGCACTGATCTGTACTGTTTTGTTATGTTCTGCTTTGCTCTTGCATTGTTCTGTTCTACTCTGCTTTTGTCCGAATTATGAAGAAGAAGAAATGATCGAGGATGTATCATACTGACTCAAATTCAGTCTCAGAGTATGTACCACTGGTCCCAGACCAGTCTCAACCAACCCAAAGTCAGCGTCATAGTGAGTACAACTCCAATGGTCCCAGACCAATATCATCCTCCACTGACTCAAAGTCAGTCTCAGAGTATGTACCACTGATCCCAGACCAGTCTCAACTGACTCGAAGTCAGTGTCATAGTATGGTACAACTCCTACCACTGGTCCCAGACCAGTATCATTGATCCCAGATCAATGGAGGTCATCCTAGCGTAGGGAGTACGGTAGTTACAAAGATGCATCCATCAGTACTACTATGGTACCTAACTTCATTTCCGTGCTCATTGATCAGATGAGAGGTACTTCCCATGAGTCCCAGACTGGATGGGTAGGATGCCTCGACAGGAGAACTAATCAATCCTGTCCTCACAGGAGAACACATCAATCCTGCTACAATTGCCATGGAGAACACATCAATCCAGGCCTCACAGGAGAACACATCAATCCTGCTACAATTTCCATGGAGAACACATCAATCCAGGCCTCACAGGAGAACACATCAATCTTGCTACAATTGCCATGGAGAACACATCAATCCAGGCCTCACAGGAGAACACATCAATCCTGCTACAATGTCGCCATGGGGTGTACATGTATACCACCAGGGGATAGTGAATAATCCTGTGGTCATATGCTGCTCCAAGAAGCACCCCGCACCCCCCTGGAGCTCTTAGAGCTCAATGCATCATACATGACCCTCATTGGAGGGTCTTTGAACAACTCCAAGTTGTTCATGGAAAGCCAGAAATTTTACTTTCCCAAGGGGTTTTGTCAGAATGTCAGTGACCTGTTCATCTGTACCGATATGATGGAGCCTTATAGCTCCTCGTTGTAGCATATCTCGAATATAATGGTATCTGATATCAATATGCTTGGAGCGACCATGGAATACGGGATTCTCTGACAAACGAATCCCACTTTGGTTGTCACAAAGGATCACAGTGGTATCCAATGTGAATCCAAACAACTCACTGAAGAGCTTTCGCAACCAAACTGCCTCACAAGAAGCCATGCTAGCAGCAATATACTCTACTTCGGCGGTGCTCAAAGCCACCAACTTTTGTTTCCTACTCATCCAGGATATCGAAGCAGATCCCAAGGAGAAACAACACCCGGAAGTGCTCTTACGGTCCTCCACATTGCCTGCCCAGTCAGCATCTGAGTTACAGGCTTGCAGTCCACCATTCTGAATCTTTCCAATATCTTTACTACATATTTCCCTTGAGATAGGAAAATTTCCCTTGGCTTCTGCCATACTTCAAGTCCTAGGAAGTAGTGCATCAGTCCTAGGTCTTTCATTTAAAATTCAGAGGCTAGTTCCCTCTTACATTTGTGAATGAGAGGGTCTGCACCTGTTAGAAAGAGGTCATCCACATACAACACCAGTATGAGAGGCTTGTCATCTTCAACCTTAAAGTAAAGGTTAGGATCGGCTTCACTCCTAGTGAATCCTAGCTTCATCAAGTAGCTATCGATCCTCTCATACCATGCTCGGGGTGCTTGCCTCAGCCCATAGAGAGCTTTCTTCAACCTGCATACGTGAGATTTTCGATCATAAATCTCAAATCCTTCAGGTTGCTCCACGTAGACCTCTTCTTTGATCGAGCCATGCAAGAACGCAGTCTTGACATCCATCTGATGTAGGTTCCATCCTTGTGAAGCGGCAAGGGCTATGATCGAGCGGATGGTCGTATATCTGGCAACAGGTGAAAATATCTCATCATAGTCTATACCTTCCTTTTGTGAGAAACCTCGAGCAACAAAACGAGCCTTATACTTTTCCGTGCTTCCATCTGCTGCATGCTTTATCTTGTAAATCCATTTGGAAGTAACAACAGTCTTGTCCTGGGGTCTGGGAACTACTTCCCAAACATCATTCTTTATGATAGACTCATATTCTTCGGTCATAGCATCCTTCCATACTTGATGCTTGACGACATCTGAGAATGACGAAGGCTCATTTTGTATGATCGTGCTCATGATGGTCAGGTATCCTTGATACCTATTAGGTTTCTTACTTTCACGAAAGGTTCCTCGGGGTGCAGCATGCCCTTCAACATCATCAAGTAACCCCTTAAGCCATGAAGGCCTCTTCCTAGAAGAGGAAGGGTCATATGGAGGAGGATCAATCAGATCCATGGGTTCTTCTACATCAGGCATTGATTCATCATCCTTTTCTTTCGGTTCCCTGGTGTCAGCTTCTTGAGAGCTCCTCAAAGTCGGAAGATTGATCACCTTGCTGAGAGCCATATCTTCGTCAAAGGTGACATCATGACTAATTATGACTTCCCTTTGACCGGCTACATAGATTCTATACCCTATAGTATTTTCACCATATCCCACGAAAATTCCCTTCTTTCCAGATGCTCCCAATTTATTTCTTTTCTCTTTCGGCACATGAAAGTATACAGGGCTTCCAAAAATTTTAAAATGATAAACATCAGGTTTCTTACCGGTGAATTTTTCTTCAGGAGCCTTGGAACCCAATGCTTGATGAGGGCATCAATTTTGTACATATACGGCAGTGTTTGCAGCTTCAGCCCATAGAAACTTAGGAAGACTTTGATCATGTAGCATGGCTCGGACAGCTTCCATAATTGTGCGGTTCTTCCTTTCTGCCACACCATTTTGTTCAGGAGTATATGGTGTAGTAGTCTCCCTCTTGATGCCAGCCTCTTTACAAAAATCATGGAACTCATTAGATTCATATTCAGTCCCATTGTCAGTTCTTAAGATCTTGATCTTCTTTTCGGTTTGATTCTCGATTAGGGCTTTGAAGTGTCGGAACCAAGGGAACACTTCATCCTTCTTTTTCAAGAAGTATATCCAGGTCTTTCGAGAATGGTCATCTGTAAAAGTGAGATAATATGAGTATCCTCCCAAGGAGTTCACAGGCATCATACCTGATATGTCTGAGTCAACTAGTTGTAATATATCGGAGGTCTTGCTTTGACTTGAAGGGAATGGTCACCTTTTGAGCTTTCCTTCGGCACATCCCGGACATACACCTTCTTTCTCTACTTGGAATTCAGGCATCCCTGTTACCATCTGTCTTACATCGGGTAGAGCTTTGTAATGAAGGTGGGCAAACTCTGATGCCAAAGTTCGGACTGAAGCATTGTGTCACAAGACATGACACCTAGCGGAATTCCACTGACTTGATATAAAGAATCAACTCGAAACCCAAGAGTGAAAGCATATTTAACATTATTTTTCCATATGCGTACCTTACCATCGCTAAAGGTTACCTTATAGCCTTTGTCTTCCATTGCCGAGATGGATACTAGGTTCTTTTTGAGATCAGGTACATATAATACATCTTGTAAGTGAATCATATTACCTTGATTCAGTTTAAGAGAAACATTGCCTACACCTTTCACTGGGTATTTCATGTCATCTCCAAGGACAATTTCCAGGTTAGTTTCTTTCTCTACCAGATTATAGAGTACTTCTTTGTAACCAGTGAAGTGTCTTGAGGCACCACTATCAATGAGCCAAATTCCCATTGAGTCCGAAGGAGCGGAGGTAGATAGAGCAGCTAGTAGATAATATTCAGCCTGCTTATCGTCAACAGTGTTAGATCCATACCTGGAATTTCTAGCCTTCTTGAATGGTTGCCCTCTTCCTTGATTTCCCGCATTCCTTTTTCCTTTGTTGTTGAATTTTCCATTCCTTCGATTACCATGAGAGGGATTTTGATCATCGTCACGGTGAGAGTCCTTTCTATCAGGGCATTCCCTTGCATAGTGACCTGCTTTATTGCAAATGAAACATCGTCCTTTTCTTCCACCCTTAAATCCAGCGTTTCATTTCGATTTAGACCCAGAATTATTTCTTTTCTTAGCATGAGAAGAAAAAGCAGCAGGAGAACTTTTAGGCAAGGGCATTTCCTACTCTTCTACCCTTGTTTGTTCTTGAATGCATCTAGCCATTAATTCCTCGAAACTAGGAATTACATTATTGTTCAGAAGAGTAGTCCTGAACACATACCATTCAGATGGTAATCCTCCGAGAGTTGTGAGTGCCATTTCTCTGTCAGTAATGGTTTCCCCAATAGATAGGAGATCGTTCTTGATCTCGGTGATTCTTAAGAAGTATGCTTGCATACTTTCATCTTTACCCTTCTTGATTTCCCTCAACTTATTTCTAAGAAACAAAACTTGATTTGCATCATTAACTTTAAATAAACTCACCAGTCTTTCGTAGATTTCCTTGGAGGTGTCTAGATCAGAGATGTAGGCCACCAAGCGCTTGTCGATAGAGTCCCGGATGATCTTCTTTGTTTTGAATTCTCCATTTTTCCATTTGTTCCAGGCAGCAGTAGATGCATTTGATGCAGGCTCAACAATATTGCCTCTTACATGGTCCAGCACTCCTTGATCTTCAAGGGTTAGATCGATAGACATCTTCCATCCGTGATAGTCAGCTTTCTCACGGAGCTTTTCTTCGGCAGGAAAGAGTGTTGAGGACCCCATAGTTCTTTTAGGATAGCCTTGCCAATCTTCTCTTCAATGATTTCTCTTGCTCTTGCTCGAGCTTTGTCTTCACCTCAGCTCTGATACCATGTTAAGTTATGGTATGTTCTATGCTTATAACAGTTTACTTCTTTTTCTTATTATATTCCACCGATTAGCAATCACATGTACATAAAGTAAAGTGCAGATAGAACATTAAACGATCGATAGAAAACAAGCCAAGACAAGAGACACAAGATGTGGCGGCTAGCTAGGGACAAACCCCACAATGTGTGGGGAAACCCTTTGATCAAATCTTCTTTTATCTTCAATAATTCAGCAGAGAGAAATAGTACAATAAATCTGATTCATATCAGTAGTAGCAAACCCTAGATCAGTAGCATCAGCATTAGCGGCTTCATTATCAAACTAGGGCAGACCATATCTCACAAACCGACAGTCGGATTGACTTCATTCCACCACCAAAAGTTTCGGCTTCCAGAGGAGGTTCAGATGAACCTACAGCGCAGTTCAGATGAGGAGATCTTCTAGGCCACGCAAGTCAATCTTTACTTCTGCAGTTGTAGCTTCAGTTTCAGCAGTTTCCGGCTTCAAACTAGGGCAGTCGATATCTTGCAAACCGTTCGTCGGATTGACTTCATTCCACCACCAAAAGTTGCGGCTTTCAAAGGAGGTTCAGATGAACCTACAACGTAGTTCCAAAGAGGAGATCTTCTAGGCCACTCAAGTCAATCTTTACTTCTGTAGTTGCAGCTTCAAGTTCAACAGCTTCCGGCTTCACATGTGTGAGAGAGAGAGACCCATTTCAGTGCAGTAGAGAAGAGACTCATATCTGCACAGTAGAGAGAGAGAGATGTGATGAGATGAGTGAGTCCAAATGAGGAAAAGTCCTCTTATATTTATACACAATGTTGGTGGGTGAATAGATTCGACTGTTGGGCTTCTGAGCCTACATGAGTTGTAGGTCGGCTTGATAATAATTCCATAATCAAAATAAATTCATATCTTCATGAATACTTATCAGAATTGGATGATCTTTATATTAATCCTACACCTCTCGACGAGAGGAATCTAATAAAAATATTATTAGCCATGAATAAGATGACCCACATGAAGTTTTCCCTTGGTTGCCAATTTTAACAAAAATAATGACTATGACCCTACCAAGCCTTCAACTCAATATTCTATCTAGCCTCCCAACCTCAACCAACTTACAGAATACCTTATTCACTTTGTCCCTCCACTAGATCTGGTCCTCAAACCACTGCATCTCCTTTGGGAGCTACCCTTAATTAGTAGAAACCCAACAATGGAATTACTCATTTTCAATAACCTAATAAAACTATACTATACATCAAACCTAATTTCAATATCCCAACTCCACTTGGAAAGGAAAGACAAACTCTCAAAACAATGAACTCTTCACTACCAACCAAGTTGACTATCCCAACTTTAATGAATATACTAATAATGTATTACTTAATAAACACAGCCACCTGTAAAAAAAAACACAAGTTATTCATATTTTGAGTGTTAGTCAAGGTGATTCTTTTAATATGCCACTCCATAATGAAAATTTTAGTCCAATTGAATGTTGATTAAAGTAGTTAGGGAAACTACTTATGCACAGGCCTAAGTTTCTAGGCATGTGCAAGTAGCTAATTAACCCTTAAGCTTACCAATTACTTCAATGATTAAAGTAATTAGATTTTATAAGACAAATTGAGTTAATTAATTAAATGCAAACATTATTTCTATTAGTAAATTAAATGAATCTAAAACATTGACCTAAAGTAATGTTGAGAAATAATCTCAATTATCAATCACCTTAGAGATTAGAGTTGTGGATTCAATCAATAACTAAAGCTGATAAAAGGAAGGCTAGGATAAGGGATAAGATACATATTGTGTATGAGACATAGTGAGATAGTGAGACCTCGATGATTGGGTGGAGAAGTACTTTCATCCAATTGTGTATGGTTCAAGGAAGAGTGCAAGGGGAAATAAGGGAATAATCTAGATTAGCCAGCAAATCAAAGGATAGTTCAATGGTTTGATTAGTTGAATTAATTACAAGTTCTTAATATATTGGTTTTTTTCCTCATTGGGACATTATACCATGAAAGGATCCCTTATATATTATAAGCTTCAATTAATGAAATGACAAATTTTTAAGGGAATAAATCTTGTGTTAATGTGACTGACATTAGAGGTTTTAATTTGCTTCTACTCTTATATTTTGTCACATGTTAAAATCTAAGCTACTTTTTTATTATATATATATATATATATATATTACATGGTAAGAATTAATTAACCAATTTGTCGGAATTATAAATAGTAACATGACATAAGAGCATATCATCTAAAGAACTAGAATTCTCTCAGAATTGCACATACATCCAAACACATAGAGGTTCAAAATAAATTATAGGTACATAAGGGTCATATGATGACTACCATGCACAACTATTTATGGTAGATACAAGGAAAGCATAAGATTCAGTCATATGTGGCCATGCAAATAGTTGTACATATAGGTGAACAACAGTGATTCATCTGAATTTATAAAGGGAACACATTTATATATAGATTTATAGCCAAAACACAAAGATACAATGAAACTTGACTTCTATTAATAAATGGAAAATGTTGAAACTATATACATATAGAATGAAAACAAACTAGCTCAAATGGTGGTAGCTTATCTTTGAGAAGAGATGTGACAACTACACACCTTCACTGAATTGTGTTACAATGAGTCTTGTAGGCTTTTTTATTATAACTAAGTAACGAGAAACCTTGAACTTCTAAAAACATAACCTTAGAAGATGAAGTGCCAAAGGCTTTTGGGTCCCGACGGGGTAAGCTGGAATGCAAACTTCCCCGGGTTGTAACTTTGACATATGACCTTCATTTGGCGTGCATGATGGCCCATTGGAAAGATCTATCTAATAAGTACATTTTCTGAATATTGAAAAATTCTATTAGTTTCATCAACTAGTTTCCCGAAAAAATTATTTTAGGGCATAAAAATGGCTTTGGAAGTTCACGAACTGAATAATACCAAAAACAAAAAACTTCCAAAATAGAAAAATTATGTTGTGATCCAATGGAATAGTTGGGTGGCCACTAATATCCACCTAGATCTGTCATCCACTCTTTGGAATCCATGGTCTCCAATGAGTTTATTTCCTCCATTAGGTGGGAAAGCATCTATTGAACTTGGCTTCTAGTGAGACACTTGCCTTGGTGTAGGAGTTGTTTTTCTTTGAAAACCTGATACAACTAACTCTTTTATTGGTGAGTTCTCTCAATATGTTTGTTGGCGATCTGCTAAATTGTGTCTTGTTCAAAGAAATATAGATTGAGCTCTATTAGTTTCAACTACTCTATGATTCTTGATGTGTCCAACAATGTTGGAAAGTATGGCCAAAGTCAATCTAGATTGATCACTAGGTGCAGGCCAAGGAAAGGGGGGATACCTCGCTCAAAAAGATTGTCACCCATATCCTTGTTGATGGTGTAATGTCCATAGAAAAGTGGTTGAAGCTTTCAATGGGCCCATGCAAGGAATTCCTTTTACAAATTCAACCAAGCCTTGTCTCTCACTTGAAACTTGTGTGGCACTCGATGATAATCATGGAGTTTTTTGTACTTAGTGTTGGATATTTTCAAGATATCATGGAATTGTTGGCATATGTGTTGAGTTCATTCAATAAAAAAAAATTATATACAATGAAACTTGACTTTTATTAATAAATGGAAAATGTTGAAACTGTATGCATGCAAAATGAAAACATACTAGATTGAATGGTAGTATCTTATCTCTTAGAAGAGATGTGATAACTTATAACTATATGCATGTATAATGAAATAATCTAGATCAAATGGAAGTAAAAAAAAATGGACAGTTAATTGTGCATGAAAGATAGTGTCACAACCCAGGTATACAATGATAGAGATAACGGAAAAGATGTGTATAGATTAGTGGCTAGAAGGAAATGTAATAAAGTAAAATAAATATATATAATTTAAGTGGATTTACAATAGAACCCGATAAGTGTGTCAAGGCCTCTAAATGAGAAAGTGATAGCCATTTTCATATGTTTCCAAGGATATTCATTTCCATATACTAATTTTTTGAGGTAGAGTAGAAGTGACTGTGGGGTTTTTGAACTACAATAAAGCCATTCTAGGGTAGAAAAGAATCAAGCCAATCATACAATTCAATCCACCAGAGAATCAGTTTTACATGAAGCAACCATAAAATTTGGGCCATATAACAGTCATGGAATTGTTTAAAATGTCTAGAACCATATGTGTGAGGATTAGTCTACCATATGTTTAGAGTGATAGCTAAGGTAGATAGGAATGTATGAGTGGTATTAGTTTCTACTGGAAAAACGTATGAAGAACAATGCTATCATCTTATATATTGAAACTAGTATTGATTTGTGGAGGTCACTACTCAGAGGGAGAGAGGGAGACTATAGCAATATGAAAATCAAATTTGTGTTTTTTCCAAAGGAGTGATGCCACCCTAAGCTGCATATACCCCAATGATGCAACCTAAGCCACATATACTGTTGGGTCCTATAATACTAGTGATTACCCCATTACTATTGTAGTTATACCCCTTATTTATATTGTTGTGCCCCTATTACCCCCATGTTGTTATTTCTGTGCCCCATAGAATCCCTCTATTGTTATTTTTGTGGCTTTATATTATTATTGTTAGGTCGGCTGGATTATATTGACTCATTAGACTCCTATATATAGAAAGGAGGTTTTGTCATTTGAATCATCCAAGAATTGTTCATTTATGTAATGTAAAGGAGGTTGTCCCCTCGAAGAGGCTGAATTCTAAGGCGTTGATCTATCTTTTCTATCTTTTCTTGAGCTGGTTTCATAACATGTGGTATCAGAGCTTTGGATTCTAGGATTTCGCTGCTCCAAACATGTCATCTTCGCATTTTCGCTATAACTTTGTTTCTGTGACGTTTCAGAAGTCGCAAAAAAAACCCATTTGAGAAGAAATCAATTTAAACCTTGGGTCCGAATTTCAGAGCTTTTCGCGTGATATTTGCAGAGATATGATCTAAGGAAGTTGTTCTTTTTGCAGACTCCTGAATTACATTCAAAATAGGTGACCTGGGGAAAATCGTCATAACTTTCTCTCTGGGGATCGGATTGAAATTTTGTAAGAAGGTAAAGAAAGAGGACAGACTGTAGTTTCTTGTATGCATTTTTTAGATCCAAAGATCGAAACAGTGACTCGTGGCACGTTGTACAAGTTCGCTCTACTGAACTAGTCTATAATCAAGTCACTGTGGGAGATTTTGCATAACTCTTCCTTGGAGAATCCAATTTGGGTCAGAATTGTGGCATTGGAAAGAGGACACAGAGAGCTACTGTAGGTCACAAATTCAGAACTAGATAATTGAAAGGTACAGAGATACATCAGAGGCAATATCGAGCTCCTACAAAGTGAAAAAAGGTGTGTAGAGTTTCTTAAATTTTTGCTTAAGCTTGGTTTGAAAATTTATTTTGAAGGAATTCAAAGGGCATAATAGAGCATTATTATTGGTAACTGATGCCCCGAGGAAATAAAATGCAAACACCTAGTAAGGAACCTGAAAACTCTAGCATGACTCATGAAGAAGAAGAAGAAATGCTATATGATATATCAAAATTACAAGAACAAGTGCAACGAGTGTCACTTGCACAAAAAGCAACAGAATCTAAAATGGATGGTTTAAGGAAAGATGTAGAAGCTAAGATGGATGGTTTAAAGAAAGGTGTAGAAGCTAAGATGGATGGAATGGAAGCTAAGGTGAATGGCATGGACGCTAAAATTGATGGCATGGATGATAAGATGGAAGAATTGAAGATAAATATGAATAAGTTGCTACAAGAAATGGTCACTAAGGGTGAAAGGGTACTAAAGGAAACTCATGATGAGAACAAAAGAAATGTTAATCATGATTCCATAGACTCTAATGCTAGATCAAAGACTCACCATGTTCCAAAAATCAATATGCGGAAGTTTGATGGCAGGGATCCCGCCACATGGATATTACAGATGGAGCAATTCTTCAATCTCAATAATGTGCAAAACGCACAAAAGGTACGTATGGAAACTATATATTTGGAACCAAATCAGTTTGTATGGTATCAATGGCTTTGTTCTCGTAAACAATTTATCACTTGGGCAATTTTTACGGAAGAATTGATCGTACATTATGAGGATACAAAAAGCAACACTTTTTTTAGCCAATTGATAAGTCTCAAACAAAAGGGTTCAATAATGGAGCACATTGAGGAGTTCCAAAAATTGAGCATAAGGGTAAAAGATATTCCAGAGGAGCATAGGATTTATGTGTTCATAGGGTCTTTAAAGGATAATATCCAACATGATGTTCGCCTTTGGGAACCTGATTCATTAGAGAAGGCATTCAGGTTAGCAAGAAAAATGGAAAGCAAAATTATGGCAACTAGGAAGCATACCACTCACAACTATAAAGACGGAAGTGTTGTTGCCCCTAGTCTTCCACAACCTACAAGGTTGACACCACAACAATTGGAAGAAAAAAGAGCAAAAGGGCTTTGTTACAGTTTTGATAGCAAATACACAAAAGGCCGTTGAACATCTTAAAGAGGCAATGTGCCAAGCACCGGTCTTAGCTACACCGGACTTCACAAAAACCTTTATTGTGGAATGTGATGCTTTAGGAAATGGAATTGGTGTTTTTCTAATGCAAGATGAAAGACCCATTGCTTTTGAAAGTCGTCCAATCAAGAGAAAGTTTTTAAGCAAAGCTATTTATGAGAAGGAAATGTTGGCAATACTCCATGCACTTAAGAAATGGCGACCCTACCTAACGGGAAGGCACTTCAAGGTAAAAACAGATCATGATAGCCTTAAATACTTTTTAGAACAAAGATTATCCTTTGAAGAGCAACAAAAGTGGGTCACAAAGATGTTGGGTTATGACTTTGAAATCATCTACAAAAAAGGGAAGCAAAATGTGGTGGCATATGCACTCTCAAGAAAGGATGACGATGTGGAAGCATTGTTGTGTGCCATTTCTATTATCCAACTAGATTGGATAAACGAAGCAAGGGAGGAATGGAAGAATGACGAAGAAGTGTGGGCACTTATTCAAAAGCTACAACAAGATTCCAGTACTTATGATACATTTAGCTGGCAAAATGATTTGTTATGGTACAAAGATCGCTTATACCTCTGTAAGAATTCCCAGCTAAAACAAAAGATTCTTATGGAATTGCACACTTCTCCTTTAGGAGGGCACTCAGGATTTTTAAAAACTTACCATAGGGTTAAGAAGGAATTTTTTTGGGATGGCCTTAAATCATATATTCAAAAGTTTGTGGCGGAATGTTTGGTTTGCCAACAAAATAAAGTTGAAACAATTAAGACACCGGGTCTATTACAACCTTTATCCATTCCAAGCCAACGTTGGGAGGAGGTTTCAATGGATTTTATCACAGGTTTACCCAAGTCTGAGGGAAAGAGTGTCATCATGGTGGTAGTTGACAGACTTACCAAGTATGCACACTTTTGTGCATTGTCACATCCATTTAAAGCCAGTACAATTTCTACTGCATTTATGGAAACAGTTCAAAAACTATATGGAAACCCAAAGATTATTGTAAGTGACAAAGATCCCATTTTCACTGGAAATTTTTGGACAGAATTATTTTCTTGTCTTGGTACTCAGTTAGCTCATAGCTCATCTTATCATCCTCAATCTGATGGGCAAACTGAGATAGTAAACAAATGTTTGGAAGGATATCTTCATTGCTTTGTATCTGATAAACAGACACAATGGGTCAAATGGTTGCCTCTGGCTGAATGGTGGTATAACACTTCCTTCCATACAACAACAAAAATGACCCCATTTATGGCACTTTATGGGTATCAACCACCATCCATCACATCATATTTAAGAGAAAATTCTAAGGTTCAGGCAGTGGAACATCACATCGAACATCAACAACAAGTCCTCCAACTCTTAAAGGATAACCTCGTGTTGGCACAAAATAGAATGAAACAACAGGCAGATCAACATCGCAGTGAAAGAAGTTTTGATGTAGGTGATTGGGTATTCCTACGGCTACAACCATATAAGCAAATGTACGTAAAGCAAGCTATGAAGGATAATAAATTATCACCAAAATATTATGGTCCGTACAGGGTGTTGCAAAAGATTGGTACTATGGCATACAAATTGGAGCTTCCTGCAGCTTCTCGATTGCACCCAGTTTTCCATGTTTCATGTTTAAATAAGGTTATAGGCGACAAGCTCCCAATTCAAACAATATTGCCAGAACTTGACGAGGAAGGAAAAATTATATTGGAATCGGAAGCAGTCACAGAAACAAGAACTCGACAGCTACGAAATCGATCAATTTCAGAGTATCTTATCAAGTGGAAGAACTTGTCTGCTGAAGATTCCACATGGGAGGATGAGAATTTTATGCAGAAGTATCTAGAACTACTCAAGCATTGAGGACAACACTTTTTTGAAGGAGAGGGGCATGTTGGGTCCCTATAATACTAGTGATTACCCCATTACTATTGTAGTTATACCCCTTATTTATATTGTTGTGCCCCTATTACCCCCATATTCTTATTTCTATGCCCCATAGAATCCCTCTATTGTTATTTTTGTGGCTTTATATTATTATTGTTAGGTTGGCTGGATTATATTGTGACTCCTTAGACTCCTATATATAGAAAGGAGGTTTTGTCATTTGAATCATCCAAGAATTGTTCATTTATGTAATGTAAAGGAGGTTGCCCCCTCGAAGAGGCTGAATTCTAAGGCGTTGATCTATCTTTTCTATCTTTTCTTGAGCTGGTTTCATAACATATACCCACTGTATGGAAGTAAAATTGCATGATCACACTATGTCCCAGGAATTTTAATATTCCTGCCCAATAAAAACTTCTTAAACCAAGGTTTAATGCTCTTAAATAAATTCTTAAGTGGAAACTTTTTATTTAACTATCCAAAGTTTATACTTTAACAACCCTTTGAGAGGAACCTTATAAACCTTCATAATATTTGGTTAACTCTTATTGCGCATGGATATTAACCATGCCATGGTCTTTAGACTTTGGCTAAACTCAACTTAAACCATAATACCTTAACCCTGCTTATTTCTATTATAATTCCCATATAATAGAAATATTTCGTAAACCACACTCAAACCTTACCTTTCAGCCATTCTACAAACCTTTTCCCATATATCAATGCTCCCTTTAGCGCATTCAACCTCCGTTGTCGATCTCGTTCCTTAATCCGATGGTTATCGCGTCACTCGATTGCTAACTAGCTTAGCTGATATCCATCGTTGATCAATCCCCCTCGATCCAAAAATTATCGTGCAAGCTCCCATGAAATCATGCATGATCGATATCAGACTGACAGTGCATGAGAAAAGTGATTTTCTCTTTCCATCGTGTGCTACATGTCAACCCATCAGGTTAATCATGTAGAAATCAGAAATACCGTTTACCGCTTTGAGGGCGCACGAGATACCACTAACTACTTGCGAATACTACCCCACGTCCATTAACACATGGCATCATTTGATCTCTTCATTCTTGAATTTATTTTGCATGATTTAATCCTAGCCGTCTATCTCCCTCACTCTCATTCGTTGATCTGACTGATCCAATGACTCTTGTTCTTTGTTGTTTAATTCTTTCTACGTCTCATCGTGTAATAGTCTCCTAGCTTCTCTGTCTATGTGATTGTTCTCTCCTTACAGTATTCACTTGTTCTGATCCTGATCTTCACTTTGTTACTTCATTTCTTCATGTCTTTACACTTCCTTCATAATTCCTTAGGTTTTAGGAAACCTTACAACTCTACCTTCGATGTAACCATTAAAGGCTTTCTCCAATACAGACTGTGTGTAAACTCATAACACTCTTCTATGCACTTCTTCTCTCTTTCCTTCCACACACCTGCAAACCTATGTTACACATATTTACTTCTAATTCACAAATAATTTATCATTCGATTACTCAATCCACACTTGCACAATACATAATTAAATCCTCTGTATATATATATATATATATATATATATATATATATATATATATATATATATATATATATATATATATATATATATATATAAACAACTGATGACATAATGAGTCCTTCTTTCTCTCTTTGGCCTGATTTTCTAGTGAGTGGCCTTTTCCTTTCCTGCCTATAGGCTTACAATCAAACCCTATCTAACTCTGACTAACCCCTAGCTAGCTAACCCCCTTCTATGCCTTTTAGGCTTACATTTATACAAAAGGTTATGTAACCCATTTCCTGATTCAGATCCTTAATTTGCTATCTCAACAACTAAAATATATCCTAAGGATTCTCTTTAATCCCCAAAATCATGAAACCAATTCCTAATCTAGGATTTACAATATTGTAAAATCTCTCAATCCTCACTAATCACTCATCATCACTCATGTTCTCCTACATTTGAGAACATTTACAAATATCCTCACAATACTTAATTAATTCCTATTCTAGTTTCTCTCATTAAAATCACTCAAAATATTAATAATTAGATTAATTTAATACTTAGGAAACCAACTTCCTTGAAAAGAAAAGACCCCCTATGTCTACTAAAATACATTGATGTTTCTGAGCTGAATGCTCCTGCATAATACTCTCAAGGTTGAAAACATTCATGATCTCCTGATCATGTGTTCTCATATGTTGATAGAAAACCTCCAGGGTCCAAAACTTTAGTTTGTAGTTGTTTGAATTCTCTATTCCTTTGTTGTTGTTGTATGTTTGTTGTCTTATGTTTCATCTTCATCTCCTTGTCAACCAATTTCAAATTATGATTGATCATTCTTCCTATTTCTATCAATCTCCTCCATCTAGACTGCTTCATCATTAACTGCCATAATTTTTCAATCTCTATCTCTATCACATCCTTGGGTTGGTACATACTCTGCCATTTATTGTTGTACTCTGTCCACTTATATTCAAACAGTTGTTCATTATCTTCTCTTTGAAATTTTTGGATTCTTACTACCGCTCTTTCATCCTTACCCTCTTGTGACTTACCAAACAACCTCTGTTCAATATCTAGAAATTTACTTTCAAAAATTAAATTCTCCTCCAATTCCCCTTGTACTTGATTCCTCTCAAATACATTACTATGTTGTTCATCAATTCCAGCGTATTTTCCTTCCTATTCCATCTTTACTTGGCTGCTCATATGTGCGAAATTTTCTCCATCATATGCAACAAAACTTGGACTCACAAAAAAATAATTAAAATAAAAAACATAAGGCCTCAGTGCCTCTTCTTCCTTTGGCAACATTTTAGTATGTTTCTTTGATTTTTCCTCCTCTATCAACACATCAGTATGCTGATTCAACCTCTCTAAAGAATTCTCCAAAGGACTCTGAAAACTCTCAACAAGTCTCTCTTCCACACCATCTACTTCAATGATGTCTTTCTACTCTTCTCCACTGTAGTGAACTCCTTCCTCTGTAATCACACTATCATACTCTGAGTTTTCGAGCAAATGCACTAGTAATTCAATTTCTCTTTGACACTTCATAAGTAATTCATCATCACTTATAATTCCTCCATTTATACACAAATTATCAGTTTGAGAATTACAAGGTTCAACAGCCTCAACTGTTGCTTCACATATTAGTTCTTCAGACTGAATCTCATCTCCTTCTTTCACAAGAAATTGTTCCTGTGTTATAACAGTTTCAAACATCAATGTATTACTAAATTCTTTCTACTGCAATAATTCGCTGCTTTTCTCATTCAAGAGGCATTCTCCATCATTCTTTACTTCCGAATATTTATATTCTGAAAGATACTCTTCCATACTTTTGACAGCTTCAGAAGACTTCTCATCCTCTGCAAAACCTATAATCACATCAAAATTATTAGATTCAAATATATAAGGTTTCATATCCTCCTTTTGATCTAAAATTGTCCAACAGTTCAGAAAATCATAAATAATTCCTTCTTCAGCAAAGTAAACTTCTTGTTGTCTTGAATTCACACAATGGTTCATAAGATCTTTCACAGATCTCTAGTCTTAATCTTCACCCAGAACTTCCCCCGTTCTACTTCACAAATGGAAACTTCCATTTCCAACTCAGCTTCTCTAATGTTTTCCAGTAGCCACTTCACTTGCCTTTGTTGTAGCCTTATCTGTAATTTATGCCACTTCACTTCCTTTTTCCTCAAGACCCAACCTTTTCTTTGTTTTTCCTTTAGTAGCATCCTTAATACATCAAGTTGTTATTTTAACTATGCAATCTCCTTGTCCAGCTCTTCTTGACTCATCCTCTTGCAATTTTCCTTGGCATCCTCCTTATTCACTATTCTTATGTTGTGGTCTCGTCAGAACCTCTGTTACCCTTGTTATGACCATCAATAGTCATCTGCTTCTCTATCTTTATGAGTTTCTCACTCACTTACTATGAGCTACATTAAAGCCTCTACAACAACAAGTCCTCCCTGCTGCCACTCACCTCACCAAGCTTTCCTTTGTACTTGTTCTTTTGGCAAGCACTTGGTTCTCTATCGAACCTCTTTGAACACTTCTCTCTGCTCCTTCTAGGCTTCAAATCATCTGCACCTTTTGTTAAGAACACAATTGTCCTCTTTATCCAACCTCTGTTAGAATTCTTCAAGGTTCTACCACATTCTGCTTTCATTTAGAAACTCTTACCAGCTTCCTTCATCCCTTAGCAATTCTACCCACATCCTTTGTGGAATTTCCTTTATGATCTTTCCATGAGCTGCAACAATACCTCTACAGTAATAAGTCTCCTTCTTGCTACACATGCCTCACTAAGCTTCTTTCCTCTGAGCTCAGTCTCTTGGCATCTCTTTGGTTCTCTCCTCTAGAACCAACTGAGCACTCCTTGCTCTAGGTTGCTGCAATCTTCTCACCTTCTTATGCTGCTACCTTCAAGACCTCTACATGATCTTGTTCTACCACTCACCTGCACTTTGAATGGATTGTTATCTATTTCTTTGCATCTGCAAATTATCCCAATATTTTGCTACACTTTATCTCTGTGTGCCTACTTTTTGTTAGATTTAAAATTTGATCACCATTCACCTGTATACACACCTTCAAAGATAACTTTGTTCTAAGTTTCTAAAAGAATTTTTCACACATAATTTCTTTGTTCTGCTCTGATACCAAATGATGCCATCCTAAGCCGCATATACCCCAATGATGCAACCTAAGCCACATATACTCACTATATGCAAATAAAATTGCATGATCAAACTATGTCCCAGGAATTTTAATATTCCTACCTAGTAAAACCTTCTTAAACCAAGGTTTAATGCTCTTAATTAAATGCTTAAGCGGAAATGTTTTATTTAACTATCCAAAGTTTAGACTTTAAAAACTCTTTGAGTGGAACCTTATGACCCTTCATAATCTTTGGTTAACTCTTATTACCTATGGATATTAATCATACCATGGTCTTTAGACTTTGGATAAACTCAACTTAAACCATAATACCTTAACCCCGCTTATTTCTATTATAATTCCCATATAATAGAAATATTTCATAAGCCACACTTAAACCTTACCTTTTCGCCATTATACAAACCTTTGCACATATATCGATGCTCCCTTTAGTGCATTCAACCTCTGGCATTGATCTCATTCCTTAATTCAATGGTTTTCACGTCACTTGATCGCTGGCTAGCTTAGCTAATCTCCACCATTGATCAATCCCCCTCGATCCATCAGTTATCGTGCAATCTCACGTGAAATCATGCATGACTAGTATCAGACCGAGAGCACATGAGAAAAGTGGTTTTCTCTTTCCATCGTGTGCTACATGTCAACCCCTCAGGTTAATCAGTAGAAATTAGAAATATCATTTACCACTTTGAGGGCACGTGAGATAGTGTTGACCACTTGTGAATACTACCCCACATCCATTAACATGTGGCTTCATCCAATCTCTTCATTCTTGACTTTATTCTACACGACTTAATTCTAGCCATCTATCTCCCTCACTCTCATTCGTTGATCTGACTAATCCAACGACTCTCGTTCTTTGTTGTTTAATTCTTTCTACATCTCACCATATAATAGTCTTCTCACTTCTTTGTCTATGTGTTTGTTCTCGCCTTACGGTATTCACTTGTTCTGATCCCGATCTTCACTCTGTTACTTCATTTCTTCATGCCTTTACGCTTCCTTCGTAAATCCTTAGGTTTTAGGAAACCTTACAACTCTCCCTTCAATGTAACCATTAAAGGCTTTCTCCAATACAGACTGTGTGTAAACCCATAAAACTCTTCTCTGCACTTCTTCTCTTTGTCCTTCTACACACCTGCAAACTTATGTTACATAGATTTACTTCTAATTCACACACAATTTTTCATTCGATTACTCAATCCACACTTTCATAATACATAATTAAATCCTTTGTATATATAAAACAAATTATTACATAATGAGTTTTTCTTTCTCTCTCTAGCTTGATTTTCTAATCAGTGGCCTTTTCCTTTCCTGCCCGTAGGCTTACAATCAAACCCTATCTAACTCTCGAACTAACTAACTCTGACTAACTCCTAGCTAGCTAACCCCCTTCTATGCCTTTTAGGCTTACATTTATACAAAAGGTTCTTTAACCTATTTCCTGGTTAAGATCCTTAATATGCTCATCAAGTCCTAAAATCTCTCAATGATCCCTTGAGGATCTCAACAACGTAACTAAATCCTAAGGATTCTCTTTAATCCCCAAAATCATGAAACCAATTCCTAATCTAGGATTTACAATATTTCAAAATGTCTGAGTCCTCACTAATCACTCATCACCACTCATGTTCTCCTATATTTCAGAACATTTACAAATATCGTCACAATACTTAATTAATTTCTATTCTAGTTTCTGTCATTAAAATCACTCAAAACCTTAATAATTACAATAATTTAATACTCAGGAAACCAACTTCCTTGAAAACACAAGACCCCCTATTTCTACTAAAATATAATGATATTTCTGAGCCGAATATTTCTACATCACGGAGAAGATCACATGCTTTCATTTTCTAGTGGTTATTGATGGCATCTTGGTGCATGATATTGTTTTGAGGAGGTTGCTATGTTTCTCATCATGCTATATTTTTCTAACATTGGCCATTGCAGAAGCTATTAGAGGTTGAGGGGAACTTCCTTGAGTTGATATGCCTTATATGAGTTGCATGAAGTTGATTACTTTTAGATTGAGGGTTATTTTAAGCATTTGTAAATTAGTTCAAATGATTAGAAGCCACAATACATTTGCAGATGAGATAATTATGATTCATCTATGTTGGCAGTGTTTATGCCCATATTCATGCATATGGATTCTCTATTGTTGCTGGTTTTTGTTACATATGATGTGATATTAGTGCCATCAGATATTGATCCATTGGTCACATGATCTCTAACCTATGTTCATTTCTATCATTGAGGAGATTGGTGGTTACTTGGCCTATGCTGCAATTAGTAGACTTTCTTATGGTTCATTATTTCTCCATGTTAAATATTATTTGTTGTTGCTTAATTGTTGACATTATGCATATATGGTTTTGTGGTTACCAGTGACATGATATGCTGATACTGGTAGGAGTTTTTTTGATCAGATTTATTGTTTCATGGATCCATGGTTCATTGCCATAATAGTTTGAGGCATATCTTATGATGTGAGATGTGTTGATTTGTTTTCTGCTACTCTATTATGTTGTTGGTTTGGATGAGAGTGAGGTTGTTGTAGTTGGTATTGTCGAGTTGAGTGATGTTGTTTCTATTGCTTCTTATGATCTTTTGTTACTCGTCTTATACTGGTGTTTTTGAGGGTTATGCTATGTTATACTGGTGCATTTTTTGTTTCTCATGTTGTTGTTGAGTTGTATGTTATTGCCATTGGTTGAGAGTGGTGTTCATGGAGAGTTTGTTGTTGTTGCTCTAGGAGAGTCTGTTGTTGTTTCTATTTGACGTCATGATGCCATAAGGAGTGTTGTTTTCTGATGATACATTTTGATTTGACCTTGCTGATGCATATGACGTGTTGTTATTTTTACTGGTTATGCTATGTTGTTGTCCACACTATGTTTATGGTTATAGTTGTTGTTGCTTGTTGAGACACAACTAGCGTCAACGAGGAGTAGTGTCCTTTCAGCTATGCTTACTTGGATGAGCTCAGCCCTTTTCCATTGATCCCATAGGAAGAGTTGATGAGGAGTTTTCCAAAGGCCAGTTGGTTGGTTTAGATGGGGTTACCATGAATTCTAAAGTGGGATATTTTGGAATTATAGATCAGTTATTTGGTTGGCATTGATGTAAACCTAGTAGCACTGGTGTTAGAGAATGCATTGGTGTTGGTTGGCATTGATGTCAACCTGGTAGCATGTGATTGTTTATGCACATGGTTCATTGGTTGATTTATCTCTAATATGTGTGTGTTTGGACGAGTAGCTACATGGTTGATTGATACAGGTACTGAGCTTATGCTAGTGAGATGGTACTTGGCTTGTGCATTGGTTGCAGACCTTAGCTTGGTGATTGTAGATGTTAGTGCAAATTGTTGGCTTGTCCCTGGATTCCTTGGTAGGATATGGAGCTCCTACACCTAGTTGAAAGTATTGTACTTGGTGTATGTGTGGATGGATTTAATCTTGTATGATTAATGCAGGTTCTGTCCTTGATGGTTGTAGATGTTGGAGTAGTTGTGGTTAAGTTTGATGGCTTGAGTGTTGGACCCGCTGATGGATGAAATTGAAGTCAAACTAGTTTGACTTGTGATGATGATGGAGTTGTTACAATGGAGTTTTGGAGTGTTACAGATGTTTCATTGGATCCTTGAGGTCTTACAGAATATCATTTTGTAGATCAAGTTCTATCAGGTTCTAATCTTACTTGGGATGAGTTTTCCTAATCCTCTTCCATAGTCACATGGAGGATGGGTCATGGGAGTGACTAGAAAGCTCTAGTCACTTGGAGATAGGCACCATGGGAGTGACTACAAGTTTCATTCAATTTGGCTTAATCCTGTGTGTGCGACTACGACTCAGAGCAAAAATTCCTTCTCATTCCTCATGCTCATCGATTGTTGATTTGTTCTTTCATCTTGTATTGTTATGGACTCTTAATGTAAAGGTTGGGAAAAGGTAATTGTGCTTTTAGAAGATGGTTAAAAGAGAATATTCATTAGTAAATGAAGTTAGTGGCTTGACAGAGTCAAGTAGCATTGAACCAAACCACTTTCATCTTATGAACAAAGATCCACTACAGGATTGGAATTAATTAATATAATCATCTTCATAAACTACAAATATGTGGAGAAAGGTTGCTTATTTCGTTGGTTCTCTTATGTGAGAAATTTTTCATAGTGTTTTGGAGATCCATTGGTGAGCAGTGCGAATTTGCTAAAGCAAAGTGTGCATGGAGGTATAGTTGTAGGAAGGACAAAAGTATGTATGGATGAAGACTATTCTTATGTAGAAGACATGTAACAAGGCCTCAAAGGATTTTACTAATGAATTTTTGATTGGAGGGGAAGAATTTTTGTTTCAGTTTATATGATTGTGATAAATTGGATGTAGTAGTTTCTCATGTTTTCACATAACAATTATGCATTGCATTGTTGATTTTATGCACCTAGTTTGCTTGCTAAAAATGTATTGAGGCCATGTGAGTTGAGAATGATGTATGAATGTGAGAGAGGAGTATGATTTGAGTTTGATTCAGTGATTGATATTTTGTTTTATGATGATATTGATGTTTTCATGTTCATGTTGAGCATATATGGGGTTCTAGTTTGAAAATTCATGAAAGATGAACCACATAGAGAAATGGGGTGGGTGCTCCGAAAAAACAAGTATTGGGAACAAAATTATTCATAAGTACAATGGGCATTGGGAAAGGCTTGTTGATGATATAGGTGTCTGTAGAGTCATAGATGGAGGTCATAGCTCCTTTCAAACAGTTTCCATAGTGAGAATAGCATCATCAACAATGGTGGCTTTTTCCTCGTGGGGGGTTTCCACTAGATATCCTATGTTCCTATGTGATGTGATGATTTGTGTCTTATTGTGCATGTTCATTTAATATGTTATGTCTCTCATGTGTTAATTCTATATGTAGTTGCTTGTTAATATATAATGCTTATTTTTTGAGTGTTGAACTGATTAATTTACTGGAGAAAAGGTTTAATTTTTGCAAAATTGCTATCACTAATTACTAACCCCCCACCCCCTATCCCACCTCACCACTTCCCCCATAGCAGTGATCCTGGTTCCAACAAACTAAAATCTAACTCCTCCAACTCTAATTTACTGAGTAGACTGGGTGACAAAATCCATGTCATAGAAGTTAATTGCATCCAAGTTGCCTGTTGATGTTGAAAATTTATTTTTTCTCAATTTAATCAAGGAAAAATTCAATTGATATTTTCTTGCTGCATTTTTCAATGCTCCCTCTCAACAAGAAATGGATTATAAACCACCCCTATCTTGCACTTGTGGAACTCAAAATTCCCTCTTGAAAAGGTCATTGTCAAAATGTTAACATCTTTCTCCTCTGTCAGAATGTACTATAACAACATTATCCACCTCTACATGCAGTTTTCTATATGGTGATACCAGATATCTATCTACTTGGATCGATCATGAAAAACAATATTCTTAAAAGGTTGATGCAACTTTGATTATCATAGTATATCACAGTTGTATCCATCATCCGACCAAATAATCCAACACATATCTTTCTCATCTAGATCGCCTCACATGCTGCTTGACTTGCAACCATGTATTCTGCTTCTACCGAGATGAGTGCCACAGATCTTTACTTCCTGCTATACCAAGAAACCGATGTGGACCCAACACTGAAAATTCCACCTTATGTAATATTTTGTTCTGATAGACTCCTTGCCAAATCTGCATTTGTGAAGCCACACAAGTTCACTCCCTTTGTCTATTTGTACAATGGTCCAAACTGGGCAGCACCTTTGAGGTACTCTAAAACATGCTTAACTACCTTCAAAAATAATTTGGTTGGCCTAACCATAGCTTGGCTCAGCTAGTTGGTTGCATAACAAATATATAGTTGTGTGTTCACAAGGTACATTAGTGAACCCAGTAGTTTTCAATAAGTGGTAGCATCCACTTCTTCACATGAAGTAGCATCCTCCTTCCTCGAGTTGGTCGCTAGAGGTGTCTCCTTGGGATTGAAAATCTCCATTCAAAATATCTATAGTATCTCATTTGCATACTTGCATTGAGAGACAAATAGTTCCCCATCGCCTTGCCATACTTCCAACCTGAGGAAGTAGTGCATGAGACCCATGTCCTTCATTTCAAATTCCCTTACAAGATCCTCCTTGCAAGATCTGATCAACTTCTCATCACCAATTAAAATCAAATCATCAACATATAAGATAATAATCAGCAATTTACCTTCTACCAAGATAAGATTCTTGATTCTTTGCAAACATGGCAATAAACAACAACTCTAAAATTCCTGAAGTGAGACACATTTGGATTCCTCTTCGAGAAAGCCTCCTCCAGTGTAATCATGCCCAGAATTCAATGACTCTTGTTATGAAAATATATTGTTGTGTTGCATGCCTCAACCCACAAATGTAGAGGTACGCCTTGGTCATGAAACATCACCCTCGCTCTTCCTATAATGCTACAATTCTTTCTTTCAGCCACCCAATCCTATTGTGGGTTGTGGGGTGCTATCAACTCTCATTAAATGTCTTATTTTGCACAAAAAAATTTAAATTCTTTCAACACATACTCACCTCCATTATTTCTCCTGAGAGCCTTCACCTTCTTGTCGGTTTCTTTCTCAACTAATGCCTTGAATTCAACGAACTTGTATAATGTTTCATCTTTCTTCTGCATGAAGAAGATCCAACACTTCCGTGAGAATTCATAAATAAAAATGACCAAATATTTGTGTCTGGAAGTGGAGGCTTTTGACAAAGGTCCATAAACATCAGAGTGGATCCTTTCAAGGAATGCATGTTCTTTGTTGTCTTGATCATGGAAAGTGGATTTTGTGTACTTCCCCAAGGTGCATCCTTTGCAGACATCCTGCTACTCAAGTGCTCCTTTAGGGAGGCATGTGGTTATCTATTGCATAATATTCAAGGCACCATGATGCAAATGGCCAAGTATTCTATGCCAAAGTTCACCGACATTGCGACTCTGCAAATTCTCCACCTTTGTGCTTAATGCAACACAGTCTCCCACATATAGATTATACAGGTTCTTCACACGAACATCGATCTTCTTCACTTGTCCTATGGTTATGTGTCTCATCAATTCCTTTCCTTTGTTGAAAATCACAAAATAACCATGGTCTTCCAAAACTGCAACGAAGATGATATTTTTCTTTAGGTTTGGAATGAACATGACATCCTTGAGCCTAAGGATGGTTCTTGACTCCCTCTAGAAGGTGACTATACCAATCCTAGTCGCGTTACACCTTCCATCATCCCCCATCTTGATGTGCATTTGCAAATATTTTTCTTCCAGGCCATTGAAAAATTCTCTACACCCCGTCATGTGGAATGATGCACGTGAGTCCAAGTACCACACGCTCCCATCACTGTGTTGGTCATGCATGCGATAAGGGTAAATTCAAGATCAAACTATGAAGCTAAGGCTTCACCTGTTGATCCTCCCGAGGTCTTCTTGCTTGCCATTTTGTGTGGACACTTCATGACAATGGAAGCATTTAACTTTGGACAAATCTTTCTTCGTACCCCCTTGACTGGACTATGGTTTACCTTTCCATCCAATGAAATTTTTTCTTCATCCCCACCCTTGTATGAAGTCCTATCTCTGGTATTCCTCCTTATTTCATGATATACAAAATCAAACCATAAGAGCTCCCAATTCAGTAGTTTATCCCTCTCGTTCATAGAATATTGATAGCTATGCGAGCTCTTGGGATGTCCCAGAAGGGATAGGCTTACTAAGTATTCTTCAAGAACATTAACACCGACCCTGCCAAGTTCATCATGACATTGTGTGAACTTTCTTAGATACTGCATAATCGTGACATTCTTTTGCATCTTGATAATTCGAAGTTTATCCTTGGGCACTAGGTTCGTGTGATCACTATTGTTCTTGAACAATTCTACCAGTGCTTTCCACATTGAGAACAAATTTTCTTTTCCATGGAGATTTCAGATAATGTGACCCTGTACTCTCTCCAATATTATTCTCCTCACCTTGGCTACATTTTTCTTCCATTGAGCAAGGTTCTGGGCATCATATTCTGGTGGTTTTGTAACATTTGTCTTGATGTATTCTAGAAATCCATTGTCATCCAATATAGCCTCCTTGTCATCCTTCCATGATTAGAGGTTCCTTTCAAGGCATACTTAGCCTTAGTCCATTGAAGGCCATCTTCTTAACTCTGAAGAAAACTTGCTGCACTAAACTCCAAATTCGAACCTCCTGAGAAAAAAATTTGAAATTCTTGCTCTAATGTGAGTCCTACTCCGATAACATGTAGAAATTACGATGTAGATTTGCAACTACTTATGAAGTTTTAATGAAACTAATAAGACACAAACCTACTCTACTTCTCTACGGAAATTAATTTATAATTTATAACAAAAATCTCACACTTGCAATATTAAATCACACATTAAAATAGCATATTTGCCGGGGAAAGTAAACGGCTAAAACCCCCAATGTGTTCTTGTATTAATTTGATGAATAGAGACATATTAAAATTTCATTTCTCAACTTAGAAAAGCTTGCAAGTCCATAAGCTATATGTCTGCTCATTGAGAAGCTCTAGCCCAGACTTAGCCAATTTATGCCTTTGCTTGAGATCCTATTTCCTTGTGTTATTCCTTGAGAAATTAGGCCCCTATTATTTAGGAATTTCTCCAAAAATGGATTGCACAATTCTTTATTTTTATCATCTAACTGCATCCAACACATGTACACTCAGTACTAGTCTACAACTGATGTACACTACCTTGGTATCTCCACCAAGCCCCAAGAACTCGAATTCTATGCATGGAGGAGCTATTTTGGGCTGATTGATTAGTTAACTAGATGATCACTGAGTTTTACTGAAATTCCACTGCTGAACTAACCTTCCACTAGTTCCTCCAAAAGTTGGAACTAGTTTAACTTAAAACAACTTGAGATAAATGACGTTGATTGCTACAAATTAGCAATCAAACATGCTAACTAAACTCTAACTCCTCCAACTTGAATTTATTGAGTAAACTAGGTGACACAAGCCATGAAACACAAGTTAACTACACCCAAGTTGTCTGATGATGTAGAAATTCAATTTTTTCTCAATTTAATCAAGTCAAAATAAAATTGAGAATATTTCGTTGCATTTTTCAACAAATTGTAAGGAATAAAAAATGAGTCTCCTTTGGTGGAGGTTCAGACCAATATACAATTATTCTAGTAATGGATCTCACATTGAAAAATCCCCCTATTTGTTTAAAATTGAATCCAATTTTTTTGGGGGATGCATCCTTCTTATAAGTCATAAAGGATGATTGTGGGCCTTTAGATCCCTCTACTCTAGGATCTCCCCCTTTGCGATTTTAGAAAAATATAAAGAGAGCTAAAGCAACAACTATTGCTTAGTAAAAAAAAAGGGACAAAGACAACAAGGCCAAAGAGGATATTAAATTGTAACTACATTAAAGCAATAGTGGTGGAATGTGATTTCTCATGGATGAATGGAAGCACCTTCATCATTATTTGGAGGAATTTTGTCAAAATATCCTTCTAGATGGAGAACAAGAATGGAAAATGAAAAGTAAATCAATTTGACTCCAAGCAACTAATGAAAATGCAAAATTATTCCACCAATTCACAAATAATAGAAAGGCACTAAATACAATATTTTATATGGTGCAAATAGTTGAAATCAGTGAGGCCTTTGTATGAACTAATATGGAACGAATGTGTGTGTGTGTGTGTGTGTGTGCGTATAACTCATCTCTCTCCCTTTATCTACTTTTAGATTGTTAAGAAAAACTTAGAAAAATAATTTTCCATGGTATTGAGTGACTCATAATATTATATGTGATGAATCTCATTTTAAAAATAACCCATAATATTATGAAAAATGTAAATATCCTTCTAGATAGAGAAAAAGAACGGAGAATGAAAAGTAGATCAATTTGGCTCCAATCAACCGATGAAAATGAAAAATTATTCCACGAGTTCACAAATAATAGAAAGACATTAAATACAATTTAGGCCATAATTTAGTAGCATAAGAAGAGGAATCTAAACAAATATTTTGTATGCTGCCAATAGTTGAAATCAGTGAGGGCTTTGTATGAACTAATATTGCATGAATGTGTGTGTGTGTGTGTTTGTGTGTGTATAACTCATCTCTCTCCCTTCCTCATCATTATGCTTCATTATACTATATTTTCTTTGATTGGAAGAATAATGTTGAACCTCACCTTCCTTCTTATGTACCTTTCCATATAAGCGTGGGAGTTTAATCCTAAAACAATTAGCAATGAATAGTAGATAAAGAATCCTTTAAAAGTATTTTATTCTCTTTAGTGTAGAAATCTATTAGTTTTCCAAACATTGTCACAGCTTCTAGTAAGTTGTTTGCTTTCAATAAAATACCTAGTGAATCTTTGGGGATTATACCTCACTAATCTATCATGTTAAGTACGAAAAATATCTTAGCTTATATGGTAGTGGTGAATGGACTATTAGACTTCAATATGCTCATTTCGTGTGATTATGTCTATTCTCTTTTGAGTGATGCACTTTCCTCATAATGGAAGTATTGCCACTATTGATCAACTTTCATTTGACAATCACCATCTCAAATTGACTTTAGCCAAAACTACCTATTTCTATTATCCTATTATCAGAGTAGACTATACCCCGCCATAGGTGAATTATGTGTCATCATATTCTCAAAGTTCAATTGATTCTATGAAGGGTCCTTTATGCTTATGTTTTCCTTTATGGGACATGGTCTAGCCAAGGTGTTGTTGAGGGGAAAAATATAACCAAAAAGAAAAAAAATTGGATTAATATATAGTCAAAAGGTAGATTTTTGGGATACTATTTTGATGTAAACAGAAATTTATATAATTTAAATGTCTCATATTTTATCTTATTTCAAAACCCTCTTATTACTTTTAAGTACAAATATCCATACCATATATTTCATAAACATTAAATTGGTCTATTAAACTAGCTCAACTACACGTTGCTGGATTTGGATATGTTTCAAAAATATATATATATATATATATATATATATATATATATTATATCCCTTGCATAATCTTTAACAAACTTCAAATCTAGATTTTGCAAACTGAATAGCAAAACCAAAAGAAAGTATGAGAATCCTTAGATATCCACATATTTCATTGAATTTCAATGGATTTTAAGCTCATTTTCAATAATTTATTCTGTCCAACCTTTCCTATCCTTAGTTATCCACATATTTCTTGAATTTCCATGGATTTTAGGCTCATTTTCAATAATTTATTCTGTCCAACACTTCCTTAGCTTTTGTTACATATGATTCTACATAAGGCGAGCCTTTTACGGTTATGGTTGTTGCATAACATCTGAGACTACTTCAGTTGGTCTAAACCAATAAACATCATCCCATTTGGATCGGAGCATAAAGTCTCTGGATTCAATCACCCTCTTTGATTTTGCCTTCTCATGCATACCATTTTCATGTACATCCCTCAGTTTTGTTTCTTCATGCACACAGTTTGGTTTACCCTCTTCTGCAGGTACAGGTGACTGAATACGTCCATATTCTGACTTCAACTGTTCATGTTCTGACGTAAGTTGCTCAAGCAGAATATCTTTCGATTCAAGAACCGTGCTGAGAGAGTGGGAAGAAATGTCGAGTTCCCTGATTTTTTGGTGAAGATACACATTTTCTTCCAAAACCATTGTACATTTGTTCAATTCAGTCACTAAAGTATTGTTTAACTCCGCCAGGCAAATATTTTCCTTGACAACATCTGAAAATTGATACTGTAAATCAGTTAATATACCCTCTTTCTCCTCCGCAATTTGCCTATAAAATTCAAGATCTGTGGTGAGCGAATCCAAAGCTATTTTCAACTCCTCTATTCTGCCGCTAAGCTGTACCACTTCTTCGTCTAATACCGAATTTCTTCTCTCCAGCTCAGCATTCTTCTCATCAAGGAATATTTTTTCCTCTGAAATTTCTTGCATCGACTCAATCATGTTTCGCTGTTCTTCGTTCTCTTTCAACAACGCAATGACTTTTTCCTCCAATTCTCTATTTTTCTTGGCCAACTCTGCATGAAGTGATTCAAACTCCTTTCCCTGCTCTTCATTTGCTTGCACTAGTTTAGCATTTGTCTCCTCTAACTCTCCAAGTTTTTTCTTCAGTACCTGAATCTCCGTGTCAGGTTTGCCACTTTCAAAAATCGGTTCTTCAATTCCGACATTTGTCTCGTCCAACTCTCGGAGCCTTTTATTCAGTTCTTGAATTTGCTTCTCAGCTTTGCCATTTTCAACAATAGATTCTTTAACTCTGTGAGTTTGGATTTCATGCAAACAACTCGAACTATCAACCTCCTCCTGTATCATTGCTTTTTGTTGTTTGAGACAATCTCCTGTTACCT
Source organism: Pinus tabuliformis (assembly GCA_031772625.1). Taxonomy (NCBI): domain Eukaryota; kingdom Viridiplantae; phylum Streptophyta; class Pinopsida; order Pinales; family Pinaceae; genus Pinus; species Pinus tabuliformis. The sequence continues at coordinate 1,565,027,815 of CM062819.1, read as the reverse complement.
TGTACTGCTGAATTGAATCTGGGTGTTGTTGGACGGATTTATTCACAGGTTGCTGCAACTTGGATGATTCAAATTCTTTGTCCGACTGTGATATTTCTTCATCGTTATGTTTGGCCCAGGAAGAGTAACAAGTTGCAACTTCCCCATTTTCTAAGATGGAAAATCTTTTCCGCCTCAAGTTGTTGAATCTGCCTCCGACCATCCTGTTAAACAAACCAAATTGTCTAAACGTTCGGCAAATCCGCTAGCAAAATCTGCCACAGAACCGCTGAAGTAAAGATTATTTCTCCACCAAACAGCCCTTAGAAACCGCTTGTTCCTTTGATTCAGAGACAATGTTCTGCAGCTACTGCATGGCAGGAGCGGTGATGCAACCGAAAATATAGAGCGATAATGTTATGTGGTATACAAAATTCAGACTTCGCATCCCAAGGCTTGCAAACCAATGTACTGTGTGATACTTATTGAGATCTCAAGTGTTATGTTATAGCCTTACGTGTCGTTTAAGTATATGATTCTTACATTTTACGTAGTTTTGATTAATGATTCATGATTGCGTCGGTTAATGATTGGGTCCATTAGATGGATCTTTTCCGTTAAATGTTCTTCATTTTTATAATTTTCCGTTCCTTAAATGTTTTTCTTTCTTGCAATATGGGTATTAATCGATTTTAGCTATATTCATATTTTAGTTTAGCTTATTTTTAATTCATTTTGATTTTTTTTAGTTTAGCTTATTTTTAATTCATTTTGATTTTTTTACCATTTTATTAGCCGTGAAAAAGATTTTACTTTGATAAATAAATTGTTATTTTATAACCGGTTGAGTAGAGAGTTATTTTAATTTAACCCTCTATATAAAAGTTGAGATGTGCATTCTAATTTATCTAATAATATATATACAAAGTATTTTAAAAAGAAAATGAAAAAGAAGTTTGATAAGGATTCTTGAGTGAAAAATGGATAAAATATTGGAATAAACTTATTAGGGATAGAAATATAAAAGCTCCAATAATAAACATTATTATATTAAGTAACACTCTTAAGTATGAAGTAGCTATAGTCATTTATGAATTCACAACCGTACTATCTTGTATCTCTTGTGTGAATCATTAATTAAATTTGATGGACAAGTATCCTCTCTAATTGTAAGTGGGGTTATATTTTGTTTGTTTTGATTTTGCGCACATAATAGAGCATACAACTAAGTCAAAGAAGGAGCCCCCCTCCAATGTCAAACCCATGTCCTCCTGGCAACTTTAAGTTATTTGTTTTTGTAGCCAATCTCTTCTATGCAACTCTAAGTTATTTGGTTTTGTAGCCCACAATTTTCTTTGCTTTGATTTTGGATGTTTTGGGCAGGTAATAGAGCACACAAATAAGTGAAAGAAGGAGCCCTCCTCCTCGAATGCCAAGCCCATGTCCTCCTTGCAACTCTAAATTATTTGGTTTTATAGCCCATACCCTCCTTGCAACTCTAGGTTATTTGATTTTGTAGCCCATCTTTGATTTCATAGCCCATGTTTTTCTTTGCTTTGGTTTTGGATATTTTAGGCATGTAATAGAGCACACAAATAGGTGGAAGAAGGAGCCTTCCTCCTCCAATGCCAAGCCCATGTCCTCCCTGCAACTCCAAATTATTTGGTTTTGTAGCCCATACCCTTCTTGCAACTAAGTTATTTGGTTTTGTAGCCCATCTCCCCATAATTGCAATGGTTATTTGGTTTTGTTTTGGATTTCCTTGTAGGTCCATTAGGGGTTCCCATGGAACATTTCCATTATAAAAGTGGGTTGCATCCTCTACAAGCTAGGACAGTTTTAAAAAAGGTTGATATGATATGTTCAATATGTGTTTGAAACTCAATGTGGGAATATCAATGCCATGATTTAAAGGGATAAGTATTAGCCTAAATTTGAATGAAAATTCCAATAGAACAATGCAACATGGGGCAATTGCACTATAGACACAGTGAGGTGTGTAGTTGAAATGAGGGAATGGTAGAAGGAGGTAGAAGCATTTATGGGTGTCCAACATAATAAAAATTTGAAAGTTTCAATTCATATTGACTCATTAAAGAAACTTGTGGCTGAATTGTGGCCTATCTTAGCACTTGAAAGACAGATTAAAAAATATTCTTACATGCAAATTCTTCTGTTATAGTAGAACCATTTGGGTCTTTGAGGATCCTCAATGCCACTTTCATACCAAATATAGACATAGGATGGTCACTTGAAGACACATCACATAATGATTAGAATCACAGGGCCCCAAAATATTAGGAAGCAAAGAGGCATTGATTGGTACAAGCTCACAATGGGTTCAAAAACTAGTATTCTTCTTATTTTTTATTTCAAGTTTTTTCATGTGGTTAATCTTCTCAAATAGTTGTAAGGTAATACACCTATCATTATGTAATAAGTTACAATAGGGATGTTGCACTACAATATGGAAACTAGTGCCTCTACGTAGAATTTATTTTAATCTTGTATTTTGGATCTATGGTTTTGGCCTAAACATCACAATTTATTTTAATTGTTCATCCTTGTCTCAATGCCCTCTTTCAATAAAACATCTACATATTAATGTTAAAAAAAATAAAAATAAAAAGGTAGTGAAAAAATGTGTACATACGATATCTGGTTAAAGTTTTTGGGATATCTAGTTGGAAATGTGTATTTAAGGTGATTCCCAAGGGGTTTGATTTCTTTTTGGAAAATAGAAAAGAAAAAAAGTATTCTTTTACTATTGAACTACCTCTTCTCTCCTCAGTTGATCTTTGCACTATAGGAGTCCACTTGAGTCAAACCAAAGTCAAAGTGAAAGGCATGAGCCTAGAGAGGATGACCACACTACCCTAACCATAGATTACCACTTATCAGCTTTCTTCCAAACAACTACACAAGGAATAAAAGAAAAATATATCAATTAGACCCCTTCACCCTTTCCCATCCCTCCTTTCTTATCACTCAATCCACACTTTATTCTCAAATTTAAGACCCAATTTATTCTCTTAATATTCACCACCTCCTTATAGGAGTTCAAAACCACTTTCATCTCATAATTTAGAACTACTTCCCTAGCATAGTTAATATACACACACCTTCGTCAAACCCAAAGGAGCCTTTGAAGTGTGGAGATTGGATTTTGTTGGACCATTCATATATGCTAACTTAGGTACAAGGACAAATTATATTGCTACAACAATAGACTACTTAGCAAAGTAGGTAGAAGAAAAAAAATTGAAGGATAATATTGCATTTAGTATAGCTTCATTTTAAAATTGAACATATTATGCTACATGTTGGGTAGCGAAGGGCCCGCGTAACAATGTTGGGGCTCAAAGCCTGCAATTTTGGGAAAGGTATGGTAAGGACTCCGCGAAGTGCATGTAGCGCGAATTGTAAATGAGTCTAGTCAAAGGGTTGTCCCCCCAAAAATAATGTAAAATAATAGGAAGTAAGTCGGCCTGCCCATGGTCCACCGACCATGGGAATGTATAAATAGAGAGAGGCTCTATGGATAGAAGTTAGTTTTTGATATGTACTTTTGGATCTGGATTGTAATGGGTTTTTGAGGAACGAAGTCTTGAAGTATCTGTAAGTCTGAGTCAACGGTGTTGGTAGAGAGATAAAGGCTCTGCAGCTCTGTGCATAGACGCATAGTAGAGTCCGCAGCTGTGTGCGCGGACCCCTGCAGCTTAGTGCGCAGGGTGGATCTGGATGTATTGGTGACAAAAATAAATAAAGATAAGTTGATTTTGAAATTCTGTGTTAAATTTGAATTATTGCGGATCTGGCTTATTTATGGTGGACATACCCATTTGATCTATGCGCGAATACTTATGTTATGAGTCTATGTGAATCTGTATCTTTTCTAGGTGCACGAACTAGTTATTTCAGATAAATGTTTGCTTAAAGACCATAAATAGTAGATCTAATCTATAAACACATTAATAAGTATTAAGGATTTTTGTGGGTCCAGATCTATGCAAAGCAAAGTGGTGCAAAGCCACAGAACGGTGTGCAAACCCTCCAGAGAACATCAAGACATCCCAAGGGTGCGGAAACCTGGTTCCAACACTCTCCCCTGCTACCTCAGGTGAGACCTTAGTCTGCACTCCGCGGGTTGTTGCCGAAAGGGCCGGTAGCTGCGAGATTTGTTTGGCTAAATAACTCTTCCGAACCTAGGTCAGGCCCATATAAGCCAATAAATGGTTCCGTTTCTGGGACCGAGATCTGCCTAAGGGATGTCTGATGTCGGAACACTAGAATCCTACAAAGAAAGAGCTTGAGGATTGGCTAGATCAGAAGCTTCACGAGTTCGTGGTTCAAGAAAATAGAAACCTGTAGATATCGAAGGAAGGGTGGTTGGATCGTTATATATACACAGATATTCATGAAATCTTCTTCGTAACATTCCCGATAGAGTTGTACAAGTGGATCACAAGGTTAGCCGACAGTGTGGGAAGGTGCAGACTAGATCAACCTATTGTGTGGACTCCAGAATTGGTGTGCAGGCTAGAAGCATCCGAAGATAAAATCGCATGTGCAGTAGATCACTGGTTGGATTGGGTAATAGGAGGGTTTATTACTGAGTTCGCAATAGACACAACCATGAGCAGAAAGGCACTTTCTCCAAGGACCGCAGGGTAGGTACATCAAATCATTGAATACTTGGCTTAAGATGTTGTTGTGTGAAAAATAGATTATGTGCATTTATTGATGTCTGGCGTAACACAGAGTGCAAGAGGCTATGAAGGAACCGAAGGATTAGAGAACAGTCTGCTAATTTCTATTTCATCGGAAAGCGAGGAGGAGCTCGTGAGGTTCTCCCTAAGGAGCACGGTCCAGTTTATTAAGCAGCACTGTCCACTGATAGCACCTCCGTCTACCCCATCACTTACTTCACCAACATCAAATCCATCTTCACCCACTCCACCTCCACCTCCGCCACCACCGAAGGTTGGGATGGCAAGCACAGTCAAGTTGCCGGTATTTAAGGGTTTAGGAAATGAGAAAGGAGGTCAGTTTTGGTTTGTGGTAAGAGCTGTATGGGAAGCCCAAAGCATAATGAACAATAAAATCAAGAAGGCTACCCTGGTGAGCACATTGCAGGACCGCGCGTTGACATGGTATATAAAGTACTCAAGCGATCATCCAAATGTGGGAATAATGGTGATCCAAGTTGCACTTAACAAAGAATTTGGTCAGCGAAAATCAGAGACCCAGTTGGTCATTGGGTTCAAGGATATAGCAATGTTACCGGGTGAAACCCCGTGGGATTTGGATCAGAGATTAAAGAGCACAATTCATGAGGCTAACATGACATTGATGGATGTGTACCACTGCGCATGGTTTGTGGTGTCATTGACACCACATCTAAGGATGACGCTATCACAGCAAAAGATCTCAACCCAAGCCGAAGCATTAGAAACCACGATGAGATTGCACGAAACCCCAATACAGGATCTAGGGTTGGGAGTTTAGCAAATCCACGTGCAACTACAAAACTTATGCTTAGAGATGTGAAGTTTGAAACAAGGATAGGTGTCGCAGTCAAAAGGGCATGAAGAAGTATGGTGTATCAAATGTAAGGGCTAGGGCCATGACAAGGAACACTGTCTGGTCTTTGCCAACTATGTGGTGGTAGAGGGACCAATACCATTTCGACCAGAGGTACAAGCAGGCCAACCATGGCGCCCGCACTCTAGTGTGCGATATGCCAAGAAGGGGGAAAACATGACATGGACAACTGTCATCTATTATAGAATCTAAGACAACCCCCCCTAGCGATTATTTTACAACTTTTGTAGGACGGTGGGCCACGATGAAAGAAACTACCAAAGTTACGAGATGTTGATGGATCAAACACCTGCTTATAGGATGCAGATGGAGGCATGTGGGCAAGATCCTGCCACACCGATAGCGCGGGGCAGATTCTAAGGACGCGAATGGGGCCAAGGGGGAATGGGACCCAAACGCGGATGAGGACAATTTATCTGCTATAATTGTGGAGGACTGAGGCACTACGCACGTGATTGCACGAACCCAACTAGAACCTGTTTCCCATACTATTACCAATTCGACCATGAAGCAGTCAATTTTCCCACGCTAATTGCTCAGATGTGGGAAAAAGGAGTGCTTCCAACCACCCCCACTCAGAATGTCCAAATGATGAAGGCTGAACCATGTGCGGAAGACCCTAATGTGAATATGATGCTTAGAAGTGGTGCAACTACGAGAGAAGATAAAGGGAAGTGACCAGAGGAGGATGCATGGGTTTGCAAGGCTCCTGCAAAACAACCAGAGTTTGACTTGGAGCGCACGAAGGAAACATTTATGGAGGCCAAGAAGAACTTCACGAAAGCTTCCACTTCAGGTAGCATGGATCAAATAGAGTCGGAGAGGGATACTTCTATGCTAACTACATTCTTAGAGATATGCATGAAGCTACTTCAGGATACCAAAGCGGTGAAGGGATTGCAAGAACTAATAACTAGGTGCATAGGATCGGATGAACCTCGAATGGTACGAAAGTTGGGCAAGCATGAGGTGTGGACAAGGTGGAAAATGCAGTTGACTGCCCACATTGGGGAAAATGAGATGGATCAGGTTGTTCTCGACTTGGGGTCAGACGCAAATGTCCTACCTAAACAAACCTGGGAGCGCATGGGAAGGCTCGCACTACAATGGTCCCCTATCCAACTGTGGATGGTGAATCAACAGAAGATCTTACCTATGGGAAGACTGTAGGGAGTTATAGTAGACATCGATGATGTAATCACACTAACCAATTTTGAGGTCATAGCGATTATGGATGACAGTAACCCATATCCTGCATTATTAGGGATAGACTGGGCAACGGATATGAATGGAGTCATCAACCTAAAGAAATGAAAAATGATATTTGAGAAAAAATATTTCTGCATAGTGGTTCTGCTAGACCCAGCCGAAGGAGCACATTATACCGAGCCAGTTCACAACGAGGACAACGACGATGAATTGGATTGTATTTACCAGATCACCGTGTAGGATCAGGACCAAGTGAATCTGACCGTGGACAGACGAATCTCATGGGACCGTGACAGTTCTTGCACATCGGACTTAGATGAAGAGATTGAGCAGTGGCAGAACCGATTGCATGAGGTAACGACATTAAATTGTAATATGATTGTTAGATCACTACGTCGTGCAACCATGGAAATAAGGGACAAGCCAACGGATGAGGATGGCATGCAAGAAATCGACAAACGCGAAACGACAGTTCTAAGACAAAGGTCGTAGGATGACCCTGCAGAGACACCGTGCACAACAATTGTCCACGAATGGAACGCATGCCAAAAGTTTTGGTGAAAGTGGCACGGATATCAGAAGCAGGTATGCGCAAGGGTTGGGGGGCAGTCCCATTTGCCAGCAACTCGTGACAAAGTCTGTAGGGGAATATGGGAAAGTTTGCTTAGCGTTCGCTCGAGAAAATGATCCACTAGGAAATTGTGGATGCCACGAGTTCAATGGGCCTATACTAGAAGGGAGGCACAGATGACAGTGTCAAGAAGTAAACAGAGAGGAGCCCAGACTAAGCAGGGTAGCATCAAGCCTCAGGAAATCAAGAACCTATGGGCACGGCTCCGGAAGAAAAGCGCACTAGTTGAGGAAGGAAGCAGCAAAATGAAAGGTAGTGATGCCCACGAAGGCCGCGCGAGTCTGCACATAAGGGAATCGGGCCCGATCGGGTATCCCGTAGAATGCGAACATGCCACGACCCTGCTATCATGGTTGTGCCTGCACCTATGGAAGGATACACCCCACACAACGGCGCACGAAGAGATAATAGCTACAAAGACACTCGGAAGGTGCTCGCAGCCCGGGCTAGCAGGGAAGTTCTGAAATCACACCAGGGGTGCGACCACCTAACTAGCTGTAGGAAGCACAGTCCCAGCACCCCAAGCAGTTGAAAGAGGGCGCGGGACTATAAACGAGTCTGCGGGAGGCCAACACGGAAAAAGGTTCTCTAGTTATGTCAGGGAGAATTGACCATTAACATCACTATTCCTGACAAGAGAGTCTAGTTATGTCAGGGAGGAGTGGGCGGCAGGCCATTAAGACAAAAGTTTTGAGCTAGATACAAAAGGATCTACTGCCTAAACAATGTTAATAAGCTGGAAGTAGAGGGAAGGGATTCATTCAAATTTACATGTTCATCTAATAACCTCTAGACGACACCGAGATATTTGAGATTGGAACCAGTAATGACCAGCAAACACTTGGCTACCAAGGTTTCCATGAGTACCATGGCGAGAACCCGAGCACGGTTCACGGAAGAACTATACTCAACCCAGGAGGTGCTAGATGAAGCCGCTGCGGTCCCCGAAGTCCCAAAATCCCCACACACACCATGGTCTTGGAAAAATAAGCAGCCAATGGGGCCAGTCAGGATATCACCAAGGTTCAATAAGCTATCAAGAGTTGAAAAGGGCAAAGCAATCACCACCAACCCTGAGGAGGATGATGAAGATTTGCAAGCTTTGATTGATCAAATTGACGCATAAGATGAAGATGAAGAAGATGCTTTCCAAATCCTGTCACGACACTCATATATTCCCATGCATCGGCATGGTCAAGCTACCAAAGGACGTGGACACTACAAAGAATACGCTCCAAACCCCACTTCTTCCGGATGAGATAAGGTTCGATGGGCTGCCGCTGGGCCGAGTCCTAAGTATCAAGTTCGAAGATTGGGACCTTGCAGATAGTGACAAGTTCCTCGAATTGGCCGAAGACAAATTACTGCTGCGGAAGTGGTTACTAGGTGTGGAGAAGGCGAGGTTACTCAATCTAAGGTGGATACCTTACTATCACCACATAAGCCTCACCATCTGTGTTATCCAGCAGTTACTATGTCTAGTACACGATGGGTTTCTTTGATTGGAGGAGCCAATTCCAATCATAGTTGATTTAGTACACTGGATTACCCACTTGCTGGTAAAAGGGAATGACCCCACAAACATAGCAGGAACAAGTAGCAATGTGGGTCACACCGAAATAGTGAAGGCTAAATATAAGTTAGAGAAGCGAAAGCGGGGATATGCAATAGCAAGCATCAAAGACCGAGGGGTGTGAATTGCTACCCAGTTACTATCTAGTAGAATAATGAGGAAATTTCATGCAGATGATGTGCTAGCTCCTGTCATTGCACTTGCAGAAGAGTGCACAGTAGGGGTTTAGTTTAACTGGGCACAGTTGTTATGCAACGAATTTTTGACAAACTGTCAGGAAGCACTGGACAAAGGTAAGACATTTTATTATGCATGGTTGCTACTATCAATCCTTCTGGTTGCAGGAGAACTACCGTAGGGTAGCTAGTTTCCCAGCATTGAAGACAGCCTACCAGAAGTAGTGTGCTATACTTCGCTCTGGGCTACAAAGAATGCAGCGAGGGCTTCGGACATCAACGTTTTTTGGACCTTCATGGAGGGTACTATCCAATGTCTCCAACAATCTACAACACTTGCAAAGCGCGGCCAAGTTCAAAGCAGACATGCATATATCCAGGGGCGGAAGGATCTGAAGAGATCATGGGTCATGCTTCCATTCATGGCAACAGACGATGCTATTTATGTGGTGTTAGCAACATGGCCCCCAGAATGGCACACCCATACCAAGGCTATACTAGAAAAAATGGTGGCGCAGCAGCGTAAAAAGGACCTCTAGCAACGACTCACTAACTTGGCAGAAAAGGCCCGGCAGGGACAACAGGCACCTTCGTAGAAGGAAGCACCCAAGGAAGTGCTAACTTAAGGAACCACAACATATCAGGACATGGCCTCAGACCATAATCTGCAACAGGAAAAGGAGACACAGGAACGCATGGACCATCTTACCGAATCAAAACCCATCAAGCAACTGTGTAGCTCAAAATCACTGCACACACGCAAAAAGTCCAAGACAACCAATGCTCTGGAGAAGGAGTTTCTTGCCAGTAGCAAACCGCTGAGTAATGTCCCTACCGATTCATTGATGGAACTGATCACCGAGTAGACAACTGTGTTGGGGGAGATTCACGCATAGTTGCAAGCACTATAGGTGTGATCCCCGGGTGGGGTAAGCCTACAATTAACTGAGGGCACAACCGCATTCGACTAGATGGTGCGTACCAATACAATGAACACCTTAATGTTGCTTGTAGGTGCTGTCTTGGCCGAAGTAGAGGGGGATGTGCAAAATTGGGGATTGAATCTGGCCGCTCTTCCTAGAGAAACCTTATACCAACTACAGGATGGGGTAACCACTGAGCTTCATGCCCGGGAATGCCGCACCCTCCAAATAGTAATGGAACATAAGGAAAATCTGGAGCAAGTCAGTCTCTGGCGAGAAGAGTTGATCTCACACACCCATGAAGTGGAACAGGCCGTGATGACTGCTTGTAGCAAGGTCCCAGAGTTAGCTATCCCAGTTGAACTTCCAACCACTGACAAGATTCATTGCATGGCCACAAGATTCCGTACGGCCCAGGAGGAGGCCGCGAAGGCTCAATGGGAATTAAATCTACAAATTGCAGAGCTAAGATTGAAGTCGCACTCAGCCACACCGCTGGAAATTCGAGAGCAGTGCCGCGTGAAATTCAAGCAGGATTGGAAATGATAAAGTGCATTGTAAGAGATTGCTCGGGACTGTTAGATTAGTCCCTCCCAACACTCACCACCCTCTAGGAAGACCCAACCATACAACAGGTAGAAAATGAGGCACGAGAGTTGCAGCAGGCTTAGACTGTCGCTATCATGCAATGGTTGACTAAAATGAAGGAGGCCTAGGCTCTCAAGACACAAGTTGACACCGCGCGAAAAAAGGAAGTAGTGCTCAAGGAATGCATCTAGCCTTGGATTGATGAAGAATTCACGGTCTCCACAGCTATAGAAGGAAAGGTAACACACATGCAGGTAGTATGTGATCCTGGACAGTTAACTCCAAGTGATACAGATGCATCAGCGGCTCGCATAGAATAGGTACAGAAGCTGGCGGCCAAGTGCATTACAGGCACAAGTGACGCGCAGAAATTGTTGAACGACCTCTGCGCGAAGATTACCACACCAGGCGAGTGACTTGGGATGAGTCACGATGATTATGTTGGGGGACTATTGGGTAGTAGAGGGCCTGTGTAATAGTGTTTGGTCTCAAAGCCAGCAATTTTGGGAAAGGTATGGTAAGGACTCTGTGAAGTGTGCGGAGTGCAAATTGTAAATGAGTTTAGTCAAAGGTTTGTCTACCCAAAAATAATGTAAAATAATAGGAAGTCAGCCTACCCATGGTCCGCAGACCATGGGAATGTATAAATAGAGCGAGGCTCTATGGATAGAAGTTAGTTTTTGATATGTACTTTTGGATTTGCACTGTAATGGGTTTTTGAGGAATGAAGTCTTGAAGCGTCAGTAAGTCTGATTCACGGGTGTTGGTAGAGAGATAAAGGCTCTGCAGTTGTGTGCGTGGACCCCTGCAGCTGAGTGCGTAGGGTGGATCTAGATGTATTGGTGAAGAAAGTAAATAAAGATAAGTTGATTCTAAAATTCTTTGTTAAATCTGAATTATTGCAGATCTGGCTAATTTATGGTGGATATACCTGTTTGATCTATGAACGAATACTTATGTTATGATTCTATGTGAATCTGTATCTTTTATGGGTGTGCGAACTAGTTATTTCTGTTAAATGTTTGCTTAAAGACCATAAACAATAGATCTACTCTATAAACAAAACATTAATCAGTATTAAGGATTTTCCTGGGTTCGGATCTACATGGAGCGGAGTGGTGCGAAGCCACAAAACAGTGCGCGAACCCTTGAGACCACATCAAGACATCCCAAGGGTGCGAAACCTGGTTCCAGCACCCTCCCCTTCTACCTTGGGTGAGACCTTAGTTCGCACTCCGCAGATTGTTGTCGAAAGGGCCGATAGCTGTGGGATTTGTTTGGCTAAATAACTCTTCCGAACCTAGGTCATGCCCATATAAGCCAACACTACATATAAAAATTCAATTGAGTAAGATGGTAGATATGAGAAAATAAAAACAAATGAATGGTGTAATATCTTAAATATGAATGACTAAATATCCCTAATAAAAATGAACTAACATGTGCTATATAATGGCTTTGTAGGCTTACTGCCACATACTTGTAAATATGTAGACTACACACTCATAGTAGTTATGGAAGACCCTCAAGAATTTGTTTAGAAGGGTTTTCACTATCATACACAAAAACATGTTACATCATAGGTTCATGAAGTGAACCCCATAAGTTGTTCTTACCCATTGTTTGTAATTATTCTTTCTACATATTGGATTATATGTTTTTATTAATTTATTCCATGACATGAACAATGAAAATCCATTATGGATCCAAAGACCATACAATTATAGGCTCAATTTTCACTTACCTTCAAAATACCGCATGACTCCTACAAATTAAGAGGGAATATAATCGTGGATCAATGAAAAAAGAAAACTAGCTTCCTTTCATTTAATAAGTTGATAGTTTTGTTCCTAGTTGAAAACTAAGTATAAATAAGGTATACTCCCTAAAAAATTTTAGGTCAACTATCTATCTAATCTATATCTACTTTGATATGATCTTTAGTTTCTAGGTTGTATTTTTCTTTCATAAATTATTGGCACATACTTGGGTTTTCCTTCTTCATGTTCCTCTCTTTAGGAAGAGTTGCTCTTGCTCCAAGTTACTCTTCTCTCATGTTATTGTACTTTCGGTTTATATTCCTCATTATTGTCATAGCTTGTTTCATCCATATTGGTTGAGGATTTCTTTTTTCATATCTTATTCTACACCCCATTTTTCAAATTCTTACATCAAAGGGAGATATCAACAATAGCTTTTGATGTATGAGAAACATAATATTACAAAGTTCATCTAAAATCTTCAAATATTTAACTTGATATCTTGGTGTTTAGTTGGTTGTTTGGAAAATTGTTTACCATATATGTGGAGATTGTAAAAATTAACCTTATTGTTTGTTGCAAGTTCAGAACAAGTTTAAGTAGACAAGGAGGTTTAAAATCCTTGTTTATGATGGTTTATAAAGCTTATTTAAATATGTAAGGAGGTTGAATCTTATATTTTTCTGATTTCTTTTTTCTTTGCATATACCCCTAATAAATTAAACTATAACGTATTCTCATCTTTCATTTTTTTTGTTATTTTTATATAATGAATATTTAATTTGGTTCCTCAATACTATCAAATTTCATTTTGTAAATCCATACTTAGGTACTCCTCTCTAGTATCGTTTTAAAATTTATGTTTCACTAATGATGGGTGAGGTGTCCATTCAAAACGTGAAATGTTTCAAACTCTAACACATACTTTATCTCTAGAAATATCAAATGGCATTATATTTTAGGTTTTCACCCACCTCATAAGACTAAACAATCACTATTTTCATCCTCTCGCCCAAAGTAAAAACTAAAATTGGAATGATAAAGCATTCTTCCTTGAGGGTTTATCTTACTTTGAACATTTGGTAAAGGAAAAAGGCCACTTCAATTATTTGGTTTGTATATTCAATTTATCGCTTAACAAACAACCAAAGTAAAGGATAAAAAAAATCAATTTTGTACACTTCTTGCTTGCATTGGATTATGTTATTGAAAATTTTATTTTCATATATAAAATACTTTAAATCAATATGAAATACATATTCCTAATTAAGCTTTAAGTCTGCTTAATTTTTCATCCTTCCTTTTTTATTATTTTTTCCATGTCTTTTTAAACAATAAAATTGAAAAAAATAAATAATAACTTCATTCTTACTAACATTAATTATCTTATATTGGCTAACATTATTTGGTAGTGAATTAGCCTTATTATTTGAAAGCTTTTGTCTTAAATCCATCGGTTATTTACCATACTATTTGTTACCTTCCAGTTGTTAAAAGTAATTTCTATACTTCTTCTTTCAAGGTTAAAAAATGCATATTCCTTCTTACATCTCTTAAACCTATTGAAATTTATGAAGGATCAATTAGAATGAGTTTTTCCATACCAAACAATATTATTCATCTCATGTGGCATGCTTCACTCAACATAATCTCACCCCTTTGGTATTTAGTTTATTTTGGAATCCTTTGATTTCCTTCCCTCCTCAAAGGAGAGTTTATTTTTCTATTAATTTTCAATATTCCTCCTTCAAGGAAAATTTCCTCTCTCTTTCCAAGCTTCCTCCTCAAACAAAGTATATTTCTTTTCATCGTATCCTCTTTTAGAAAAATAATGTTGGAATGGTACTTTTTCAAGTTATTTTCAATCCCTTCACTAATATTGGAACACCACCCTCTCACTTTATATTTAAATTACATTTAAACATTTTTCCTTGGGAAAATATTTTTCATACCGACCTTCTTTCTTAAGGGAAAGATCTCCTCTTTCACCACATAAAATTTAAAATTAACTACTTTATAAATTAGTTCTCATGTTAGGCTTTTGCCTTGGTTCCATGTAGTTTAGTTCTACCTATATTCTCTCTCAAGTAAATTCCCACATCCTTTATCAAATGTGAAAAATTCACCAAATTTCCTCCAAAAATCAAAGGATCTCAACTTTAAATAGGCCCTTATGTCTCCCATGAGGTTCCCATATCTTTTATACATTATCCTTTCAGGTGTGTTTCCACCTTATATTCCCTTGGTCATGAATGGACATATTTTCCTATGTTTGTTGGAATACATGTCTTAAAACATTTCATAATATAGAAATTTGTATGGCTAACTATCACCACTCAAGATGGAGTTCCCATAATGCATTCTCAACTTATAATTGTGTATCCTCTTACAGTGTGAGTTTATCAACCTAGCCCTACTATATATGTTTTGCTGAAGTATTTGACCCAATCTATGGTGCCTAAAATAATGACTATGACCCTACGAATCCTTCAACTCAATATTCTATCTAGCCTCCCAACCTCAACCAACTTATGGAATGCCTTATTCACTTTGTCCCTCCACTAGATCTGGCCCTCAAACCACTCCATCTCCTTTCGGAGCTACCCTTAATTAGTAGAAACCTAACAATGGAATTACTCATTTTCAATAACCTAATAAAACTATACTATACATCAAACCTAATTTCAATATCCCAACTCCACTTGGAAAGGAAAAACAAACTCTCAAAACAATGAACTCTTTACTACCAACCAAGTTGACTTTCCCAACTTTAATGAATATACTCATACTGTATTACCTAATAAACACAACCACCTATAAACAAAACACAAGTTATTCATATTTTGAGTGTTACTCAAGGTGATTGTTTTAATATGCCACTCCATAATGAAAATTTTGGTCCAATTGAATGTTGATGAAAGTAGTTAGGGAAAGTACTTATGCACAGGCCTAAGTTTCTAGGCACGTGCAAGTAGCTAATTAACCCTTAAGCTTAACTATTACTTCAATGATTAAAGTAATTAGATTTTATAAGACAAATTAAGTTAATAAAATTAAATTGAAATATTATTTCCATTAGTAAGTTAAATGAATCTCAAACATTGACCTAAAGTAATGTTGAGAAATAATCTCAATTATCAATCACCTTAAAGATTAGGATTGTGGATTCAATCAATAACTAAAGATGATAAAAGGAAGGCTAGCTTAAGGGATAAGATGCATATTGTGTATGAGACATAGTGAGATAGTGAGACCTCAATGATTGGGTGGAGAAGTACTCTCATCCAATTGTGTATGGTTCGAGGAATAGTGCAAGGGGAAACAAGGGAATAATTTAGATTAACCAGCAAATCAAAGGATAGTTCAATGGTTTGATTAGTTGAATTAATTACAAGTTCTTATTATATTGGTATTTTTCCTCATTGGGACATTATACCATGAAGGAAGCCCTTATATATATTATAAGCTTCAATTAATAAAATGACAAATTATTAAGGGAATAAATTTTGTGTTCATGTGACTGAGATTAGAGGTTTTAATCTTCTTCTACTCTTATATTTTGTCACATGTTAAAATCTGAGCTACCTTTTTATTTATTCAATATATAGAACATGGTAAGAAGTAATTAACCAATTTGTTAGAATTATAAATAGTAACATGATATAAGAGCATATCATCTAAAGAACTATAATTCTCTCAGAATTGCACATACATCCAAATACATAGAGGTTCAAAATAAATTATAGGTACATAAGGGCCATATGATGATTACCATGCGCAACTATTTGTTGTAGATATAAAGAAAGCATAAGATTCAGTCATACGTGCCCATGAAAATAGTTGTACATATAGGTCAAAAACAATGATTCATCTGAATTTATGAAGGGAACACATTTATATATATATTTATAGCCAAAACACAAAGATACATTGAAACTTCACTTCTATTAGTAAATGGAAAATGTTGAAACTATACATGTAGAATGAAAACAAACTAGCTCAAATGGTGGTAGCTTACCTTTGTTAGGGTCCCACCCTAACCCCCTTATTTATGTAGTGGGATCGAGTCATAGTAAAGAGTCAATAAAGCCCATATTAATAATTGTAAGTGGTTAACCCGCAATTAATGATGGGACCACAGTTAGTTGCAAATCAGCCATGGTATTAGATAGATGGTATTAATAAAACCCATGGTACTGATCCATGGTATTGCATGTATGAGTCATATATAAAGGATAGGACTCCCTGCGAGGAGCATCGTGTCTTATTTTTGAATCGAACTCTGCTTTATTGGAGGTTGCCCCCTCGAAGAGGCCAGTGAACATTGCTTTCTAAATAATAAAATATTTGTTGTTGTCTCTCACTATTCTATGTTCTGGGTATCTTTCTTCGCATATTCTGTATTTGGGTATCATTTTGCAGCTTAGGAGCATAACAAGTGGTATCAGAGCACTTTCCAAGGCCGGTGGGATCTCCATTTCTTAGCAAACTTTTTTTTGGCTAGAGACGTGTTCCGGTGTCTTTAAACCAGGGGATCTGTCATTGAGCGCATAAACCTGCAGATTTGGGGAGGCATGCACGCAGGAAATACAAGAGGTGGTCACGCTTGTTGGACTCCCTTGTAACCCCTATGTGTACCCCTTCGAGTAGTAGCGCATTAGACAGAACCGCGTACGGACTGTCTTCCAAGTACCTTCTGGGTATATCAGAAGCCCCTTAGCTCCTCTGCAACCTCGCCATAGATAAATTGTCAGCCGTCTTGCTGCTACAGTACACCGAGAACAGCACTCGGAGAGATTACTCACCCGTACGATAGGGTAGTCGGGTTGTACGGCTAAGGGTACGGTTGAACCTCCTTAGTTAGAGACCTGAAACATTTTGTCGAGTACTACTATCAGACCCTTATGTATATTGCGATCTGTAGCACCTGACACTCCTCGAGACCATAGTTCCCTTTTCTATCTTGGGATCACGCATCATCTCTTCCAGATCCGCTCACGCAAAGGGGTGCAACAGCAACAGACATTAGTCCCACAGTTCTGAGTTAGTAGACCAGCCATTCCGATCTATTAGATCCATTAGATCCACAGCAGCAATCTATTCCGCCGCTCAGAGCTATCCGATCCGCCATTCAGATCTCTCAGATCCACCGGACCTGAGTAGTTGTGTGGGGTTCCTATACCGGGGCATGATTTTCGCAGGACTTTTGGCAACATTGACATTTTGAGGATTCGGTTACTGGAGTATTCCTAAAGGAGTAAAACTCCGTTAGCCCATCAGAATCAAGACGACGAGCTGAACACGGTGGTACCATTCAATTCTTAGTGAAAATTTTTTTGGGCGGTCCCAAATTTCAAGAACATTAGGTCGGTGCATGGTAGAAACTAGAGCTCAAGCTATGGCCAACGAGAGGATGGACAAACTTGAACAATCCTTGCAATCCCTCCAAATTCAGCTTGACAGACTAACTAGCATAATCCCGAAGGGCAAGGAGGAAGCCCACAAGGAGGTGTATATTGGCAATGGACACAGTGAGGGTGAGTCTAGCCACTCTCTTCACCTCTGGGGCCCCCACCAACAATCCCATCCGCGACCTCCCAAGTTGGATATGCATAAATTTGATGGTTCTCACCCAGCAGCATGGATAGCACAAATGGAGCAGTATTTCAATCTGAATAACATCTTAGATAATGAGACTCAGCTTATGGTGGGGAGCATGTACTTGGACAATGAAAGGTGGGAATGGTGGGAATGGCATCAATGTTGCAATGGAACTTTTGTGACTTGGACCACCTTCAAAAAAGCTCTTACAGAACGCTTTGACTAGGAATCTTCTTTTTTGGGTCATCTTACTAAGCTTCGACGGACTGGCACAGTGGATGAATATGTTACAGCCTTTGAAGCCTTATCCTTCCACACTAGAGGTCTCACAGATGTGTTCTACATGGAATGTTTTATCAACGGTCTTAAAGAAGCCATAAAAGCCCACGTCCTACTGCACCACCCTCCCACATGGACGGAGGCTTGCAAGGTAGCTCATAATGTGGAACGTGCATTATCATCCCAGTACAGTCGCCCAAATTTCACCGCTAAGGGTCACCCCCCACAGGCTCATAGGACGACTCAAACACTTAAGGTTCAAAAGGTGTCACCTGCAGAAATGGCTGAAAGAAGAAAGCAAGGATTATGTTACTACTGTGATGAAAAATACTCCCCTGGTCATAAATGTGAGCCCAAATTTTTTCAAATTGATGCCACTGATTACAACTCATCGGAGGAAGATCCACCATTGGAGGAACATGAAGCGGTAGAAGAGGACAACCAAAAGGACAATGTCCCTGATGAACCAGTTATTTCGTTGTATGCTTTGGCAGGGATTTCTTCACCTCAAACTCTCAAAATCAGAGGTTTTATTAAACATTGCCCAGTAGTAGTCTTGATTGATAGTGGAAGTACACATAATTTCATCCATCAAAAAGTCGCGGAAGCAGTGCATTGTTTTGTACGAGTAGTTTCTAACTTCCAAGTCCAAATTGCGGATGGGGGCACAATGAAATGTGAAGGCCGCTGTGAAAATGTCAAACTTCAAATGGGGGATTATCAGTTGAAGACCCACATGTTTTCCATACAAATGGGAGGGTGCAACATTGTCCTCGGTGCTAAATGGCTTCGCACTCTTAGGCCAATCACAATGGATTTCCAGGAGTTATATATGAGTTTTAAGCAAAACAACTCCACACATACCCTCCGTGGACTCTAGGCGGGAGATCCCTCTATCATCAGCTTGCATAGGATGGAAAAATTGCTAAAAAAGGGCCATCATGGAGTTATAGCTCAATTTAATGCCATCCAAGCAGTCGAAACCAAGTCTCTGCCGATTCATCCTGAGATGCAATAGATTTTAAATAACCATCTGCCGGTCTTTGACAAGCCTCATGAGCTTCCACCCTCGAGAGGGGAACATGATCATAGCATCACCTTGGTTCCAGGGGCCCAACCCCCGAATGTGCACCCATATAGATATCCGTTCACCCAAAAGAATGAAATAGAAAAAATAATCAAGGAACTTTTGGAAGCAAGTGTCATTCGCCCCAGCATTAGACCTTATTCATCACCGGTGGTCATGGTGCTCAAGAAAGATGGGGAGTGGCGAATGTGTCCAGAATTCAGGGCCCTCAATAAGTTGACAGTCAAAGATAAATTTCCCATCCCGATGGTTCATGATTTCCTGGATGAACTCAATGGGGCTCAATTCTTCACTAAGCTGGATCTTCGCTCAGGCTACCACCAAATTCGCATGAAGGAAATCGACATTCCAGACTGCTTTCTGAACTCATGAAGGCCATTATGAGTTCCTGGTCATGCCATTCGGTCTTTGTAATGCCCCATCTACTTTTCAGAGCCTTATGAACCACCTTATCAAACCATATCTCAGGAAATGTGTCCTTGTCTTTTGCGATGACATCCTCATCTATAGTTGCACTTGGGCCGCACATCTTCAGCATGTAGATCTACTCTTGCAACTGCTCCGCAAGCATAAATTATTTGTTAAGATGTCCAAGTGTTCGTTTTTCATGGAAGAAGTTGAGTATTTGGGCCACATTGTGGGGCGTGAAGGTGTCAAGGTGGACCCCAAAAAGATCCAGGCAATGCAGGATTGGCCTCAACCTAAGACCTTGAAGAGCCTGAGAGGATTTTTGGGTCTCACAGGCTATTATCACAATTTGTCCGCAATTATGGTTGCATAGCGAAGCCCATCACTCAACTCCTGAAGAAAAATTCATTCTTCTGGAATGAGGACGCACAGCAGGCATTTACAGCTCTCAAAAATGTCATGTGTTCCACTCCAGTCTTAGCACTCCCTGACTTCACCAAATCTTTTGTCATTGAATGTGATGCTTCGGTTAAGGGTATTGGGGCGGCCTTAATGCAGGAAGGGCGACCTTTGGTCTTCACAAGCTAACAACTAAGTGGGAAGAATCTGGGCCAATCTACATATGAGAAGGAAATGATGGCCATTTTACATGCAGTAGAGACCTGGCAACCTTACTTATTGGGGCGACGTTTCCAAATCCGCACAAACCATCACAGTCTTAAATATTTTTTGGAGCAATGCATATCCTCCCCACAACAAAATAAATAGCTCACCAAAATGTTGGGATATGATTATGAGATCATTTACAAGAAAGGGCAAGAAAATAGTGTAGCAGATGCATTATCTCGCCAATTTGAGGAGGGAAGTACCCTGCTAGCAATTTCCCTTCCCATTCCAGAATGGATTGAAGAGGCTCGCAGGGAATGGTTTTCACATCTCGGGCTCTCCCAACTCATTTCTCAATTGCAGGAGAATCCAAATTCTACCAAGGGCTACTCATGGTAGGATGAGATTCTTCGCTACAGGGGCAGAGTCGTAATATCACCAACATCCACCCTCAAAAGTCGAATTTTGGCAGAATTGCACTCATCCCCCATTGCAGGACATTCAGGCTTTCAGAAGACATATGCTCACACCAGAACATCATTTTTTTGGACAGGCATGAAAAAGGACATCCTTACTTTTGTAGCAAAATGTGATGTTTGTCAACACCACAAAGGGGAGACCGTCAAAGCACCAGGCACATTACAACCGTTGCCCATCCCGACAACAATATGGACGAAAGTTTCTATGGATTTCATTACAGGTCTTCCAAATTTAGGAAACAAGTCAGTCATCATGGTGGTTGTGGACAGACTTTCGAAGTATGCTCATTTCTGTGGCCTACCTTACCCGTTTACACTGACTTTGGTCACTCAATCTTTCATGGATCAGATCTTCAAATTGCATGGCATGCCCACTTCTATTATGTCCGATCGTGACCCGATCTTCACCAGTAATTTTTGGTAGGAACTCTTCAGGCTACAAGGCACCAAACTAAAACTCAGTACTTCTTATCATCCATAAACGAATGGTCAAACTAAAGCCGTCAACAAATGTCTGGAAACCTACCTTAGGTGTTTCACTTCAGAAAAGCAACATCTTTGGGTACAGTGGTTACCTCTGGCTGAATGGTGGTATAACACCAACTATCATGCCACCACCAAAATGACTCCCTATGAAGCAGTATATGGTCAACTCCCTCCTTCCCCTACTTCTTATATCAAGGGGTGCTCAAAGGTACAAGCAGTGGATCAACTCCTACAAAACCGCGCAACCATGCTCGCCCATCTTAGAGAGAATCTTCATCAAGCTCAAAACTGCATGAAGCAACAAGTAGACCAGCATCGCTCAGAGTGCCAATTTCAAGAAGGGGATCAGGTCTTTTTGAGGCTGCAACCATATAAGAAAACATCACTCAAAGACAAGGGTTGTCAGAAACTATCTCCAAAATTCTACAGACCATATCAAGTACTTCAGCGCATTGGAGAAGTATCCTACAAGCTGGCTTTGCCGCCTACTGCAAAAATCCATCCAGTTTTCCATGTCTCATGCCTCAAGAAAGTGATTGGGAACAATTACAGAATTCAAACCAGTCTACCTGAATTGGATGAGGAAGGGTCAATCTGGCTCCAACCTAAACAGGTCCTAGAAACACGAGAAAGGCACCTGCGTGGCCGCGTGATTAGGGAAGTTCTCGTCAAGTGGAAAGACACCTATCTGGAAGATGCAACTTGGGAACCAACCACTATTCTTCAGCAGTTTCCCTAGCTTCAGCCTTGAGGACAAGGCTATTCTTAAGGGAGAGGGCATGTTAGGGTCCCACCCTAACCACCTTATTTATGTAGTGGGATCGAGTCATAGTAAAGAGTCAATAAAGCCCATATTAATAATTGTAAGTGGTTAACCAACAATTAATGACGGGACCACAGTTAGCTGCAAATGGGCCATGGTATTAGAAAGATGGTATTAATAAAATCCATGGTATTGATCCATGGTATTGCATGTATGAGTCATATATAAAGGATAGCGACTCCCTGCGAGGAGCATCGTGTCTTATTTTTGAATTGAGCTCTGCTCTATTAGAGGTTGCCCCCTTGAAGAGGCTAGTGAACATTTCTTTCTAAATAATAAAATATTTGGTGTTGTCTCTCACTATTCTATGTTCTGGGTATCTTTCTTCGCATATTCTGTATTTGGGTATCTTTTTGCAGGTTAAGAGCATAACAACCTTTGAGAAGAGATGTAACAACTACACACCTTCACTGAATTGTGTTACAATGAGGCTTGTAGGCCTTTTTATTATAACTAAGTAACGAGAAACCTTAAACTTCTAAAAACATAACCCTAGAAGATGAAGTGCCAAAGGCTTTTGGGTCCCGATGTGGTAAGTTGGAACGCCAGCTTCCAGGGGTCGTAACTTTTCCATACGATCTTCATTTGGCATGCATGATGGCCCATTGGATAGGTCTATCCAATAAGTACATTTTATGAATATTGAAAAATTCTATTATTTTCATCAACTCATTTCCCCAAAAAATATTTTAGGGCCTAAAAACGGCTTTGGAAGTTTAGGACTTAAAAAATACCAAAAACAAAAAATTGCCAAAATAGAAAAATTATGTTCTGATCCAAGGGAATAGTTGGGTGGCCACTAATATCCACCTATATCTGTCATCTACTCTTTGGAATCCATGGCCTCCATTGCGTTGATTTCCTCCATTAGATGGGGAAGCATATATTGAACTTGGCTCCTAGTGAGCCACTTACCTTGGTGTAGGAGTTGTTTTTCTTTGACAACCTGATACAACTAGATCCTTTGTTGGGGAGTTCTCTTAATATGTGTGTCGATGATCTGCTAAATTTTGTCTTATTGAATGCAATATAGATTAAGCTCTGTTAGTTTCAACTACTCTATGATTCTTTATGTTTCTAGCAATGTTGGAAAGTATGACCAAAGTCAATCAAGATTGAACACTAGGTGCGGGCCAAGGAAAGGGGGGGATACCTAGCTCAAAAAGATTGTCACACATATCCTTGTTGATGGTGTAATTTCCATAGAAAAGTTGTTGAAGCTTTCGATGGGCACACACAAGGCATTATTTCTACAAATTCAACCAAGCCTTGTCTCCCACTTGAAAATTGTGTGGCACTCAATGATAATCATGGAACTTTTTGTACTTAGTGTTGGATTTTTTCAAGATATCATGGAATTGTTGGCATATGTGTTGAGTTCATTCAATAAAAAAAATTATATACAATGAAACTTGACTTTTATTAATAAATGGAAAATGTTGAAATTGTATGCATGCAAAATGAAAACATACTAGATTGAATGGTAGTATCTTATAATTGTATGCATGTATAACGAAATAATCTAGATCAAATGGAAGTAAAAAAAATGGACAGTTAATTGTGCATGAAAGGTAGCTTCACAACCCAGGTATACAATGATAGGGATAATGGAAAAGATGTGTATAGATTAGTGGCCAGAAGGAAATGTAATAAAGTAAAATAAATATATATAATTTAAGTGGATTTCTAACAGAACCCGACAAGTGTGTCAATGCCTTTAAAAGAGAAAGTGATTGCCATTTTCATATGTTCCCAAGGATATTCATTTCCATATGCTAATTTTTTGAGGTAGAGTACAAGTCACTGTGGGGTTCTTGAACTAGAATAAAGTCATCCTAGAGTAGAAATGAATTAATCCGATCATAAAATTCAATCCACTAGAGAATCATTTTTACATGAAGCAACCATAAAATTTGGGCCATATAATAGTCATGGAGTTGTTTAAAAGGTCTAGAACCATATATGTGAGGATTAGTCTACCATATGTTGAGAGTGATAGCTAAGGTAGATAGGAATGTATGAGTTATATTAGTTTCTACTGGCAAAATGTATGAAGAACAATGCTATCATCTTACATATTGAAACTAGTAGTGATTTGTGGAGGTCACTATTGAAAGGGAGAGAGGGAGACTATAGAAATATGAAAATAGGAAAAAAAACATAGATCCCTAAGATATCCTATAAGATCTATAAACCAATAAAAAAAATTAATTTTTAAGGATTCCAAAAGGGCTCAACTTAGGGATGTAATTATTAGATCTAGAGATGGAAACAATTGGTTTTTGAGGATAGGTTGGATGGAGAATCTAACTTCCTACCCTAGATTAAGTAAATGGTTAGCTTGCTACTAAAATAGAATTACCCTTGGGAGATTATTGACAAGGAGATTCAATCACCAAAAGATCCAATGCATTTGTCATCCCATGAATAGAAGGACAATGGAGCTTAGAAGGTCCTCATGAATTCCATGAAGGATCACTTCATCTTTGACATTGTAGAGAAGAAGATATCGAAAGAGATTTTTAAGGCTCTAGTCGACCTATTCCAAAGAGAACATGAGAAGGAAGACGATCTTAATAAATAAACTCAAATCCATCCAAATGTCAAGGTATGATAAATTTACTAGTTACTTCATGAGTATCACCCAACTAGTAAATCAACTTGCAACCGTTAGGGAGAAAGTGGAGGATGTAGAGCTTATAAATGTGGCACTAAATATTTTTACCAAGTCATGGGAACCATTTATAAATGGAGTTTGAGTTTGGGAGAAACTTCCCAACAAGAAGATTATTTGAGATGATTTCATCTAGGAAAAGACTCAGAAGGAGTCTAAGGCCAATGGGAAAGGATATGTAGAGGAGAATTGAGTCCTCTCCATTATGACCAAGACGGGAAAAGGGAAAGGTTCCAAGGCTACCATTCAAGGGGAAACCTCACAACTAGGGAAGAAGAAATAATTTAAAAATATCAAGTGCTTATTTTACCAAAATAATGGGAATTATGCATCACATTATCTATGCAATAAGAATGGGAAGGGTAAGTCATAGTATATAGTTGCATTAATAGAGATTCAACTTGAATTACTTGTAGTTAATTTTGAGAGGAACTTCTCATTTTTATCTTGACTATCTGCCAAAAACATCAGAATGAGTGGTTGGCGCATCAATAGTTGTGCATCATGCCATATCATATTGGATAATGAGTATGGGGCTAGGAAGGTATAGGAACATGAAAAAACTTCCAATTCATGGATTCAACCTTTAAGTGGAGAGGATATAATAAATCCTTCCAATTCTTCCAAGATACCAAGGTGGTTTGAGCAAGCATTAACAGCTTTTCAAGAGCACGTGGAAGCTCCTGGGAGCACATTCATAGAGAGAATGCACCTAGAGAAGTTTCCAAACTATGTGGAACTGATGAACAAAATCATTAAAGAGAAACCAGACTAGGAGGTTTGGAGGAAATCCATGGTGAAGGATGATGCAAGGTACATTGTTCCAGGACTAAGGACCGAACCAATTCCAGGTGGCTATTCAAGAAGTATCTTCCTTGTGAAGAGGGACTGTTGATGAAAGTATCTCGAGCAAGTAATCTCATATAGGCTTGTGTTTAGACATGTGGAGGTCACCTAATTGATGCTTAAACTTAGAAACTACTTTAATACTTTAAGTAATTTATTTTTATAAGATAAATTGATTAAATCTAATGAAATGAAAAGGTTATTTGCATTCATGAATTAGATAAATATTGACCATTGATCTGAATTGATGTTGAAATATAATATAAACCATCAATCAATTTGGAGATTAGGGCTATTGATTCAATCAATAACTCAAACCTAAAAATGGAGGTTTAGGATAAGGGAGAAGACGCATATTAAACAAAATACACAGTGATATAGTGAGATCTCAATGATTGGGTGAAGAAGGAAGTTTGATCCAAGTGTGCAACGTTCAAGGAAGAGTGCATGGGGAAGTTAGGGAAGAATCTAACTCAACTGATACATTAAACTACATATGAAGGGTTTGCTCAAATAGATTGATTCCAAGTTCTTGTTGTATTGTTATTTTTCTTATGATTTCTGTTATCCTAGGAAAGGAGCTCTTGTATAATATATAATTTAATTAATGAAAAAATAGGGTTTAAAAGGAATAAATCTTGTGTGCATGTTATTTATATTGACATTTTTAACTTGCTTCCATTAATATATTTGATGTGTTAAAATATCATTCATGTTTTTCTTTCCAGTAGATATGATCTACTAGGAAGTATTAACTAGGTTGTTGGGGCAAAAATTTAACATCCAACATGCAACCACAACCAACTACCAAGGTTCTACCTTCATCCCACATCAAAATGTAAATTATAAAAAATTTAGTAACTCTTAAGGTTTTAGCAATGGACAAAAATTCGCCCTTAAGATTCCAACTTACACATAACCTCAAATCACTTTATTCAGGGTAAAATTGTTCAAACAAGGAATTACTAAGAGCAGGAGGGGGTGTGAATCAGTAATGGTGAGGTTCTTATATCTTTAAGTACAAACATTTAATTATTTTCACTTTTATTAGTTACCTGAGAGAGTATTCATACTACAATAAACATGAGTAGCAAGATAAGAGATTCACATGTGCACACAATCCATCAAATGAGCATCACACACATATTGACATAGGTATTTTTTTTCGTGGAAACCAAAAGGGAGAAAACCACCAATTTGTTTGTTGTTATGATGTAAATTAAGCACCTACTTAATTACATCTTTTTTTCTATAAGCACCCTATAGTATACCTAGGGGGGTTAGTATAGGGTAGAGAGGGAGGTACCCAAGCGAATAATGTAATATTGGGATGGGCCATAGTAATAAATAAAGTGGTTAACCCATATCATGTAAGGGACCACAAGTAGTTAGCAATAATGTAATAAGCCAATGGTATTATATAGATGATATTGAGGGAACCATGGTAATGACCCATGATATTGTATGTATGAGGCCTATATAGAGGCTAGAGACTCCCCATTGGGAGATGTGAAGGAATATTGTATGGACACGCATATGGCTTGTGGAGTGTTCTCCTTCCTTAAGGAGTGAATGTATGGTGTTGCCCTACCTTAAGGGTTTGATCAATAAAGAGAAGAATTTATCTATATTTAGATCTTGTTATTTCTTGGGTATATTTTTACTTTCATATGTTTGTAGGTCAAATCCATAACAAGTGGTATCAGAGCATTTGCTTAGGCAAAGTGGAGATTTTTTTTAATTTTTGCAAGAACTTTTTGGGGCGGCGAGTTTGCAGATCAGATCTATACATTATGGTGCAAAATTTGTAGAATATAATTGCAGATCATGGTTCCTTGCAAAAAAATACCCAATTTGAAAAAATATATCGTCTGAATTGGCGTACGGATGAGGGAGATATCACTGATTTAAAAATCAATTGTTTTGTAGACATTTTTCAGGGTGGCGAGTTTGCAGATTAGATGTTTACATTCTGGGGAAATATTTGTAAAATCTAATTGCAGATCTAGGTTTTTTGTGAAAAAAAACAAATTTGAAAAAAAAATCAGCCGAATCAGAGTCTGGATGAGGGAGATATCGTTGATTTAAAAATCAGCAGTGTTACAGGCATTTTTCGGGGTAGCGAGTTTGCAGACCAGATTTGTACATTCTAGGGCAATATTTATAGAATCTAATTGCAGATCTGGGTTTTTTGTAAAAAAAAAAAAAACAATTAAAAAAAAAAAATCGGTCGAATCGGAGTCCAGATGAGTGAGATAGCATTGATTTAAAATCAATTTTTTTTCAGAAATTTTTGTGATGGCGGGATAGTTGCAGTGCGAATCTAAAATTGTAGAGCCTAGATCAGGATTTCTATCACATTGGAAGATATATAATGGTTGTTCCATTTCCGAAAACAGGTTATAATAGGGATTCTGAGCAATATTGACTAAATTGTGGCCATTTCAAATTTTCGCCAAGTAAGTCAATTTTTTTAAAAACCCTCTTCATGGCGGTTCAATATTTTCTCGGAAAATATAATGGTCCTACTATTGAAGAATACATAAAAGAGAAAAAGTCATTATGGGAAACACGTTGGAAATTTTGGGTATTGGCTAATTTTTAAGATGAGGCAGCCACATGGTGGGAATTACTTGACAAAAAGAAGTGTTCCAACCTGCTCGATGAAGAATTTGAAAATTTCCTTTTGGACAGATGGTCTCATGCTAGAAAACAAGATAATGAGAAATGTGTGCAGTTATTTTCTACTGGTATCTGCTTATTACAGGTTCATTGATATATTTAGAAGAAGAAGATCATTGTGCCTATACATCCTAGTTGCAAGCAAAATCTTATAAGTGTCAATTGGCAAAAAAATTGCAAGTTCCGACAAAACAAATGGAGCACACATAGGTTAATAATGAGGATGTCTAAGTTTATAAAGATTTGAAGATTTATATGGACAAGGATAATACCGCATTTAGTATAACTTCATTTTAAAAATTGACATATTATGCTACATATAAAAATTCAATTGAGTAACATGGTAGATATGGGAGAAGAAAAACACATAAATGGTGTAAGAACTTAAATATGAATGACTAAATATCCCTAAGAAAAATGAACTAGCATGTGCTATATAATGGCTTTGTAGGCTTAGGGCCACATACTTGTAAATACATAGACTACACACTCATAGTAGTTATGGAATACCCTCAAGAATTTGTTTAGAAGGATTTTCACTATCATACACAAAAACATGTTACATCATAGGTTCATGAAGTGGACCCCATAAGTTGTTCTTACCCATTGTTTGTAATTATTCCCCCTACATATTGGATTATATGTTTTTATTAAGTTATTCCATGACATGAGCAATGCAAATCCATTATGGATCCAAAGACCCACACAATTGTAGGCCCAATTTTCCCTTACCTTCAAAATACCTCATGACTCCTACAAATTAAGAGGGAATATAATCATGGATCAATGAAAAAATAAAACTAGCTTCCCTTCATTTAATAAGTTGATAGTTTTGTTCCTAGTTGAAAGTTGAGTATAAATAAGGTATGCTCCCTCAAAATTTTTAGGTCAACTATCTATCTAATCTATATCTACTTTCATATGTTCTTTAGTTTTTAGGTTTTAATTTTCTTTCATAAATTCTTGGTACATACTTGGGTTTCCTTCTTCATGTTTCTCTCTTTAGGAGGAGTTGCTCTTGCTCCAAGTTACTCTTCTCTCATCTTATTGTACTTTTGGTTTATATTCCTCATTATTGGCATAGCTTCTTGCATCCATATTGGTTGATGATTTTTTTTTTCATGTCTTATTCCGCACCCCGTATTTCAAATTCTTGCATCAAACAGAGATATCAACAATAGCTTTTGATGTATGAGAAACATAATATTACAAAGTTCATCTAAAATCTTCAAATATTTAACTCGCTATCATGGTGTTTAGTTGGTTGCTTAGAAAATTGTTTACCATATATGTGGAGATAGGAAAAATTAACCTTATTGTTTATTGCAAGTGTAGAACAAGTTTAAGTATGCAAGGAGGTTTAAAATCTTTGCTTATCTTGGTTTATAAAGCTTATTTAAATATGTAACGAGGTTGATCTTATATTTTTCTGATTTCTTTTTTCTTTCCATATACCCCTAATAAATTAAACTATAATATATTCTTATCTTTCATTTTTCTTTTGTTGTTTTTAAATAATGAATACTTAATTTGGTTCCTCAATAGTATCAAATTTCATTTTGTAAATCCATACTTAGATACTCTTCTCTAATATCATTCTAAAATTTATGTGTCACTAATGATGGGTGAGGTGTCCAATCAAAACGTGAAATGTTCCAAACTCTAACACATACTTTATCTCTAGAAATATCAAATGGCATTATATTTTAGGTTTTCACCCACCTCATAGCACTAAACAATCACTATTTGCATTCTATCTCCCAGAGTAAAAATAAAATTAGAAAGATAAACCATTCTTCCTTGAGGATTTATATTATTTTGCACATTGAGTAAAGGAAAAAGGCCTCTTCAATTATTTGGTTTGTTATTCAATTTATAGTTTAACAAACAACGAAAGTAAAGGATAGAATAAATCAATTTTGTACACTTCTTGCTCGCATTGGATTATGTTTTTACGTATTTTATTTTCATATATAAAATACTTTAAATCAATATGAAATACATATTCCTAATTGATCTTTAAGTCTACTTAATTTTTCATCCTTTATTTTTTATTATTTTTTTCATGTTTTTTTAAACAATAAATTTGAAAAAAAATAACTAATAACTTCATTCTTACTAAAATTAATTATCTAATTTTGGCTAACATTATTTGGTAGGGAATTAGCCTTGTTATTTGAAATTTTTTCTCTGAAATCCATTGGTTATTTACCATACTATTTGTTACCTTCTAGTTGTTAAAATTAATTTCTAAACTTCTTCTTTGTAGTTTAAGAATGCATATTCCTTCTTAGATCTCTTAAACCTATTGACATTTATGAAGGATCAATTAGAATGATTTTTTCCATACCAAATAAGTTTGTTCACCTCATGTGGCTTGCTTCACTCAACATAATCTCAACCCTATGGTATTTAGTTTATTTTGGAATCCTTTGATTTCCTTCCCTCCTCAAAGGAGAGTTTATTTTTCTATTAATTTTCAATATCCCTCCTTCAAAGAAAATTTTCTCTCTTTCCAAGATTTCTCCTCAAACAAAGTATATTTATTTTCATCCTATCCTCTTTTAGAAAAAGAAATTTGGAACGATGCTTTTTCAATTTATTTTCAATCCCTTCGCAAATATTGGAACACCAACCTCTCACTTTATATTTAAGTTACATTTAAACATTTTTCCTTGCGAAAATAGTTTTCATACCTACCTTCTCTCTTAGGGGAAAGATATCCTCTTTCACCACCTAAAATTTCAAATTAACTACTTTATAAATTAGTTCTCATGTTACGCTTCTGCCTTGGTTCCATGTAGTTTAGTTCTACCTATATGGTCTCTCAAGTAAAATCCCACATCCTTTATCAAATGTGAAAAATTCACCAAATTTCCTCTAAAAATCAAAGGATCACAACTTTAAATATGCCCTTATCTCTGCCATGAGTTTCCCATATCTTTTATACATTATCCTTTCAGGTGTGTTTCCACCTTATATTCCCTTGGTCATCAATGGACCATGAATGATAATTCAACACATCCCCAAAGTATCGATATATTTGGATCTAATTGTTAGAAGCTTGTGTACATATTTTCCTATATTTGTTGGAATACATGTCTCAAAACATTTCATAATCTTTGTATGGCTAACTATCACCACTCAAGATGGAGTTCCTGTAATGCATTCTCAACTTATAAATGTGTATCCTCTTATAGTGGGAGTTTATCAACCTGGCCCTACTATACATGTTTCATGAAGTATTTGACCCAATCTATGGTGCCTAAAATAATGACTATGACCCTACCAAGCCTTCAACTCAATATTATATCTAGCTTCCCAAACTCAACCAACTTATGGAATGCCTTATTCACTTTGTCCCTCCACTAGATCTGGCCCTCAAACCACTCCATTACCTTTGGGAGCTACCCTTAATTAGTAGAAACCTCACAATGGAATTACTCATTTTCAATAACCTAATAAAACTATACTATACATCAAACCTAATTTCAATATCCCAACTCCACTTGGAAAGGAAAAACAAACTCTCAAAACAGTGAACTCTTCACTACCAATCAAGTTGACTTTCCCAACTTTAATGAATATACTAATAATGTATTACTTAATAAACACAACCACCTGTAAGAAAAACACAAGTTATTCATATTTTGAGTGTTAGTCAAGGTGATTCTTTTAATATGCCAATCCATAATGAAAATTTTGGTCTAATTAAATGATCCGGATTTAGACAAGAACGCAATAAAACACAGAGATAACCATAAATACAGATATGCAGCGGAAATAATACTTCATTTCATTACTGTAAAATACTGAAATATTCTTACAAATAGAAATGGAAAGAAACCAGTTAGGGCGATGGTAGCTTATCTCTGAGGAGAGATGTGGCGGCTACATGCCTCTGAACTGTTCCGAACTCTGTTACAATGAGGCTCGAAGGCCTATTTATTGTTGAGAAACAATGGAAAACCCTTCACATCCCGAAACCTAACCCTAGAAGATGAAACACCAAATTGTGGGCCCCGTTTGGGTAAATTGGTACATCAATTTCCCGGGGTCGTAACTTTGGCATACGATCTCCGTTTGACGCGTACGATAGCTCGTTAGAAAGATCTATCCGAGTACTACCACTTTGGGAGGCAACATCGGTCCATGGACCCATGTTGCCCCAGATTCCCAAAAAAACGTCATTTAGGGCCTCAAAACGGCTCTGGAAGTTCAGGACCCGAAAAACTGCTAAAAATAGTAAACTGTGCTACAATTTAGGAAACTGAAAAAGCTGAAAGAGACAGTTGTGGGGGTCCAAATGGGATAGGTGGGTGGCCACCAACATCCACCTGGATCATTCCTCCCCCTAAGGAAGCAATGGTCCCCATTGCGTTGAGTTCCTCCATCTGTTGAACTTGTCCTGCAATCTCTAATGTGTCCAGTGATGGTGGGAAGCATGGTCGACGATGGTCCACATTGAACATTTGGTACAGGCGAAGGAATGGAGGAATGATGTGTTGCAAAGCATTGTTCCCCATAGCCTTGGTACTGCTGTAAGGACCATGTCGGAGTGGTCTGAGCTTATGATGGGTTCTGGTAAGGCGTTCTTTCTGTCGATGCAACCAGCCTTTGTTGTCCACCTGAAACTTGTGTGGTACCCGTTTGGGTGAGGAGAAGTTGTTCCTGTGTTTTGTCATGACCGTATCCCTTTGCTGCTGCTGCTGCGTGGAGGAACCCTTTGCAGGGGTCATGGATGTAGCAACAATCTTCCCCTTATTTTGGGAGTGAACCAGACAGATGAATTTCCTGGTCTGTGATATGAGCTTGCTGCCTTTCTTGGTAGTGATCAAAGATGTGGTGGTAGGTGGGGCTACCTCTGGTATCCTGTATAATGAATTATTCAAAGAAATAATGACAGCACGAGGCCTGGACTCATACACAGCATGTCGCCTCCACAAGTATGGCTGGCCTAATAATACATCACAAACATCCAGAGGTGTAACATCACACAATACCTCGTCTGTGAAGGGTTTGATGCTGTAGGGAAGGTGGCACTGCTGGCGAACTTTCAGATCTCGTCCTTCGTGAAGCCACCCGATACTGTACGGCTGCGGGTGCGGTGTAGTTGGTAGGCCCAACCACTTCACGACCTCTGCTGAAATGAGGTTCTTTTGGCTGCCACTGTCGACAATGAATTGCAGCGACGAACCCTTCACCCACATCTGTGAGTGGAAAAGACGCTCCCCCTCTTCTGGATTTTCGGGCTCATCTTTCTGGATCTTGGTGGTGGCAACAGTGGCACTGGGATCCGCATCAATGATTTGCTTCCCTTTGCCATTCCCCTTGTCAGGTTCTGGCTCAGGGTCGGAACATGCATCTGATTCGGAAGCCTTCAACTCAGCCACCAGCGACTGCTTGGTCTGACACTCACTTGTGTTATGAGTGGGACTCTTGTGGAACTCACACCACTTTCCTGTGTCCTTCTTCGACTTCGTGGTGTTGTTCTTTTCTTGCAGCTTCGGCAGGTTGTCTTGGGTCACCCCGCCTTGGCTTTGTCCTTTGGGCTTCGGATTTGCAGATCCAAAGTCTCGCTTCTTCTGTTTGAACTTTTGCTCAATTTTGACAGCGTATCGGTATGCTGTGCCGAGTGAGGAGATGTTCAAGAACACCATCTCTTCTTGGATGTATCTATGCAAGCAACCACGGTATTTGAGTACCAGATGCAGCTCAGAATCTTTGATACCCAACTGTGTGTGAAGGGTATGAAAAATGTTTGTGAACTCCGACACATCTTGGTCTCGTCCCTGTCGCAGTGTGGTCCATTTGATGTATTTGTCCTCATAGCTTCCGACAGGGTAGTACTGCTCCTTGATGGCATCCTGGAAGTCATTCCAAGTGGATGCGGCTGAAAATAGTGAGCCTGTACTTTCATCCTTCTGCTCGCAGTAGGTTTCCCACCAGTCCTTGACGTGGGGGGCTGCTTTGAGAAGAGCGAAAACAATCTTTTCCCGACTTGAAAATTCATGAACAGAAAAATACCCATCTAGCAGATTTAACCATTTATCTACAGCATCTGTGTCTATTTTACCCTCGAAGATGGGGATTTCAAAATTAACTTGTAACTTAAACGGCATGGCATTTCCAGAGTCGCTGTTGGAAGCCGATGCGTTGCCTCTGGGTAGCCGCTGAAGGATCTGTGCAAAGCTATCCATCATCGCATTCCTTTGCCGCTCGAGCACTTCTTCGAGCAAGATTTTAATAGGATCTCCTGCCCCCTCGTCTTTCTTCTCATCCGCCATGGGAGGTCGTCGAGATTTGCGAGGCTGGTCTTGCAAAGGTTCGACCAGTTCAAGCCCTAACTCCTTATATCCCGACCTCGTTGGGGACATGCAAAGAAAAACAGAGAAAAAGCAGACCGCTCTGATATCACTGATCCGGATTTAGACAGGAATGCAACAAAACACAGAGATAACCATAAATACAGATATGCAGCGGAAATAATACTTCATTTCATTACTATAAAATACTGAAATATTCTTACAAATAGAAATGGAAAGAAACCAGTTAGGGCGATGGTAGCTTATCTCTGAGGAGAGATGTGGTGGCTACATGCCTCTGAACTGTTTCGAACTCTGTTACAATGAGGCTCGAAGGCATATTTATTGTTGAGAAACAATGGAAAACCCTTCACATCCCGAAACCTAACCCTAGAAGATGAAACGCCAAATTGTGGGCCCCGTTTGGGTAAATTGGTACATCAATTTCCCGGGGTCGTAACCTTGGCATACGATCTCCGTTTGACGCGTACGATAGCTCGTTAGAAAGATCTATCCGAGTACTACCACTTTGGGAGGCAACATCAGTCCATGGACCCATGTTGCCCCAGATTCCCAAAAAAACGTCATTTAGGGCCTCAAAACGGCTCCGGAAGTTCAGGACCCAAAAAACTGCTAAAAGTAGTAAATTGTGCTACAATTTAGGAAACTGAAAAATCTGAAAGAGACAGTTGTGGGGGTCCAAATGGGATAGGTGGGTGGCCACCAACATCCACCTGGATCATTAAATGTTGATGAAAGTAGTTAGGGAAAGTACTTATGCACAGGTCTAAGTTTCTAGGCATGTGCAAGTAGCTAATTAACCCTTAAGCTTAACAATTACTTCAATGATTAAAGTAATTAGATTTTATATGACAAATTGAGTTAATATAATTAAATGCAAACACTATTTCCATTAGTAAATTAAATGAATCTCAAACATTGACCTAAAGTAATGTTGAGAAATAATCTTAGTTATCAATCACCTTAGAGATTAGTGCTGTGGATTCAATCAATAACTGAAGCTAATAAAAGGAAGGCTAGGTTAAGGGATAATATGCATATCGTGTATGAGACATAGTGAGATAGTAAGACCTCAATGATTGGGTGGAGAAGTACTTTCATCGAATTCTGTATGGTTTGAGGAAGAGTGCAAGGGGAAACAAGGGAATACTCTAGATTAGCCAGCAAATCGAAGTATAGTTCAATGGTTTGATTAGTTGAATTATTACAAGTTCTTATTATATTGGTTTTTTTCTTCATTGGGACATTATACCACGAAGGGAGCCCTTATATATTACAAGCTTCAATTAATGGAATGACAAATTTTTAAGGGAATAAATCTTGTGTTAATGTGACTGAGATTAGATGTTTTAATCTGCTTCTACTTTTATATTTTTTCACATGTTAAAATATCGACTACATTTTTATTTATTATATATATATATATATATATATATATATATATATATATATATATATATATATCTATATCTATATATATATATATATATATATATATATATATATATATATATATATATAGATAGATATATAGATATATAGATATATAGATATAGATATCACATGGTAAGAATTAATTAACCAATTTGTTGGAATTATAAATAGTAACATGATATAAGAGAATATCATCTAAAGAACTAGAATTCTATCAGAATTGCACATACGTCCAAATACATAGAGGTTGAAAATAAATTATAGGTACATAAGGGCTATATGATGACTACCATGCACAACTATTTGTGGTAGATACAAAGAAAGCATAAGTAGTCATACATGGCCATGAAAATAGTTGTACATATAGGTGAACAACAATGGTTCATCTGAATTTATGAAGGGAACACATTTATATGTAGATTTATAGCCAAAACACAAAGATACATTGAAACTTGACTTCTATTAATAAATGGAAAATGTTGAAACTATATACATGTAGAATGAAAACAAACTAGCTCAAATGGTGGTAGCTTATCTTTGAGAAGAGATGTGACGACTATGCACCTTCATTGAATTGTGTTACAATGAGGTTTGTAGGCCTTTTTATTATACGTAAGTAACCAGAAACCTTAAACTTCTAAAAACATAACCCTACAAGATGAAGTGCCAAAGCCTTTTGGGTCCCGATGGGGTAAGTTGGAACGCCAACTTCCCGGGGTTATAACTTTGGCATACAATCTTCATTTGGTGTGCATGATGGCCCATTAGAAAGGTCTATCCAATAAGTACATTTTATGAATATTGAGAAATTATATTGTTTTCATCAACTAGTTTCCCCAAAAAATTCTTTTAGGGCATAAAAATGGCTTTGGAAGATCACGACCTAAATAATACCAAAAACAAAAAACTGCCAAAATAGAGAAATTATGTTGTGATCCAATGGAATAGTTGGGTGGCCACTAATATCCACCTAGATATGCCATCTACTCTTTAGAATCCATTGTATCCATTGTGTTGATTTCCTCCATTAGACGGGGAAGCATATATTGAACTTGGCTCCTAGTGAGCCACTTGCCTTGGTGTAGGAGTTGTTTTTCTTTGAAAACCTGATACAACTAGATCCTTTGTTGGTGAGTTCTTGTTGAAAATAGCTACAAGAAATGCTAAAAATAGAAGTGCTAAAAATAGCACTGTTATAAATAGCAGTTTGGGCACCAGTGCTGGATTGAGCATCAGGGAATGAAAAATGGAAGTTTTAAAAATAGCATTGCTATTTTTAGCAGTTCGAGATGGATTCCAATTTTAGTTAGTCCCTGGACTAAAATAGGAAGCAAAATTCGAATTTGAACTTAATAGCTGTTTGAAAATAAATTAATTAATTCACTTTGAGTTAATTAGTTGTGAAAAATCAAACATGAAGTCTATGTGACGACATGCAACAGTTTCTCCATTAATTGAGGAATTTATCCATCAGCTCAAGAGATAAGGATGAGTTCTAATTTGATTTGTAATTAGTTGGCTGAGTTAACTAAGTCAAGTCCAGTTAGATTGATTTAAATAGTTTGTTTAAATTAATGTGAGTTCAGTTAGTTAATCCATGCTTGCATATAACTGTTGCACTTCAGATAACTGAATATTCTCTCATGAATAACTCATGCATGTCAGTTTAGACAGAGACCCACTTGAGATCAGAGGAGGGACAATGTACTATTAGTTGGATAGATTTTTCCTATAAAGGAAGCTCATCCACGGGGAAGGATTTATCTCCTTCAGGTTTGTGCTATTATTTCTAAGCCAAGTGAGTTGTGTGAGGTGGGAATTCACACAAGTGGAAGCACTGGACCCCAGGAAAAACTACGCAAGGAAATAGGAAGATTGGAGGGCAGAGGAGAAGGTTGTGAGAGCCTTTGACTGTCTATGAGCAGCATTGTTTGATTGCAGAGAGAGCAAGATAACTTGAGAGCTGATTCTTTTTGTAACATGAACAAGATTTCCACTTGTATGATAATATAGAGATTGGGGTTTTAGGCTAAGGCTTTCCCTAGGTTATTTATTCTGTGTTATGTGTGATTGATTACTCATTCTCAGTTATATGTGTTCTCTTGATCTTGCTCAACTCGATTAAGCTTCCACAAAGTGTTGTAGAAGTAGATCTTGTATTTTTCTTTAGTCTATTGCATAATATGTTGATCTACAGTGTGAATTTCTACAGTTCTCTCAATATGTGTGTCAATGATCTATTAAATTGTGTCTTATTCAAAGCAATATAGATAGATCTCTATTAGTTTCAACTACTCTATGATTCTTGATGTGTCCAACAATGTTGGAAAGTATGGCCAAAGTCAATCCAAATTGAACACTAGGTGCAGGCAAAGGAAAGGGGGGGATACTTAGCTCAAAAATATTGTCACCCATATCCTTGTTGACGGTGTAATGCCCATAGAAAAGTGGTTGAAGCTTTCAATGGGCCCATGCAAGGAGTTCCTTTTACAAATTCAACCAAGCATTGTCTCCCACTTGAAACTTGTGTGGCACTCGATGATAATCATGGAAGTTTTTGTACTTAGTGTTGGATATTTTCAAGATATCATTGAATTGGTGGCATATGTGTTGAGTTAATTCCATAAAAGAATTTATATACAATGAAACTTGACTTTTATTAATAAATGGAAAATGTTGAAACTGTATGCATGCAAAATGAAAACATACTAGATTGAATGGTAGTATCTTATCTCTTAGAAGAGATGTGATAGCTTATAACTATATGCATGTATAATGAAATAATCTAGATCAAATGGAAGTAAAAAAATGGACAATTAATTGAGCATGAAATATAGTGTCACAACCCAGGTATACAATGATAGAGATAATGGAAAAGATGTGTATAGATTAGTGGCTAGGAGGAAATGTAATAAAGTAAAATAAATATATATAAT
The DNA here is from genome assembly GCA_031772625.1 of Pinus tabuliformis. Taxonomy (NCBI): domain Eukaryota; kingdom Viridiplantae; phylum Streptophyta; class Pinopsida; order Pinales; family Pinaceae; genus Pinus; species Pinus tabuliformis. The sequence continues at coordinate 1,564,988,705 of CM062819.1, read as the reverse complement.
TTAAGTGGATTTCCAAAAGAACTCGACAAGTGTCTTAGGGCCTCTAAAAGAGAAAGTGATAGCCATTTTCATATCTTTCCAAGGATATTCATTTCCATATGCTAATTTGTTGAGGTAGAGTACAAGTCATTGTGGGGTTCTTGAACTAGAATAAAGCCATTGTAGGGTAGAAAAGAATCAAGCCGATCATACAGTTCAATCCACTAGAGAATCAATTTTACATGAAGCAGCCATAAAATTTGTGCCATATAACAGTCATGGAGTTGTTTAAAAGGTCTAGAACCATATGTGTGAGGACTAATCTACAATATGTTGAGAGTAATATCTAAGGTAGATAGGAATGTATGAGTTGTATGCTTCTACTGGAAAAACGTATGAAGAACAATGCTATCATCTTGCATATTGAAACTAGTAGTGATTTCTAGAGGTCAATATTCAGAGGGAGAGAGGGAGACTATAGCAATATGAAAATAAAATTTGTGTTTTTTTCAAAGGAATAAAACATAGATCCCTAATATATCCTAGAAGATCTATAAACCAATAAAAAAATAATTTTTAAGGATTCCAAAAGGACTTAACATAGGGATGTAATTATTAGATATAGAGATGGAAACAACTGGTTTCATATTTGAGGATAGGTTGGATGGAGAATCTAACTTCCTACCCTAGATTAAGTAAATGGTTAGCTTGCCACTAAAAGAGAATTACCTTTGTGAGATTATTGACAAGGAGATTCAATCGCCAAAAAATGCAATTCATTTGTCATCCCATGAATAGAAGGACATTGGAGCTTAGCAAGTCCTCATGAATTCCATGATATGGTCCCAAAATATGGTCCCAAAATATGCAATAAAAGGTATCAAAGTTTATTTTATCATTATTATTTTTCTTGCAATAGTTTTGGGCATAGGGCAATGGAATGCAAATACTTTGCATGACAACAAAGATTGATGTTGAGGAATGCAAACCAAGGTAGAGTTTTTACTAATGTTTAATGTTTCAAGTGTGGTAACCTTGGCCATAAGGCACTAGCTTACAGATATATTATATCAAAGCCTAGAAAAGGTTTAGCCCATCCATTAAAGACAAAGAAAGCCTTGGAGGAGAAAATATGAGATACAAAGAACCTGTCCTCCAAAGGTCTTCAAGAAAGCACCTCATGATTTGCTGAAAGGGAAAATAATAGAAAAGGATTCACATGCTAGAGGGAATCCACACAAAATATAGAGAAGAAAGGAGAAACAAATCACTCCCACTAAAAACTGAGGCATGCATGGTCTCAGGGGGAGCATATGGTAGCAATTTCAATTACATGAAAATCATTAAAATTTCTACCATATTGCAAAGGTTGAATGTGAATTATGTTGTAGATGGTTATTATGATTTTGTAGCACTGATAGTTGTTTTTGCTGGAGATTACTTAGAGATGGCACATGTGCATGGGGAGTGATGCCAGCCTAAGCCACCTATACCCCAACAATGCAACCTAAGCCGCATATACCCACTGTATGCAAGTAAAATTGCATGATGATAGGGTCCAACACTAACCCCCTTATTTATGTAATAGGATCGAGTCATAGTTATAGTTAAGTAAAGAGTCAATAAAGCCCATATTAATAATTGTAAGTGGTTGACCCGCATTTAAAGAAGGGACCACAGTTAGTTGCAAATGGGCCATGGTATTAGATAGATGGTGTTAGATAGATGGTATTAATAAGAACCACGGTATTGACCCATGGTATTGCAGGTATGAATCCTATATAAAGGATAGAGACTCCCCTCGAGGAGCATCGTGTCTTATTTTGTAATTGAGCTCAACTCTATTGGAGGTTGTCCCCTCGAAGAGGCAAGTGAACATTGCTTTCCTTTCTGAATAATAAAATACTTGCTGTTATTTCTTATTGTTTTGTGTTCTGGGTATATTTCTTTGCATATTTGGTATTCTTGTATCTTCTTGCAGGTCAAGAGCATAACAAGTGGTATCAGAGCACTTTCCAGGGCCGGTGGGATCTCCATTTTTAACAAAATAAAATTTGGCTAGAGACGTGTTCCAGCGTCTTTAAACCACGGGATGTGTCGTTGAGTGCATAAACCTGCGGATTTGGGGAGGCATGCATGCAGGAAATACAAGAGGTGGTCACGCTTGTTGGACTCCATTGTAACCCTTGTGGGTACTCCTTTAGGTAGTAGCGCATTAGACAGAACTGCGCACGGACTGTTTTCCAAGTACCCTCCAGGTATATCGGAAGCCCCCTAGGCTCTCTTGAAACCTCGCCATAGATAAAACGTCAGCCATCTTACTGCCATAGTACACTGAGAATGGCACTCAGGGAGATTACTCACGCGTACGATAGGGTAGTTGGGTTGTACGGCTAAGGGTATGGTTGATCCTCCTTGGTTAGTGCCCTAAGATATTGGGCTGAGTACTACTATCAGACATTGCGATCTGTAACACCTGACACTACTTGAGACCATAGTTCCTGGGTCTCTCTTTAGATCACGCATCATATTTGCCAGATTAGATCTAGTAGGTGGGGTCTGTCGCAGCCGCAACAATCAGTTCTACCATTTAGATCTATCAGATCTGCCAATTATATTTATTAGATCCGCCTTCAGATCTAGCCGTTGGATTTGGTAGCAGTTACCACAATCAGATCTGCCATTCAGATCTAGCAGTAGGGGTTCAAACACTGCCACATTCCTACTCATACTCTGCAATTGAGGGAGCCGATAGATCAGACTATTTGTGTGGGCCCCTAGACCTGGGTGCGATTCTCACAGGAAATTGGACAGAATTGACTTTTCTGGGATTCAGCTACTACAGTATTCCTATGCGAGGAGTAAAACTCCTTTCAGAGTTACAAAAAAAAAAAATCTAAGACCCTCCCGGGACGCTTATAGGAGACTTAGCCCATAAGAATCAGGTCGACGAGCTAAGCAAGGTGGTACCATTCACTTGCTAGCGTCAAAAAATTCGATCAATCCCAAATTTTATTGTGCACCAGATCGGTGCATGGTACAAACTAGAGCTCAAGCTATGGCCAATGAGAAGATCAACACCCTTGAAACAAAGTTGGATGCAGTATTGTCGTCACTCAAGACCTTAGCTGACACACTCGCAAAGGGAAAGTCAGAGGAACACTCGGAGGCATATGCTTTCAAAAACGTTGAGGGTGAGTCTAGCCATTCTCTTCACCTCTTTGGCAACCACCAACAGTCCCAGTCGCGACCACCCAATCTGGACATGTATAAATTTGATGGCTCTCATCCGGCCACATGGCTAGCACAAATGGAGCAATATTTCACACTAAATCACATCAGAGATGATGCGACTTAGGTTAGTGTAGGTAGCATGTACTTGGACAATGAAAGATGTCAATGGTGGTAGTGGCATCAACATTGCTATGGAAGGCCCGTGACTTGGCAGACATTCGCAAAAGCTCTTATAGATCGCTTTGACCATGAATCTAACATTTTGGGTCGTCTCACTAAGCTCCAACAGACAGGAACAATGAACGAATATATTATAGCCTTTCAGCCTTAGCCTTCCGCACAGGAGGTCTACATGATCAGTTCTACTTGGAATGTTTTGTCAGTGGTCTCAAAGAAGCCATACAAGCCCTCGTTCAACTGTAACACCCAACCTTGTGGCTGGATGCTTGCAAGATAGCTCGTGAAGTAGAACATGTGTTAGTAGCCCAGTCCAATCACCCAAATTTCATAGCCAAGGGTCGCCCCACCTAGGCTCAAAGCACTACCCAAAAACTCAAGGTTCAAAATGTGTCCCCAGTGGAAATGGGAGAAAGAAGAAAGCAAGGATTGTGTTATTATTGTGATGAGAAATACTCCCCCGAGCATAAATGCAAGGAGCCCAAATTCTTTCAAATTGATGCTACTAATCACAGGTCATCGGAGGAAGCCCCACCACTTGAGGAACTAGAGGAGGAAGATGAGGAAAACCAACTGGAAAATGTTCCTGAGGAACCAGTTATCTTGCTTCATGCTTTGGCAAGGATTTCTTCTCCCCAAACTCTCAAAATCAGAGGTTTTATTAAGCATCGCCCTATATTAGTCTTGATTGATAGTGGTAGTATGCATAACTTTATCCATCAAAGAGTCACAAAATAGTGCATTGTTTTTTGATAGCAGTCTCTAACTTCAGGTCTAAATTGCTGATGGGGTGACAATGATATGTGAAGGCCACTATGAAAATGTCAAACTTCAAATGGGGGATTATCAGTTAAAGACCCACATGTTTTCCATACACATGGGAGGGTGTGACATTTTCTTGGGTGCTGAATGGCTCTGCACACTCGGCCCAATCACAATGGATTTCCAGGAGTTATATATGAGATTTAAGAAGAACAACCACACACATACCCTCCATGGATTCCAGGTGGGTGATCCCTCTATCATCAGCTCAAATAGAATGGAAAAATTGTTAAAAAAAGGGCCACCATGGACTTATAGCCAAATTTAATGCCATCTAGGCCTTCAAACCCACTTCTCTTCATACTTATCCTGAGATGCAACAGATCTTAAATAACCATCTGCTAGTCTTTGACAAGTCTCATGAGCTTCCACCCTTGAGAGGGAAACATGATCATAGCATTACTTTGGTCCCAGGGGCCCAACCACCAAATGTGCACCCATATGGATATCTGTTGACCCAAAAGAATGAAATTGAAAAAAATCATCAAGGAACTCTTGGAAGTAGACGTCCAAACTTCAGGGCCCTCAACAAGTTGACGGTCAAAGATAAATTTCCCATCCCAGTTGGTGATGATTTACTGGATGAACTAAATGGGGCTCAATTCTTTACTAAGCTCGACCTTCACTCGGGCTATCAGCAAATTCACTTGAAAGAAGTAGACATTCCAAAGACTGCTTTCTGAACTCATGAAGGCCATTATGAGTTCTTGGTCATGCCATTTGGTCTTTATAATGCCCCATCCACTTTTCAGAGCCTCATGAACCACTTGCTCAAACCATATCTCAGAAAATTTGTCCTTTTTTTCTTTGATGACATCCTCATCTACAGTCGCACCTAGGTCACAAATCTTCAGCATGTAGATCTATTCTTGCAACTGCTCCAGAAGAATAAATTATTTGTCAGGATGTCCAAGTGCTCTTTTGGCATGGAAGAAGTTGAGTATTTGGGCCACATTGTGGGGCGTGAAGGTGTTAGGGTGGACCCCAAAAGGATCCAGGCAATGTAGGATTGGCCTCAACCAAAGACCTTGAAGAGCTTGAGAGGATTTTTGGGTCTCACATGTTACTATCACAAATTTGTCTGCAATTATGGTTGCATTGCTCAACCCCTCACTCACCTCCTCAAGAAAAATTCATTTCTCTGGAATGATGGAGTGCAATAAGCATTTATAGCTGTCAAACATGCCATGTGTTCCACTCCCATACTAGTACTACCTAACTTCACCAAATTTTTTGTGATTGAATGTGATGCTTCAGGTATGGGTATTGGGGAAGTCTTAATGTAGGAAAGTCGACCCTTGGCCTTCACTAGCCAACAACTAAGTGGGACAAATCTGGGACAATCTACCTATGAGAAGGAGATGATGGTCATCTTACATGCAATAGATACTTGGCGACCATACTTATTGGGGTAGCATTTCCAAATCCGCACAAACCATCAAAGCCTTACATATTTTTTGGAGCAACGCATATCCTCGCCACAACAAAATAAATGGCTCGTTAAAATGTTGGGATATGATTATGAGATAATTTACAAGAAAGGGCACGAAAATGTTGTAGCAGATGTGTTATCATGCAAATTTGAGGAGGAAAGCACCCAACTTGCAATATCCCTTCCCATTCCATAATGGATTGAAGAGGCTCGCAAGGAATGGTTTTCACATCTTTTGCTCTCCCAACTCATTAATAAATTGCAGGTGGATCCAAATTCCATAGCAGGCTACTCTTGGCAGGATGAGATTCTTCGCTACAAGGACAGAGTCGTGATATCACCAACATCCACTCTCAAAAGTCACATTTTGGTGGAGTTACACTCATCTCCCACTACAGGCCATTCAAGCTTTCAGAAGACTTATGCTCGCACTCGACGTTCCTTCTTTTGGACAGGCATGAAAAAGGACATTCTTACTTTTGTAGCTGAGTGTGACATATGTCAATGCCACAAAGGAGAAACAGTCAAATCTCCAGGCACATTACAACCATTGCCCATCCCGGCCTCAATTTGGATGGAGGTTTCTATGGACTTCATTATGAGTCTTCCAAATTCAGGCAACAAGGCAGTCATCATGGTGGTTGTGGATAGACTTTCTAAGTATGCTCATTTTTGCACCCTACCCCACCCTTTTACACCGACTTTGGTAGCTCAATTTTTGATGGACTAGATCTTCAAATTGCATGGCATGCCCACTTCCATTGTGTCTAATCGCGACCCGATCTTCAACAGTAACTTTTGGCAGGAACTCTTCAGGCTACAAGGTACCCAACTACAACTCAGTACTTCCTATCATCCCCCAAACTGATGGTCAAACTGATGCAGTCAAAAAATGTCTGGAGACCTACCTTAGGTGTTTCACTTCAGAAAAGCAACATCTATGGGTATAGTGGTTACCTCTAGCCAAATGGTGGTATAGCACCAACTATCACGCCACCACCAAAATGACTCCATATGAAGTAGTTTATGGTCAACTCCCTCCTTCACCTACTTCTTATATCAACGGATGATCGAAGGTACAAGAAGTGGATCAACTCCTACAGAACCGCACAAACATGCTGGCCCACCTCAGAGAGAATCTCCATCAAGTTCAAAATTGCATAAAGCAACAGGCAGATCAGCATTGTTTAGAACACCAATTTCAAGAAGGAGATCAGGTATTTTTTAGGTTGCAACCATATAATAAAACATCACTCAAAGATAAGGGTTGTCAGAAATTATCTCCAAAATTCTATGGACCGTATCAAGTACTTCAACGCATTGGAGAAGTCGCCTACAAGCTAGCTTTGCCACCCACTACAAAAATCCATCCAGTCTTCCATGTCTCATGCCTCAAGAAAGTGATTGGGAACCATTTTCAAATTCAAACAAGTCTACCTGAATTGGATGAAGAAGGGTCAATCTGGCTCCAACCTGAATAGGTTCTTGACACACGAGAATGGCACCTGCGCAACCACACAATCAAGGAAGTCCTTGTCAAGTGGAAATACACCTCTCGGGAAGATGTGACCTGGGAACCAACCACTGCCCTTCAGCAGTTTGCGCAGCTTCAACCTTGAGGACAAGGCTATTATTATGGGGGAGGGCATGTTAGGGTCCAACCCTAACCCTCTTATTTATGTAATAGGATCGAGTCATAGTTATAGTTAAGTAAAGAGTTAATAAAGTCCATATTAATAATTGTAAGTGGTTGACTCGCATTTAAAGAAGGGACCATAGTTAGTTGCAAATGGACCATGGTATTAGATAGATGGTATTAATAAGAACCATGGTAATGACCCATGGTATTGCAAGTATGAATCCTATATAAAGGATAGAGACTCCTCTTGAGGAGCATCGTGTATTATTTTGTAATTGAGCCCAGCTCTATTGGAGGTTGCCCCCTCGAAGAGGCAAGTGAACATTGCTTTCCTTTCTGAATAATAAAATATTTGTTGTTATTTCTTATTGTTTTATGTTCTGGGTATATTTCTTCACATATTTGGTATTCTTGTATCTTCTTGCAGGTCAAGAGCATAACACATGATCACATTATGTCCCAGGAATTTTAATATTCTCGCCCAGTAAAACCTTCCTAAACTAAGGTTTAATGTTGTTAATTAAATGCTTAAGCAGAAATGTTTTATTTAACTATCCAAAGTTTAGACTTTAACAACCCTTTGAGAGGAACCTTATAACCATTCATAATCTTTGGTTAGCTCTTATTACCCATGGATATTAACCATACCATGGCCTTTAGACTTTGGTAAAACTCAACTTAAACCATAATACCTTAACCCCACTTATTTCTATTATAGTTCCCATATAATAGAAATATTTCATAAACCACACTTAAACCTTACCTTTCTGCCATTCTACAAACCTTTGCCCATATATCGATGCTCCCTTTAGCGCATTCAACCTCCACCGTCAATCTCATTCCTTAATCCGATGGTTATCGCGTCACTAGATCGCTAACTAGCTTAGTTGATATCCACCGTTGATCAATCCCCTTCGATCTAATGATTATCATGCAATCTCCCGTGAAATCATGCATGATCGATATCAGATTGAAAACATGTGAGAAAAGTGGTTTTCTCTTTCCATCATGTGCTACGTGTCAACCCCTCAAGTTAATCGCGTAGAAATTAGAAATATTGTTTATCGCTTTGAGGGCATGTGAGATACCACTGACCACTTGCGAATACTACCCCGCATCCATTAACACGTGGCTTCATTTGATCTCTTCATTCTTGACTCTATTATGCATGATTTAATCCTAGCTATCTATCTCCCTCACTCTCGTTTGTTGATTTGACTAATCCAACGACTCCCGTTCTTTACTGTTTAATTATTTCTACGTCTCACCGTGTAAAAGAGTTCTCACTTCTCTGTCTGTGTGTTTGTTCTCTCCTTACGACATTCACTTGTTCTGATCCTGATCTTCACTCTGCTACATCATTTCTTCATGCCTTTACACTTTCTTCGTAAATCCTTAGGTTTTAGGAAACCTTACAGCTCTCCCTTCACTGTAACCATTAAAGGCTTTCTCCAATACAAACTATGTGTAAACCCATAACACTCTTCTCTTCAATTCTTCTCTCTGTCCTTCTACACACCTGAAAACGTATGTTACACAGATTTACTTCTAATTCACACACAATTTATCATTCGATTACTCAATCCACACTTGCACAATACATAATTAAATCCTTTGTATATATATAAACAAATGATGACATAATGAGTCTTTCTTTCTCTCTCTGGCCTGATTTTCTAACCAATGGCCTTTTCCTTTCCTGCTCGTAGGCTTACAATCAAACCCTATCTAACTCTCGAACTAACTAACTCTGACTAATTCCTAGCTAGCTAACCCCCCTCTATGCCTTTTAGGCTTACATTTATACAAAAGGTTCTATAACCCATTTCCTGGTTCAGATCCTTAATCTGCCCATCAAGTCCTAAAATCTCTCAATGATCACTTGCAGATGTCAACAACTTAACTAAATCCTAAGGGTTCTCTTTAATCCCCAAAATCATGAAACCAATTCCTAATCTATGATTTACAATATTTCAAAATTTCTCAATCCTCACTAATCACTCATCATCACTCATGTTCTCCTACATTAGAGAACATCTACAAATATCCTCACAATACTTAATTAATTCCTATTCTAGTTTCTCTCATTAAAATCACTCAAAAACTTAATAATTACATTAATTTAATACTTAGGAAACCAACTTCCTTGAAAACACAAGACCCCCTATGTATACTAAAATACAATGATATTTCTGAGCTGAATGCTCTTACACCAAACTCTCAAGGTTGAAAACATTCATGATCTCCTGATCATGTGTTCTCATATGTTGATAGAAAACCTCCAGGGTCCCAAACTTTAGTTTGTAGTTGTTTGAATGCTCTGTTCCTTTGTTGCTATTGTATGTTTGTTGTCTTCTGTTTCATCTTCCTCTCCTTGTCAATCAATTTCAAATTATGATTGATCATTCTTCTTGTTGTTGTCAATGTCCTCCATCTGGATTGCTTCATCATTAACTTCCATAATTCTTCAATCTCTATCTCTAGCACATCCTTAGGTTGGTACATACTCTGCCATTTATTGTTGTACTCTGTCCACTTATCTTCAAACTATTGTTCATTATCTTCGCTTTGAAGTTGTCGGATCCTTACTTCCACCCTTTCATCCTTACCCTCATGCGATTTACCAAAACAACCTTTGTTCAATATCTGTAAATTTACTTTCAAAAAGTAAATTGTCCTCCAATTCCTCTTGTACTTGATTCCTCTCAAATAAATTACTATGTTGTTCATCAATTCCAGCGTATTTTCCTTCCTCTTCCATCTTTACTTGGCTTCTCATATGTGCCAAATTCTCTCCAACATATGCAACAAAACCTGCACTCACAAAAATATTATTAAAATAAAAAACATAAGGCCTCAGTGCCTCTTCTTCCTTTGGCAACATTTTAGTATGTTTCTTTGATTTTTCCTCCTCTATCAGCGCATCAATATGCTGATTCAACCTCTCTAAGAAATTCTCCAAAGGACTCTCGAAACTGTCAGCAAGTCTCTCTTCCACACCATCTGCTTCAATGATGTATTTCTACTCTTGTCCATTGTAATGAACTCCTTCCTCTGTAATCACACAGTCATACTCTGAGTTTTCCAGCAAATACTCCAGTAATTCAATTTCTCTTTAACACTTCATAAGTACTTCATCGTCACTTATAATTCCTGCATTTATACACAAATTATTAGTTTGAGAATTACAAGGTTCAACAATCTCAACTGTTGCTTCACATATCAATTCTTCAGATTGAATCTCATCTCCTTCTTTCACAAGAAATTGTTCCTGTGTTATAACAGTTTCAAACATCAATGTATTACTAAATTCTTTCTGTTGCAATAATTCAGTGCTGTTCTCATTCAATAGGAATTCTCCATCATTCTTTACTTCAGAATATTTATCTTCTGAAAGATACTCTTCCATACTTTTGACAGCTTCAAAAGACTGCTCATTCTCTACGAAACCTATAATCACATCAAAATTATTAGATTCAAATATATAAGGTTTTACTTCCTCCTTCTAATCTGAATTTGTCCAACAGTTCAGAAAATCATCAATAATTCCTTCTTTAGAACAGTAAACTTCTTGTTGTCTTGAATTCGCACAATGGTTGATAAGATCTTTCACAGATCTCCAGTCTTCATCTTCACTCAAAACTTCCCCCTGTTATTCACAAATGGAAACTTCCATTTCCAACTCAGCTTCTCTCACATTTTCCACTAGCCACTTCTCTTGCCTCTATTGTAGCCTTCTATGTAACTTATGCCACTTCACTTCCTTATTCCTCAAGACCCAACCTTGTCTTTGGTTTTCCTCTAGTAGCATCCTTAATACATCAAGTTGTTCTTTTAAGTCTACAATCTTCTTGTCCAGCTTCTCTTGACTCATCCTTTTTCCATTTGCCTTGGCATCCTCCTTCTTCAATTTTCTTCTATTGTGGTCTGCTCAGAACCTCTGTTACCTCTATTGTGACTATTAGTAGTCATCTTCCTCTCTATCTTCATGAGTTCCTCACTCACTTACTATGAGCTGCATTAAAGCCTCTATAACAACAAGTCCTCCCTGCTGCCACTTACCTCACCAAGCTTTCCTTTGTACTTGGTCTTTTGGCAAGCACTTGGTTCTTTATTCTCTTGAACCTCTTTGAGCACTTCTCTCTACTCCTTCTAGGCTTCAACTCATTTGAACCTTTTGTTAAGAAAACAACTGTCCTCTTTATCCACCCTCTGTTGGAATTCTTCAAGGTTCTACCACATTCTGCTTTCATTCAAAAACTCTTACCAGCTTCCTTCATCCTTTAGCAATTCTGCCCACATCCTTTATGGAATTTCATTTATGATATTTCCATGAGCTACAACAATACCTCTGCAGTAACAAGTCTCCTTCTTGCTACACATGCCTCACTAAGCTTCTCTCCTCTGAGCTTAGTCTTTTGGCATCTCTCTAGTTCTCTCCTTTAGAACCAATTGAGCACTCCTTGCTCTAGGTTGCTGCAATCTTCTCACCTTCTTATGTCGCTATCTTCAAGACCTATGCATGATCTTGTTCTACCACTCACCTGCACTTTGAATGGATTTTTATTTGTTTCTTTGCATATGCAAATTATTCCAATATTATGCTACACTTATCTTTGTGTACCTACTGTTTGTCAGATTTAAAATATGATCACCATTGACCTGTATACACACCTTCAAATATAAATCTGTTATAAGTTTCTCAAAGAATTTTTCACACAGAATTTCTTTGTTCTGCTCTAATACCAAATGATGCTAGCCTAAGCCACATATACCCCAATGGTGCAACCTAAGCCACATGTACCCACTGTATGCAAATAAAATTGTATGATCACACTATGTCCCAGGAATTTTAATATTCATGCCTAGTAAAACCTTCTTAAACCAATGTTTAATGCTCTTAATTAAATGCTTAAGCGGAAATGTTTTATTTAGCTATCCAAAGTTTAGACTTTAACAACCCTTTCAGCAGAACCTTATAACCCTTCATAATATTTGGTTAACTCTTATTACCTGCAGATATTAACCATAACATGGTCTTTAGACTTTGGTTAAACTCAACTTAGACCATAATACCTTAACCCTGCTTATTTCTATTATAATTCCCATATAATAGAAATATTTCATAAACCACACTTAAACCTTACCTTTCCGCCATTCTACAAACCTTTGCACATATATCGATGCTCCCTTTAGCGCATTCAACCTCCGCCATTGATCTCATTCCTTAATCCAATGGTTATCGTGCAATCTCACATGAAATCATACATGATCAATATCAGACTAAGAGCCTCAAAGGATTTTACTAATGAATTTGTGATTAGAGGCGAAGAATTGTTGTTTTAGTTTATATGATTGTGATAAATTGGTTGTAGTAGCATCTCATGTTTTCACATCACAATTATGCATTGCATTGTTGATTTTATGCATCTAGTTTGCTTGCTGAAAATGTATTGAGGTTATGTGAGTTAAGAATGATGTATGAATGTGAGAGAGGAGTATGATTTGAGTTTGATTCAGTGATTGATATTTTTTTGTTATGATGATATTGATGTTGTCATATTCATGTTGAGCATATATGGGGTTCTAGTTTGAAAATTCATGAAAGGTGAATCACATAGAGAAGTGGGGTGGGTGCTCCGATAAAACAAGTATTGAGAACAAAATTCTTCATAATTCCAATGGGTGTTGGGAAAGGCTTGTTGATGATATGGGTGTCTGTAGAGTTGTAGATGGAGGTCATAGATCCTTTCAAATAGTTTCCATATTGTACTATTTATGTAATGATTTTCTTAACTGATAATAAAATATATTGAGAAATGCATCATCAACAAGGGTGGTTTTCTCCTCGTAGGGGGTTTTCCACTAGATATCCTATGTTCTTATGTGATGTGATGATTTGTGTCTCATTGTGCATGTTCATTTAATATGTTATGGCTCTCATGTGTTGATTCTATATGTAGCTGCATGTTAAGATCTAATGCTTATTTTTTAAGTGTTGAACTGATTAATTTACTGGAGAAAAAGTTTAATTGTTGCGAAATTGTTATCGCTAATTACTAACCCCACCCTACCCCACCCCACCCCTTCCCCCCTGGTAGTGATCCTTGTTCCAACAAACTAAAATATAACTCCTCCAACTATAATTTACTGAGTAGACTAGGTGACAAAATCCATGTCATAGAAGTTAATTGCATCCAAGTTGCCTGTTGATGTGGAAAATTTATTTTTTCTCAATTTAATTAAGGAAAAATCCAATTGATATTTTCTTGCTGCATTTTTCAATGCTCCCTCTCAGCAAGTAAGGGATTATCAACTACCCCTATCTTGCACTTGTGGAACTCGAAATTCGCTCTTGAAAAGGTCATTGTCAAAATGTCAGCAGCTTTTTCCTCTATTAGAATGTACTGTAGTAACATTATCCACCTCTGCACGTAGTTCCATAAATGGTGATACCAGATATCTATTTGCTTTGATTGATCATGAAAAACAAGATTCTTAGAAGTTGATGCAACTTTGATTATCATAGCATATCACAGTTGTATCCATCATCCGACCAAATAATCCAACACATATCTTTCTCATCTAGATCGCCTCACATGCTGCTTGACTTGCAACCATGTATTCTGCTTCTGTCAAGATGAGTGCCACAGATCTTTACTTCTTGCTATACCAAGAAACCGATGTGGACCCAACAGTGAAAATTCCACCTTATGTAATATTTTGGTCTGATTGACTCCCTGCACAATCTACATTTGTGAAGCCACACAAGTTCATTCCCTCTGTCTATTTTTACCATAGTCTAAACTAGGCAGTGCCTCTGAGGTACTGTAAAACATGCTTAATTGCCTTCAAAAATAATTTGGTTGGCCTAACCATAGCTTGGATCCGCTGGTTGATTGCATAACAAATATATAGTCATGTGTTCATAAGGTACATCAGTGAACCCACTAGTTGCCGATAAATGGTAGCATCCACTTCTTCACATGAAGTAGCATCCTCCTTCCTCTAGTTGGTCGCTAGAGGTGTCTCCCTAGGATTTCAAATCTCCATTCAAAATATCTATACTATCTCATTTGCATATTTGCATTGAGAGACAAATAGTTCCCCATTGCCTTGCCATACTTCCAACCTAAGGAAGTAGTGGATGAGACCCATGTCCTTCATTTCAAATTCCATTACAAGGTCCTCCTTGCAAGATCTGATCAACTTCTCATCACCAGTTAAAATAAAGTCATCAACATATAATATAATAATCAACAATTTACCTTCTACCAAGATATGATAGAGGTTTTCATATTCTTCACTTTTGGTGAAGCCCAAACCGGTGAGATAACTATTGATCCTAGTGTACCAAGCATGAGGTGCTTGTTTAAGACTGTACAACATTCTCTTGAGTTTGCACACATGATACTCTCGATCAAAAGTCTCAAATCCTTATGGTTTCTTGATTTACACCTCATCCTCAATAACTCCATTGAGGAATGTTGATTTTACATCCATCTGGTGGATCTTCCACCCCATCTGCACATCCAGAGAAATAATTGATCTAATGGATGATTACCCTACTACAGGAGCAAAGGTCTCCTCATAGTCAATCCCTTCAACTTGAGAATACCCCTTGGCCAAAAATCACTCCTTATACTTCTCTATGCTTCTGTCTGCTGCATGATTTACCTTTAAGATCCATCTCCAACCCAACATTGATATATATGTTGGTCTTGGTACCACTTCCCAAACACTGTTCTTTACAATGGATTCATTTTTCTCCACCATTGCATCAACCCATATAGGTTGATCTATTGATTCCTCTAAAGAGGATGGCTCAGTCTCTACAAGCTCAATGATTAGAGCAATGTAGCCAGTGTACTGATCAGGTGACCTTCTCTACTTGCACTGATTTGAAGGAGCATCCACATTCTCCCTTACATTCTGCACAAGACTCTCAACTTTGCTGGTTCTTTTCCTTCCTTATCTGGATGGTTCTACTTGAGTGGTTGTCTCCACTCTCTGCTCATGAATTTGTGGTTGTTCTAAAACTTCTTGAGGTTCCTCCTTTGGAGCTAAAATCTCCTCTTTTGGTGGGATATGAAGCTCCCTCTCAAGAGAGCACCACATTTCTCCTCATAAAATTTTACATCCCTTCACACAACTTTCATTTTGAGGGACGAAAAATACATGTAGTAGTTGTGGGGAGTTTCTATGTAACCCACAAATACCCCAATTTTGTTGTCATGTCTAGCATCTTCCTTGATTCTTTGGAGACATGGAAATAAACAGAGGCTCTAAAATTCCTGAAGTGAGACACATCTGGCTTCCTCCTCGAGAAAGCCTCCTCCGGTGTAATCATGCCCAAAATTCAATGACTCTTGTTATGCAAATATATTGTTGTGTTGCATGCTTCAACCCACAAATGCATAGGTAGGCCTTGGTCATGCAACATTGCCCTTGCTCGTATAATGCTATAGTTCTTTCTCACAACCACCTAATTCTATTGTGGGTTATGGGGTGCTATCAACTCCCATTGAATGTGTTATTTTGCAAAGAAATTTTTAAATTCTTTCAACACATACTCACCTTCATTATTTCTACTGAGAGCATTCACCTTCTTGTCGGTTTCTTTCTCAACCAATGCCTTGAATTCAACGAAATTGGATAATGTCTCATCTTTCTTTCGCATGAAGAAGATCCAACACCTCCGTGAGAAGTCATAAATAAAAATGACAAAATATTTTTGTCTTGAAGTGGAGGCTATCGACAAAGGTCCATAAACATCAGAGTGGATCCTTTCAAGGACTGCATGTTCTTTGTTGTATCAATCATGGAAAGTGGATTTTGTGTACTTCCCCAAGGTACATCCTTTGCATACATCCTGCTACTCAAGTGCTCCTTTAGCGAGGCATGCAAATATCTATTGCATAATCTTCAGGGCACCATGATGCAAATGGCCAAGTCTTCTATGCCAAAGTTCATCGACATCGCGACTCTGTAACTTCTCCACCTTTGTGCTTAATGCAACACAATCTTCCACATCTAGATTATACTGGTTCTTCACACAAACATCGATATTCTTCACTTGTCCCATCGCTATGTGTCTCATGAATTCCTTTCCTTTGTTGAAGATCACAACATAACCATGGTCTTCCAAAACTGCAATGAAGACGAGATTTTTCTTTAGGTTTGGAACAAACATGACATCCTTGAGCCTAAGGGGGGTGCTTGACTCCCTCTAAAAGGTGACTATACCAATCCTGGTCACACTATACCTTCCATCATCCCCCATCTCGATGTGCATTTACAAATATTTTTCTTCCAGGTCATTGAAAAATTCTCTACACCCTGTCATGTGGAATGACGCACGTGATTCCAAGTACCACGCGATCCCCATCACTATGTTGGTCATGCATGAGATAAGGGTAAATTCAAGCTCAAACTATGAAGCTAAGGCTTCACCTGTTGATCCTCCTAAGGTCTTCTTGCTTTCCGTTTTGTGTGGACACTTCGTGACATAGTGCTTGAATTCATGACAATGGAAGCATTTAACTTTGGACAAAAATTTCTTCTTACCCCCTTGACTAGATTATGGTTTACCTTTCCATCCAATGAAAAGTTTTCTTCATCCCCGCCCTTGTATGAAGTCTTATCTCTAGTATTCCTCCTTATTTCATACTATACAAAATCGGACCATCAGAGCTCCCAATTCAATAGTTTCTCCCTCCCGTTCACATAATATTGACAGCTCTGTGAACTCTTGGGAAGTCCTGGAAGAGATAGGCTTACTAAGTCTTCTTCAAGAACATTAACACTGACCCTGCCAAGTTCATCATGACATTGTGAGAACTTTCGTAGATACTGCATAATAGTGTCATTCTTTTGCATCTTGATACTTCAAAGTTTATCCTTGAGCACTAGGTTCATGTGATCACTATTATTATCGAACAATTCTGCGAGTGATTTCCACATTGCGAACGAAGTTTCTTTTCTGTGGAGATTTGAGACAATGTGATCCTATACTCCCTCCAATATTATTCTCCTTGCCTTGGCTACATATTTCTTCCATTGAGCAAGGTTCTAGGCATCAGATTCTGGTGGTTTTGTAACATTTGTCTTGATGTATTCTAGAAATCCATTTTCATCCAATACTGCCTCCTTGCGATCCTTCCATGATTAGAGGTTCCTTTCAAGGCATACTCTAGCCTTAGTCCATTGAAGGCCATCATCTTAACTCTAAGGAGATCTTGCTACACTAAACTCCAAATTCTAACCTCTTGAGAAACAAATTTGAAATTCTTGCTCTAATGTGAGTCTTACTCCGATAACATGTAGAAATTACGATGTAGATTTTCAACTGCTTATGAAGTTTTAATGAAACTCATAAGACACAAACCTACTCTACTTCTCTGTGGACATTAATTCATAATTTAGAACAAAAATCTCACACATGCAATATTAAATCACACATGAAAATAGTATATTTCCCAGGGAAAGTAAATTGTTAAAACCCCCAATGTCTTTTTGCATTAGTTTGATGAATAAAGACATATTACAATTTCTTTTCTCAACTTAGAAAATCTTGCAAGTGCATAACCTATCTCTCTACTCACTGAGAAGCTCTAGCCCAGACTTAGCCAATTTATGCCTTTGCTTGAGCTCCTATTTCCTTGCGTTATTCCTTGAGAAATTAGGCCCCTATTATTTAGGAATTTCTCCAAACTGGATTGCACAATTCCTTATTTTGATCATCTAACTGCATCCAACACATGTACACTCAATATTAGTCTACAACTGATGTACACTACCTTGGTATCTCCACCAAGCCCCAGGAACTCGAATTCTATGCATGGAATAGTTATTTTGGGTTGACTGATTAGTTAACTAGATGATCACTGAGTTTTACTGAAATCCCACTGCTTAACTGACCTTCCACTAGTTCCTCCAAAAGTTGGAACTAGTTTAACTTGAAACAACCTAAGATAATTGACCTTGATTGCTACAAATCAGAAATCAAACATGCTAACTAAACTCTAAGTCCTCCAACTTGAATTTATTGAGTAAACTAGGTGACACAAGCCATGACACACAAGTTAACTGCATCCAAGTTGTCTAATAATGTGGAATTTCAATTTTTTCTCAATTTAATCAAGTCAAAATAAAGCTGAGAATTTCTAGTTGCATTTTTCAACAAATTGTAAGGAATAAAAAATGGGTCTCCTCTGGTGGAGGTTCAGACCAATATACAATTATTCTAGTAATGGATCCCACATTGAAAAATCCCCCTATCTGTTTCAAATTGAATCCAATTTTTTTGGCGGATCCATCCTTCTTATAAGTCATAAAGGATGATTGTGGGCCTTTAGATCCCTCTACTCTAGGATCTCCCCCTTTGCGATTCTAGAAAAATATAAAGAGAGCTAAAGCAATAAATTTGCTTAGTAAAAGAAAAGGGACAAAGATAACAAGACCATGGAGGACATTAAATTGTAACTACATTAAAGCAATGGTGGTCGAATGTGATTTCTCATGGGTGAATAGAAGCACCTTCATAATTATTTGGAGGAATTTTGTCAAGATATCCTTCTATAGCTATGCTGATAACTTGGACATTAGTGAAGATGATGTATGGATGAGAGTCTTTGTCCAAAGTCTAGATGGAGAGGCTAGAAAATGGTTCAAAGAACTAACCCAAAGGTCTATAGCAGATATTGAGGCTTTAGATGATACATTCCTAAATCATTTGGGGGATACGAAGGATCTACTCTACTACCACACCGAGTTTGGGAACTTAAAGATGGAAAATGGTGAGTTGTTGTCTTATTTTAATAAGAGGTTTAACCGCATGTACATCAAGATACTAGCTGAAGTAAAACCCACCACTACCTCTACTAAACTCACCTATCCCAGTGCCTTTGATTCTGACTTCTATCTACTGTTGAGGGAGAGACAATGTGCTACCTTGGCTTATATGCAAGATGCAACCTTGGAATTAGAATCGAACATCATGGCTGTAGAGAAGCTCAAGGGGAATGTTGATAGAAGGAGATAGAGGGGAAAATCTTCATCATCTTTAGATCCCAAGATAGATAAAATGACCAAGATGATAGAGTTATTAGCCTCTGAAATCTCCAGATTAAAGGTTGAGCAACACCCTGGGAAAGGAAGAGTTCCTAATACCTTTTCTCCTAGAAATCCAAATCTATATAGAAGAACTAATGAGCAGTCGCAGATTCTGCAAAGATGCCAATGAAGACCAAAGGGTGAAGACCCCTTTCCAGAATGTAGTCATGGAAGAAGAGCAGTTTGGAGAAGATGATGAGATCCATTGTCTGGAAGACAAAGGAAGTGCCTCCTTTTTGACCTCAGCTGCCTATGAAAAGTCATTATTCAATGACCAAATCAGCCAAGAGTGGGATGTTGGAGCTGTTCTGCGAACCGATGATCAACACAGATATGATCTGAGGTTGAAGATGAATAATGCCAAGGAAACTCTTGTTCAGAGAGCTGCTGTCCCTGCAATATGGCAAGCTAAAAAGTAGAAACGATGGGAAGTTGATCCTATCATACTCAAATCTCCAACTCACGAGGTAAGAGGCCTTGAAAAGTCTCCTTCTCCTTTCAGTTTTGAATCAGAAATTTAGAAGCTAAGAATACCTATACCTCTGATTGAACTAGTGAAGAATGAGTCCTTCAAGAGATCTATCCTCGAGGCCCTTGAGCCTAAATCCATCCAAGCCTCCCTTGACTATGTAAATATGCAAGACGACAAACTAGTTATTGTTCTCAGCCCAATGATTGAAAAATGTGATGACAGCTCTCCATCATTCTATGTCCCTTTGACTATCCATGACAAAGTCCTTCACAACTACCTTTTGGACATAGGAGCCAGCGATAATCTAATGCCCAAGGCTATCATGGATGAGTTGGGCCTTGACATTACCAAGCCTTATCATGACCTGTTTTCTTTTGAGTATAGAAAAGTGAAATGTTTGGGATTAATCAAAGACCTAGCCATCACCTTGTCTCAGCTACACATGAAGAGCATGATGATGGATATTGTGGTGGCAGATGTACCCCCCAAGTTTGGCATGTTGCTTTCCATAGGTTGGATCAAGAGATTAGGTGGAACATTGCAAAATGATCTATCCTATGCTATTGTCCCAGTTTTTGGAGGTGAGAGTAGGAGATTGTATAGAGAAGTTTAGTTGGCTTATATCATCAGTGATGAAAGGAATCCCACTAATCATCCCATCTATGCTATTGACACTAATTTTGGATCTTGTATTCTTCAGATTGAATAATCCCAGTTGGCCTCCTTGCAGCTTAGGAAACCGGTTTGCGAGATCACAGAGGAAGGAGGCCTACAAATTCGGAACATGTTCTTTGATGAAGCTTGCTCTAAGGAAGCTGCAGGAGCAGGTGTAGTCCTTCTGTCCCCCACACAAGAACGCATTCATTTATCTTTCAAGTTAACTTTTCAGGTTACAAATAACATAGCAAAGTACGAAGCCTTGATATCGGGCTTAAACTCTACTAAAGAAATGGGCATCAAAGGTTTGAAGGTGTTTGGAGATGCAAACCTTATCATTCAGCAAGTGAACAAAACTTTCCAAGAAAGACATCTAAGGCTGAAAGCATACAGAGATGAGGTATGGAAGCTCAAGGGCTCTTTTAATAGTTTCAGCATTTCTTACATCCCTAGAATGAAGAACCAGCTTGTTGATTCCCTTGCTATGTCTGCTAGCATGTTTATTCCTCCTTTGCCTCCTAAATTGACTTATGAAGTTTAGGTGACATATAGACCATCTCTGCCTAACGATGTCAAATACTGGAAAGTTTTTGAAGATGATGATGAAATTAATAGGTTTTTACAAGTCATTGATGAATTTTCTGAAATGCACATTGACCAAGAAAACAAAAACATTGAAGAATGCAACCAATCCAAGCTAAAGGATGAGATTGGTCAAGATAACATTGTTCAGCTGCGTAGTAACCATATACCCAAAGGATTGGTGCCCCTAGAGAAGTTGTTTGATCATAATGATGTACCTTATAAGCCTTCCAAAAAAGAAAAAGAGTTTGTAGTTAATAAACATAATGTAGGGAGTCCAGCCCATCCAAAGTACATAAATTTGTCCACTCACTTGTCTTCTGACCAAAGTTCCAAGTATTGCACCATGATGAAGCAATTTGCTGATATTTTTTCTTGGGAGTAAAGTGATCTTAAGAACTACGACACCAACATCATTCAACATAAAATTCCACTGGAGAAGAACACCATCCCTTTTAAGTAGAACTTAAAACCTATCAACCCTCTCTTATTGCTTTGATTGAAAAGGAAATCAAGAAGTTGTTGGATGTGAAGATCAAGTTCCCCTAAGGTATACAAAGTGGATAGCTAACCTTGTGGTAGTAAGAAAGAAGAATGGAGAAATCAGGCTTTGTGTTGACTTTAGGAATTTGAACAAATTCTCTAAAAAATACAACTACCCCCTGCCTAAGATGGAACACTTGCTGCAAAAATTTTCAAGGGCTAGAGTCATGTCTTTCTTAGATGGATTTTCAGGTTACAATCAAATTGTTGTACATCTAGAAGATCACGAAAATACCACCTTCACTACTCCTTGGGGAATTTTCATGTACTCCAAGATGCTTTTTGGACTGATGAATGCTGGGACTACTTTTCAAAGGGCCATGGACATAGCCTTTGTGGGAGAGAAGGACAAGTTTGTCCTTATTTACCTTGATGACATAACAGTCTCTTCCAGCAGTCACAAGAACCATTTGTAGCATTTGAAGAAGGTGTTTCTAAAGTGCAGATGTTTTGAAATTTTTGTGAACCCAAAGAAGTCATAATTTTCTCTAGAAGAAAGCAAAATTTTGGGACATATTGTTTCTACTGAAGGCGTCAAGATCGATCCAACAAGAGTTCAAGAAATTCAGACATTGTCCATCCCAAGGTCAAAAAGGGACATTCAATATTTCCTGGGTAAGATTAACTTTGTTAGGAGGTTTATTCCAAACTTTGCAGAGTTAGTGAAGCACATCACTTCCATGCTGAAGAAAGGATCAAAAATAAAATGGGCAGATGGTGCAAGAAGCTCTTTTGAAGCCATCAAACAAGCTATCATGGAAGCTCCCACTCTAATCATCCCAGATTATACCAGGGAGTTTTATATCTTCTCTTCTGCCTCTTTTGATACTCTTCCAACTGTTCTATTACAGAAAAATGATGAACGTGTAGAGCACCCTATAACCTTTTTCAGTAAAACTCTAAGGGATGTTGAACTGAGGTATGACCTTATTGAAAAACAAGCTTATGCTCTCATAAAATCTTTAAAGGAATTCAGAATTTATATTCTGCATTCCAAAGTGGTTGCGTATGTACCTTCAGCCTCAGTAAAAGATGTCCTAACTCAATCAAATATTGATGGAAAGAGAGCTACATGGATTGCAAAATTCATAGAGTTCAACATAGAGGTGAATCCCACCAAGCTTGTTAAAGGCCAGGGCTTGGCTAAGCTTTTGGCTGAGGAAAATTGCATTTTGTTAGACATCAATTGCATGGGTTCAAATTCAGGTGGTGAGTGGACATAGGAAGTAGTAGAAGAGCAAGAGAAAAATCAATCTTTGGTTGAAAATCTAGCCACTTGTGAATGGTATTCCAGTGTAGTTCATTTTTTGTAGAAGCTAGAAGTTCCTCCAGGGCATAACTCAAGTCATGCCCGGGCCATTAAGCTCAAATCGGCCAAATTCTGCATTAATAAAAACCTACTTTATTGGAAAGACCCATCAAGGATCCTCTTGAGATGTCTAGACAAAGGAGAATCTGTGGAAGTCACGCACCAGTCCCATTCTAGCATATGTGGAGGGCATCATTATTGGAAAACCATACCCCACAAGATCCTGAAAGCTGGTTATTATTGGCCTACTTCATTCTTTGATGTGTTTTCTTTTGTGAAGTCTTGTGACAAATGTCAGAGGTTTGCAGGAAGACAACAGCTAAAATCTCTTCCCTTGAAGCCAGTACATGCTAATGGTCCTTTCCAACAGTCGGGCTTGGACTTCATAGGTGAGATCAATCCACATTCTAGTGGCCATCACAAATGGATCTTGGTAGCCACTGATTATTTCACCAAATGGATGGAGGCTATACCCACTAAAAATGTTAATCATCAAGTTATCATAAAGTTCTTGAATGAGAATATTTACACTAGATTTGGTTGCCCAACCAAACTAGTCACTGGAATTGCAGCAGCTTTTAGGGCAGAAGAATTGGTGGACATGTGTGAATCCATGGGCATTCAATTGGTGCATTCTACCTCATATTATCCTCAAGGAAATGGCCTGGCAGAATCATCTAACAAGAGTCTTGTAAGGATAATCAAAAAACTGCTAGAGGACAACAAAAAGAACTGGGATTCCAAGTTGAAGTTTTCACTATGGGCTGACAGAGTTACCAACAAGAATTCCATAGGAAATTCTCCACTTAAGCTGGTTTATGGCGTTGATGTTGGTTTTCCTATCCAGCTGGTTCTCCCTGTGGCCAAATTATTGCAAGAAGAACAGGATGAAGAGAACGACATGGCGAGGAGAATGAGTAACTTGGTTGAATTACATCAGATCAGAGAACAACTGGTTGAGAAGTAAAAAATTCATCAGAAGAAGATCAAAGAAACCTTTGATAGAAAGGCAAAAATGGATAGTTTTCAGGTTGGTGACTGGGTTCTCAAATGGGATGCATTGAAGGAAAAGAAGGGCAACCATGGTAAATTTCATGCCTTATGGATGGGACCGTTTGTCATTGCTCAAGTTCAGATGAAAAATACTTCATTCTGCACAATTTTGAGGGGGAAGGTGTTTTTGATGGCCTAGTCAATGGGCGGTTTTTGAAACTTTACTTCATATGAGGCTTTAAGGCCTTAATGTTGTAATAGTTTTTTCAGTTTTTGATTTCTATGCAACTAAAATCCATGCCCAATGGAACACTAGGAGATAAGTTTGTTTTGGTTGTTACTGGGAAGGTAGTAGTTTGCAGTTCTTGAAACCTCATAGAGAGGCTTTCATCCCTAGAAGGAGTCAGTGTTAGCCTTGAGGTGCACTCGGGCTATTTTAATGGAAAGGTCCCCTATTTTAGCTCTGATGGTCCACATCTCCTCTTATGTTGCTTTGGCCATAAGCTGGACTTCAAAAATTATACACCCGCGCTCATAAATATCGACAGGTCCACTCTTGGTGCATCTGTAGAAATTTGAATAATATAACACTTATTCACAAAGATTATCCTGATTATACACTATTTGCGGAATGCATGCATAATACATAACCTCCTCTACCACTGATCATCAATTTGCGGAATTAAAAACAATCGCATGCGCACATTGAAACATCAATCACACATATCAACATAGTATGTAATGGGGAAAGCATACAGCTGAAAACCCCCAACTATCTGTATATTATAATGATAGAGAACATGTAACAATACATAGTACAATACTCCTCACAAGTACTCAGTACTATCTCCACATGCTACACACAAAACTAGCTCAGATATGAACAAGTCACGGGTTCAAATCTCCTCCACTGTTTGTCTGCCTCTACTGCGCAATCCAAGTTGAGAATAGATCAGATCCAAGTTCGAATTCCCTTGGCTTGTACTACGTAATCCTCATTGGAAATCTCAATCAATGATTGTGCAAATCTCATGCACAGCTATAGTCACAACTGATAGTAGTCTCACCCTTTCACCCACCTCTAACACTTGTCTCCACTAAACTGTCCATGCACTGAGTTAACTGATGTATTCTTTAGTTGATTTAAGAGTTAATAATTAGTGAATTAATTAATAATTAATTCACTTCACTCATCACTAGTTTATTTGGTAGTTAGACTAAATACAACTACTTCAACTAAGTCAAATTGAACACAACTCCATCAACTCCTCAATCAACTCCACCAAACTCAATCACTTGAGTTCTAACTAAATTCCATCATGCAATAGCTCAACTAACCCATAGGAAAATCGTATTTGCTTCAGGCATTTGAATGTGCCACATCCGTAGCTCGATCTGAAGTGCTGCAAGAGGATAAGATAATGTTTATAGTCCAAATATTATTAAGAGCTAATAATATTCGACTGTTCTATTTTTTGATTGGTAGTATAAAAATAGACTCCGCCCATATGTCTAAAAATAGAGGTCCATCTATTTTTACCAACATGACCAATCATCCATAAATAGCATCCTGCAACTCATAGACCATGATCCATATGTCTAAAAATAGACATAGTCTAAAAATAGACTTTGTGCCAAAAATAGCCTGTGGGCCCACTTAGTGAAGGCAAATTCTTTTCACTAAGATCCATCATCTTGTTGCATTTTCAACACTCCCTCTCAACAAGATATGGATTATCTGCAACCCCTATCCTGCCTCTGTGGTATTCGAATTTGCTCCTCGTGAGTGCCTTTGTCAAGATATCAACATCCTGATCCTCTGTGGGAATGTATGAAAGTAACATGATTCTCCGCTGCACACAATCTCTGATATGATGGTACCAGATGTCGATGTGCTTGGATCTATCATGAAATACTGGATTAGCCGAGATTTTAATGCAACTATGGTTATCACAATAAATCACAGTAGGCTCCAAGTGTGACCCGAACAACCTGACCAGGATCTTCCTCATCCATATAGCCTCACATGCAGCCAAACTTGTTGCCATATACTCGGCCTCTGTTGAACTAAGTGCCATGGATCTCTGCTTCCTGCTGTACCAAGAAACTGTTGTCGACCCAATACTGAACCCTCCAGATGCACTCTTTCTGTCCGTTAGGCTCCCTGCCCAATCTACATCCATGAAGCCACATAGCATCATCTCATCCTCCTGTCTGTACCACAATCCATATCCTGATGTGCCTCTGAGATAATGCAATACATGTTTGCCTAACTTCCAGAAGAGCTTGGTTGGCTTAACCATAGCTTGTGAAATCTGGTTAATAGCATAGCATATATCGGGTCGTGTATTGACCAGATACATAAGCGACCCCACCAACTATCGATAAACAGTGGCATCCACTACCTCCGCTGAAGTAGCATCCTCCTTCCTCCAACCTCTAGGAAGAGGAGTATCAACAGGCTTGCAGTCATGCATGTTGAACTTCTCCAGTATCTCCCGAGCATACTTACCCTGAGAAACACATAGTCCATCACTGCGCTGCCAAATTTCCAATCCCAAGAAATAATGAAGGACGCCCAAGTCCTTCATCTCAAACTCTCTAGCAAGATCCTCCTTGCATGAGAGTATCAACAGCTCATCCCCTGTCAAAATCAAATCATCTACATCAAGTACAATGATCAGCAACTTACCCTCCACTACAATCTGGTATAGGTTAGGATCTGCCTCACTCTTGGAGAATCCAAGTCCAGTGAAATAACTTTCTATCCGTGTGTACTAAGCACGAGGTGCTTGTTTCAACACATACAACTCTCTCTTGAGGCTGCACACATGTGACTCGCTGCTGAAGATCTGGAAACCTTCGGGTTTCTCTATGTACACTTCCTCCTCAATGACTCCGTTGAGGAACGCAGTCTTCACATCCATCTAATGGATGTGCCAACACATCTGCGTTGAGAGAGTAAGAATCATCCGTATGGAAGAATACCTTGTGATAGGTGCAAAGGTCTCCTCATAATCAATCCCCTCTATCTGTGAGAAGCCTCGGGCAATAAATATTTCCTTGTACTTCTCCACACTCCTATCAGCTACCTGATTCACTTTGTAGATCCATCTCAAACCCACCACTGATTTCCCCTTTGGTCTTGGGACAATCTCCCATGTACTATTTCTGACAATCAAATCATACTCTTCCACCATGGCATCTACCCATGCGAGATCCTCCACAGCTTCCTCGAAAGAGGATGGTTCAGTCACGACACATTTGCTCACAAGAGACATGTATCCAGTGTACCGATCAGGTGACTATCTCTGTCTGCACTGTGCTGTAGGTGGTCCTACAACCTTCTCTGCATCTTGAGCCAGTCACTTAGCTTCTGTAGTGTGCTTTCACCCTCTGATGGTTGGCACTGCATGAGTGGTCTCTTCCACTCCATGAACTTCATCTTGTGGCTGATCAACATCCTGAAGCTCATCCTTAGGAACTAATATCTACTCATATACATGCAAGTGTGGCTTCCTCTCAAGCGAACACTTCATGGCTTTCTCCTCCTGAAATTTGATATCCCATCGCACAACAGTCTTGCGACTGTCTGGCAAATACACACGATAGTTGTGGGGCGTATCAGTGTACCCCACAAATATCCCAACCTCTGCGGTCGGCTCCAGCTTCTTCCTGACATCCTTCATCACATGCATGTAAACAGGAGAACCAAAAATCCTCAAATGGGAAATATCAGGCCTCTTACCAGAATAAGCCTCCTTGGGTGTACTCATGCCAAGTATCTTGTGAGGACAACGGTTCTGCACATATACTGCAATATTGCATGCCTCCGCCCACAAGTGAAGGGGTAGGCTCTGATCATGCAACATCACTCGTGCAGCACCCACGATCGTTCTATTCTTCCGCTTAGCAACCCCATTCTGTTGTGGGTTATGGGGAGCTATGAGCTCTCTCCGAATCCCTTCTATGCTACAGAAGTCCTTGAACTCGCCAGAGATGAACTCATCACCATTGTCACTCCTAAGAGCCTTCACCTTCTCCCGCGATTCCTTCTCGACCAGTGCTTTGAACTCACAAAACTTTCAGTATGTCTCGCTCTTCTTCTGCATGAAGAGGATCCACCACTTTCGAGAGAAATCATCAACAAAGATCACATAGTACTTATGCTTTGCTGTCGAAGCTACTGAGAAAGGTCCACACACGTCTGTGTGAATTCTCTCAAGGATCGTCGTGGCACGACTATCCTTCTCGTGAAAGGTGGCTTTCACAACTTTTCCCAAAGTACACCCTTTGCACTGATCTGTTTGTGCAAGAGTGCCTTTAGGAAGCCCAGTAGAAATTTGCTGCAGTATCTTCAAGGCTCCATGGTGAAGGTGGCCCAATCTCCGGTGCCACAGCTTGCATTCATCCTGGCTCACCAATCCTTTTGCATTGCATACCATTACTGTGTAGCCATCTACATGCAATTGATAAAGTTTCTTGACTCGAACCCCTATCTTCTCGGTTTCTCCAGTTGTCTTATTGCACAGGAAAGCCTTTCCCTCGCTGAAAACAACATCATATCCCTTGTCTTCTAACATCGCCAGAGAGATAAGATTCTTCTTCAATCCTGGAACATGCATCACTTCCTTCAATACGAAGGGTTTACCAAACTCCCTCTCAAAGGAAATGGTACCGATACCGGTCGTACTGTATCTACCATCATTGCCCATCTCGATGTGCACTCCAAGATCTTTCTCATCCAGATCAGAAAACAAATTTCGATCTCCTGTCATGTAAAAAGACGCACCACTATCCAAGAACCATACCGATCCCATCACACTTGATACCAAGCATGCGATCAGTGAAAAATCCAACTCAAACTGCGAGGCTAAGGCCTCTCCCACTGCAGATCCAGCAACTTGCTTATTTTTCTTCTTCTGCGGACAATTTGTGGCATAATGTCCATGCTCGTGACAGTGAAAGCACTTCACCTTAGACATGTCTTGCTTCTTGCCTTTTGCACCAGAATGATAAGCTTTCTTGTTCTTCCCCTTCTTTGCTTTGGCAGCCAAAGCACAATTTTCTTCATCAGATGCCTTTGATGAAGATCCGTCCCTAGTATTCTGCGTGATCTCCTCTTGCACAAGATCAGACCAAAGTCTCTCCCATCCTCACAATTTCTCCCGACCATTGACAGAGTCCTGATAGGAATTCCAACTCTTCGGAAGACCAAGGAGAGCCAAACTCACCAAGTCCTCATCATCGGCAGTCACCCCCACACTTCCCAGCTCATCCCAGCATTGGGTGAACTTTGTGAGATACTTGGGCATACTGTCTCGTTTCTCACACTTAATGTTTCTGAGTTTATCCTTGAGCACGAACTTCCTCTCGTCGCTCTTGCTTTGGAATAAATCTATCAATATTTTCCACATAAAGTATGGATAAGCCTTTCCATGCAGGCTAGATACAATGTGATCCTTCATGCCCTCCAACAAAATCCTTCAACACTTTTGTTGTCTTCTTTTGCCAAGCCTCAACTTGAGCAGCATCAGTGGGCTTTGGGACCTCAGCATCTATGAACTCCTTCAACCCATTGTCATCTAACATCGCCTCCATCCTGTATTTCCATGCAATATAATTTGAGCTGCCTTCAAGGGCATACTCGAATCGCAATCCGTTGAAAGACATTTCAACTTCGACACCAAGAAAACACTGCTGCAAATTCGAATTCCACCAGCTCAAAACTCAACCTCTTCTAATCTAAAATTCGTGAGAACAAATTATTTATCGTACAGAGATTGACTGTATGGGCATTTACCCGATATATCACCTTCCAAAAGAAGGATGAATCCAGAGGCTACCTAGCCCGATTACAGACTCTGCCTAAAGAAATAAAATGTAATCACTTTCTGAATAATAGATCTGATGATCAACTTCGCTCTGATACCATGTAGAAATTTGAATAATATAACACTTATTCACAGAGATTATCCTGATTATACACTATTTGTAGAATGCATGCATCATACATAACCTCCTCTACCATTGATAATCAATTTGTGGAATTAAAAACAATCGCATGTGCACATTGAAACATCAATCACACATATCAACATAGTATGTAATGGGGAAAGCATACAGCTGAAAACCCCAAACTATCTATATATTATAATGATAGAGAACATGTAACAATACATAGTACAATACTCCTCACAAGTACTCAATACTATCTCCACATGCTACACACAAAACTAGCTCAGATATGAACAAGTCACAGGTTCAAATCTCCTCCACTGTTTTCCTACCTCTATTGCACAATCCAAGTTGGGAATAGATCAGATCCAAGTTTGAATTCCATTGGCTTGTACTGCGCAATCCTCATTGGCAATCTCAATCAATGATTGTGCAAATCTCATGCACAGCTATACTCACAACTAATAGTAGTCTCACCCTTTCACCCACCTCTAACACTTGTCTCCACTGAACTGTCCATGCACTGAGTTAACTGATGTATTCTTTAGTTGATTTATGAGTTGATAATTAGTGAATTAATTAATAATTAATTCACATCACTCATCACTAGTGTATTTGGCAGTTAGACTAAATACAACTAGTTCAACTAAGTCAAGCTGAACACAACTCCATCAACTCCTCAATCAACTCCACCAAACTCAATCACTTGAGTTCTAACTAGAGTCCATCATGCAATAGCTCAACTAACCCATAGGAAAAGCGTATTTCCTTCTGAGAGTTGCATGTGCCACATCTGTAGCTCAAACTGAAGTGCTGCAAGAGGATAAGATAATGTTTATAGTCCAAATATTATTAAGAGCTAATAATATTTGATTGTTCTATTTTTTGATTCGTAGTCTAAAAATAGACTCCGCCCATATGTCTAAAAATAGAGGTCCATCTATTTTTACCAACATGACCAATCATCCATAAATAACATCTTGCAACTCATAGACCATGATCCATATGTCTAAAAATAGACAATCTAAAAATAGACTTTGCACCAAAAATAGCCCGCAGGCCCACTTAGTGAGGGCGACTTCTTTTCACTAAGCTCCATCATCTTGTTGCATTTTCAACAGCATCTCCTTTCCATTGTGCTCTCCATTCTCCGATCTCTGCCGTCGATCTTCCCATTGATATGACGGTCCACACTTTACCCAACCGACATTATATGATCGACCATTCACCGTCGTTAGATCATTTCCACCAGATCTAACGACTATAGCACATATCGCTCAAGCAACAAGCGAGAGGGATAACTGCCCGATAAGGCAGTTTCCTCTCTCCTCCTTGCTACTACGTGTCACTTGATGAGTGGAATCGGGTGCCAATCTGAATTACAACTTACCTCTTGTGATATCGCCCGAAATACCACCTTTCGCTTTCAAATCCGCTGACGCGATATCAATTTCTCTATCTCTATGATATGATCTTGTCCATTGATCATATCGATCCAATAACCCCATATCCCACTTCCCACTAGTCACCCAGGGAGGAAATTTTTTGGCTGTGTTAGTGTTTTTTGACAGTTAGACTATTGAACTAAAATAACAGAATATATGGCCAAAAAGGGAGAAAAAAACAGCACGATGTAGCCGAACCAACAGAAATGGTCATGGAACATCACTGGCATGAGCGAGCCACCTCACAGCGTGACAAAATTACCAGAATATGGTTATTGTGTTGTTAGAAAAAGAGACCTCTCAGCTCATGTTTGTCTAGTTATGGCATCAAGTAGTTGAGAAGACAGAGGGGATAAATAGAGACATCTAGAGCCTCAGAGGGTTCGAGAGCATTATAAAAAGCCTATAAATGTTTAAAAGTTCGAAGTATCAAAGGTTCGACTTTTGGAGACTGTGGATATTTTGTTCCTCCCAGCGTCTCATCTTCATTCTAGTAATACAAGCTTCTTTTGCTGTTACATGTTCAATTCCCATCTTCTCCTATGTTCTAAGCTTGTGCTTGAATAGGTTATTCATGTTTTCTTCTGTATCTAATGCTAGATAACTGTCATCTTATCTTTGTGTTGATAGATTAGATTTTCAAGCTTCATTTACTTTATGTAGCTAGCCATTCATATGTGTTTATCTATGTATCTGCTCGTATAGTCAGGATTCTCCATCTATTCATTGAATCTATGAACTATTGAGCATTAGTTGTCGAAAGCCTTGTCAAGCTGAGGGTGTTCGTGCATGTCTTGAGTGAAAACAGAGTTGAACAGTCATCTGACTTGATCCAAACCCCAATCTAGGCATCTCCGAGCTACAACCTAGGAGATTTTCCTAGAGTGATAATAGTGCCAATAGTTGAAATCAGTGAGGCCTTTATATGAGCTAATATGGAATGAATGTGTCTGTGTGTGTGTAACTCATATCTCTCCCTTTCTCTACTTTTAAATTATCAATGAAACTTAGAAAAATAATTTTCCATGGTATTGAGTGACTCATAATATTAGATCTGATGAATCTCATTTTAAAAATAACCCATAATATTATGAAAACTGTAAATATCCTTCTAGATAGAGAACAAGAATGGAGAATGAAAAGTAGATCAATTTGGCTCCAAGCAATAGATGAAAATGCAAAATTATTCCAACAGTTCACAAATAATAGAAAGGCATTAAATACAATTTGGGCCATAATTCAATCACATAAGAAGAGGAATCTAAACAAACATTTTGTACGCTGCCAATAGTTAAAATCAATGAGGCCTTTGTATGAACTAATATGGAATGAATGTGTGTGTGTTTGTGTGCATGTGTGTTTGTGTGTGTATAACTCATCTCTCTCCCTTCCTCACCATTATGCTTCATTATACTACATTTCCTTCGATTGGAAGAATAATGTTGAACCTCACCTTCCTTCTTATGTACCTTTCCATATAAGGGTGGGAGTTTAATCCGAAAACAATTAGCAAAGAATAGTAGATAAAGAATCCTTTAAAAGTATTTTATTCTCTTTAGTGTAGAAACCTACTAGTTTTCTAGAATTCAATTGATTCTATGAAGGGCCCTTTATGCTTGTGTTTTCCTTTGTGGGACATGGTCTAGCCAAGGTGTGTTTTAGGGAAAAAATATAACCAAAAGGAAAAAAAATGGAATAATATATAGTCAAAAGGTAGATTTTTGGGACACTATTTTGATGTAAACAGAAATTTATATGATTTAAATGTCTCATATTTTACCTTATTTCAAAACCCTCTTATTATTTTTAAGTACAAATATCCATACCATATATTTCATAAACATTAAATTGGCCTATTTTCAAGTAGATACTATAAATAATGAATCATATTCTATTGAACTAGCTCAACTACAAGTTGCTAAGAAGAAAGCTGATCTTACTTTTCTCAAAAGATGTAGGGATGCATCCATGTTATTTATTCTTGAAGATTGAATGATTTTTTCACCTTGTCCTCAAAAGAACCACATTGGTTGGTTCCAAAAATCTACCAAATCCTAATGATATGATTAATCCCTAATGATATGATTAATCTAAAGACATTTATCAAGAGAAACTTAGAAAAATAATTTTCCATAATATTGAGTGACTCATAATATTATATTAGATATGATGAATGTCATTTTAAAATTAACCTATAATATTATGAAAAATATAAATTTCATAATTAACAAAAATAAAAATAAAAATACATATTCATAATAATAAAAATAATAAAAAAATTAACAAGATATTATATAATATACAAATTCATAATAAACAAAAATAAAAAATAAAATATAAATTCATAATAATAAAATTATTGAAAAAATTATATAATATTAATAAGTGAGAAATCATTTTTAAAAATAGATCCAAAATTATATATATATATATATATATATATATATATATATATATAATTAATCTTAATCTGAATCTGAATCTGAATCTGTTTCAAATATATATATTATCTCCCTTACATGATCTTGAACAAATTTCAAATCTGGATTTTGCAAACTGAATAGCAAAACCAAAAGAAAGTATGACAATCTTTCGATATCCAGAGATTTCTTGAATTACCATGGATTTTAGACTCATTTTCAGTAATTTATTCTGTCCAACCTTTCCTTAACTTTTGTTACGTGTGATTCTACATAAGGCCAACCTATGACGGTTATGATTGTTCCATAACCTCTGAGACTACTTCAGTTGGCCTAAACCAATAAACATCATCCCATTTGGACCGGAGCATAAAGTCTATGGATTCAGGCACCCTCTTTGATTTTGCCTTCTCATGCATACCATTTTCATGTACATCCCCCAGGTTTGTTTTTTCATGCACACAGTTTGGTTTACCCTCTTCTGCGGGTACAGGTGACTGAATACGTTCATATTCTGATTTCAACTGTTTATGTTCTGACGTAAGTTGCTCAAGCAGAATATCTTTCGATTCAAGAACCGTGCTGAGAGAGTGGGAAGAAATGTCGAGTTCCCTGATTTTTTGGTGAAGATACACATTTTCTTCTAAAGCCGTTGTACATTTGTTTAATTCACTCACTAAAGAATTGTTTAACTCTGCCAGGTAAATATTTTCCTTGACAACGTCTGAAAATTGATACTGTAAATCAGTTATTATACCCTCTTTCTCCTCCACAATTTTCCTATAAAATTCCAGATCCATGGTGAGAGAATCCAAAGCTGTTTCCAACTCCCCTATTTTGCTCTTCAGTTGTACCTGTTTTTCCTCTAATACCAGATTTCTTGTCTCCAGTTCAACATCGTTCTCCTCGAGGAACACATTTTCCTCTGAAATTTCCTGCAACGACCCAATCATATTTCGCTGTTCTTCATTCTCTTTCGACAACGCAATGAGTTTGTCCTCCAACTTTCTATTTTTCTCGGCCAACTCTGCATGAACTGATTCAAACTCCTTTGTCCGATTGTGATATTTCTTCATCGTTATGTTTGGCCCAGGAAGAGTAACAAGTTGCCACTTCCCCATTTTCTAAGATCGAAAATCTTTTCCGCCTCAAGTTGTTGAATCTGCCTCCGGCCATCCTGTTAAACAAACCAAATTGTCTGCACGTTCGGCAAATCCGCTAGTAAAATCTGTCACAGAACCACTGAAGTAAAGATTACTTTTCCACCAAGCAGCCCTTAGAAACCGCTTTTTCCTTCGATTCAGAGACAATGTTCTATGATATACAAAATTCCGACTTCGCATCCCAAGGCTCGCAAACCAATGTACTGTGTGATACTTATTGAGATCTCAAGTGTTATGTTATACCCTTGCGTGTCGTTTAAATATATGATTCTCACATTTTACGTAGTTTTGATTAATGATTGATGATTGGGTCGGTTAATGATTGGGTCCATTAGATGGATCTTTTCTGTTCCTTAAATGTTTTTCATTTTTATAATTTTCCGTTCCTTAAATGTTTTTCTTTTTTATAATATGGGTATTAATCGGTTTTAGCTATATTCATATTTTAGTTTAGCTTATTTTTAATTCATTTTGATTTTTTTACCACTTTATTCAGCGTGAAGAAGATTTTACTTTGATAAATAAATTGTTATTTTATAACTGGTTGATTAGAGAAAGTTATTTTAATTTAACCAGGTTTATAATGTATATAAAAGTTGATAAAAGTTGAGATGTGTATTCTAATTTATCTAATAATATACATATAAGTATTTTAAAAAAAAATGAAAAAGAAGTTTGATAAAGATTCTTGAGTTAAAAATTGATAAAATATTGGAATAAACTTATTAGGGATAGAAATACAAAAGGTCCAATAATAAACATTATTATGTTAAGAAGTAGTTATAGTCATTTATAAATTCACAAAGTACTACCTTGTATTGCTTGTGTGAATCATTAATTAAATTTAATGGACAAGTATCCTCTTTAATTGTAATTGGGGTTACATTTTGTTTGCTTTGGTTTTGCCCACATAATAGAGCATACAACTAAGTGAAAGAAGGAGCCCCCCTCCAATGTCAAACCCATGTCCTCCTTGCAACTTTAAGTTATTTGGTTTTGTAGCCTATCTCTTCCATGCAACTCTAAGTTATTTGGTTTTGTAGCACACAATTTTCTTTGCTTTGGTTTTGGATGTTTTGGGCATGTAATAGAGCACACAAGTAAGTGAAAGAAGGAACCCTCCTCCTCCAATGTCAAGCCCATGTCCTCCTTGCAACTCTAAATTATTTGGTTTTGTAGCCCATACCCTCCTTGCAACTCTAAGTTATTTGATTTTGTATCCCATCTTTGATTTCATAGCCCATATTTTTCTTTGCTTTGGTTTTAGATATTTTAGGCACCTAATAGAGCACACAAATAGGTGAAACAAGGAGCCCTCCTCCTCCAATGCCAAGCCCATGTCCTCCTTGCAACTCTAAATTATTTGGTTTTGTAGCCCATACCCTTCTTGCAACTCTAAGTTATTTGGTTTCATAGCCCATCTCCCCATAATTGCAATGGTTATTTGGTTTTGTTTTGGATTTCCTTGTAGCTCCATTAGGGGTTCCCATGGAACATTTCCATTATAAAAGTGGGTTGCATCCTCTACAAGCTACGACAGTTTTAAAAAAGGTTGATATGATATGTTCAATATGTGTTTGAAACTCAATGTGGGAATATCAGTGCCATGATTCAAAGGGATAAGTATTAGCCTAAATTTGAATGAAAATTCCAATAGAACAACGCAACATAGGGCAATTGCACTATAGACATAGTGAGGCGTGTTGTTGAAAGGAGGGAATGGTAAAAGGAGGTAGAAGCATTTATGGGTGTCCAACATAATAAAAATTTGAAAGTTTCAATTCATATTACTCATTAAAGTAACTTGCGGGTGAATTGTGGCCTATCTTAGCACTTGAAAGACAAATTAAAAAATATTCTTGCATGCAAATTCCTCTGTTATAGTAGAACCATTTGGGTCTTTGTGGATCCTCAATACCGCTTTCATACCAAATATAGACATAGGATGGTCTCTTGAAGCCAATCACATAATGATTAGAATCACAGGGCCCAAGAAGATTATGAAGCAAAGAGGCATTGATTGGTACAAGCTCACAATGGGTGCAAAAACTAGTATTCTTCTTATTTTTTATTTCAAGTTTTGTCATGTGGTTAATCTTCTCAAATAGTTGTAAGGTAATACACCTATCATTATATAATAAGTTACAATAGGGATGTTGCACTACAATAGGGGAGCTAGTCCCTCTACCTAGAATTTATTTTAATCTTGTATTTTGGATCTATGGGTTTGGCCTAAACATTACAATTTATTTTAGTTGTTCATCCTTGTCTCAATGCCCTCTTTCAATAAAACATCTATATATTGATGTTAAAAGAAATAAAAATAAAAAGGTAGTGAGAAAATGTGTACATACAATATCTGGTCAAAATTTTGGGGATATCTAGTTGGAAATGTGTATTCAAGGTGATTCCCAAGGGGTTTGATTTCTTTTTTGGAAAATAGAAAAGAAAAAAAGTATTTTTTTACTATTGAACTACCTCTTCTCTCCTCATTTGATCTTTGCACTATAGGAGTCCACTTGAGCCAAACCAAAGTCAAAGTGAAAGCGTTGAATTCAAGGCATGAGCCTAGAGAGGGTGACCACACTACCCTAACCATAGATTACCACTTATCAATTTTCTTCCAAACAACTACACAAGGAATAAAAGAAAAATATATCAATTAGACCCCTTCACACTTTCCCATCCCTCCTTTCTTATCACTCAATCCACACTTTATTCTCAAATTTAAGACACAATTTATTCTCTTAATACTCACCACCTCCTTATTGGAGTTCAAAACCATTTTCATCTCATAATTTAGAACTACTTCCCTAGTAGAGTTAATATACACACACCTTCGTCAAACCCAAATGAGCCTTTGAAGTGCGGAGATTGGATTTTGTTCGACCATTTAGATATGCTAACTTAGGTACGGGGACAAATTATATTTCTGCAACAATAGACTACTTAGCAAAGTAGGTAGAAGAAAAAATATAGAAGGATAATATTGCATTTAGTATAGCTTCATTTTAAAATTGAACATATTATGCTACATATAAAAATTCAATTGAGTAGGATGGTAGATATGGGAGAATAAAAACACATGAATGGTGTGATATCTAAAATATGAATGACTAAATATCCCTAAGAAAAATGAACTAATGTGTGCTATATAATGGCTTTGTAGGCTTAGGGCCACATACTTGTAAATATGTAGACTACACACTCATAGTAGTTATGAAAGACCATCAATAATTTTTTTAGAAGGGTTGTCACTATCATACGCAAAAACATGTTACATCATAGGTTCATGAAGTGGACCCCGTAAGCTTTTCTTACCCATTGTCTGTAATATTCTTTCTACATATTCGATTGTATGTTTTTATTAAGTTATTCCATGACATGAGCAATGAAAATCCTTTATGGATCCAAAGACCACACAATTCTAGCCACAATTTTCACTTACCCTCAAAATACCTTATGAATCCTACAAATTAAGAGGGAATATAACCATGGATCAATGAAAAAAGAAAACTAGCTTCCCTTCATTTAATAAGTTGATAGTTTTGTTCCTAGTTGAAAATTGAGTATAAATAAGGTATGCTCCCTAAAAAAATTTAGGTCAACTATCTATCTAACCTATATCTACTTCGATATGCTCTTTAGTTTCTAGGCTTTAATTTTCTTTCATAAATTCCTCGTACATACTTGGGTTTTCCTTCTTCATGTTCCTCTCTTTAGGAAGAGCTGCTCTTGCTCCAAGTTACTCTTCTCTCATGTTATTGTACTTTAGGTTTATATTCCTCATTATTTTCATAGCTTGTTTCATCCATATTGGTTGAGGATTTATTTTTTCATGTCTTATTCCGCACCCCCTTTTTCAAATTCTTACATCAAAGGGAGATATCAACAATAGCTTTTGATGTATGAGAAACATAATATTACGAAGTTCATCTAAAATCTTCAAATATTTAACTTGATATCTTGGTGTTTAGTTGCTTGTTTGGAAAATTGTTTACCATATATGTGGAGATTGTAAAAATTAACCTTATTGTTTATTGCAAGTGCAAAACAAGTTTAAGTATACAAGGAGGTTTAAAATCCTTGTTTATCCTGGTTTATAAAGCTTATTTAAATATTTAAGGAGGTTGAATCTTATATTTTTCTGATTTCTTTTTTCTTTCCATATACCCCTAATAAATTAAACTATAATGTATTCTTATCCTTCATTTTTTTGTTGTTTTTATATAATGAATATTTAATTTGGTTATTCAATAGTATCAAATTTCATTTTGTAAATATATACTTAGGTACTGTTCTCTAATATATTTTAAAATTTATGTGTCACTGATGATGGGTGAGGTGTCCATTCAAAACGTGAAATGTTTCAAACTCTAACACATTATCTCTAGAAATATCAAATGGAATTATATTTTAGGTTTTCACCCACCTCATAAGACTAAACAATCACTATTTGCATCCTCTCTCCCAAAGTAAAAACTAAATTGGAAAGATAAACCATTCTTCCTTGAGGGTTTATCTTATTTTTCACATTGGGTAAAGGAAAAAGGCCACTTCAATTATTTGGTTTGTGTATTCAATTTATAGCTTAACAAACAACCAAAGTAAAGGATAAAATAAATCAATTTTGTACACTTCTTGCTTGCATTGGATTATGTTTTTACTTATTTTATTTTCATATATAAGATACTTTAAATCAATATGAAATACATATTCCTAATTAAGCTTTAAGTCTACTTAATTTTTCGTCTTTTCTTTTTTATTATTTTTTTCATGTTTTTTTAAACAATAAAATTGAAAAAAATAACTAATAACCTCATTCTTACTAAAATTAATTATCTTATATTGGCTAACATTATTTGGTAGTGAATTAGCCTTGTTATTTGAAAGTTTTTCTCTTAAATCCATTGGTTATTTACCATACTATTTGTTACCTTCTAGTTGTTAAAAGTAATTTCTATACTTCTTCTTTCTAGGTTAAAAATGCATATTCCTTCTTACATCTCTTAAACCTATTGACATTTATGAAGGATCAATTAGAATGAGTTTTTCCATACGAAACAAGATTATTCATCTCATTTGGCTTGCTTCACTCAACATAATCTCACCCCTTTGGTATTTAGTTCATTTTGGAATCCTTTGATTTCCTTCCCTCCTCAAAGGAGAGTTTATTTTTCTATTAATTTACAATATTACTCCTTCAAGGAAAATTTCCTCTCTTTCCAAGATTCCTCTTCAAGCAAAGTATATTTCTTTTCATCATATCCTCCTTTAGAAAAAGAAAGCTGGAATGGTACTTTTTCAATTTATTTTCAATCCCTTCACTAATATTGGAACACCACCCTCTCACTTTAAATTTAAATTACATTTAAACATTTTTCCTTGGGAAAATAATTTTCATACCTACCTTCTCTCTTAAGGGAAAGATCTCCTCTTTCACCACCTAAAATTTAAAATTAACTACTTTATAAATTAGTTCTCATGTTAGGCTTCTGCCTTTCTTCCATGTAGTTTAGTTCTACCTATATGATCTCTCAAGTAAAATCCCACATCCTTTATCAAATGTGAAAAATTCACCAAATTTCCTCTAAAAATCAAAGGATCTCAACTTTAAATAGGCCCTTTTATCTCCCATGAGTTTCCCATATCTTTTATACATTATCCTTTCAGGTGTGTTTCCACCTTATATTCCCTTGGTCATGAATGGACCTTGAATTATAATTCAACACATCCCAAAAGTATGGATATATTGGGATCTAATTGTTAGAAGCTTGTGTACATATTTCCCTATATTTGTTGGAATACATGTCTTAAAACATTTCATAATCTAGAAATTTCTATGGCTAACTATCACCACTCAAGATGGAGTTCTCATAATGCATTCTCAACTTATAATTGTGTATCCTCTTACACTGGGAGTTTATCAACCTGGCCCTACTGTATATGTTTAGATGAAGTATTTGACCAAATCTATGGTGCCTAAAATAATGACTATGACCCTACCAAGACTTAAACTCAATATTCTATCTAGCCTCCCAACCTCAACCAACTTATGGAATACATTATTCACTTTGTCCCTAGACTAGATCTAGCCCTCAAACCACTCCATCTCCTTTGGGAGCTACCCTTAATTAGTAGAAACCTAACAATGGAATTACTCATTTCAATAACCTAATAAAACTATACTATACATCAAACTTAATTTCAATATCCTAACTCGAATTGCAAAGGAAAAACAAACTCTCAAAACAATGAACTCTTCACTACCAACCAAGTTGACTATCCCAACTTTAACGAATATACTAATAATGTATTACTTAATAAACACAACCACCTGTAAACAAAACACAAGTTATTCATATTTTCAGTGTTACTCAAGGTGATTCCTTTAATATGCCACTCCATAATGAAAATTTTGGTCCAATTGAATGTTGATGAAAGTAGTTATGGCAAGTACTTATGCACAGGCCTAAGTTTCTAGGCATGTGAAAGTAGCTAATTAATCCTTAAGCTTAACAATTACTTCAATGATTAAAGTAATTAGATTTTATAAGACAAATTGAGTTAATAAAATTAAATGCAAATATTATTTCCATTAGTAAATTAAATGAATCTCAAACATTGACCTAAAGTAATGTTGAGAAATAATCTCAATTATCAAGCACCTTAGAGATTAGGGTTGTGGATTCAATCAATAACTAAAGATGATAAAAGGAAGTCTAGCTTAAGGGATAAGATGCATATTGTGTATGAGACATAGTGAGATAGTGAGACCTCAATGATTTGGTGGAGAAGTACTTTCATCCAATTGTGTATGGTTTGAGGAAGAGTGCAAGGGGAAACAAGGGAATAATCTAGATTAGCCAGCGAATCAAAGGATACTTCAATGGTTTGATTAGTTGAATTAATTACAATTTATTATTATATTGGTATTTTTCCTCATTGGGACATTATACCTCGAAGGGAGCCCTTATATATTATAAGCTTCAATTAATGAAATGACAATCTTTTAAGGGAATAAATCTTGTGTTCATGTGACTGAGATTAGAGGTTTTAATCTGCTTCTACTCTTATATTTTGTCACATGTTAAAATATCAGCTACTTTTTTTATTTATTCAATATATAGAACATGGTAAGAAGTAATTAACCAATTTGTTAGAATTATAAATAGTAAAATGATATAAGAGCATATCATCTAAAGAACTAGAATTCTCTTAGAATTTCACATACATCCAAATACATAGAGGTTCAAAATAAATTATAGGTACATAAGGGCCATATGATGACTACCATGCACAACTATTTGTGGTAGATACAAAGAAAGCATAAGATTCAGTCATACGTGGCCATGAAAATAGTTGTACATATAGGTCAACAACAATGATTCATCTGAATTTATAAAGGGAACACATATATATATATATATATATAGCCAAAACACAAAGATGCATTTAAACTTGAGTTCTATTAATAAATGGAAAATGTTGAAACTATACATGTAGAATGAAAACAAACTAGCTCAACTGGTGGTAGCTTACCTTGGAGAAGAGATGTGACGGCTACACACCTTCACTGAATTGTGTTACAATGAGGCTTGTAGGCCTTTTT
Source organism: Pinus tabuliformis (assembly GCA_031772625.1). NCBI lineage: Eukaryota > Viridiplantae > Streptophyta > Pinopsida > Pinales > Pinaceae > Pinus > Pinus tabuliformis. The sequence goes on along the minus strand of CM062819.1, from coordinate 1,564,946,154 downwards.
ATTATAACTAAGTAATGAGAAACCTTAAACTTCTAAAAACATAACCCTAGAAGATGAAGTGCCAAAAGCTTTTGGGTCCCGCTGGGGTAAGTTGGAACGCCAACTTCCCAGGGTCGTAACTTTGGCATACGATCTTTATTTGGCATGCATGATGGCCCATTGGAAAGGTCTATCCAATAAGTACATTTTATGAATATTTAAAAATTCTATTATTTTCATCAACTCGTTTCCCAAAAAAGTTCGTTTAAGGCCTGAAAATGGTTTTGGAAGTTCAGGACCTAAAAAATACCAAAAACAAAAAACTGCCAAAATAGAAAAATTTTGTTGTGATCCAATGGAATAGTTGGGTGGCCACTAATATCCACCTAGATTTGTCATCTACTCTTTGGAATCCATGGTCTCCATTGCGTTAATTTCCTCCATTAGATGGGGAAGCATATATTGAACTTGGCTCCTACTGAGCCACTTGCCTTAGTGTGGGAGTTGTTTTTATTTGACAACTTGATACAACTAGATCCTTTGTTGGTGAGTTCTCTCAATATGTATGTCAATGATTTGCTAAATTGTGTCTTATTCAATGCAATATAGATTGAGCTCTATTAGTTTCAACTACTCTATGATTCTTTATGTTTCCAACAATGTTGGAAAGTATGGCCAAAGTCAATTGAGATTGAACACTAGGTGCAGGCCAAGGAAAGGGGGGGATACTTAGCTCGAAAAGATTGTCACCCATATCCTTGTTGATGGTGTAATGTCCATAGAAAAGTGGTTGAAGCTTTCAATGGGCCCATGCAAGGCATTCCTTCTACAAATTCAGCCAAGCCTTTTCTCCCACTTGAAAATTTTGTGGCACTCGATGATAATCATGGAATTTTTTGTACTTAGTGTTGGATTTTTTCAAGATATCATGGAATTGTTGGCATATGTGTTGAGTTCATTCAATAAAAAAAATTATATACAATGAAACTTGACTTTTATTAATAAATTGAAAATGTTGAAATTGTATGCATGCAAAATGAAAACATACTAGATTGAATGGTAGTATCTTATCTCTTAGAAGAGATGTGATAGCTTATAACTGTATGCATGTATAATGAAATAATCTAGATCAAATGGAAGTAAAAAAAAAATGGATAGTTAATTGTGCATGAAAGGTAGGGTCACAATCCAGCTATACAATGATAGGGATAATGGAAAAGATGTGTATAGATTAGTGGCTAGAAGGAAATGTAATAAAGTAAAATAAATATATCTAATTTAAGTGTATTTCCAATAGAACACGACAAGTGTGTTAGGGCCTTCAAAAGAGAAAGTGATAGCCATTTTCATATGTTTCCAAGGATATTCATTTCCATATGCCAATTCGTTGAGGTAGAGTACAAGTCACTGTGCGGTTCTTGAACTAGAATAAAGTCATTGTAGAGTAGAAAAGAATTAAGCCGATCATAAAATTCAATCCATTATAGAATCAATTTTACATGAGGAAAGCATAAAATTTGGGCCATATAATAGTCATGGAGTTGTTTAAAAGGTCTATAACCATATGTGTGAGGATTAGTCTACCATATGTTGAGAGTGATAGCTAAGGTAGATAGGAATGTATGAGTTGTATTAGTTTCTACTGGAAAAATGTATGAAGAACAATGTTGTCATCTTACATATTGAAACTAGTAGTAATTTGTGGAGGTCACTATTGAGACGGAGAGAGGGAGACTATAGAAATATGAAAATAGAAAAAAAACATAGATCCCTAAGATATCCTAGAAGATCTATAAACTAATAAAAAAAATAATTCTTAAGGATTTCAAAAGGACTTAACATAGGGATGTAATTATTAGATCTAGAGATGGAAGCAACTGGTTTCATATTTGAGGATAGGTTGGATGGAGAATCTAACTTCCTACCCTAGATTAAGTAAATGGTTAGCTTGCTACTGAAAGAGAATTACATTTGGGAGATTATTGACAAGGATATTCAATCATCAAAAGATCCAATGCATTTGTCATTCCATTAATAGAAGGACATTGGAGCTTAGCAGGTCCTCATGAATTCCATGAAGGATCACTTGATCTTTCACATTGTAGAGAAGAAGATATCCAAAGAGATTTTTAAGGCTCTAGTGGACCTATTCTAAAGAGATAACTTGAAAAGGAAGATGATCTTAAGAAATAAACTCAAATACATCCAAATGTCAAGGTATGATAGAGTTACTAGTTACTTCATGAGTATCACCCAACCAGTAAATCAACTTACAACCATTAGGGATAAAGTGGAGGATGTAGAGCTTATAAATGTGGCACTAAATATTTTTACCAAGTCATGGGAATCATTTATAAATGGAGCCTGAGTTTGGGAGAAACTTCCCAACAGGGAGAGTATTTGGGATGATTTCATCTAGGAAAAGACTCAGAAGGAGTCTAAGGCCAATGGGGAAAGGAGATGTAGAGGAGAATTGAGTCCTCTCCATTATGGCCAAGAAGGGTAGAGGGAAAGGTTCCAAGGCTACCATTGAAGGGGAAACCTCACAACTAGGGAAGAAGAAATACTTTAAAAAGATCAAGTGCTTCTTTTACCAAAATAATGGGAATTAATCATCACATTGTTTATGCAATAAGAATGGGAAGGGGAATTCATAGTAGATAGTTGCATTAATAGAGATTCAACTTGAATTACTTGTAGTTAATGTTGAAAGGAACTTCTCATTTTTATCTTGACTATCTACCAACAACATCACAATGAGTGGTTGGCACATCAATAGTTGTGCATCATGCCATATCATACTAGATAATGAGTATGGGGCTATGAAGGTATAGGAACATGAAAAAGCTTCCAATTCATGGATTCAACCTTTAAGTGGAGAGGATGTAATAACTCCTTCAAATTCTTCCAAGATACCAAGGTGGTTTGAGCAAGCATTAACAACTTTTCAAGAGCATGTGGAAGCTCCTAGGAGCACATTCATAGAGAGAATGCACCTAGAGAAGTTTCCAATCTATGTGGAGCTGATGAACAAAATCATTAAAGAGAAACTAGACTAGGAGGTTTGGAGGAAATCCATGGTGAAGGATGATGCAAGGTACATTGTTCCAGGACTAAGGACCCAACCAATCCCAGGTGGCTCTTCAAGAAGTATCTTCCTTGTGAAGAGGGAGCGTTGATGAAAGTATCTCGAGCAAGTGGTCTCATATAGGCTTGTGTTTAAACATGTGGATGTCACCTAATTGATGCTTAAACTTACAAACTACTTTATTACTTTAAGTAATTTATTTTTATAAGATAAATTGAGTAAATCTAATGAAATGAAAAGGTTATTTGCATTCATGAATTAGATGAGCATTGACCATTGATCTGAATTGATTTTGAAATATAATATAAACCATCAATCACTTTGGAGATTAGGGTTATTGATTCAATCAATAACTCAATCGTTAAAATGGAGATTTAGGCTAAGGGAGAAGATGCATATTAAACAAAATACACATTGATATAGTGAGATCTCAATGATTGGGTGAAGAAGGAAGTTTGATCCAAGTGTGCAACATTCAAGGAAGAGTGCATGGGGAGGTTAGGGAAGAATCCAACTCAACTAATACATTAAACTACATATGAAGGGTTTGATCAAATAGATTGATTCCAAGTTCTTGTTGTATTGTTATTTTTTTTATGAGTTCTGTTATCCTAGGAAAGGAGCTCTTTTATACTATATAATTGAATTAATGAAAAAATAGGGTTTCAAAGGAATAAATCTTGTGTGCATGTTATTTATATTGACATTTTTGACTTTCTTCCACTAATATATTTGATGTGTTAAAATATCATTCATGTTTTTTTTCCAGTAGCTATGATCTACTAGGAAGTATTAACTAGGTTGTTGGGGCCAAAATTTAACATCCAACATGCAAGCACAACCAACTACCAAGTTTCTACCTTCATCCCACATCAAAATGTAAATTATAAAAAATTTAGTAACTCTTAAGGCTTTAGCAATGGACAAAAATTCGCCCCTAAGATTCCAACTTACACATAACCTCAAAACACTTTCTTCAAGGTAAAATTGTTAAAATAAGGAATTACTAAGAGGGGGAGGGGGGGTGAATGAGTAATGGTGAGGTTCTTATATCTTTAAGTACAAACGTTTAATTCTTTTCACTTTTATTAGTTACTTGAGAGAGTATTCATACTAAAATAAATGTGAGTAGCAAGATAAGAGATTCACATGTGCATGCAATCCATCAAATGAGCATCACACACATATTGACATAGGTATTTTTTTCGTGGAAACCAAAAGGGAGAAAACCACCAATTTGTTTGTTGTTATGGTGTAAATTAAGAACCTACTTAATTACATCAGTTTTTCTATGAGCACCCTGTAGTACACCTAAGGGGGATAGTATGGGGTATAGAGGGAGGTACCCAAGGGAATAATGTAATAATGGGATGGGCCATAGTAATAAATAAAGTGGTTAACCTGTATCATGTAAAGGACCACAAGTAGTTAACAATAATGTAATAAGTCCATGGTATTAGATAGATGGTATTGAGGTAACCATAGTAATAACCCATGGTATTGTATGTATGAGGCCTATATAGAGGCTAGAGACTCCCCATTGAGAGATGTGAAGGAATATTGTCTCGACAAGCATATGGCTTGTGGAGTGTTCTCCTTCCTTAAGGAGTGAATGTATGGTGTTGCCCTACATTAATGGTTTGATCAATAAAGAGAAGCATTTATCCATATTCCAATCTTGTTATTTCTTGGTATATTTGTATTTTCATATATTTGCAGGTCAGATCCATAACAAGTGGTATCAGAGCACTTTCTTGGGCAAAGTGGAGAATTTTTTTAATTTTTGCAAGAACTTTTTGGGGTGGCGAGTTTGCAGATCCAATCAATACACTATGGTGAAAATTTTGCAGAATCTAATTGCAAATCTCAATTCCCTACTAAAAAATACCCAATTTGACAAAAAAATTGGCCGAATCGGAGTACGGATGGGGAGATATCACTGATTTAAAAATAATCTATTTTGTAGACATTTTTCGGGGCGACGAGTTTGCAAATCAGATTTGTACGTTCTGGGAAAATATTTGCAGAATCTAATTGTAGATCTAGGGTTTTTGTGAAACATTACCCAATTTGAAAAAAAATTAGCCGAATCGGAGTCCGGATGAGGGAGATATTGCTGATTTAAAAATCAGCTGCATTGCAGACATTTTTCGGGGTGGCAAGTTTGCAGATCAGAGCTATATGTTATGGGCAATATTTACAGAATCTAATTGTAGATCTGGGTTTCTTATTAAAAGAAACCCAATTTTAATAAAAAATCCAATCGAATCGGAGTTCGGATGAGGGAGATAGCGTTGATTTAAAATCATCATTTTTTTCAGAAATTTTTGTGATGGTGCGACAGTTGCAGTGCAAATATAAAATTCCAATGCCTAGATCAGGATTTCTATCATATTGGAAGATCCATAATGGTTGTTCCATTTCCAAAAACATGTTATAATAGGGATTCTGAGCAATATTGACTAAATTGTGGCCATTTCAAATTTTCACCAAGTCATTTTTTTTCCAAACCCTCTTCATGGCGGTTCTATATTTTACAGGAAAAGATAATGGTCCTACCATTGAAGAATACATAAAAGAACGAAATTCATTATGGGCAACACATTGGAAATTTTGGGCAGTGGCTAATTTTGAAGATGAGGCGGCCACATGGTGGGAATTACTTAACAAAAAGAAGTGTTCCAACCTGCCCGATGAAGAATTTGAACATTTCCTTTTAGATAGATGTTCTCATGCTAGAAAACAAGATAATGAGAAACGCATGGGTTAGTTTCTACTAGTATCTCCTTATTACAGGTTCATGGATATATTCAGAAGAAGAAGATCATTGTGCCTGTAAATCCTAGTTGCAAGCAAAATCTTATAAATGTCAATTTGAAAAAAAAATTGCAAGTTCCAGCAAAGAAAATGGAGCACACACTGGTTAATAATGAGGATGTGCAAGTTTATAAAGATTTGAAGATTTCTATGGACAAGGATAATACCACATTTAGTATAATTTCATTTTAAAAATGAACATATTATGCTACATATAAAAATTCAATTGAGTAAGATGGTAGATATGGGAGAAGAAAAACACATAAATGGTGTAAGAATTTAAATATGAATGGCTAAATATCTCTAAGAAAAATGAACTAGCATGTGCTATATAATGGATTTGTAGACTTAGGGCCACATACTTGTAAATACATAGACTGCACACTCATAGTAGTTATGGAATACCCTGAAGAATTTGTTTAGAAGGAATTTCACTAACATACACAAAAACATGTTACATCATAGGTTCATGAAGTGGACCCCATAAGTTGCTCTTACCCATTGTTGGTAATTATTCCCCCTACATATTCGATTATATGTTTTTATTAAGTTATTCCATGACATGAGCAATGCAATTCCATTATGGATCCAAAGACCCACACAATTGTAGGCCCAATTTTCCCTTGCCTTCAAAATACCTCATGACTCCTACAAATTAAGAGGGAATATAATCATGGATCAATGAAAAAATAAAACTAGCTTCCCTTCATTTAATAAGTTGATAGTTTTGTTCCTAGTTGAAAACTGAGTATAAATAAGGTATGCTCCCTCAAAAGTTTTAGGTCAACTATCTATCTAAACTATATCTACTTTCATATGCTCTTTAGTTTTTAGGTTTTAATTTTCTTTCATAAATTCTTGGTACATACTTGGGTTTTCCTTCTTCATGTTCCTCTCTTTAGGAGGAGTTGTTGTTGCTCCAAGTTACTCTTCTCTCATGTTATTGTACTTTCAGTTTATATTCCTCATTATTGGCATAACTTCTTGCATCCATATTGGTTGACGATTTCTTTTTTGATGTCTTATTCTACACCCCCTATTTCAAATTCTTACTTAAAAGGGAGATATCAACAATAGCTTTTGATGTATGAGAAACATAATATTACAAAGTTCATCTAAAATCTTCAAATATTTAACTTGCTATCATGGTGTTTTGTTCGTTGCTTAGAAAATTGTTTACCATATATGTGGAGATTGGAAAAATTAACCTTATTGTTTATTGCAAGTGCAGAACAAGTTTAAGTATGCAAGGAGGTTTAAAATCCTTGCTTATCATGGTTTATAAAGCTTATTTAAATATGTAAGGAGGTTGAATCTTATATTTTTCTAATTTCTTTTTTCTTTCCATATACCGCTAATAAATTAAACTATAATGTATTCTTATCTTTCATTTTTTGTTGTTGTTTTTATATAATGAATATTTAATTTGGTTACTCAATAGTATCAAATTTCATTTTGTATATCCATACTTAGGTACTCTTCTCTAATATCATTTTAAAATTTATGTGTCACTAATGATGGGTGAGGTGTCCATTCAAAACGTGAAATGTTTCAAACTCTAACACATACTTTATCTCTAGAAATATCAAATGGCATTATATTTTAGGTTTTCACCCACCTGATAAGACTAAACAATCACTATTTGCATTCTCTCTCCCAAAGTAAAAAATAAAAATGGAAAGATAAACCATTCTTCCTTGAGGGTTTATATTATTTTGCACATTGGGTAAAGGAAAAAAGCCACTTCAATTATTTGGTTTGTATATTCAATTTATAGTTTAACAAACAACCAAAGTAAAGGATAAAATAAATCAATTTTGTACACTTCTTGCTTGTATTGGATTATGTTTTTACATATTTTATTTTCATATATAAAATACTTTAAATCAATATGAAATACATATTCCTAATTGAGCTTTAAGTCTACTTAATTTTTCATCCTTTCCTTTTTATTATTTTTTTCATGTTTTTTCAAACAATAAAATTGAAAAAAAAAAAACTAATAACTTCATTCTTACTAAAATTAATTATCTTATATTGGCCAACATTATTTGGTAGGGAATTAGCCTTGTTATTTGAAAATTTTTCTCTTAAATCCATTGGTTATTTACCATACTATTTGTTGCCTTCTAGTTGTTAAAAGTAATTTCTATACTTCTTCTTTGTAGTTTAAAAATGCATATTCCTTCTTAGATCTCTTAAACCTATTGACATTTATGAAGGATCAATTAGAATGAATTTTTCCATACCAAACAAGATTATTCATCTCATGTGGCTTGCTTCACTCAACATAATCTCACCCCTTTGGTATTTAGTTTATTTTGGAATCCTTTGATTTCCTTCCCTCCTCAAAAGAGAGTTTATTTTTCTATTAATTTTCGATATTCCTCCTTCAAAGAAAATTTCCTCTCTCTTTCCAAGCTTCCTCCTCAAACAAAGTATATTTCTTTTCATCCTATCGTATTTTAGAAAAGGAAAGTTGGAATGATCCTTTTTCAATTTATTTTCAATCCCTTCGCAAATATTGAAACACCACCCTCTCACTTTATATTTAAGTTACATTTAAACATTTTTCCTTGGGAAAATATTTTTCATACCTACCTTCTCTCTTAAGGGAAAGATATCCTCTCACCACCTAAAATTTCAAATTAACTACTTTATAAATCAGTTCTCATGTTAGGCTTCTACCTTGCTTCCATGTAGTTTAGTTCTACCTATATGCTCTCTCAAGTAAAATCCCACATCCTTTATCAAATGTGAAACATTCACCAAATTTCCTCTAAAAATAAAAGGATCTCAACTTTAAATAGGCCCTTATGTCCCCCATGAGTTTCCCATCTCTTTATGCATTATCCTTTCAGGTGTGTTTCCACCTTATATTCCCTTGGTCATGAATGGACCATGAATGATAATTCAACACATCTCGAAAGTATCGATATATTTGGATCTAATTGTTAGAAGCTTGTGTACATATTTTCCTATATTTGTTGGAATACATGTCTCAAAAAATTTCATAATCTAGAAATTTCTATGGCTAACTATCACCACTCAAGATGGAGTTCCTATAATGCATTCTCAACTTATAATTGTGTATCCTCTTACAGTGGGAGTTTATCAACCTGGCCCAACTATATATGTTTTGATGAAGTATTTGACCCAATATATGGTGCCTAAAATAATGACTATGACCCTACCAAGCCTTCAACTCAATATTCTATCTAGCCTTCCAACCTCAACCAACTTATGAAATGCTTTATTCACTTTGTCCCTCCACTAGATCTGGCCCTCAAACCACTCCATATCCTTTGGGAGCTACCCTTAATTAGTACTAACCTAACAATGGAATTACTAATTTTCAATAACCTAATAAAAATATAATATACAACAAACCTAATTTCAATATCCCAACTCCACTTGGAAAGGAAAAACAAACTCTCAAAACAATGAACTCTTCACTACCAACCAAGTCGACTATATCAACTTTAATGAATATACTAATAATGTATTACTTAATAAACACAACCACCTATAAGAAAAACACAATTTATTCATATTTTGAGTGTTAGTCAAGGTCATTCTTTTAATATGCCATTCCATAATGAAAATTTTGGTCCAATTGAATGTTGATGAAAGTAGTTAGGGCAAGTACTTATGCATAGGCCTAAGCTTCTAGGAATGTGCAAGTAGCTAATTAACCCTTAAGCTTAAAAATTACTTCAATGATTAAAGTAATTAGATTTTATAAGACAAATTGAGTTAATATAATTAAATGCAAACATTATTTCCATTAGTAAATTAAATGAATCTCAAACATTGACCTAAAGTAATGTTGAGAAATAATCTCAATTATCAATCACCTTAGAGATTAGGGTTGTGGATTCAATCAATAACTAAAGTTGATAAAAGGAAGGCTAGGTTAAGGGATAATATGCATATTGTGTATGAGACATAGTGAGATAGTGAGACCTCAATGATTGGGTGGAGAAGTACTTTCATCCAATTGTGTATTGTTCGAGGAAGAGTGCAAGGGGAAACAAGGGAATAATCTAGATTAGCCAGAAAATCAAAGGATAGTTCAATTGTTTGATTAGTTGAATTAATTACAAGTTCTTATTATATTGGTTGTTTCCTCATTGGTGCATTATACCAGGAAGGGATCCCTTATATATTATAAACTTCAATTAATGACATGACAAATTTTTAAGGGAATAAATCTTGTGTTAATGTGACTGAGATTAGAGGTTTCAATCTGCTTCTACTCTTATATTTTGTCACATGTTAAAATCCCGGCTACTTTTTTATCTACTATACATATATAACATTGTAAGAAGTAATTAACCAATTTGTTGGAATTATAAATAGTAACATGATATAAGAGCATATCATCTAAATAACTATAATTCTCTTAGAATTGCACATACGTCCAAATGCATAGAGGTTCAAAATAAATTATAGGTACATAAGGGCCATATGATGACTACCATGCACAACTATTTGTGGTAGATACAAAGAAAGAAAAAGCAATCATACTTGGCCATGAAAATAGTTGTACATATAGGTGGACAACAATGATTCATTTGAATTTATGAAGGGAACATATTTACATATAGATTTATAGCCAAAACACAAAGATACATTGAAACTTGACTTCTATTAATAAATGGAAAATGTTGAAACTATATACATGTAGAATGAAAACAAACTAGCTCAAATGGTGGTAGCTTATCTTTGAGAAAAGATGTGACGACTACACACCTTCACTGATTGTGTTACATTGAGGCTTGTAGGCCTTTTTATTATAACTAAGTAACGAGAAACCTTAAACTTCTAAAAACATAACCCTAGAAGATGAAGTGCCAAAGGCTTTTGGGTCCCGATGGGCTAAGCTGGAATGCCAACTTCCCAGGGTCGTAACATTGGCATACGATCTTCATTTGGTGTGCATGATGGCCCATTGGAAAGGTCTATCTAATAAGTACATTTTCTGAATATTGAAAAATTCTATTATTTTCATCAACTAGTTTCCCAAAAAAAAATCTTTTAGGGCCTAAAAATGGCTTTGGAAGTTCATGGCCTAAATAATACCAAAAACAAAAAACTTCCAAAATAGAAAAATTATGTTGTGATCCAATGGAATAGTTGGGTGGCCACTAATATCCACCTAGATCTGTCGTCTACTCTTTAGAATCCAAGGTATCCATTGGGTTGATTTCCTCCATTAGATGAGGAAGCATATATAGAACTTGTCTCCTAGTGAGCCACTTGCCTTGGTGTAGGAGTTGTTTTTTGTTGACAACCTAATACAACTAGATCCTTTAGTGGTGAGTTCTCTCAATATGTGTGTCGACGATCTGCTAAATTGTGTCTTATTCAATGCAATATAGATTGAGCTCTATTAGTTTCAACTACTCTATGATTCTTGATGTGTCCAACAATATTGGAATGTATGGCCAAAGTCAATCCAGATTAAACACTGGGTGCAGGCAAAGGAAAAGGGGGGATACTTTTCTCAAAAAGATTGTCACCCATATCCTTTTTGATGGTGTAATTTCCATATAAAAGTGGTTGAATATTTCAATGGGCCCATGCAACGAATTCTTTTTACAAATTCAACCAAGCCTTGTCTACCACTTGAAACTTGTGTGGCACTCGATGATAATCATGGAATTTTTTGTACTTAGTGTTGGATATTTTCAAGATATCATGGAATTGTTGGCATATGTGTTGAGCTCATTCAATAAAAAAATTTATATACAATGAAACTTGACTTTTATTAATAAATGGCAAATGTTGAAACTGTATGCATGCAAAATGAAAACATGCTAGATTGAATGGTAGTACCTTATCTCTTAGAAGAGATGTGATAGCTTATAACTATATGCATGTATAATGAAATAATCTAGATCAAATGGAAGTAAAAAAAATGGATAGTTAATTGTGCATGAAAGATAATGTCACAACCCAGGTATACAATGATAGAGATAATGGAAAAGATGTGTATAGATTAGTGGCTAGAAGGAAATGTAATAAAGTAAAATAAATATATATAATTTAAGTGGATTTAAACCAGAACCCGACAAGTGTGTCAGGGCCTCCAAAAGAGAAAGTGATAGCCATTTTCATATGTTTCCAAGGATATTCATTTCCATATGCTAATTTGTTGAGGTAGAGTACAAGTCACTGTGGGGTTCTTGAACTAAAATAAAGCCATTGTAGGGTAGAAAATAATCAAGCTAATCATACAATTCAATCCACTAGAGAATCAATTTTACATGAAGCAACCATAAAATTTGGGCCATATAACAGTCATGGAGTTGTTTAAAAGGTCTAGAACCATATGTGTAAGGATTAGTCTACCATATGTTTAGAGTAATAGCTAAGGTAGATAGGAATGTATGAGTTGTATTAGTTTCTATTGGAAAAACGTATGAAGAACAATGCTATCACCTTACATATTGAAACTAGTAGTGATTTCTAGAGGTCACTATTCAGAGGGAGAGAGGGAGACTATAGCAATATGAAAATAAAATTTGTTGTTTTTTAAAAGGAATAAAACTTTGATCCCTAATATATCCTAGAAGATCTATAAACCAATAAAAAAAATTAATTCTTAAGGATTCCAAAAGGACTTAACATAGGAATGTAATTATTAGATATAGAGATGGAAACAACTCATTTCATATTTGAGGATATGTTGGATGGAGAATCTAACTTCCTACTCTAGATTAAGTAAATGGTTAGCTTGCTACTAAAAGAGAATTATCTTTGCCAGATTATTGACAAGGAGATTCAATTGCCAAAAGATCCAATGCATTTGTCATCCCATGAATAGAAGGACATTGGAGCTTAGCAAGTCCCCATGAATTGCATTATATGGTCTGAGAATATGGTCCCAAAATATGCAATAAAAGGTATCAAAATTTATTTTATCATTGTTATTTTTCTTGCAATAGTTTTGGGCATATGGCAATGGAATGCAAATACTTTGTATGACAACAATGATTGATGTTGAGGAATGCAAACCAAGGTAGAGTTTTTACTAATGTTTAATCTTTCAAGTGTGGTAACCTTGGCCATAAGGCATTAGCTTACAAATATAGTATATCAAAGCCTACAAAAATTTTAGCCCATCCATTAAAGACAAAGAAAGCCTTGGAGGAAAAAATATGAGATACAAAGAACCAGTCCTCCAAAGGTCTTCAAGAAAGCACCTCATGCTTTGCTAAAAGGGAAAATAATAGAAAAGGATCCACATGCTAGAGGGAATCCAAATATAATATGGAGTAGAAAGAAGCAACAAATCACTCCCACTAAAAATTGAGGCATGCATGGTCTCAGGGGGAGCATATGGTAGCAATTTCAATTACATGAAAATCATTAAAATTTCTTCCATATTGGAAAGTTTGAATCTGAATTATGTTGTAGATGGTTATTATGATTTTGTAGCACTAATAGTTGTTTTTTGCTGGATATTATTTAGAGATGGCACATGTGCATAGAGAGTGATGCCAGCCTAAGCCGCATATACCCCAATGATGCAACCTAAGCCACATATACCCATTGTATGCAAGTAAAATTGCATGATCACACTATGTCCCAGGAATTTTAATATTCCTGCCCAGTAAAACCTTATTAAACCAAGGTTTAATGCTCTTAATTAAATGCTTAAGCGGAAACGTTTTATTTAACTATCCAAAGTTTATACTTTAACAAACCTTTGAGAGGAACCTTATAACCCTTCATAATCTTTGGTTAACTCTTATTACCCATGGATATTTAACCATACCATGGTCTTTATACTTTGGTTAACTCAACTTAAACCATAATACCTTAACCACGCTTATTTCCATTATAATTCCCATATAATAGAAATATTTCATAAACCACACTTAAACCTTACCTTTCTGCCATTCTACAAACCTTTTCCCATATATCGATGCTCCCTTTAGTGCATTCAACCTCCGCAATCAATCTCATTCCTTAATCCGACAATTATCGTGTCACTCGATTACTAACTAGCTTAGCTGATATCCACCGTTGATCAATCCCCCTCGATCCAATGATTGTCATGCAATCTCCTGTGAAATCATGCATGATCGATATCAAACTGACAGCGCATGAGAAAAGTGGTTTTCTCTTTCCATCGTGTGCTACGTGTCAACCCCTTAGGTTAATCGCGTAGAAATTAGAAATATCATTTACCACTTTGAGGGCGCGCAAGATACCGTTGACCACTTGCAAATACTACCCCGCATCCATTAACACATGGCTTCATCTAATCTATTCATTCTTGACTTTATTCTCCACGATTTAATCCTAGCCATATATCTCCCTCACTCTCATTCGTTGATTTGATTGATCCAAAGACTCCCATTCTTTGGTGTTTAATTATTTCTATGTCTCACTGTGTAATAGTCTTCTCACTTCTCTATCAGTTTGTTTGCTCTCTCCTTATGGTATTCACTTGTTCTAATCCTGTTCTTCACTCTGTTACTTCATTTCTTCATGCCTTTACACTTCCTTCATAAATCCTTAGGTTTTAGGAAACCTTACAACTCTCCCTTCGCTGTAACCATTAAAGGCTTTCTCCACTATAGAATTTGTGTAAACCTATAACACTCTTCTCTATTCTTCTTCTCTCTGTCCTTCTACACACCTGCAAACCTATGTTGCGCACGTTTACTTCTAATTCACACACAATTTATCATTCGATTACTCAATCCACACTTGCACAATACAGAATTAAATCTTTTATATATAGATATAAACAAATGATGACATAATGAGTCTTTCTTTCTCTCTCTGGCCTAATTTTCTAACTATAGGCCTTTTCCTTCCCTGCTCGTAGGCTTATAGTCAAACCCTATCTAACTCTCGAACTAACTAACTCTGACTAATTCCTAGCTAGCTAACCCCCTTCTATTCCTTTTAGGATTACATTTATACAAAAGGTTCTATAACACATTTCCTGGTTCAAATCCTTAATCTACTCATTAAGTCCTAAAATCTCTCAATGATCCCTTGAGGATCTCAACAACTTAACTAAATCCTAAGGATTCTCTTTAACCCCCAAAATCATGAAACCAATTCCTAATCTAGGATTTACATTATTTCAAAATCTCTCAATCCTCACTAATCACTCATCATCACTCATGTTCTCCTACATTTGAGAACATTTACAAATATCCTCACAATACTTAATTAATTCCTATTATAGTTTCTCTCATTAAAATCACTCAAAACCTTAACAATTGCACTAATTTAATACTCAGGAAACTAACTTCCTTGAAAACACAAGGCCCCCTATGTCTACTAAAATACAATGATATTTCTGAGCCGAATGCTCTTCCATCATGCTCTCAAGGTTGAAAACATTCATGATCTCCTCATCATGTATTCTCATATGTTGATAGAAAACCTCCAGGGTCCCAAATTTTAGTTTGTAGTTGTTTGAATGCTCTGTTCCTTTGTTGTTGTTGTATGTTTGATGCCTTCTGTTTCATCTTCCTCTCGTTATCAATCAATTTCAAATTATGATTGATCATTCTTCCTGTTGCTATCAATCTCCTCCATCTGGACTTTTTCATCATTAACTGCCATAATTCTTCAATTTCTATCTCTAGCACATCCTTGGGTTGGTACATACTCTGCCATTTATTGTTGTACTCTATCCAATTATCTTCAAACTATTGTTCATTATCTTCTCTCTGACTTTTTCAGATTCTTACTGCCGCCCTTTCATCCTTACCCTCTTGTGATTTACCAAACAACCTCTGTTCAATATCTGTAAATTTACTTTCAAAAAGTAAATTGTCCTCCAATTCCCCTTGTACTTGATTCCTCTCAAATACTGTTGGATCCCTATAATACTAGTGATTACCCCATTACTATTATAGTTATACCCCTTATTTATATTTTTGTGCCCCTATTACCCCCATATTGTTATTTCTGTGCCCCATAGAATCCCTCTATTGTTATTTTTGTGGCTTTATATTATTATTGTTAGGTCGACTGGATTATATTGTGACTCCTTAGACTCCTATATATAGAAAGGAGGTTTTGTCATTTGTATCATCAAAGAATTGTTCATTTATGTAATGTAAAGGAGGTTTCCCCCTCAAAGAGGCTGAATTCTAAGGCGTTGATCTATCTTTTCTATCTTTTCTTGAGCTGGTTTCATAACATTTGGTATCAGAGCTTTGGATTCTAGGGTTTCGCTGCTCCAAACAGGTCATCGTGGCATTTTCGCTATATTTTTTTCTGTGAGGTTTCAGAAGTTGAAAACAAAACCCATTTGAGAAGAAATCGTGCTGAACCTTGGGTCCAAATTTCAGAGCATTTCGCACAATATTTGCAGAGATATGATCTGAGGAAGTTGGTCTTTTTGCAGACTCTTGAATTACATTCAAAACAGGTGACCTGGGGAAAATCGTCATAACTTTCTCTCTGGGGATCGGATTGAAATTTCATAAGAAGGTATAGAAAGAGGACGAACTATAGTTTCGTTTACGCATGTTTCAGATTCAAAGGTTGAAACAGTGAGTCGTGGCATGTCGTACAAGTTCACTCTACTGAACTAGTCTAAAAGCAAGTCACTGTGGGAGGTTTCACATAACTCTTCCTTGGAGAATCCAATTTGGGTCAGACTTGTGGCATTAGAAAGAGGACGTAGAAGGCTACTACAGGTCACAATTTCAGAACTAGATGATATGAAATTACAGAGATACATCAGATTCAATATCAGGCTTCTATAAAGTGAAAAAAGGTGTGTAGTTTTTTTAAATTTTTTTGTAAGCTTGGTTTAACGGAATTCAAAGGGCATAGTAAAGCATTATTATCGGTCACTGATGCCCCGAGGAAAGAAAATGCAAACACCTAGTAAGGAACCTGAAAGATCTAGCATGACTCATGAAGAAGAGGAAGAAATGCTACATGATATATCAAAATTACAAGAACAAGTGCAACAAATGTCACGCTCACAAAAGCTAACAGAAGCAAAGATAAGTGGCGTGGAATCTAAGATAAATGGTGTGGAATCTAAGATAAATGGTGTGGAATCTAAGATGAATGGCATAGAAGCTAAGATGGACAATTTGAAGATAGATTTGAACACAAATTTGAAGACAGACATGGCAAATTTGACAAATTTTCTACAAGAAATACTTACTAATGGTGAAAAGGTAGTAAAGGAAACTCATGATGAGAACAAAAGAAATGTTAATTATGATTCCATAGACGCTAATGTTGGATCGAAGAATCACTATATTCCAAAAATCGATATGAGGAAGTTTGATGGCAAGGATCCCGCCACATGGATATTACAGATGGAGCAATTCTTCGATCTCAATAATGTGCAAAACGCACAAAAGGTACGTATGGCAACTGTATATTTGGAACCAAATTAGTTTGTATGGTATCAATGGCTTTGTTCTCGTAAACAATTTATCACTTCGGCAATTTTTATGGAATAATTGATAGCACATTATGAGGATACAAAAAGTAACACTTTTTTTAGCCAATTGATAATTCTCAAACAAAAGGGTTCAATAATGGAGCACATTGAGGAGTTCCAAAAATTGAACATAAGGGTAAAAGATATTCTAGAAGAGCATAGGATTGATGTGTTCATATGGTCTTTAAAGGATAATATCCAACATGATGTTTGCCTTTGGGAACCTGATTCATTAGAGAAGGCATTCAGGTTAGCAAGAAAAATGGAAAACAAAATTATGGCAACTAGGAAGCATACCATTCACAACTATAAAGACAGAAGTGTTGTTGCCCCTAGTCTTCCACAACCTACAAGGTTGACACCACAACAATTGGAAGAAAAAAGAGCAAAAGGGCTTTGTTACAATTGTGATAGAAAATACACAAAAGGTCATAAGTGTGCTGAGAAGAAATTATTCTACATAGATTGTGAAGAGGAAGAAGAAAAGGAGCAAGAAAGGTCAAAAGAAGAGGATATACTCCAGGAACAAAGCCTAGATGAAGAACAAATAAATCCGACCATATCTTGTAATGCATTGGCGGGAATTACCACTCCTCAAACCATCAAGATAGAAGGACAAATCAAGAAGAAAAAGGTAATAGTGTTGATTGATTCAAGAAGCACCCACAATTTTATTCATTGTAGGGTAGCAAAAGAATTGAATTGCTTCCTATATCTAGCACCAGAGTGTCAAGTGATGATTGCAAATGGAGGAACAATAAATTTCTCTGGAAAGTGCCATAATATCAAGCTATCCATGGGAGAATATGTATTGACTAGCCCAATGCTTTCCATTCCAATGGGAGGTGCTGATGTTGTACTATGAGTCCAATGGCTACAATCCTTGGGTACAATATCTTTTAATTTTCAAGAACTTTTCATGAAATTTTATGCGAAAGGAAAGGAAGTTTAATTAAGGGGTATTGCAGGGAAACCAGGAAAGATAATCAGCTCTAATGGCATGACAAAGCTTCTAAAAAAGGAGCAAAGAGGTGTAATTGCACAATTATGTTCGCTAGATGTTTCCACATTGGAATCATCTATTTCTCCAGATCTCCAAAAAGTCCTGGACAATCATTCCAAGGTATTTGAGACTCCCAAAGGTCTCCCACCTATGCGTGATCATGATCATGCTATTCATCTGATTCCAGGAAGTGTTCCTCCAAACATCAGGCCGTACAGATATCCCTATGTCCAAAAAAGTGAAATTGAACGTATGGTTGCAGAAATGCTAGAGGCTGGTATAATTCAACCGAGTCAAAGTTCTTTCTCAGCTCCAGTAGTATTGGTGCACAAGAAGGATGGATCATGGCGCATGTGTCCGGATTATAGGGAGCTCAACAAGCTCACTATTAAAGATAAGTTCCCCATTCCTGTCATTGATGAATTACTGGATGAATTGCATGGATCAATTTACTTCACCAAGTTGGATCTTCGTTCGGGATATCATCAAATCAGAATGAAGATTGAAGACATTCCGAAAACAGAATTTAGAACTCATGAGGGTCATTATGAATTTTTGGTCATGCCTTTTGGCCTTACCAATGCACCTTCAACATTTCAAGGTTTGATGAATTCAATTTTCAAACCATTCCTTAGAAAATTTGTGTTAGTATTTTTTGATGATATACTAATCTACAACAAGTCTTGGAAGGATCATGTTGAACATGTTGACAGGGTGCTACAACTATTGGAGGAGAAACAATTATATGCAAAAAGATCCAAATGTTTCTTTGGAGTCCAGGAGGTGGAATATTTGGGTCATATTGTATCTCATGAAGGAGTTAAGGTAGACCCTAGCAAAATTAAAGCCATTAAGGAATGGAAAATCCCCACATCCATAAAGCATCTGCGAGGATTTCTTGGGTTGACAGGGTATTATCGCAAGTTTGTTAAGAATTATGGGAGAATAGCAGCACCTCTAACAACATTATTGAAGAAAGATTCATTTTCATGGACTCCGGAAGCAACAAAGGCCTTTGAACATCTTAAAGAGGCAATGTGCCAAGCACCGGTCTTAGCTACACTAGACTTCACAAAAACCTTTATTGTGGAATGTGATGCTTCAGGAAATGGAATTGGTGTTGTTCTAATGCAAGATGAAAGACCCATTGCTTTTGAAAGTCGTCCAATCAAGGGAAAGTTTTTAAGCAAAGCTATTTATGAGAAGGAAATGTTGGCAATACTCCATGCACTTAAGAAATGGCGACCCTACCTAATGGGAAGACACTTCAAGGTAAAAACGGATCATGATAGCCTTAAATACTTTTTAGAACAAAGATTATCCTCTGAAGAGCAACAAAAGTGGGTCACAAAGATGTTGGGTTATGACTTTGAAATCATCTACAAAAAAGGGAAGCAAAATGTGGTGGCAGATGCACTCTCAAGAAAGGATGAGGATGTGGAAGCATTGTTGTGTGCCATTTCTATTATCCAACCAGATTGGATAAACGAGCAAGGGAGGAATGGAAGAATGACGAAGAAGTGTGGGCACTTATTCGAAAGCTACAACAAGATTCCAGTACTTCTGATACATTTAGCTGGAAAAATGATTCGTTATGGTACAAAGATCGCTTATACCTCTGTAAGAATTCCCAGCTAAAACAAAAGATTCTTATGGAATTGCACACTTCTCCCTTAGGAGGGCACTCAGGATTTTTAAAAACTTACCACAGGGTTAAGAAGGAATTTTTTTGGGATGGCCTTAAATCAGATATTCAAAAGTTTGTGGTGGAATGTTTGGTTTGCCAACAAAATAAAGTTGAAACAATTAAGACACCGGGTCTATTACAACCTTTATCCATTCCAAGCCAACGTTGGGAGGAGGTTTCAATGGATTTTATCACAGGTTTACCCAAGTCTGAGGGAACGAGTGTCATCATGGTGGTAGTTGACAGACTTACCAAGTATGCACACTTTTGTGCATTATCACATCCATTTAAAGCCAGTACAGTTTCTACTGCATTTATGGAAACAATTCAAAAGCTACATGGAAACCCAAAGATTATTGTAAGTGACAGAGATCCCATTTTCACTGAAAATTTTTGGACAGAATTATTTTCTTGTCTTGGTACTCAGTTAGCTCATAGCTCATCTTATCATCCTCAATCTGATGGGAAAACTGAGATAGTAAACAAATGTTTGGAAGGATATCTTCGTTGCTTTGTATCTGATAAACAACACAATGGGTCAAATGGTTGCCTCTGGCTGAATGGTGGTATAACACTTCCTTCCATACAGCAACAAAAATGACCCCATTTATGGCACTTTATGGGTATCAACCACCATCCATCACATCATATTTAAGAGAAAATTCTAAGGTTCAGGCAGTGGAACATCACATCAAACATCAACAACAAGTCCTCCAACTCTTAAAGGATAACCTCGTGTTGGCACAAAATAGAATGAAACAACAGGCAGATCAACATCGCAGTGAAAGAAGTTTTGATGTAGGTGATTGGGTATTCCTACGGCTACAACCATATAAGAAAATGTCCCTAAAGCAAGCTAAGAAGGATAATAAATTATCACCAAAGTATTATGGTCCGTACAAGGTGTTGCAAAAGATTGGTACTATGGCATACAAATTGGAGCTTCCTGCAGCTTCTCGATTGCACCCAGTTTTCCATGTTTCATGTTTAAAGAAGGTTATAGGCGACAAGCTCCCAATTCAAACAATATTGCCAGAACTTGACGAGGAAGGAAAAATTATATTGGAACTGGAAGCAATCACAGAAACAAGAACTCGACAGCTACGAAATCGATCAATTTCAGAGTATCTTATCAAGTGGAAGAACTTATCCACTGAAGATTCCACATGGGAGGATGAGAATTTTATGCAGAAGTATCCAGAACTACTCAAGCGTTGAGGACAACACTTTTTTGAAGGAGAGGGGCATGTTGGGTCCCTATAATACTAGTGATTACCCCATTACTATTGTAGTTATACCCCTTATTTATATTGTTGTGCCCCTATTACCCCCATATTGTTATTTCTGTGCCCCATAGAATCCCTCTATTGTTATTTTTGTGGCTTTATATTATTATTGTTAGGTCGGTTGGATTATATTGTGACTCCTTAGACTCCTATATATAGAAATGAGGTTTTGTCATTTGTATCATCAAAGAATTGTTCATTTATGTAATGTAAAGGAGGTTTCCCCCTCGAAGAGGCTGAATTCTAAGGCGTTTATCTATCTTTTCTATCTTTTCTTGAGCTGGTATCATAACAAATACATTGCTATGTTGTTCATCAATTCCAGTGTATTTTCCTTCCTCTTCCATCTTTACTTGGCTACTCATATGTTCCAAATTTTCTCCAACATATGTAACAAAACCTGCACTCACAAAACAATTATTAAAGTAAAAAACATAAGGCCTCAGTGCCTCTTCTTCCTTTGGCAACATTTTAGTATGTTTCTTTGATTTTTCCTCCTCTATCAACACATCGTTATGTTGACTCAACCTCTCTAAATAATTCTCCAAAAGGACTCTCGAAACTGTCATCAAGTCTCTCTTCCACACCGTCTGCTTCAATGATGTCTTTCCGCTCTTGTCCACTGTAGTGAACTCCTTCCTTTGTAATCACACTGTCATACTCTAAGTTTTCCAGCAAATACTCCAATAATTCAATTTCTCTTTGACACTTCATAAGTACTTCATCGTCACTTATAATTCCTGCATTTATACACAAATTATCAGTTTGAGAATTACAAGGTTCAA
Source organism: Pinus tabuliformis (assembly GCA_031772625.1). NCBI lineage: Eukaryota > Viridiplantae > Streptophyta > Pinopsida > Pinales > Pinaceae > Pinus > Pinus tabuliformis. The sequence continues at coordinate 1,564,924,057 of CM062819.1, read as the reverse complement.
CAATCTCAACTGTTGCTTCACATATCAATTCTTCATATTGAATCTCATCTCCTTCTTTCACAAGAAATTGTTCCTGTGTTATAATAGTTTCAAACATCAATGTATTACTAAATTCTTTCTGCTGCAATAATTCACTGCTTTTCTCATTCAAGAGACATTCTCCATCATTCTTTACTTCAGAATATTTATCTTCTGAAAGATACTCTTCCATACTTTTGACAGCTTCAAAAGACTGCTCATCCTCTGCAAAACGTATAATCACATCAAGATTATTAGATTCAAATATATAAGGTTTCATATCCTCCTTTTGATCTGAATTTGTCCAACATTTCAGAAAATCATTAATAATTCCTTCTTCAGTAAAGCAAACTTCTTGTTGTATTGAATTCGCACAATAGTTGATAAGATCTGTCACAGATCTCCAGTCTTCATCTTCTCTTGGAACTTCCCCTTGTTCTACTTCACAAATGGAAACTTCCATTTCCAACTCAGCTTCTCTGAGTTTTTCCACCAGCCACTTCACTTGCCTCTGTTGTAGCCTTCTCTATAACTTATGCCACATCACTTCCTTATTCCTCAAGACCTAACCTTGTCTTTGGTTTTCCTCTAGTAGCATCCTTAATACATCAAGTTATTCTTTTAACTCTGCAATCTCCTTGTCCAACTCCTCTTGACTCATCCTCCTGCCATTTGCCTTGGCATCCTCCTTCACTTTTCTTCTGTTGTGGTCTCCTCAGAACCTCCCTTACCTCTGTTATGACTATCAATAGTCATATTCTTCTCTATCTTCATGAGTTCCTTGCTCACTTACTATGAGCTGCATTAAAGCCTCTGAAATAGCAAGTCCTCCCTACTGCCACTTACCTCACCAAGCTTTCCTTTGTACTTGGTTCTCTATTCTCTCGAACCTATTTGAGCACTTCTCTCTACTCCTTCTAGGCTTCAACTCATATGCACTTTTGTTAAGAACAAAATTTTCCTCTTTATCCAACTTCTATTGGAATTCTTCAAGGTTCTGCCACATTCTACTTTCATTCAAAATCTCTTACCAGCGTCCTTCATCCCTTAGCAATTCTACCCACATCCTTTGTTGAATTTCCTTTATGATCTTTCCATGAGCTGCAACAATACCTCTGCAGTAACAAGTCTCCTTCTTGCTACATATGCCTCACTAAGCTTCTCTCCTCTGAGCTCAGTCTTTTGGCATCTCTTTGGTTCTCTCCTCTGGAACCAATTGAGCACTCCTTGCTCTAGGTTGCTGCAATCTTCTCACCTTCTTATGTCGCTACCTTCAAGACCTCTACATGATCTTGTTCTACCACTCACCTGCACTTTGAATGGATTATTATCTGTTTCTTTGCATCTGCAAATTATCCCAATATTCTGCTACACTTTATCTCTATGTGCCTACTATTTATCATATTTAAAATCTGATCACCATTCACCTGTATACAGACCTTCAAAGATAACTCTGTTCTAAGTTTCTCAAAGAATTTTTCACACATAATTTCTTTGTTTTGCTCTGATACCAAATGATGCCAGCCTAAGCTGCATATACCCCAATGGTGCAACCTAAGCCGCATATACCCACAACATGCAAATAAAATTACATGATCACACTGTCCCAGAAATTTTAACATTCCTGCCTAGTAAAACCTTCTTAAACCAAGGTTTAATGCTCTTAATTAAATGCTTAAGTGGAAATGTTTTATTTATCTATCCAAAGTTTAGACTTTAACAACCCTTTGAGCAGAACCTTATAACCCTTCATAATCTTTGGTTAACTCTTATTACCCAAGGATATTAACCATACCATGGTCTTTAGACTTTGGTTAAACTTAACTTAAACCATAATACATTAACCCCACTTATTTCTATTATAATTCACATATAATAGAAATATTTCATAAAGCACACTTAAACCTTACCTTTACGCCATTCTACAAACCTTTGCACATATATCGATGTTCCCTTTAGCACATTCAACCTCCCCCATTGATCTCATTCCTTAATCTGATGGATATCGTGTCACTCAATTGCTAGCTAGCTTAGTTGATCTCTGCCATTGATCAATCCCCCTTGATCCAATGGTTATCGCGCAATCTCTCGTGAAATCATGCATGATCGATATCAGACTGAGAGCACATGAGAAAAGTGGTTTTCTCTTTCCATTGTGTGCTACATGTCAACCCCTCAGATTAATTGTGTACAAATTAGAAATATCATTTATCTCTTTGAGGGCAGACGAGATACCGCTGACCACTTGTGAATACTACCCCACGTCCATTAACACGTGGCTTCATCTGATCTCTTCATTCTTGACATTATTCTACATGACTTAATCCTAGTCATCTATCTCCCCCACTCTCGTTCATTGATCTGACTGATCCAACGGCTCCTATTCTTTGTTCTTTAATTATTTCTACGTCTCACCGTGTAATAGTATTCTTGCTTCTCTGTCTGTGTGTTTGTTCTCGCCTTATGGTATTCACTTGTTCTGATCCTGATCCTCACTCTGTTACTTCATTTCTTCATGGCTTTATGCTTCCTTTTTAAATCCTTAGGTTTTAGGAAACCTTACAACTCTCCCTTCACTATAACCATTAAACACTTTCTCCAATACAGACTATGTGTAAACCTGTAACATTCTTCTCTGCACTTCTTCTCTCTATCCTTTTGCACACCTGCAAACCTCTGTTACGCAGATTTACTTCTAATTCACACACAATTTATCATTTGATTACTCAATCCACACTTTCACAATACATAATTAAATCCTCTCTCTCTCTCTCTCTCTCTCTCTCTATATATATATATATATATATATATATATATATATATATATATATATATATATATATATATATACATACATACATACATACATACATACATACATACATACATACATACATACATACATACATACATACATACATACATACATACATACATACATACATACATACATATATATATATATATATATATATATACACACATATATATAAACAAATGGTAACATAATGAGTCCTTCCTTCTCTCTCTGGCCTGATTTTCTAATCAGTGGCCTTTTCCTTTCCTACCCGTAGGCTTACAATCAAACCCTATCTAACTCTCAAACTAACTAACTCTGACTAACTCTTAGCTAGCTAACCCCCTTCTATGCCTTTTAGGATTACATTTATACAAGAGGTTCTGTAACCCATTTCCTGCTTCAAATCCTTAATTTGCTCATCAAGTCCTAAAATCTCTTAATGATCCCTTGAGGATCTCAACAACTTAACCAAATCCTAAGGATTCTCTTTAATCCCCAAAATCATTAAACCAATTCCTAATCTAGGATTTATAATATTTCAAAATCTCTCAATCCTCACTAATCACTCATCATCACTCATGTTCTCCTACATTTGAGAACATTTACAAATATCCTCACAATACTTAATTAATTGCTATTCTAGTTTCTCTCATTATAATCACTCAAAACTTTAATAATTACATTAATTTAATACTCAGGAAACCAACTTTCTTGAAAACACAAGACCCCCTATGTCTACTAAAATACAATGATATTTCTGAGCCGAATGTTCCTGCATCACGGAGAAGATCACATGCTTTCATTTTCTAGTGGTTATTGATGGAATCTTGGTCCATGAGATTGTTTTGAGGAGGTTTCTATGTTTCTCATGATGATATATTTTTCTAACATTGGCCATTGTAGAAGCTATTAGAGGTTGAGGGGAACTTCCTTAAGTTGATATGCCTTATATGAGTTGCATGAAGTTGATTACTTTCAGATTGATGGTTATTTTGAGCATTCGTGAATTAGTTCAAATGATTAGAAGCCACAATACATTTGCAGATGAGATAATTATGATTCATCTATGTTGGTAGTGTTTATGCTCCATATGCATGCCTATGGATTCTCTATTGTTGCTGGTTTTTGTTACATATGATGTGATATTAGTGCCATCAGATATTGATCCATTGGTCACATGATCTCTAACCTATGTTCATTGCTATCATTGAGGAGATTGGTGGTTACTTGGCCTATGCTACGATTAGTAGATTTTCTTATGGTTCATTATTGCTCCATGTTGAAGATTATTAGTTGTTGCTTAATTGTTGACATTATGCATATGTGGTTTTTTGGTTACCAGTGACATGATATGTTGATACTAGTAGGGGTTTTTTGATCAGATTTATTGTTTCATGGATCCATGGTTCATTGCCATAATAGTTTGAGGCATATCTTATGATGTGAGATGTGTTGATTTTTCTGCTACTCTATTATGTTGTCGGCTTGGATGAGAGTGAGGTTGATGTAGTTGGTATTGTCGAGTTGAGTGATGTTGCTTCTATTGCTTCTTATGGTTTTTTGTTGCTCGTGTTATACTAGTGTTTTTGATGGTTATGCTACGTTATATTGGTGTTTTTTTTGTTTCTCATGCTGTTGTTTAGTTGTATGTTACTACTACTGGTTGAGAGTAGTGTTCATGGAGAGTTTGTTGTTGTTGCTCCAGGAGAGTTTGTTGTTGTTGCTATTTGATGTCATGATGCCATGAGGAGTGTTGTTTTCTTATGATACATTATGATTTGACCTTGTTGATGCATATGACGTGTTGTTATTTTTACTAGTTATGGTATGTTGTTATCCACACTATGTTTATGGTTATAGTTGTTGTTGCTTCTTGAGACAGAACTAGTGTCAATGGGGAGTAGTGTCCTTTCAGCTATGCTTACTTGGATGAGCTCAACCCTTTTCCATTGATCTCATAGGGAGAGTTAATGAGGATTTTTCCAAAGGCCAGTTGGTTGGTCTAGATGGGGTTACCATCAATGCTAAAGGGGGAGATTGTTGGCATTATGGATCAGTTATTCGGTTGGCATTGATGTAAACCTAGTAGCATTGGTGTTGGAGAATGAATTGGTGTTGGTTGGCATTGATGTCAACCTGGTAGCATGTGATTGTTTATGCACATGGTTCATTGGTTGATTTATCTCTAATATGTGTGTGCTTGGATGAGTTTCTACATGGTTGATTGATACAGGTACTGAGCTTATGCTAGTGAGATGGTACTTGGCTTGTGCATTGGTTGCAGACCTTAGCTTGGTGATTGTAGATGTTAGTGCAAATTGTTGGCTTGTCTGTGGATTCCTTGGTAGGATATGGAGCTCCTACACCTAGTTGAAAGTATTGTACTTGGTGTATGTATGGATGGATTTAAGCTTGTATGATTAATTGTAGGTTCTATCATTGATGGTTCTAGATGTTAGAGTAGTTGTGGTCAAGTTTGATGGCTTGAGTGTTGGACTTGCTGATGGATAAAATTCAAGTCAAACTAGTTTGACTTGTGATGATGATGGAGTTGTTACAATGGATTTTTGGAGTGTTACAGATGCTTCATTGGGTCCTTGAGGTCTTACAGAAGATCATTTTGTATTGTATCAAGTTTGATTAGGTTCTAATCTTATTTGGGATGAGTTTTCCTAATCCTCTGCCACAGTCGCATGGAGGATGGGTCATGGGAGTGACTAGAAAGCTCTAGTCACTTGGAGATAGGCACCATGGGAGTGACTACAAGTTTCATTCAATTTGGCTTAATCCTATGTGTGCGACCGTGACTCAAAGCAAAAATTCCTCTGCATTCCTCATGCTCGTCGATTGTTGATTTGTTCTTTCATATTGTATTGTTATGGACTCTTCATGTAAATTTTGGAAAAAGGTAATTATGCTTCTAGATGATGGTTAAAAGATAATATTCATTAGTAAATGAAGTTAGTGGCTTGATAGAGTCAAGTAGCATTAAACCAAACCACTTTCATCGTATGAACAAAGATCCAATACAAGATTCGAATTAATTGATCTAATCAACCTCATAAACTACAAATATGTGGAGAAAGGTTGCTTATTTGGTTGGGTGAGAAATTTTTCATATTGTTTTGGAGATCCATTGGTGAGGAGTGCGAATTTGCTAAAGCAAAGTGTGCATGGAGGTATAGTTGTAGGAAAGTCAAAAGTATGTATGGATGAAGACTATTCTTATGCAGAAGAGATGTGACAGGGCCTCAAATGATTTTACTAATGAATTTGTGATTGGAGAGGAAGAATTGTTGTTTCAGTTTATATGGTTATGATAAATTGGTTGTAGTAGCGTCTCATGTTTTCACATAACAATTATGCATTGCATTGTTGATTTTATGCATCTAGTTTGCTTGCTGAAAATTTATTGAGGCTATGTGAGTTGAGAATTATGTATGATCGTGAGAGAGGAGTATGATTTGAGTTTGATTCAGTGATTGATATTTTGTGTTATGATGATATTGATGTTTTCATGTTCATGTTGAGCATATATGGGGTTCTAGTTTGAAAATTCATGAAAGGTGAACCACAGAGAAGTGGGGTGGGTGCTCTCACAAAACAAGTATTGAGAACAAAATTCTTCATAAGTCTAATGGGTGTTGGGAAAGGCTTGTTGATGATATGGGTGTTTGTAGAGTCATAGATGGAGGTCATAGCTCCTTTCAAATAGTTTCCATATTGTACTATTTATGTAATGATTTTCTTAACAGATAATAAAATATATTGAGAAGCACATCATCAACAAGGGTGGTTTTTCCCCATAGGGGGTTTTCCACTAGATATCCTATGTTCATATGTGATGTGATGATTTTTGTCTCATTGTGCATGTTAATTTAATACATTATGGCTCTCATGTGTTGATTCTATATGTAGCTGCATGTTAAGATCTAATGTTTATTTTTTAAGTGTTGAACTGATTAATTTACTGAAGAAAAAGTTTAATTGTTTCGAAATTGTTACCACTAATTATTAACCCCCCGCCCTACCCCTTGCCCCCTAGTAGTGATCTTGGTTTCAAAAAACTGAAATCTGACTCCTCTAACTCTAATTTACTGAGTAGACTGGGTGACAAAATCCATGTCATAGAAGTTAATTGCATCCAAGTCGCCTGTTGATGTAGAAAATTTATTTTTTCTCAACTTAATCAAGGAAAAATCCCATTCATATTTTCTTGCTACATTTTTCAACACTCCCTCTCAGGAAAAAAGGGATTATCAACCACCCCTATCTTTCACTTGTGGAACTCGAAATTCCCTCTTGAAAAGGTCATTGTCAAAATGTCAGCATCTTTTTCCTCTGTCAGTATGTACTGTAACAACATTATCCACCTCTGCTCGTAGTTCCATAAATGGTGATACCAGATATCTATTTGCTTGGATCGATCATGAAAAACAAGATTCTTAGAGGGTTGATGCAACTTTTATTATCATAGTATATCATAGTTGTATCCATCATCCGACCAAATAATCCAACACATATCTTTCTCATCTAGATCACCTCACATGCTGCTTGACTTGCATCCATGTATTTTTCTTCTACCGAGATGAGCACCACAAATCTTTACTTCCTGCTATACCAAGAAACTAATGTGGACCCAAGAATGAAAATTCCACCTTATGTAATATTTTGGTCTGATGCACTCCCTGCCAAATCTGCATTTGTGAAGCCACACAAGTTCACTCCCTCTGTTTATTTGTACCATAGTCCAAACTAGGCAATGCCTCTGAGGTACTGTAAACATGCTTAATTGCCTTCAAAAATAATTTGGTTGGTGTAACCATAACTTGGCTTAGCTGGTTGATTGCATACCAAATATATAGTCGTGTGTTCACAAGGTACATTAGTGAACCCACTAGTTTCCGATAAATGGTAGCATCCACTTCTTCACATGAAGTATCATCCTCCTTCCTCGAGTTGGTCACTATAGGTGTCTCCCTGGGATTGCAAATCTCCATTCAAAATCTCTATAGTATCTCATTTGCATACTTGCATTAAGAGACAAATAGTTCCCCATCGCCTTGCCATACTTCCAACCTAAGGAAGTAGTGCATGAGACCCATGTCCTTCATTTCAAATTCCCTTACAAGGTCCTCCTTGCAAGATCTGATCAACTTCTCATAACTAGTTAAAATCAAATCATCAACATATAAGATAATAATCAACAATTTAAGTTCTACCAAGATATGATAGAGGTTTGCATCTTCTTCACTTTTGGTGAAGCCCAAACTGGTGAGATAACTACCGATCCTGGTGTACCAAGCATGAGGTGCTTGTTTGAGACCATACAACGTTTTCTTGAGTCTAAACACATGATACTCTTGATAAAAAGTCTCAAATCCTTATGGTTTCTCTATTGCTTCCTCTAAAGACGATGGCTCAGTCTCTACAAGCTTAGTCATTAGCGCAATGTAGCCTGTGTACTATTCAATTGACCTTCTCTACTTGCACTGATTTGAAGGAGCATCCACATTCTCCCTTACATTCTGCACAAGTCTCTCAACTTCCCTGGTTCGTTTCCTTCCTTCTTTGGATGGTTCTGCCTGAGTGGTTGTCTCCACTCTTTTCTCATGAATTTGTGGTTGTTCCAAAACTTCTTGAGGTTCCTCCTTTGGAGCTAAAATCTCCTCTTCTGGTGGGATATGAAGCTCCCTCTCAAGAGAGCACCACATTTCTCCTCATCAAATTTTACATCCCTTCACACAAGTTTCATTCTGTGTAACCCACAAATACCCCAATTTTGTTGTCATGTCTAACATCTTCCTTCATTCTCTGGAGACATGGCAATAAACATAGGCTCTAAAATTCCTAAAGTGAGATACATCTGGATTCCTCCTCGAGAGAGCCTCCTTTGGTATAATCATTCCCAAAATTCAATGACTCTTGTTATGAAAATATATTGTTGTGCTACATGCTTCAGCCCACAAATGCAGAGGTAGGCCTTGGTCATGCAACATCGCCCTCGCTCCTCCTATAATGTTACAATTCTTTCTCCTAGCCACCCGATTGTATTATGGGTTGTGCGGTGCTATCAACTCTCGTTGAATGTCTTATTTTGCAAAAAAAAAAATTAAATTCTTTCAACACATACTCACCTCCATTATTTCTCCTGAGAGCCTTCACCTTCTTGTTAGTTTCTTTCTCAACCAATGCCTTGAATTCAACAAACTTGGATAATGTCTCATCTTTCTTCCACATGAAGAAGATCCAACACTTCCGTGAGAAGTCATAAATAAAAATGGCAAAATATTTGTGTCTTGAAGTGGAGGCTGTTGACAAAGGTCCATAAACATCAGAGTGGATCCTTTCAAGTACTGCATGTTCTTTGTTGTCTTGATCATGGAAAGTGGATTTTACGTACTTCCCCAAGGTACATCATTTGCATACATCCTGCTACTCAAGTGACCCTTTAGGGAGGCATGTGGATATCTACTACATAATCTTCAGGGCACCATGATGCAAATGGCCAAGTCTTCTATGCCAAAGTTCACCAACATCACAACTCTGCAACTTCTCCACCTTTGTGCTTAATGCAACACAATTTTCCACATCTAGATTATACAGGTTCTTCACATGAACGTCGATCTTCTTCACCTTTCCCATGGCTATGTGTCTGATGAATTCCTTTCCTTTGTTGAAGATCACAACATAACCATGGTCCTCCTTGAGCCTAAGGGTGGTGCTTGACTCCCTCTAGAAGGTGGCTATACCAATCCTGGTCATGTTATACCTTCCATCATCCCCCATCTCGATGTGCATTTGCAAATATTTTTCTTCAAGGTCATTGAAAAATTCTCTACACCCTGTCATGTGGAATGATGCACACGAGTCCAAGTACCACACGCTCCCCATCACTGTGTTGGTCATGCATGCGATAAGGGTAAATTCAAGCTCAAACTATGAATCTAATCCTTCACCTGTTGATCCTCCCAAGGTCTTCTTGCTTACCGTTTTGTGTAGACACTTCGTGACATAGTGCTTGAATTCATGACAATGGAAGCATTTAACTTTGGACAAATCTTTCTTCTTACCCCCTTGACTGGATTATGGTTTACCTTTCCATCCAATGAAAAGTTTTCTTCATCCCCGCCCTTGTATGAAGTCCTATATCTGGTATTCCTCCTTATTTCATGCTATACAAAATTGGACTATAAGAGCTCCCAATTTAGTAGTTTCTCCCTCTCGTTCACAGAATATTGATAGCTCTTTGAGCTCTTGGGAAGTCCCAGAAGGGATAGGCTTACTAAGTCTTCTTCAAGAAAATTAACACCGACCCTGCCAAGTTCATCATGACATTGTGTGAACTTTCTTAGATATTGCATAATAGTGTCATTCTTTTGCATCTTGATACTTCAAATTTTATCCTTGAGCACTAGGTTCTTGTGATCACCATTATTCTTGAACAATTCTGTGAGTGCATTCACATTGCAAACAAAGTTTCTTTTCCATGGATATTTGAGACAATGTGATCCTGTACTCCCTCCAATATTATTCTCCTCACCTTAGCTACATATTTCTTCCATTGAGAAAGGTTCTAGGCATCAAATTCTGGTGGTTTTGTAACATTTGTCTTGATGTATTCTAGAAATACATTGTCATCCAATATTGCTACCTTGCGATCCTTCCATGATTAGAGGTTCCTTTCAAGGCATACTCTAGCCTTAGTCCATTGAAGGCCATATTCTCAACTTTTAAGAGATCTTACTACACTGAACTCCAAATTCGAACCTCCTGAGAAACAAATTTGAAATTCTCGCTCTAATGTGAGTCCTACTCCGATAACATGTAGAAATGATGATGTAGACTTTCAACTGCTTATTAAGTTTTAATGAAACTCATAAGACAAAAGGCTACTCTACTTCTCTGTAGACATTAATTCACAATTTAGAACAAAAATCTCACACATGCAATATTAAATCACACATGAAAATAGTATATTTCCCGGGGAATGCAAACTGTTAAAACCCCCAATGTCTTCTTGCATTAGTTTGATGAATAGAGACATATTACAATTTCTTTTCTCGACTTAGAAAAGCTTGCAAGTGCATAACCTATCTCTCTACTCACTGAGAAGCTCTAGCCCAAACTTAGCCCATTTATGCCTTTGCTTGAGCTCCTATTTCCTTGCATTATTCCTTGAGAAATTAGACCACTATTATTTAGGAATTTCTCCAAAATGGATTGCGCAATTCCTTATTTTGATCATCTAACTGCATCCAACACATGTACACTCAATACTAGTCTACAACTGATGTACACTACCTTGGTATCTCCACCAAGCCCTGGGAACTCGAATTCTATGCATGGACTAGCTATTTTGGACTGATTGATTAGTTAACTAGAAGATCACTGAGTTTTACTGAAATCCCACTGCTTAACTGACCTACAAAAGTTCCTCCAAAAGTTGGAACTAGTTTAACTTAAAACAACGTGAGATAACTAACCTTGATTGCTACAAATTAGCAATCAAACATGCTAACTAAACTCTAACTCCTCCAACTTGAATTTATTGAGTAAACTAGGTGACACAAGCCATGACACACAAGTTAACTGCATCCAAATTGTGTGATAATGTGGAAATTCACTTTTTTCTCAATTTAATCAAGTCAAAATACAATTGAGAATTTCTTGTTGCATTTTACAACAAATTGTAAGGAATAAAAAATGGGTCTCCTCTGGTGGAGGTTCAAACCAATATACAATTATTCTAGTAATGGATCCCACATTGAAAAATCCCCCTATTTGTTTCAAATTGAATCCATTTTTTTGGGGGGATGGATCCCTCTTATAAGTCATAAAGGATTATTGTGGGCCTTTAGATCCCTCTACTCTAGGAGCTTCCCCTTTGCAATTTTAGAAAAATATAAAGAGAGCTAAAGCAACAAATATTGCTTAGTAAAAAAAAGGGACAAAGATAACAAGGCCATAGAGGATATTAAATTGTAGCTACATTAAAGCAATAGTGGTGGAATGTGATTTCTCATGGGTGAATAGAAGCACCTTCATAATTATTTGGAGGAATTTTGTCAAAATATCCTTCTAGATAGAGAACAAGAATGGAGAATGAAAAGTAGATCAATTTGGCTCTAAGCAACAGATGAAAATACAAAATTATTCCACTAGTTCACAAATAATAGAAAGGCATTAAATACAACTTGGGTCATAATTCAGTAGCATAAGAAGAGAAATCTAAACAAATATTTTGTATGGTGCCAATAGTTGAAATTAGTGACACCTTTGTATGAACTAATATGGAATGAATTTGTGTGTGTTTGTGTGTGTTTGTGTGTGTATAACTCATCTCTCTCCCTTTTTCTACTTTTAAATTGTCAAGAAAAACTTAGAAAAATAATTTTCCATGGTATTGAGTGACACATAATATTAGATGTGATGAATCTCATTTTAAAAATAACCCATAATATTATGAAAAATGTAAATATCCTTCTAGATAGAGAAAAAGAATGGAGACTGAAAAGTAGATCAATTTGGCTCCAAGCAACAGATGAAAATGCAAAATTATTCCACCAGTTCACAAATAATAGAAAGGCATTAAATACAATTTGGGCCATAATTTAGTAGCATAAGAAGAGGAATCTAAACAAATATTTTGTATGGTGCCAATAGTTGAAATTAGTGAGGCCTTTGTATGAACTAATATGGCATGAATGTGTGTGTGTGTGTGTGTATAACTCATCCCTCTCCCTTCGTCACCATTATGCTTCATTATACTATATTTCCTTTGATTGGAAGAATAATGTTGAACCTCACCTTCCTTCTTATGTACCTTTCCATATAAGGGTGGGAGTTTAATCTGAAAACAATTAGCAATGAATAGTAGATAAAGCATCCTTTAAAAGTATTTTAGTCTCTTTAATGTAGAAACCTATTAGTTTTCCAAAGTTCAATTGATTCTATGAAGGGCCCTTTATGCTTATGTTTTCCTTTGTGGGACATGGCCTAGCGAAGGTGTTTTTAGGGGAAAAATATAACGAAAAGGAAAAAAATTGGAATAATATATAGTCAAAAGGTAGATTTCTGGGATACTATTTTGATGTAAATAGAAATTTATATGATTTAAATGTCTCATATTTTACCTTATTTCAAAACCCTGTTATTATTTTTAAGTACAAATATCCATACCATATATTTCATAAACATTAAATTGGCCTAGTTTCAAGTAGATACTATAAATAATGAATCATATTTTATTGAAATACCTCAACTATAAGTTGCTAAGAAGAAAGCTGATCTTATGTTTCTCAAAAGATGTAGGGATGCTTGCATGTTATTTATTCTTGAAGATTGACTGATTTTTTCACCTTGTCCTCAGAAGTTCCAAAAATTGACCAAATCCTAATGATATGATTAATTTGAAGACATTTAACAAGAGAAAATTAGAAAAATAATTTTTCATAATATTGAGTGACTCATAATATTATATATGATGAATGTCATTTTAAAATTAACCTATAATATTATGAAAAATACAAATTCTATAATTAACAAAAATAAAAATAAAAATGCATATTCATAATAATAAAAATAATAAAAAAATTAACAAGATATTATATAATATACAAATTCATAATAAACAAAAATAAAAAATAAAATACAAATTCATAATAATAAATTTATTGAAAAAATTATATAATTTTAATAATATTAATAAGTGAGAAAACATTTTTAAAATAGATCCAAAATTAAAATTATACTTATATATATAGATATATATAATCAATCTTAATCTGTTTCAAATATATATATTATCTCCCTTACATGATCTTTAACAAATTTCAAATCTAGATTTTGCAAAATAAATAGAAAAACCAAAAGAAAGTATGACAATCTTTAGATATCCACAAATTTCTTGAATTACCATGGATTTTAGACTCAATTTCAATAATTTATTCTGTCCAACCTTTCCTAAACTTTTGTTATGTTCCTTAACTTTTGTTACGTGTGATTCTACATAAGGCCAACCTTTGACAGTTATGATTGTTCCATAACCTCTGAGACTACTTTAGTTGGCCTAAAGCATAAAGTCTCTAGATTCAGGCACCCTCTTTGATTTTTCCTTCTCATGCATACCATTTTCCTGTACATTCCCCAGGTTTGTTTTTCATGCACAGAGTTTGGTTTACCCCCTTCTGCAGGTACAGGTGACTGAATACGTTCCTATTCTGACTTCAACTTTTCATGTTCTGAAGTAAGTTGCTCAAGAAGAATATCTTTCGATTCAAGAACCGTGCTAAAAAAAATATCGAAGGATAATATTCTATTTAGAAGAAAAAATATTGAAGGATAATATTCCATTTACTATAGCTTCATTTTAAAAATTGAACATATTATGCTACATATAAAAATTCAATTGAGTAAGATGGTAGATACGGGAGAATAAAAACACATGAATGGTGTAAGAACTTAAATATGAGTGACTAAATATTCCTAAGAAAAATGAACTAACATGTGTTATATAATAGCTGTGTAGGCTTGGGGCCACATATTTGTAAATATGTGGACTACACACTCATAGTAGTTATGGAAGACCCTCAACAATTTGTTTAGAAGGGTTTTCACTATCATACACAAAAACATGTTGCATCATAGGTTCATGAAGTGGACCCCATAAGTTGTATCTTATTCATTGTTTGTAATTATTCTTTCTGCATATTGGATTAGATATTTTTATTAAGTTATTCGATGACATGAGAAATGAAAATCCATTATGGATCCAAAGACCACACAATTGTAGGCCCAATTTTCACTTACCTTCAAAATACCTCATGACACCTACAAATTAAGAGGGAATATAATCATGGATCAATGAAAAAAGAAAACTAGCCTCCCTTCATTTAACAAGTTGATAGTTTTGTTCCTAGTTAAAAACTGAGTATAAATAAAGTATGCTCCCTAAAAAAATTTAGGTCAACTATCTATCGAATCTATATCTACTTTGATATGCTCTTTAGTTTCTAGGTTTTAATTTTCTTTCATAAATTCTTGGTACATACTTGGGTTTTCCTTCTTCATGTTCCCCTCTTTAGGAAGAGTTTCTCTTGCTCCAAGTTACTCTTCTATCATGTTATTGTACTTTCTGTTTATATTCCTCATTATTGTCATAGCTTCTTGCATCCACATTGGTTGAGGATTTCTTTTTTCATGTCTTATTCTACACCCCCCTTTCTCAAATTCTTACATCAAAGGGAGATATCAACAATAGCTTTTGATGTATGAGAAACATAATATTACAAATTTCCTCTAAAATCTTCAAATATTTAACTTGATATCTTGGTGTTTAGTTGGTTGTTTGGAAAATTGTTACCCATATATGTGGAGATTGTAAAAATTAACCTTATTGTTTACTGCAAGTGCAGAACAAGTTTAAGTATACAAGGAGGTTTAAAATCCTTGTTTATCTTGGTTTATGAAGCTTATTTAAACATGTAAGGAGGTTGAATCTTATATTTTTCTGATTTCTTTTTTCTTTCCATATACCCCTAATAAATTAAACTATAATGTATTCTTATCTTTCATTTTTATTTTGTTGTTTTTATATAATGAATATTTAATTTGGTTCCTCAATAGTATCAAATTTCATTTTGTAAATCCATTCTTAGGTACTCTTCTCTAATATCATTTTAAAATTTATGTGTCACTGATGATGGGTAAGGTGTCCATTCAAAATGTGAAATGTTTCAAACTCTAACACATACTTTATCTCTAGAAATATCAAATGGCATTATATTTTAGGTTTTCATCCACCTCATAAGACTAAACAATCACTATTTGCATTCTCTCTCCCAAAGTAAAAAATAAAATTGGAAAGATAAACTATTCTTCCTTGAGGGTTTATCTTATTTTGCACATTGGGTAAAGGAAAAAGGCCACTTCAATTATTTGGTTTGTATATTCAATTTATAGTTTAACAAACAACCAAAGTAAAGGATAAAATAAATCAATTTTGTACACTTCTTACTTGCATTGGATTATGCTTTTACTTATCTTATTTTCATATATAAAATACTTTAAATCAATATGAAATACATATTCCTAATTAAGCTTTAAGTCTACTTAATTTTTCATCCTTTCTTTTTTATTATTTTTTTCATGTTTTTTTAAACAATAAAATTGACCAAATAACTAATAAGTTCATTCTTACTAAAATTAATTATCTTATATTGGCTAACATTATTTGGTAGTGAATTATTCTTGTTATTTGAAAGTTTTTCTCTTAAATCTATTGGTTATTTACCATACTATTTGTTACCTTCTTTTTGTTAAAAGTAATTTCTATACTTCTTCTTTCTAGGTTAAAAATGCATATTCCTTCTTAGATCTCTTAAACCTATTGACATTTATAAAGGATCAATTAGAATGAGTTTTTCCATACCAAACAAGATTATTCATCTCATGTGGCTTGCTTCACTCAACATAATCTCACTCCTTTAGTATTTAGTTTATTTTGGAATCTTTTGATTTCCTTCCCTCCTCATAGGAGAGTTTATTTTTCTATTAATTTTCAATATTCCTCCTTCAAAGAAAATTTCCTCTCTTTACAAGCTTCCTCCTAAAAAAAAGTATATTTCTTTTCATCCTATCCTCTTTTAGAAAAGGAAAGTTGGAATGATCCTTTTTCAATTTATTTTGAATCCCTTCACTAATATTGGAACACCACCCTCTCACTTTATATTTAAATTACATTTAAACATTTTTCCTTGGGAAAATATTTTTCATACCTACCTTCTCTCTTAAGGGAATGATCTCCTCTTTCACCACCTAAAATTTCAAATTAACTACTTTATAAATTAGTTCTCATGTTAGGCTTATGCCTTGCTTCCATGTAGTTTAGTTCTACCTATATGCTCTCTCAAGTAAAATCCCACATACTTTATCAAATGTGAAAAATTCACCAAATTTCCTCTAAAAATAAAAGGATCTCAACTTTAAATAGGCCCTTATGTCTCCCATGAGTTTCCCATATATTTTATACATTATCCTTTTAGGTGTGTTTCCACCTTATACTCCCTTGGTCATGAATGGACCATGAATGATAATTCAAGACATCCTAAAAGTATAGATATATTTGGATCTAATTGCTAGAAGCTTGTGTACATATTTTCATATATTTGTTGGAATACATGTCTCAAAACATTTCATAATCTATAAATTTTTATGGCTAACTATCACCACTCAAGATGGAGTTCCTGTAATGCATTCTCAACTTATAATTGTGTATCCTCTTACAGTGGGAGTTTATCAACCTGGCCCTACTATATATGTTTTGATGAAGTATTTGACCCAATCTATGGTGCCTAAAATAATGACTATGACCCTACCAAGCCTTCAACTCAATATTCTATCTAGCCTCCCAACCTCAACCAACTTATGAAATGCCTTATTCACTTTGTCCCTCCACTAGATCTAGCCCTCAAACCAGTCCATGTCCTTTGGGAGATACCCTTAATTAGTGGAAACCTAACAATGGAATTAATCATTTTCAATAACCTAATAAAAATATACTATCCATCAAACCTAATTTCAATATCCCATCTCCACTTGGAAAGGAAAAACAAACTCTCAAAACAATGAACTCTTCACTACCAACCAAGTTGACTATCCCAACCAAAATGAATATACTAATAATGTATAACTTAATAAACACAACCACCTATAAACAAAACACAAGTTATTCATATTTTCAGTGTCACTCAAGATGATTCTTTTAATATGCCACTCCATAATGAAAATTTTGGTCCAGGAATGTTGATGAAATTAGTTAGGGCAAGTACTTATGCACAGGCCTAAGTTTCTAGGCATGTGCAAGTAGCTAATTAACCCTTAAGCTTAACAATTACTTCTATGATTAAAGTAATTAGATTTTATAAGACAAATTGAGTTAATATAATTAAATGCAAACATTATTTCCATTAGTAAATTAAATGAATCTCAAACATTGACCTAAAGTAATGTTGAGAAATAAACTCAATTATCAATCACCTTAGAGATTAGGGTTGTGGATTAAATCAATAACTAAAGCTGATAAAAGGAAGGCTAGGTTAAGATATAAGATGCATAGTGTGTATGAGACATAGTGAGATAGTGAGACCTCAATGATTGGGTGGAGAAGTACTTTCATCCAATTGTGTATGGTTCGAGGAATTGTGCAAGGGGAAACAAGGGAATAATCTAGATTAGCCAGCAAATCAAAGGATAGTTTAATGGTTTGATTAGTTGAATTAATTACAAGTTCTTATTATATTGGTATTTTTCCTCATTGGGACATTATACCACGAAGGGAGCCCTTATATATTATAAGCTTCAATTAATGAAATGACAAATTTTTAAGCGAATAAATCTTGTGTTCATGTGACCGAGATTAGAGGTTTTAATCAGATGCTACTCTTATATTTTGTCACATGTCAAAATCTCGACTACTTTTTTATTTATTCAATATATATAACATGGTAAGAAGTAATTAACCAATTTGTTGGAATTATAAATAGTAACATGATATAAGATCATATCATCTAAAGAACTAGAATTCTCTCAGAATTGCACATACATCCAAATACATAGAGGTTCAAAATAAATTATAGGTACATAAGGGCCATATGATGACTATCATGCACAACTACTTGTGGTAGATACAAAGAAAGCATAAGATTCAGTCATACGTGGCCATGAAAATAGTTGTACATATAGGTCAACAACAATGATTCATCTGAATTTATGAAGGAAACACATTTATATATATCTATATATATATATATATATATATATATATATATATATATATATAGCCAAAAGACAAAGATATATTGAAACTTGACTTCTATTAATAAATGGAAAATGTTGAAACTATATACATGTAGAATGAAAACAAACTTGCTCAAATGATGGTAGCTTATCTTTGAGAAGAGATGTGACAGCTACACACATTCAATGAATTTTGTTACAATGAGGCTTGTAGGCATTTTTATTATAACTAAGTAACGAAAAACCTTAAACTTCTAAGAACATAACCCTAGAAAATGAAGTGCCAAAGGCTTTTGGGTCTCGATGGGGTATGTTGGAACACCAACTTCCGAGGTCGTAACTTTGGCATACGATTTTCATTTGGCATGCATGATGGCCCATTGGAAAGGTCTATCCATTAAGTACATTTATTGAATATTGAAAAAATCTATTATTTTAATCAACTCGTTTCCCAAAAAAATATTTTAGGGCCTAAAAATGGCTTTGGAAGTTTAGGACCTAAAAAATACCAAAAACAAAAAACTGCCAAAATAGAAAAATTATGTTGTGATCCAATGGAATAGTTGGGTGGCCACTAATATCCACCTAGATATGTCATCTACTCTTTGGAATCCATGGTCTCCATTGCATTGATTTCCTCCATTAGATGGGGGAGCATATATTGAACTTGGCTCCTAGTGAGCCACTTGCCTTGGTGTGGGAGTTGTTTTTCTTTGACAACCTAATACAACTAGATCCTTTGTTGGTGAGTTCTCTCAATATGTGTGTCGACGAGCTGCTAAATTGTTTCTTATGCAATGAAATATAGATTGATCTCTATTAGTTTCAACTACTCTATGATTCTTGATGTGTCCAACAATGTTGGAAAGTATGGCCAAAGTCAATCCAGATTGAACATTGGGTGCAGACCAAGGAAGGGGGGGGATACTTAGCTCAAAAACATTGTCACCCATATCCTTGTTGATGGTGTAATGTCCATATGAAAGTGGTTGAAGCTTTCGATGGGCGCATGTAGGGAGTTCCTTCAACAAATTCAACCAAGCCTCTTCTCCCACTTGAAACTTGTGTGGCACTCGATGATAATCATGGAATGTTTTGTACTTAGTGTTGGATTTTTTCAAGATATCATGGAGTTGTTGGCATATGTGTTGAGTTCATTCAATAAAGCAAATTATATACAATGAATCTTTACTTTTATTAATAAATGGAAAATGTTGAAACTTTATGCATGCAAAATGAAAACATACTAGATTGAATGGTAGTATCTTATCTCTTGGAAGAGATGTGATAGCTTATAACTATATGCATGTATAATGAAATAATATAGATCAAATGGAAGTAAAAAAAATGGACAGTTAATTGTGCATGAAAGATAGTGTCACAACCCAAGTATACAATGATAGCGATAATGGAAAAGATGTGTATAGATTAGAGGCTAGAAGGAAATGTAATAAAGTAAAATAAATATATATAATTTAAGTGGATATCCAACAGAACCCGACAAGTGTGTTAGGGCCTCTAAAAGAGAAAGTGATAGCCATTTTCATATGTTTCCAAGGATATTCGTTTCCATATGCTAATTTGTTGAGGTAGAGTACAAGTCACTATGGGGTTCTTGAACTAGAATAAAGCCATTGTAGAGTAGAAAAGAATCAAACCAATCATACAAGTCAATCCACTAGATAATCATTTTTACATGAAGCAACCATAAAATTTGGGCCATATAACAGTCATGGAGTTGCTTAAAAGGTCTAGAACCATATGTGTGAGGATTAGTCTACCATATGTTTAGAGTGATAGCTAAGGTATATAGGAATGTATGAGTTGTATTAGTTTCTACTGGAAAAATGTATGAAGAACAATGCTATCATCTTGCATACTGAAACTAGTAGTAATTTGTGGAGGTAATTATTCAAAGCAAGAGAGGGAGACTATAGCAATATGAAAATAAAATTTGTGTTCTTTCCAAAGGAATAAAACATAGATCCCTAAGATATCCTAGAAGATCTATAAACTAATAAAAAAAATTAATTCTTAAGGATTCCAAAAGGACTTAACATAGGGATGTAATTATTAGATCTAGAGATGGAAACAACTGATTTCTTATTTGAAGATAGGTTGGATGGAGAATCTAACTTCCTACCCTAGATTAAGTAAATGGTTAGCTTTCTACTAAAGAGAATTACCTTTGGGAGATTATTTACAAGGAGATTCAATTGCTAGAAGATCCAATGCATTTTTCATCCCATGAATAGAAGTACATTGGAACTTAACATGTCCTCATGAATTCCATGAAGGATCACTTGATCTTTCACTTTGTAGAGAAGAAGATTTCCAAACAGGTTTTTAAGGCTCTAGTGGACCTATTCCAAAGCGATAACATGAAAATGAAGAGGATCTTAAGAAATAAACTCAAATCCATCTAGATGTCAAGGTATGATAGAGTTACTAGTTACTTCATGAGTATCACCTGACCAGTAAATCAACTTGCAACCATTAGGGAGAAAGTGGAGGATGTAGAGGTTATAAATATGGCACTAAATATTTTTACCAAGTCATGGGAACCATTTATAAATGGAGTATGAGTTTGGGAGAAACTTCCTAATAGGGAGAGTATTTGGGATGATTTCATCTAAGAAAAGACTCAAAAGGAATCTAAGGCCAATGGGAAAGGAGATTTAGAGGAGAATTGAGTCCTCTCCATTATGGCCAAGAAGGGAAAAGGGAAAGGTTCCAAGGCTACCATTGAAGGGGAAACCTCACAACTAGGGAAGAAGAAATACTTTAAAAAGATAAAGTGCTTCTTTTACCAAAATAATGGGAATTATGCATCACATTGTCTATGCAGTAAAAATGGGAAGGGGAAGTCACAGTAGATAGTTGCATTTATAGAGATTCAACTTGAATTAATTGTAGTTAATTTTGAGAGGAACTTCTCATTTTTATCTTGACTATCTACCAACAACATCACAATGATTGCTTGGCACATCAATAGTTGTGCATCATGCCATATCATATTTGATAATGAGTATGGGGCTATGAAGGTATAGGAACATGAAAAAGCTTCCAATTCACGGATTCAACCTTTAAGTGGAGAGAATATAATAACTCCTTCCAATTCTCCCAAGATACCAAGGTGGTTTGTGCAAGCATTAACAACTTTTCAAGAGCATGTGGAAGCTCCTAGGAGCACATTCATAGAGAGAATGCACCTAGAGAAGTTTCTAAACTATGTGGAACTGATGAACAAAATCATTAAAGAGAAGCTAGACTAGGATTTTTGGAGGAAATCCATGGTGAAGGATGATGGAAGGTACATTGTTCCAGGACTAAGGACCCAAAAAATTCCAAGTGGCTCTTCAAGAAGTATCTTCCTCGTGAAGAGGGAGCGTTGATGAAAGTATCTCGAACAAGTAATCTCATATAGGCTTGTGTTTAGGCATGTGGAGGTCACCTAATTGATGCTTAAACTTAGAAATTAATTTAATACTTTAAGTAATTTATTTTTATAAGATAAATTGAGTAAATCTAATGAAATGAAAAGGTTATTTGCGTTCATGAATTAGATGAATATTGACCATTGATCTGAATTGATGTTGAAATATAATATAAACCATCAATCACTTTGGATATTAGGGTTATTGATTTAATCAATAACTCAAACTTAAAAATGGAGGTTTAGGCTAAGGGAGAAGATGCATATTAAACAAAATACACAGTGATATAGTGAGATCTCAATGATTGGGTGAAGAAGGAAGTTTGATCCAAGTGTACAAGGTTGAAGGAAGAGTGCATGGGGACGTTAGGGAAGAATCCAACTCAACTGATACATTAAACTACATATGAAGGGTTTGATCAAATAGATCGATTCAAAGTTTTTGTTGTATTGTTATTTTTCTTATGAGTTTTGTTATCCTAGGAAGGGAGCTCTTGCATACTATATAATTTAATTAATGAAAAAATAGGGTTTGAAAGGAATAAATATTGTGTGCATGTTATTGATATTGATATTTTTAACTTTCTTCCACTAATATATTTGATGTGTTAAAATATCATTCATGTTTTTTTCCCAGTAGATATGATCTACTAAGAAGTATTAACTAGGTTGTTGGGTCCAAAATTTAACATCCAACATGAAAGCACAACCATCTATCAAGGTTCTACCTTCATCCCACATAAAAATGTAAATTATAAAAAAATTAGTAACTCTTGAGGCTTTAGCGATGGACAAAATTTTGCCCCTAAGATTCCAACTTACACATAACCTCAAATCACTTTCTTCAGGGTAAAATTGTTCAAATAAGGAATTACTGAGAGGGGGAGGGGGGCTGAATCAGTATTGGTGAGGTTCTTATATCTTTAAGTACAAATGTTTAATTATTTTCACTTTTATTAGTCACTTGAGGGAGTATTCATACTACATTAAACATGAGTAGCAAGATAAGAGATTCACATGTGCACACAATCCATAAAATGAGCATCACTAACATATTGACATAGGTATTTTTTTCATGGAAACTGAAAGGGAGAAAACCACCAATTTGTTTGTTGTTATGATGTAAATTAAGCACCTACTTAATTACATCATTTTTTCTGTGAGAACCCACTCATAGGAGGCCCCAACCCCCTTCGACTAGAAAGCCACTACTTTCCAAGAGGCACCAGCCTCTTATGAGTGTAGGCCACTACCTGCTCTAGCCATTGTTCTACGTTTCATACAATTTCTAACTAAAAAAGAAGGCAATTACATATACAAAGAAATATAAATTTGATTTATTGCAATACTAGCCTCTTTCGTTTAGCTCCACGGATCTGCTTTGAATTGTGTTCCTTGCTGCTTCTCAAGCTCTAATCAAAACCCTCTATAACATTGTATCTCAGTTAACAACATGGCCCATTCACTACATTTTCCCACTTACAATATTGCTCTCTTCATCTTACAACAATTCTACATGCCCCAATTGCTCAACTACACTCCAGTTTTATGTTCCTCTATTGCACTAGGAACGGTGTTGTCTTTGTTTTACCTTACACACTTCTCAAGAGTATACTCCTCATGATTCTCCATGTTGTTGTTACATCGAGTTCCTAGCCACTTCAGTTACATTAAACCACAAAATGGGCATCTGTGTGTACTCTTCACTTTAACGACTATAGTTACATTATAATTAATGTAGAGAATTGTCACCTGAATGTATATTGTTAGGTTCCTATAATAATAGGGATCATAATTTTTAATTGACTATGTTAAGTATTGTAATATTGTACATACCTTTTCTTTTCTTCAAATGCTTTTCATATTAAAAATTAAAAAATGTAAAGAGGGTATGTCCTAAAAGAAATATCGAAGGACAAAAAGAATAATAAAAGATCAATAAAGTGAAAAAATATGAACCCCAAACAAAAACAAATCATGAAAGTGTGCAGCTTGTCATAAATGCCACAACCCATTATAGTCATATAGCTTAATCTTGACTAGTTCATGCTTTAAATTTCATGTTTATAGATAGAGAATAAAGATCTAGCCAAAATGCTTAATCTTGGTAGATCAGTAGTTAGGTAGAGAAATAAAATGTGCTCAATAGCTTAATCTGAGCCATTGGAAGATATAAGGTTAGAATTAGATAGTTTGTTTCACAAAAGAAAAATGAAAAAAAAGGGTCTACTTGCTTAAATGCACCCACTAAAGTGAAGAAAAAATGTTAGTGTAAGGGTAGGTAGAAGAAAGATTGTTGAAGTACAAGGTTGTTAAAGAATAAGCACACTTATCATGCTTAATCCTATGTTTTAGTGTGCAAGAGTAGTTATGAAAGTTAAAGGATGTTCACAAGTTGATTTGGTTAACTTCCCCTCATTTCACTTCAACCCCCACTACATATTTACTAATTTCCCCATTATCCCATCATTTCTTATAAATATACCCTTTTCCCTTCATTTTGACCCTTAACGCTTGGTTTCACACATCTCCCTAGAAAATTACCCTCCAAAGGTTGTTTCCCAACCCAAAACCCCTCTTCCCTAGTGTGAAACCCATTCCCCTTTGAAAAAATCATTTTCCCCTTATTAATTTCCCTATTTTTATGTAAAAAACCCATAAAACCCCCTTGTCCTAAGTTTAAATTCCTCCTCTGCATTACTTAATTAACTCTTCCATACCATATTTCGCCTAGAAAACCCATAAAACCCCTTTATTCTAAGTTTTGTTTCCACACCATATTATTTAATTAACTCCACCATTCACATTTTTCCTGACATAAACCAGTTTAACCCACCACCGTGCATGTGGTTAATAAACCATCTGTGATACCCTTTTAACTTATATCCCTAATGTATTTATTCTTGGGTCCCGCATTTTATTAACCTGTCGCAATATGTTAAATCCCGCAATTACTCTTTAATTAATTACATTTCAGTTTAATTAAAACCAAACCCCACTTCCCCATTTAGCCCTCGCAACACTGTTACACGATAGCCCTCCGATCACCCACTTCTAGATCTAATGGCATGCATCCATATCATGCTCATCCCCTCTCCAACCTTTATTAGCCCGAGAGCATGTGAGATTTGTGGTTTTGCTCGGGCCCTTTTCAACTACGTGGCAGTCCCACGTTATATCACGTGGTCTCGGAAAAATATCGCCCAACTGCCAAAAGTGGTGCGATGGCCCCCGAAACCACCTTCCCACCAAAAACTAAAACCACTCACTATTCTTTTATAATTGTTGCACCAAAATTCTAACTGTTGCCAGTTAAAAGGCCGAAGATGCTCATTTTCACTCCTTGTGCTCATTCGCACTGTGAAAGTTGCCTAAGCCTTCCTGCGCCACCCTGAGCCTCTATAACCAAATTTGACTGTCGATTACCTCCCGAACATGCTCCAAACTCCATCCACAGACTTCCCTGTTCCCTGAAGCCATTATCACCTCCCTGCCAACCTATGTTCTTATTAATAATTGTTGTATTTTGGAGGTAATTAACAAGTCCAGGAGATTGGACAAAAAAGTTTTGATACTAGTCACAAAACCTGTTTGCTTCGAATTCTCAGGAAATGTATCCAAAGGCTTCATTGAGTAGGAGTTTTGTGTACAAAGAGAAAACCAAGCTTAGTATAGCAGCAAAGAAAAAGCAAACAATTTACACAAGTAAATGTTAAAACTGAGCAGTCAAGTGAAAGATTTACTACAGTTAAAATATAGAGGAAGGAGAAAGCGTGAGAGACAAACCAGTACAAAATAAACAGATAAATAACAACTATCAATTAAAATAGGGACAATTTTCAGTCAGTTGAAAGGTGTCACTACTTTTTAGCA
Source organism: Pinus tabuliformis (assembly GCA_031772625.1). Classification (NCBI taxonomy): domain Eukaryota; kingdom Viridiplantae; phylum Streptophyta; class Pinopsida; order Pinales; family Pinaceae; genus Pinus; species Pinus tabuliformis. The sequence goes on along the minus strand of CM062819.1, from coordinate 1,564,898,132 downwards.
TCAAATATTTTATTCCTAGAATAAATCCTAGTCAGTTGATAGGATATTTTGTAATAATTTTTGTATAAATACTTCATAGTTTGAAGTTTCATGGGTGTATTGGTATACATTTGTAGAGTTATTTTGATCTTAAACCTGAGGGTTATTGTACCAATTTTCAAGTCAACAAATTGGAGCAAGTAATAAAAATATTGCACTAGAGGATCCATGAGATGAGTTATTGTAGTGGAGTATCTGCTTTGTCTGATTTTGTTACTCTCTTATGTTTTTCATAAACTCAAATGTCATCTAAATTTGAATGAATTAAATGGAAATTTAACTCAGAATTTGTTTAAGTACACTCTTTTTCGCTCAGAAGAGCATGTGATTACCATGGATCCTTCCCAAACTGTATAAAACATGAAATGGTGAATGTTTTCCCAAAGCAAAGCAGTGATGTAATGAATTCCGCCTATCAACTTGAAAGCATTCACTTATAAGTAATGAAATGATTAACAGAACTATACTAAATCTCCATACCACATACCACATATGATCACAAGAGAAGAAACTATACTAAAACTCCATATCACATGGATCCCATAAAAATAGCTACAATTCTTATTAATCTCCTGCTAAATTGGTACAAAATGATGTACAATCAAGGTTTGAGCATCCAGCTGAGTCCAACCCTTTACAATGAGAAAGAAGAAGAAGATATGGACATGAATTCAAAATCCTCCCATCCTCATGGGTTGAATCCCTAAGATGAGGAACTAATCTAACCAACATTGAACAAGAAACAAGAATATAGGCATCTCAAGAATTTGCCTCTAAAAGTGAAAGATTGATTCATTTGAGCTCAAACTGACTTTTAAAGCAATGAATCTACCCTCTAGTGCTAATTACCTATCATATTTACATGCCAAGTCACCATTTACAAAGTTAAAATGTCCTCGATGAGAGAGAATCCATGAACACAGTCAAAAACTGGAAAAATAGGCATCATGTGCAAAACTTCCCTACGCGCAGCGCCACTGGCCCAACGTGCAATGCCACTTTTAGGTCCCTTTTGGAGGCCTTTCTGACATCCAAATTGAGCTCATGTTAGCTCATTGGAAAGGTATACACGTATACTTCCAAAAACACCTAGAAGTTATGCATTTGAAGCTCATTTGACCCCTCAACACATGATTATCCCAAGGTTGCTTCTGTGTGTCCAAAAAGTGGCAAAAAGGTCATTTTCAGGGTTTTTTTGACCTTTTGGTGGACTAGTTCTACCCCAAAAACTTAGAAAATATCTAAGGTACATGTCCTCATCACTCTGAATCCAAAAATGCAAATAATTTCTCATTTGGGTGCCCCTAAGAAAAGCGCAGCGCCGGTGGCACTAGGCATTTAGGTAGTTTTCCTGTGTGTAAAGTTTCAAAATTTGCAAGTGACAAAAATTCTTCCAAACTTGCCCAAAATTGGTGAGAAGCACCATCACCAAGCATCCTAATGAGCCGAGGAAGCTTCAGCAAACAACCTAAGCCTATCCTCCTCCTTTTTTCCTTTCAAAGCCTGCCTTAGCCTAGCTTCCATATTCTTGACTCTCATGTTGCAAATCTTGTTTCGAGTCCTGTAATGGTAGGCCATATGCATAATCATATGATTGTCTCTATTGGCCTTCTGCAACAACTTCTCAAGGTGAAAATTGACTCTCTCAAGCCAAGTCTCTCTATCATCTTCAATTTCCTTCCCAATGGGAGTCAAAGTGATTTGGGCCTCTTTACCATTTTGTCGTTTTATCTTGAGGAGTTCTAGCTCCATGAGGACTTGTTTGTCACTCAACTGCTTATTTTCTTGTTCCAAATATGTGATGACATATTTGGCCCTCTCTAAATTATCCATCAAAGCCTGTACTTGAGCCTCCTTTTCTTATATGATGATGTCCTTAATCGTTTCTTCATCCTGAGCTTCTAAGTCAGTTGTTTGAGTATAATGTTGCTTTGTCTCATCGTGCTCTATCAAATCAAAGTCTCTCTCTTCCTTGTCATCATCAAAACTCTCCTCCAGCATCTTTTCCTTCCCTTTGTGCAGCTGTTGCACCTATACCTGTTGTACTGATGAAGAAGGCAAAGCCTCTTCCACATCATATGGAGCTAGCATAATCATAATTAGCCTAAAATCAATTAACTAAAAAAAAGTTAAATCATAAAGAGAGAGCCCTCTTTGAGATTAGGAAGGCTAGATACTAATATCCAAAGTATGTTTGTGGTTACCTCGGTGATTTCTTTCCTTAACATTGAGAAATTTCTGAGTGATAACGTAATGGCGACCATACTGGGGAAGAGAACATTTTCTTCAAAAAGATTATACAAAGACCAGATTTGATCTATGATGGTGGATAATGATCAGACACACAAAGGTTAAAATCATCCACTTGGTGACTCCAGCTCCAAATCGATTTCATGATCAAGACTCCACTGGAGGAATGAACCTGAAAGAGCAATATGGGAAGATCAGGCTTCTAACTTGCATTGTTATCCAAGACATCATGTTCTTTCTCATCAAGAAGGTTTTTCAACGTATATTGTATTTTAGAGAATATCTTAGATTAATTTTTGATTATTTTCCTCTAAATATTGTAAATACATATTCTCCTTATCCATTTGAGCAGCTTTCTTCTTAATCTTATGATGATCATTTTCTGATTGAGAAGCCTCAAACAATCAAGACTAATCTTACAATCCTTGTACATATTCCTATACCTTATAAAGTTCCTAGTAGCTATAAGCCCCTCATGTTACCTCCTATTGATCTGAAATTGATCCAAGAGAATTAATAAGGTATTACAGACTCATGTGCATGGATGTGCCTATGTTATTTTACACAACAGATCGATAAGATTGCGAAATACATAGGCAATGAATCAGTTAAACAAAACATAACAAGAAAACATATAAACACAACAAGTTTAATAAGGAGTTCACCTAATACTCCTGGGCTACGTCTTCGAGTCTAGCCTTCAGTGGTGGCCTCTCTATTATGTTTTCAAGTAGAGTTTTTTTACAACAGTGAGCTCAATTTGAGTCTCACACAACATATACAAATCAGCAAGACTGAAATTGGATTCCCCAAGTCTCTGGAGTACAAAGACTCACCTTACTGACTCTCGACCTCTATTGGTCACAGTAGTATGAGCCCAAACTAAGACTCATACATGACAGGTATTATAGAGGAGTGTGCTTGAACCTCTCAAGCCTTCTCTAGGGTGCACAGACTCTCTGACTCTCTATGTCTCTGTCTTAATCCTGGCTTGATTATGCCTTTGCTTCTATAGGTTAGCTTGACTTCTTCTCTCTGATTTCAGCTTACTGCTTACTGCTCTCTTCTCTTAGCTTACTGCTTGCTTCTCTCTCTGTTAGTTTGTGGCTTTAAAGCCAATTTGCTTCCTGACTGTTTGTTTTCACTTCCCGGCTTTCCAATTTCCCTGCCTCTGTCCATTTGAATCCCTCTATCCTGTGTAATCAGTCACTATATAATGCCTTACATGGAGGTGGCCACCTAGTTCATAACGGATGAGTGTCAGTTCTCTTGGACATATTCGAAACAACTGTTTTTTTCCGTTAAATCCAAGAATTCTTGTGAAACAAGACCTTCTGCCGACGCATCATCCATATCGGACTTCAAATCCTATACAACTTTGCTTATTGACCCTGTCAAATTCAATCATCCATTGGAACGCGTCTTCGTCGTTGATCTAGGGGCCTTAGATCCTACGGTCATCGTTCATATCGGGCGGCTAAGTAGCATGATGTTTACTCTTCTGATGTGAATGGTTTTCTCTCTCTTCCACCATACGTGTGGCACTCGTTGTATGGCATTAGGTGGAACTCGATTGAAACCGCTTAATGCTCGAAGCCCCTCCGATATTCTGTCAGTTTTGTGGAATCCCGCTTCCACGGAATCAGAACGATATCCATTGCATTTTATAATTTTTCAGGTCTGGGTGCTTGTGGCCTTTCCTTCTTTGAGGGGTTTTCCTTATGATATGTGATTAGCAACTTGTCACTAATTGCATATCAGAAACTACCCCTGTTTTTGTGAAATGGCCTCTGGATTTGCTAATTTGTGATAGCACGCGTTACCATGGGCTGACAGTTTGCGCGCTTGACAAATGGTCCTCGTTGCTCCACACTGATCACAATTTGCAACTGTTACAAGGATATCTCTGATAAGCTTGATCATTATAAGACTTTTAATCCTTGGCATGATTTTTAAAGAGTTCATGAAAACTTAGAGAGTGTTCTAGGATCCAATTTGGATCACGGCCTTCCCATTGAAAAAGCTTTTGGACCACCAAAAGTTGGTTTTTAAGCATCAATCAAGTGAGGATATAGATTCCTCACTTGCCCAAATTCCATCCATCTTGCACTGCTTGGTTTTGAACCTTTGAGTCCAATCCTGAGGTACTCAACATCCTCTCTACACGTAGTTCTCACCTTCCTGTCTAGAACTGTGTCTTCCTGCAATTCATTGAGATATTCAGGTAATAGATCATCAATAGAAGGCAATTGACTCTGATCTTCGGGAACTTCAATCAATGAAGGTTCAAACAGTCTCAAGATTTCTGCATTAACTATTGAATAGATGTGCATGTAAGCTGGAAAATCAAGGCGAAAAGCATTCTCACCAATCTTCTCAAGTATCTTGAAAGGTCCATACCTTATCGGCTTTAGCTTCTTACCTTCACCTTGCATTCTGTCTTTGTTGATCTACATCCAGACTTGATCACCAACTTGGAAACTATGCTCAATCCAATGTTTATCATGCCTTGCCTTGTACTTGGCTTGGCTCTTTTCCAGCTGTTCTTGTACTGCCTGGTAAATCTCTTGGATTTGTTCAATGAACTTGGTTGCCCTGTCCACATCACTGTGTCCATCAACCGCTATATCTTTACCAAAGACAAAATCCAAGGGAGACCTTGGTATGAAACCAAAATAGGTCTCAAAAGGAGATCTATGTGTAGAAGAATGTTTAGCTTGGTTGTAAGCATGTTGCACATAACACAAATGTTCATCCCAAAGCTTGAGATGCTTGCTGCAATAGCCTCTGAGCAACTGGATCACTGTCCTGTTGACCACCTGTGTTTGGCCATCTATTTTTGGATGAAAGGTTGTGCTCTTCTTCAGTCAGGTGTCCATCAATTCCCAAATGAACCCATACATGCTAAAAGAATAACTTTGTTGTTTGTTCAACTATAATCTATTTGTTACAAGGTATTGAAATACACATTTTGTTGAACCTATCCACAATAACATATAAATAGGCATGACCTTTTCTAGATTTAGGTAGTCCCCCAACAAATTCCATGGAAATACTTTCCCAAGGATGAGAAGGAACTGGTAATGGAGTGTACAAGCCTACTTTTCTTGACGGGCTTGCTTTTAGCACACATGGTACACCCTCTTATATATCTAGAAACTATCTCATTCAGTTTTGGCCAATAACAAAGTCTTTGCAGCTGTGCAACTGTTTTACTTACACCAAAGTGCCCTGATATTAGATAAGGGTATGCTTCTCGAATTATCTTTACTCTTTTGGTTTGAGGAATGCATAAATTTCCAAAATGATACAAGAGTTTGTCCTTAAAATGATAATCCAATTCTTCTACTTGTTTTCCATGACTTAAAGTTGCATATACATCTTTGAAATCTATATCTTGAGCATATTGTTCAATGTAGCTTTCATGCAATACTGAATTATGCTTAAGTATAGTAGATGCATTTATGATTGGTCTGGACAACATATCTGCAACTTTATTGTGTATGCCCTTTTTATATCTGATGACAAGATGAAACTGTTGTAGAAAACCCATCCACCTATAGTGTCTTGATTGCTACAACTTAGTTTGTGAGTGTAAATATTGAAGTGGTTGATGATCAGTATGTATAACTGTCTCTTTTCCCATTAGATAATGTTTCCACTTTTTCACACTATGTGCTAATGCATACAATTCTTTATCATATGTGGGATAATTAACTACTGCAGAATTAAATGTATTAGAATAATAACATATGGGTTTACCGTGCTGCATCAACACTTCTCCCATGGCATAGTCACTGGCATGTGTTTCAATCTCAAAGGGTCTTTGAAGATCGAGCAATGGTAGTATTGGTGCTGTACTAATCTTTTCTTTTAAGGTGTCGAAGGCTTTCTATTGTTTGCCTCCCCACTGAAACACCTTGTTCAATCCCGTTAAAGCATGTAAGTGAGCTACAATCAAGGAAAGGTTAGCAATAAACTTTCTCCAATACTCTGCTACTCCTAGGAAGCTCCTAACTTTTGTAGCAGATTTGGGTTTAGGCGAGTTTACAATGACTGCAACCTTAGAGGAATCTATCTTCAATTCACCACCCCTACAATATGACCCAAATAATTCAAATATGTTTTGCCAAATTCACATTTTGATAGCTTAACGTAAATATTTTCCCCTTTCAAAACATCTAGAGTCTGCTTTACATGCTTCAAATGTTCTTCCCATGTTCTACTAAATATAAGAATGTCATCTAGATATATAATGAAAAAATCATCAATAAAAGGCATGAGTACATCATTCATTACTCTCATGAAAGTAGTAAGAGCATTAGTTAAGCCAAAAGGCATAACTAACCACTCATACAATCCCTGCTTTGTTTTGAAAGCAGTCTTCCATGCATCTTGCTCTGCAACTCTGACCTAATGGTAACCACTATGCAAGTCCAACTCGGAAAAGTAAACAACTTCTTTCGACTGATCTAATAGATCATCTATGCAAGGAAGGAAAAAACGATTTTTGATCGTTATCTTATTTAGTGCTCGGTAATCAATGCACATTCTCCATGAGCCATCTTTCTTTCTCACCAAGGAAATTGGAGACCCACATGGTGATGTGCTAGGTCTTATGAACCCTTTCTCGAGCAGCTCCTGTACCTGCGTCTCGATTTCTGCATTCTCTAAAGCAGACAACTTGTACATTTTGATGTTATGCATTGGAGCATCTTGTTGCAAATTAATATCATGTACTATTTCCTTTTTGGGTGGCAGACCTTTAGATTCTTGAAATATCATATCATATTCTGAAACAACTTTTTCTAAATTAGCTTGCTGCTTAGCATTACAGCCTTCAAATACATTGGTTTTATTAGGTTTCTTTTCCTTTACAACCATCAGTAAAAATTGTTTGCATGAATTTACAATTATTTTCATCTTCCCTGAGTTTATGAGAGTATAATTATTCTTGAGTTTATGAGATCTTACAATATATTCGATTCCATCTTTAACGAGTTGATACTTGTTTTCAGCTCTATAGAAAATGGCTTTTCTATCATACAAGTAAGTACTTCCTAAAACAATTCCACATATATCCAAGGGAACAATATCTAACTCAACCTCATCTACAAATGCTGACCAAAAAGAAAACCTAAGTTTACATTGTCTAGTCACTTGTAGCTTTGCTTTATCACATAACCAACCCAATGGATATGGCTTCTTGTGAGGTGTGGTTAGTAACCCCAGTTTCTTTACAATTGCCTCAGAAATTAAGTTTACTTGTGAGCCGCTATCAAACAAAGTATCAATCTTTTGATGCTTGGAAATAACTCTAATATGAAAAATCTCATGTCTTTTCCTCTCATTTTCTTCATTATCAGTAGATTGTGCAAAATTACTAGTAGAAGCTTCAGAATTTTTACCTATTATACTTGTGGATGTGATTGTTGTTTCATCCCCTTAGTTTGACCCCAAATCCTTCTGAATAGCTGCAGCAGTCTTCTTCTTTTTGCCATCATACTTCTTGGGTTTCAGCTCTGGATGCAGAATCCAACAGTGTTCATCATCATGCTCATCCTTCTTGCAGTGGGTGCATGAAGGTTTGGTCTTTTGTACAACATTTGTCTTCCTCTCTTCCATTTTTTCTTTCTCTTTTCCTTGTTCTTGATTGCAATGGCTTTTAATGATCCCCCAACTTCTGGGTTCACAGTCTTGCCTCTAGCCTCTAGATGTGTAGCCTAAAAAAATACCTCATCTATGCTAGTAGTATTAAACATGAGAATGGTGTGTCTCAAATAACTATGTAGACCACCTATATACTTTATCAAAGTTTCAGGTAAGTCTAAAGAAATGCCTAGAATCAAAGCTCTTTTTCTAAATTCTTGGGTGTAGCTTTGTACAATTTGCCCTTTCAATTGGTGAAGAGTTTGCCAACTCATCATAGCTTGCTGCATATAAGCTAATGGATAGAATTGTTTTTTAATTGCAAAAACAAATTCATTCTAGGTAGAAAGAATTTTACCATGCTTCTTCAAATCAACTTGTGTCCTACTTTCCCACCATACCAGGGCGGTGCCTCGAAGGCGTAGACTATCCAACTGAATCTTTCTCCTTTCTGAATCAATGTTTTGCACTCTGCAATATACATCAATATGTCTAATCCAGTTATCTATCTTTTCTACATTCAATTCTCCGTCATAAACTGGCAAATCAAACTTCACATCTAAGTTAATCAAAGAAGGTTTCTTCTTTTTCTTTTCAGGGATTTCTTTATGTGAAGAATATGATGATGAAGGTGATGATGGGGGAGAGGCTAGAGAGGGCTTCTTCTTTTCCTTTGCCTTCTGGGTGGGCAACTAGAAGAGGTTCTTCTACTCCTTTCTCTTTTTTGGAGGTTGATGACTCTTCACCTCTACCTCTCTTAAATTCTCTATACATTTCTTCTACCATGGCTCTCATGGTCATGAAACTGTCCATGAACTGGGAGTCTGACTCCAAGGGACTTTCTTATGACATTTAACAATGGATAGACTCTTCCAATTTCTGGATTAACTTCAACCAACTTTCCTTCTCCTAATTTAAGCTTTGATCTAGTTATCATTCAACAAAAAAAGAATCCAGCACAAGCTTGTCTAACCTTAGCAACCTAAAGCTCTAATACCGCTTGATCCAAAATTGATCCAAGACAATTAATAAGGTATTATAGACTCATGTGCATGGATGTGCCTATGTTATTTTATGCAACAGATCAACAAGATTGTGAAATACATAGGCAATGAAGCAGTTAAAGAAAACATAACAGGAAAACATATAAACACAACAAGTTTAATAAGGAGTTCACCCAATACTCCTGGGCTACATCTCCCTGTCCAACCTTTAGTGGTGGCCTCTCTATTATGTTTTCAAGAAGAGTTTTTTTACAGCAGTGAGCTCAATTTGAGTCTCACACAATAGATAAAAATTAGCAAGACTGAACTTGGATCCCCCAAGTCTCTGGAGTACACAGACTCTCCTTACTGACTCTCGAACTCTATTGGTCACAGTAGTATGAGCCCAAACTAAGACTCATACATGACAGGTATTACAGACGAGTGCGCTTGAACCTCTCAAGCCTTCTCTGGAGTGCACAGAATCTCTGACTCTCTCTATCTCTGTCTTAATCCTGGCTTAATGCTGCCTTTGCTTCTGTAGGTCAGCTCGACTTCCTCTCTCTGCTTTTGGCTTACTGCCTACTACTCTCTTCTCTTACCTTACTGCTTGCTTCTCTCTCCGTCAGTTTGTGGCTTTAAATCCGATCTGCTTCCTAACTGTTCATTTCCGCTTCCTGGCTTTCCGATTCCCCTACCTCTGTCCATTTGAATCCCTCTGTCGTGCATAATCATTCATTGTATAATGCCTTATAGGGAGGTGGCCACCTAGTTCATAACAGATGAGTGTCAATTCTCTTGGACATATTCAAAACGACCGTTTTTCCGTTAACTCCAAGAATGCCCATGAAACACAACCTTTTGCCAACGCATCGTCCATATCATACTTCAAATCCTATACAAATCTGGTCATCCATAGGAATGTGTCTCTGCCGTTGATCTGGGGGCCCCAGATCCTATGGTCATCCTTCATATCGGGCGGCTAAGTAGCATGATGTTTACCCTTCTGATGTGAATGTTTTTCTCTCTCTTTTGTCGGATGCATGGAACTTGTTGTATGGCATTAGACGGAACTCGGTTGAAATTGTTTACCGCTTGAAGCCCCTCCAATATTCTACCATTTTTGTGGAATCCTGCTTCCATGGAATCGAAATGAGATTCGTTGCATTTTATAATTTTTCGGGTTTGGGTGCTTGTGGCCTTTCCTTCTTTGAGGGTTTTCCCTGCAATATGCGATTAACGACTTGTCGCTAATTGCATATTAGAAACTACCCCTGTTTTCTCAAAATGGCCTCTAGATTTGCTAATTTGCAGTAGTGTGCGTTACCATGGATTGATGGTCTACGTGCTTGACCAACGGTCCTCGTTTCTCCATGCTGATCACAAATTGCAAATGTTACGAGGATATATCCGATAAGCTTGATCTTTATATGACTTTTAATCCTTAGAATGATTTTTAAAGAGTTCATGAAAACTTAGAGAGTGTTCTAGGATCCAATTTGGATCACCTATACTCCATGATTTCTCGGATAACTATTACAAATATCTCCCTAATTTTGATGGAGAGAATGGTATCACTGCCCAAAAACATATTCAAGCTTTGAGAATTATCTGGACTAATTTGAGATTGATGAAGATGATTTTAGAATCAAACTTTTTGCTCTTTCATTGCAAAGTAGAGTAAAGAATTGGTTCAAGAATATACCTATTGCAAGCATCTCAAATTTATAGCAATTTGTCAATTTTTTCCTTGATAGATGGATAATCAAAGTCAATCTTTCTATGATCACACAAGAATATAAGGAGGTGAAAAGAAAACCAAATGAAACAGTGCAACAATTTTTTGATAGACTTAATCAAATATATTATTCAATGCCATCAAATATAAGACCTCCTCCTGATTCAAATCTCTTGCATTATCCAAAAGCATTTGATCCAGAAATAGAATTTCAGCTAAGAGAAATAAACCCAACAACTCTTGAACAGATGCAGAACATTGCGGTAGATGTAGAAGTTAATCTCCAAATTAGAAGAGAAAAGTTGAAAGCAGAAGTCGAGAACAACAACATTGCAGACGTAAAACTCGACATTTTGGTAAGAACAATGGAGGAAATGATACAGAAGATCACCATGCAAGATAATTTTTTTGTCCAAGATCACCATGACACATTTATTTCACAAAAACAAGAGGTTGATAGCCATGAACAAATTCTTGTTAATTCCAACTACCATAGATCAGAAAATGGATTTACAGATCAATATGTGGAAGAGGAATCTACTGATTTAATGTGTATGTTTGATGACATTCCTTCTTTTAATGATTTTCTTATGTATGATCAGTATGATGATAATTATGTTCTTTGAACTTAAGCTAGCTTTGCAGAGCAATCAGAAATTAGTTTGGAGGATGAGGAAATTTAGTTTCAGCAAATTAAACATAGTGATCAACCTATACATAGAAAATATCAAAATGAGAAAGGAAGTGAAGAAAATTTGGAAATAAGTGAAGGTTCTTTGCCTCTTTGTTTAGCTTCATTTTAGTTCATCAGAGAAAACTTTACAACAATAAAAAATCAGTAGTCTTTAGGTATTGATATTGACAACAAAGAAGACAATGAAAATCTTAATCAGGATTCTTCGGTTTCACAATTACAGTTATCAAATTTCATTGAAACACCTGATCAAATGATATAGGAAAGTTTTATACCACTATGTTTTGAATCATTTTAGTTTTTAAAGGAAATGTGGTATAACATCTCTAAATAAAAGGATGAACAACTTTTAGAAATCTGTGAAGTTCCATTCAAACCTATGAGCAATAAGTTGCAACAATCCTTCCAAGTCTCTTATGATCTAATAGCTGATATGTTGGATAATGAATGCAATCAAAATTTTTCTTCATTAACTAACTATGAGATTCAAGATCAAGATGATAAAGGTTTCATCAGTCAAACATTTCAATCAATAGAAATATCATCACAAAGCTTGTCTAAAAATCTGCAAGGGGATAAAGATAAAAATGACATTTCAGTTTCATGGCATAGAGGCCATCAAGAAAAATTGTACAGTTTCTTAATCAGTTGAACAATACTGTATATATTTTGGAAGATCCTTTTGCACAGTTTCCAAGTCAACAAAGGAAATCAAGTATTTCCTTATCTTCTCATTTGTTTACAAGGTTATATTGCACTGTAGAACTTTAGTTTTAATCACAAACAAGCACAAGTAGAAAAATCCACCAATGTATATGATGCTTGAATGGTTTCATTAGTTGTTTCATTTTACCTAACCAACAGTTGGACAACTGGTTAGAGTAAGTAGGTAGGATTTTAGTTTGAATAAATTCAGTTTTTAGCAGCAATTTTATTTCAGTTTTTAGTTTTCAACAAGTATTGAAATAATTCATTAAGATTTAAAACCAAGAAGAAGGCCCTTAGGTCTTGATGATCTAGTAGTTTGGTTTGAGGTTAGCAGTACCTTTTTTCAGTTTCATATCAGATTTCAGTTTGCAGAAAAGGTTGTGATTTCAGTTCAAGATTTTCAGTCACAGAGATTATATAACAAAGTAGGTGCAAGCTTGGGATTGGCCCAATGGATCAGGCCACTAGTCAACGATGTTCTTCACATTTCACAAGGAAATTCCATCCCCATGTGGAACCACTGTTAGGTTCCTATAATAATAGGGATCATAATTTTGAATTGACTATGTTAAGTCTTGTAATATTTTACATACCTTTGCTTTCTTCAAATGTTTTCCATATTAAAAATTAAAAAATATAAAGAGGGTATGTCCTAAAATAAATATCAAAGGACAAAAAGAATAAGAAAAGTGAAAAAAAGTGAAAAAATATGAACCCCAAACAAAAATAGATCATGAAAGTGTGCAACTTGTCATAAATGCCACAACCCATGATAATCAAATAGCTTAATCTTGACTAGTTCATGCTTTAAATTTCATGTTTATAGATAGAGAATAAAGATCTTTCCGAACTGTTTAATCTTGGTAGATCAGTAATTAGGTAGAGAAATAAAATGTGCTCAACAGCTTAATCTGAGCCATTGAAAGATATAAGGTTAGAATTAGATAGTTTGTTTCACAAAAGAAAAATGAAAAAAAAGGGTTTGCTAGCTTAAATGCACCCAATAAAGTGAAGAAAAAATGTTAGGGTAAGTAAAGCGTAGGTAGAAGAAAGGTTGCAGAAGTACAAGGTTGTTAAAGCATAAGCACACTTATCATGCTTAATCCTATGTTTCAGTGTGCAGGAGAAGTTATGAAAGTGAAAGGATGTTCACAAGTTGATTTAGTTAACTTCCCCTCATTTCATTTCACCCCCCACTACATATTTACTAATTTCCCCATTATCCCATCATTTCTTATAAATATACCCTTTTCCCTTCTTTTTGACCCTTAACTCTTGGTTTCACACATATCCCTAGAAAATTACCCTCCAAAGGTCATTTCCCAACCCAAAACCCTTTTCCCTTAGTGTGAAACCCATTCCCCTTTGAAAAAATCATTTTCCCCTTATTAATTTCCCTATTTTATCTAAAAACCCCATAAAAACCCCTTGTCCTAAGTTTAAATTCCCCCTCCGCATTAATTAATTAACTCCACCATACCATATTTCGCCTAAAAACCCCATAAAACCCCTTTATTGTAAGTTTTGTTCCCCCCCCTTATTTAATTAACTCCATCGTTCATATTTTTCCCGACATAAACCCGTTTAACCCACCATCCTCAGTGTGGTTAATAAACCCTCCCCGATACCCTTTTAACTTATATCCCAAATGTATTTATTCTCGGGTCCCGCATTTTATTAACGCATCGCAATATGTTAAATCCTGCGATTACTCTTTAATTAATTACATTTCAGTTTAATTAAAACCTGACCCCACTTCCCCATTCAACCCTCGCAACTCCGTCGCATGATAGCCCTCCGATCACCCACTTCTAGATCTAATGGCATGCATCCATATCATGCTCATCCCCTCTCCAACCTTTATTAGCCCGAGAGCATGCGATATTTGTGGTTTTGCTCGGGCCCTTTTCGGCTACGTGGGAGTCCCACGTTATATCGCGTGCTCTCAAGAAAATACCGCCCAACTACGAAAAGTGGTGTGATGGCCCCCGAAACCGCCTCCCCATTAAAAGCTAAAACCAGTCACTATTCGTTTATAATTGTCGTGCCAAAATTCTAACTGTTGCTGGTTAAAAGGTCGAAGACACTCATTTTCACTCCTTGCGCTCATTCGCACTGTGAAAGCTGCCTAAGCCTTCCTGCGCCACCCTAAGCCTCTATAACCAAATTTGACTGCCGATTACCTCCTGAACATGCTCCAGACTCCATCCATAGACTTCCTTGTGCCCTAAAGCCATTATCACCTCCCTCCCAACCTATGTTCTTATTAATAATTGTTGTATTTTGGAGGTAATTAACAAGTCTAGGAGATTGGACAAAAAAGTTTTGATACTAGTCACAAAACCTGTTTGCTTCAGATTCTCAGGAAATGTATTCAAAGGCTTCATTGAGTAGGAGTTTTGTGTACAAAGAGAAAATCAAGCTTAGTACAGCAGCAGAGCAAAAGGAAACAATTTACACAAGTAAATGTTAAAACTGAGCAGTCAGATGAAAGATTTACTACAGTTAAAAGATCGAGGAAGGAGAAAGCGTGAGAGACAAACCAGCAAAAAATAAACAGATAAATAACAACTATCAATTAAAATAGGTACAGTTTTCAGTCAGTTGAAAGGTGTCACTACCTTTTAGAATCCAGATATTTTATTCCTAGAATAAATCCTAGTCAGTTGACAGGATATTTTGTAATAATTTTTATATAAATACTTCATAGTTCGAAGTATTGTGGGTGGATTGCTATAAATTTGTAGAGTTATTTTGATCTTAAACCTGAGGGTTATTGTACCAATTTTCAAGTCAACAAACTGGAGCAAGTAATAAAAATATTGCACTAGAGGATTCATGAGATGAGCTATTGTAGTGAAGTATCTTCTTTCTCTGATTTTGTTACTCTCTTAGGTGTTTCATTAACTTAAATGTTATCTAAATTTGAATGAATTAATTGGAAATTTAACTCAGAATTTGTTTAAGTACACTATGTTTTGCATAGTTAATCATTTATATGTTTTCCTTTGATATCTAGATTTGAGAACCCTTAATTGCCCTCCCATCCTAGTTGACCTCTTGCATTTCTCTTCATAATCTAGCCTAAGGAACCCTTAATTTCTCCCTGGATCCGACTGGAAACCATTTCACCATCAAGCCTTTGAGATCTGTAGTAACTCCTCTATCTTGCCCTATAGACACTGTTTTTAGAACTTGATCCAGTCCTGTTTGTCTGGCATTTTGATCCCGTAGCCCAATGGTAAAAGCAAACCTCCTATCATCTAAGAAAGTGATCCCACCACCCAAAATTCAAATAAAAAACCCAGCATAATCATAATTAGCCTAAAATAAATTAACTAAAACAAAGTTAAATCATGAAGAGAGAGCCCTCTTTGAGATTAGGAAGGCTAGATCCTAATCTCCAAATTAGGTTTGTGGTTACCTCGGTGATTTTTCTCCTTAACCTTGAGAAATTTCTGAGTGATAACATATACCATACTGAGAATGAATTATCAGTCAACCTACACATTCCTACAAGGCTCCCCAAACTTATTAATTTGATCGCAGTGTTCCAAGTACTCCAGTATGGCTTTTTTCTGCATCTAATTCAATGAAGAGTCCCAACAAGATTAGGGATGGCTTTCTTTAGTTGATTACCAACCCGTTAATCCTCTCTACAAATCGTGGTCCTTGTTGCCTTGACTCAGTGATATCTACAGTCTCCATTACTCCAACAACACCAACTCTTATACACACATTTACTATTAGCTTCTCACTCATTCATCCTTCATACATATGTCTAAATTTTTGTTCCATTCCCAATCCCTGTATCCCTGTAACTTTTACTAATAGAAATTCTCAAGTTCTTATGGGCTTGCGGGGTTCTGAGCTTGGCCTCTAGCCCCTTTTTCTTTGGCTCCTATTGATTTTGCACCATAGGACTAGATCCCATGACCGACAACTAAGCACTTATGTGATAAGCCCTTCAAGGTCCTATCGGGGGCCTATCTCCTTGTGTAAATTCTCTATTCCCTTGGTTCTTCATACTACATGACCAAATTCCAACACAACGCCTGAAGTTCTTGATCATGGTACTATTCCAAAATGTAATTATGAAAAGCTACGGGATTTACAACCTCCAGGTTTTCTCCGTTCTTGGGTGATGTCATGCTAATGTCATAAATACCACGTTTTGGCCTATGATAGGTCCTTTTGTCACCCATATATGGGCCTTCTGGCTACCTAAAAGTACCAAAACGACTTGCCACATGTCCTATCATCACGTCATGTTGACGTTATCTCTGATCAATAGTGTGTTGCCACTTGTCCTATCAGAGGAGAGAGAAAGGGCCCATCGATCCTTGGTTTTTCAATTAATTTCCTTTGTAAGTTCATGCTTCCCACAATCTCAACACTTATAACGAATTCATTTAGCAAGAAGTTACGGGGCTTTGAACTTCCATAATTCTGGTTTTCCAGGCCCTTCGGGGTTCTAGGCTTCCCACTTCCTCGAATCATAGTATTCTTGTAGCCCTTTCTAAATATGCTTAGGATCTTTTGTCCTTCCGGGGTTCTGGGCCTTTTGGGGTTTTGAGCTTCCCACTTCTTCAACTCACTGTATTCTCATAACCCTTTTAAAATATGCTTCCTGGATTCCATAATTTCGGGGCTCCAAGCCTTTTGGGATTTTGACTTTCTTTGTGGGCTCAAATTTGACTATGCCTAACTTGTGATCCAAGAGGCCATTTATAGACTTCTTTATACTTTTGAAAATCTATTTCAGAGAACTTTCTGGTTGAGAAGGTTGAGACAGAATTATCTCCAAGGTTGAGGGCTTCCCAACCATTTTAGCCATATATTTATGGCTTCTTGACTTAGCCTACTACTATGATGATTCTCTACAAAACACTACAGCAACTATAAGACTTCCCTTGAACAAAATTCTCCTCAATGCCAACAACTGTTGCTTCCATCCTTGATTCTAGTCCAATTGTTATCAAAACCAACATACTTGCTGCCATTGGTCAACCGGGAAATGCTAATTATCCAACAATCTCCGTCTTTGGTGTTGATGGAAACAAACCAAGCTCCCCTTGAGACCAAGCATGGTATACTTCATCATTCTTCTTCCCTTTGACATTAGTAATCTTCTCCCCTTTTGTCTTCAATGGAAAAGGATTCTCCTAAAAAGTCCCTTGAAACATTGCAACCTACCCTTCATTTGATCCCACAAGATGAGTACTTGTCAACACTCATTATAATTTAGTTATTGTGGAGGAGGTGTCACAACTCCAATTTGTTGTCAAAGATGCTCAAAGGGATATTTTTCAAGTGGCTTAGTAAATATGTCTACAATTTATTATTTAGTGGCCACATATTCAATTCAAACAACACTAGCTGCAACCCATTCTCTTAAGAAATGGAACTTAATAGGAATGTGCTTGGTCTTTGAATGCGTGACAGGATCTTTAGAGATGCTAATGGCACTAGTGTTATCACACATTATTGGAATTGTATCAGTCAACTCTACTTTAATTCCCTTCAAGGTCTGCTTCATCCATAGAATTTGTGAGCAATTGTAATATAATCTAGTCTAACAGTTGATAATGAAATGGAGTCTTGTTTCTTTCTAACTGACGACGTTAAACAGTTTCCCAAGAAGAATGTTGCACCAGAGGTGCTTTTCCTGTCATCAATACTACCTTCTCAATCATCATCAATATAGGCCCTCAATTTGAACTCTCATCTCTTAGCATACCATAGCCCATAATAAATTGTGCTTTGCAGATATTTGAATATCCTTTTGATAACAAGGACATGAATTTCATGGGGCTAGCTGGAAATCTAGATATCATTATGACTGCTTGCATGATATATTCCCTATATTTTTTGAGATATAGAAAGCTTCCTATCATCGATTTGTAGATAATCTGATTGACCAGTGGTGTCTCATCTTCCTTTCATAACTTATAGCTTGTAACCATGGGGGTTCTGACTGGCTTGCAATCTTCCAGTCCAAATTTCTTTAGAGTTCCCCGCAAGTATTTGGATTGGGAGATAAATACCACATATTTTGATTGAGAAATTTTCACTCTCCTAAGAAAAAGGATAGTTCTCCTATCATGGACATCTCAAACCCTGGCTACATACAATTTGTAAATTGATGTCCCAACCGCTCCAGATTGCTACCAGAGATTATGTCATCGACATACACTACTACAATTAGTAGGTGATCATCTTCATATTTTATATAAATATTATTTTCTATAGTTCCTTCTTAAAACCTTTTCGTTGAAGGTTGCGATCAAGTCTTGCATACAAGGCTCTAGGGGCCTATTTGAGTCCATATAAGGCCTTTTTGAGTTTGCATGAACCCCTCTAGCTGCTCAATATAAACTTCTTCTTCTATATCTCCATTGAGAAACACTAACCTCACATCCATCTAATATACTTTGGTGTTTTTATGACTAGTAAAGGTAAGAAACATTCTAAGAACTTCTAGTCTAGCTACTGGTGCAAAGGTTTCTTCACAATATATTCCCTCTATCCGAGCATACTCTTTGTAGACTAATCGAGCCTTGTTCCTCATTACTTGACCCTCCTCATTTAGCTTATTTTTGAAGACCCATTTTATTCCTATGACATTTTTCTCTTTGGGTCTTGGAACAAGCTCCCAAGTGTCATCCTTCTCAATTTGGTCAAGTTTTTCATTCATAGCTCTCACCCATAAATTGTTCTCACTTTCCTAACTAAGATTATTAGGCTCAACCTGAGATAACAGAGAAATATTTACACAACTTGGACTGGCAACAAATTTCCTCTTGGTATGAACCCCAAGTCTTTGATCTCTAAGAATTTGAATCTTAGGATGTTCTTTCTATACATACCTGGATGGTGTTTTGGGCCTTGGAGTTGTGCTTTCTTCTATATTTTCATTATCTGACTCTATTTATTCATGGTCTAAGGGACTAATGGTTGAACTCTCTTCTCCATTTGAGTTCATGTTTCCTTTGGAGGACTTTTTACAGATCCATTTGGGCACATCACTCCCATCATCCAAATCAATGTTTTAGGGCTCATCAAACCCTAATTTCAGTTGCTACATGCCCTAAACAAGTCAACCTATTGAATGCCTCCTTCCCAGATGGTTTCATGGCCTGAAGACATCCTAAAATGACTCCTTGAAGGACCAGTGTAGGTAGGCCCATGTAAGTTTGCTCTGCAGAGCACTTAGGCCCATGCAAGGTTGCTCTACAGAGCACTTAGGCCCACTTTTCCCTGTGCTGGGTGAGATTGAGAGAAATTTGCATAGGTTTCTAGGAATATTCCTTGGTTCTAGATCATTGTAGAAGGATCCCACCTCTTATCCCTTCCCATGAGCTCGAAATTGGATAGGATAAGGATCCATTAACCCCCTATCCTCTCATCCCTTCCTCCATGGAAACTAACTCTAAGTATGGAAGGCCATTCAATACCTTCATTGATGACAAAACCTCCTCCATCTTCCTATAAATTGACCACTCATCTAAGTGATCAAGGGCTGGACTTTGATGATTGTCAGGAGATAATGTTAGTTTGAGATTTGAGACTATTGTAAGTGTCATTATGCTGCTAGAATGTCATGCTTATGATGTGATGTGGATGGAACCAAAGTTGGAGGAGTGACTTCAAATTAGACATGATGGTTGTAATTCCTTCTTCTATTCAATAAATTATTTGAACCTTTTTCCCATATGTTTGTATTGTTATATGATGCTTATATGTGTGAATGTATCTGATTTTTACTTGTATTCAATAGATCTTTTGATTTGATCGGTTCCTTGTCTTCTATTTATGTCTACAAGTACTTCTTAAGCGTGTTAAGTACGGCAAGGAGCGACAGGATTGATACAAAGGAGATGAGAGGAAAGCGGAACTACAATAGGTCTTCTCATCTTCTTTGTCTTATCTGTTGCTTATAAGAAAATGCTGAAGTGCTTTAAACTGTTGTTCTAGATATGGCTACTTATCTAGGGGATTAGTATTTATCCGTAGATACCAAATTCTCCAAAACAAATTAGCAACTCCATTGGGGAACAATCATCATTCCAAGTAGCTTATCCACATCCTAGGACACTCTAGTAGACTTTTCTTACCTTCATTGATCTTATTTCATCTCTTTGAAGTGTTTTCTGGTTAAAAAATTGAGGTTAGATGACTCTTGAGTGGCCTCTCAGGAATCAGCGCAGGCTTGGTCAAGGGACAGTGCTCTGCGGAGCACCCTTGAGTGAGAGATAGTGCTCTCAAGTGTAGATAGGCCCTATTTGACCTACCCTGATCAACCTTAGGGAAAATTTTCACCTTTGAATTGGGTTTTTTTCTCCAAATTTCCTCCTATTTATGCTTGCTGAAAGATCAATGATTGTAGTATGTCTTTGAAATCAACTTGTATTTCCTCTTTCTAGCCCTACTTTGACTTGATTGATTAATGCTTCTTAAATGATTTCTTTGTTATTATCAATTCATCGCCAAAGTTAGATTATAGTCGATTAATCTTTGTTCGAAAGAAAGTTAAGTCTACTTTTCCTTCGAAACTGAACTGACGTAAAGTCTTCGTTCTTATAAAAAGATTTATTGATTGTATGTGCATTAGTTTCCTTTTTGTTCATCATAACATTAAGGGATTCAAAATAAAAACTTGCATTGTTCATATTGTATTTTTTGAATGCTTGAAAGGAATAGCTAGGGAAATTGCATTAGATGTGCTCTTTGCTCTTTGTCAAAGATATGATTGCTCTATCCCTACTAGCTAAGGTTTTCATTGTTCAATTGAATGAAAATAATGCTTATCATATTAGTTTCATTTTAGTAATTGCAAACTTACATCATGTGGTGAACCTTTAAAGGCAAATTCTAAAGAAGATCAACTTAAAATTTATCTGAATTTACCTAATGGAGCATTGTCACCTAACAAAAAACATTTAGTGGTTCTAGGCTAGAGACATGTTTCGGAGTCATAAAATAAAGCAGCTATCACTAACTTGTATGCAATACATCCTGCTTGTGATACCTCATTCCACGTACCTTCAGGTATATAGGGCAGTGTTATGGTACGTAAAGTATATGGGAATGCTCTCACTATGCGGTTTTGCATTAGACAATGCTTATACAGATTGGGCCTCCACATACTTTCAGGTATATATGGGAGGACAACACTAGGTTGCTATCAATCCTTAGGTAACTGAGTCGGCCACCTTGTACACTATGATACACCAAACACAACATTCATGGAGATTGCCTGCCCATATTTCTCGGTTCGCTGGGAGGTATTCTATAGTTCACAGTTGCTTGGTAAACCTTTTTCCTAGATTATCCCTGTTTGTTTTGTTATTTTACATTGATTAAAATAAAATTAATTGACTGTGGATAACATCTTCCACACTCGCTCCTTATTTTATCTTAGGTTGATACATATGGCAACAAATCCAGAGTCCACCAATCAAGGAATTACTTTTGATGGGAATCCTAGTCCTTTTCCTCCTTACGGAAATATTGGTGCTCCTTATATGGCTACATTGTCCCTTCCAGGACTTACTGTTGGCTTGCTAGTATGGTTGTTTTTAACCTCCTTGGTTCAAAATGTCATGATTTCTCTGCAATCGAGTACACCTCCAACTGGACAAAATCAACATCCAGTTGATCCTAAGGTTGACCCTTTGCCTTCTTCCTCAGTTGTTTCTTCCTCCCCTTCTTCCTCTTCGCCTCGTGAAAGTATTGGTACTAGTAACCAGGTGGCTAAGAAGAAGAAGAAAGGGAAGAAGAAGAAGAATAAAATTTAGCAAAGGGGAAACCAAGAAACCATTGATTTGAATGCAACATATGATGAGAAACCATCCATTAAGCCTCACAAAGTTTGATATCCATGCAAAATTTGTCCAGGAGACCATCTTCTTCAAAATTGTTCTGGTATTTCTAAGATCTTACAAGAATGATCTTCCCGTTCACATCATCCTATGTCATAAACTTTTGGAGATCATGGTGGTGACACACCATCAACTAGTGGTAGTAAAGTTCATGGAAAAAAGGATAAAGTTAAGCTCCCATGTAGGTTATGTGAAGGGAATCACCCCATTCACCTTTGTCCCTATCTGGATGAAGCTAGAACAGTGTTGGATAACCATCCTACTTCTCCGCAGTGATTTCCATCTAGCTACATGAGACTCTCCCTTAATCCTTCACTAGTTGATGAATTGACTGACTCAAATCAACCATCGGTCAAACCCACTCTCTCTGAAAGTGAATCCTATGAGTCTATACCCAACCCAAATCAACAGGTTGAGGAAACAGTTGACCCAATTTCACCTTCAGTTAATCGTACCTTTCCCGAAGAGAGTGAATATGATACCACTCATGTTCTTTTTGTTTCTTTAGATTCAAATGAGCTTGGGGGAAATCCTCCTGTTCCATAAATATAGGAGGAAAATCCTCGCATTCTCGTAACTCAAGGGGTTAATTCTCCTGTTTCTATGATACCCCCTCCAAGTAGTTTGGTCACTTCCTTTGATTGGAATCGACTGGCAAGATTTCGTCTTCCTTCTTATGTGCCTTTATAGATCATAGTATAGGTTTGTAATATGATTGTGTATGTCACTATTATAGATGAAGGTTCATCTGTGAGTATCATTTCCTCAACTACTTGGCAAGCGCTCAGTTCGCCACCGCTTGTGCCTATTACCTAGACTCTGTTGGCTTTTAACAGAGGAACCAGTCAACCATTAGGGATCCTTCCTTAGTTACCTATTACTTTGGGAGGAGAAATTGTTTATCTGAATGTGATGGTAGTCCCAAGCCCTTTAGATTACAATTTACTTCTTGGGCGCGACTATGTCTATGACATGGGAGCTATTGTTTCAACACTATTTCGAGTGATTTGTTTCCCGCATGAAGGAATAATTGTCACCGGTTATTAGCTTTCATTTCCCGATCGAAATATGGCTTCCAGTCAACCATCTTCCCTAAATGGTCCTTTTGTACCAATGGTATCATCCCCGCGATGGGTTAATTATGTGGCAACCCATTCCATGCCTACATCAACTGACAATCGATTCAGTGATGTTGTTCATTATGTATTGGGGGCATCGGAACAAGATCTCTCTAATGGATTCCTTACTACAGATCCCTTCCAGAGCATTGTTCTCCCATCGGATGAGAACCTCTTGGAAGTCATGACCTCTTATGGGTTTTGAAACAAGGGTCATGAGGATATTTCTTTTACTGTGTCAA
Organism: Pinus tabuliformis; assembly: GCA_031772625.1. NCBI lineage: Eukaryota > Viridiplantae > Streptophyta > Pinopsida > Pinales > Pinaceae > Pinus > Pinus tabuliformis. The sequence goes on along the minus strand of CM062819.1, from coordinate 1,564,874,827 downwards.
CCTCATTAAAAAATTAAACAAGCCCATGAGGATAGTTCCATGTCTTATGTTAACCACGTTAAAAATTAAACCAAGGATATGAGGATAGTTTTTTACTGTGTCAACCTCATTAAAAAATGAAACAAGGAATATGAGGATAGTTCTTTTACTGTGTCAACCTCACTAAAAAATGAAATAGGCCCATGAGGATAGTTCCTTGTCTTGTGTGAAACTCATTAAAAATGAAACCAATGATATGAGGATAGTTCTTTTACTGTGTCAACCTCATTAAAAAATGAAACAACTCCCATGAGGATAGTTCCTTGTCTTGTGTTAACCTCACTAAAAAATGAAACCAAGGATATGAGCATAGTTCCTTTTCTTGTGTGAAGTTCGTTAAAAAATGAAACAAGGAATTAGAGCATAGTTCCTTGTCTTGTGTCAAGCTCGTTAAAAAATGAAACAAGGAATCTGAGAAGAATTCCTTGTCAAAAAATGAAACAAGGTCCCCTAGAGAAAATTTCCAATTCGAGTCTTTGATTAGATCTCGTAAAATCCCAGTCGAGTCTTTCACTTGATCTCGTAAACGAACCTTCATTCCATCCACCTGATAGCCACAAGTAGTCTACTTAGGTGAATGTAATGAAGCTTGGGGGGAATGCACCTAGTGGTAAAGTTAAGTTTCCCTGTAGGTTATGTGAAGGGAATCACCCCATTCACCTTTGTCCCTATTTGGACAAAGCCAAAAAGGTGTTGGATAACTGTCTTGCTTCACTGCATCGACTTCCATCTGGTTACAGGAGACACTCCCTTTCATCATGCTGGGGGCATGTAAACCAATCTCAAGAATAGTTTTTCATTTCAAGCTTGTGTAAAAATGAAACTAAATCCAAGAATATCTTTTCATTTTGAGCTTGTGTAAAAATGAAACTGAATCCAAGCATAGTTTTTCATTTCAAGCTTGTGTAAAAATGAAACTAAATCCAAGCATAGTCCCCCATGGTTCAAGCTTGTGTAAAAACCAAGGCTCATTTGATGGAAAAGGTTGCTAGAATGGAAATCATGAGGGTTAAAATAGAGATGGGTTCATTTTAAGCTGGGGGCATGTAAACCAATCTCAAGCATAGTTTTTCGTTTCAAGCTTTAGTAAAAATGAAACTGAATCCAAGCATAGTTTTTCATTTCAAGCTTGTGTAAAAATGAAATTGAATCCAAGCATAGTTTTTCACTTCAAGCTTGTGTAAACATGAAACTGAATCCAAGCATAGTTCACCATGGTTCAAGCTTATGTAAAAATGAACCCATCTCCATTTTAACCCTTGTGATTCCATCAGATGAGACTTGGTTTTTTCTCCTTCCATCGTCACTATCTTCTTGGCTGATCATATGCTTTCACTTGGTTGTTTTACCCTTTTTGAGGAATAGTTGCAATGAGCGGTCTTATTAGCCATCCTCTTCACATAAATCAACATGTTTTGAGAAGTTCCAACATCACTGGAACCAGTTTCTGTCCTAGACACCACTCGTTCCTTGAAGTGGAGTTCTCTTTAAACTCTTTTCAGACTCTCAAAATATGAAAATATTGTCGAGTGCTTGTCCTTTTCAGCTCGTTAACGGATTGGAAATGACATCTACTCAGTATAAGTTTAACCCTTTTCTAGTCCGAGATAGATTACTTACGAAAAAGGAATACATTGACTGAACATGGTCAATAGGTTCTCTCTTGTATTGTTTTATGATTTTTTGGGCTTGAGAGACAAATCTACGAAAAATAACAAGTGGAGTTTTCCTTTTGTTCCTTTTCAAACTCTCAAAACATGAAAAGGACCGAGTTATCATTATCGTTAGACTCGTTAAAACATCAAATAGTGACAAACTTGTCCATTTAGACAAGACTGAGTTTCACTTTTGCTAGGATCGTTAAAACATCACATAGCGATGGATTCACCTAAACAATGGAATTATACAAAAGCATATGTTATCCTCCTCAAGGTTGATAAAAAAGAAAGAGGTATTGGTCAACAATGATTGGGGAAAATTGGAAAAGGGTTAAACCACTTTACAGTAGTAGGTCGCTCTTGAACATGACACTTTCACTTCATCTCCGTGACTATTTAGGTTGGGTTGTCTACTTGACAGTTATCATACCTATGGTCTATCACACCATCCAACACTTTTGGTTTTGGGTCAATGATGCCAATTCATTTAGACTGTCTGGGTTGGGTTATCTGCTTGATGGTTATCATACCTATGGTCTATCACACCATCCATTACTTTGTTTTGGGTCAATGCTACCAATTGATTTTAGTGTCGCCCGACATGTTCAAGAGAAGTCATCCAGTGAAAATTCATCCTTTGCAATACCATAAACCTTCATTTTCATGACCACCATTCCTAAACCTTGTGTCATTAGTCAAATTCCGTCTCCAAAATCATTCCACTTGTTTCATGTCATTGATGTGGGATACATCAAGGCCCTCCCGCGACGAGTCGCTTCTTGTCGACATTAGCACATTATCCAAGAAGTTGACTTAGAAACACCCCTTCAGTACCTTGGGGCTTGCATACATCAATGGAAAGTTTCTCGCTTCCAGCGATAGGTTGACATCACTGGCCTTCGCCCAAAAGACTTTGTATGGTGTTTGACATCAAATCATCCATTCACACCATACAAAATGTACTTCCGTAACTTGAGGATCATTATCATTATTGGTGATTTCTCTCATGTCTGTTAATGGCTTACATCATTGGCTGGTAATCAGATGGTGTATTCCCATGTTCGAATTCATATCACACATTCACATGGTTAGACTCGTACTTGAGTGAACAATTGAACGAGATAGAAGACCTTGAATCTAGTTTCATCCACCCGGGCTGCGATTTCAGGAAATTTACCAAATCATCTATACAATGGCTTTACATTGATGGTCATTCCGATCATGGGTCTATATCTGTAGATGATTGTCTATGTACTTGTAATGAAATTTTATATGCTGAGCATGGGTATGCCTTCCCTCAACAATTCATGAGAAAAAATCAAAATATCATGATATTATGTATTGTAATCAATGCAAGTCACCAACCACTTCGGAACCTCCTCATCACATCGTAAAGCATATCACTCGAGATTATTATTTTCGACTTCATGCTTTAGGGGGCAGCTATTACAGATCCATTTGGTCACATCACTCCCATCATCCATATCAGTTCTTTAGGGCTCATCAAACCCTAATTTCAGTTGCTACATGCCCTAAACAAGTCAACCTATTGAATTGTTGGCATTATGATGCATGTGTTGTACTTGATGGCAAACAACTCATAGAAGATCAACTCACTTATATATATCTAGATGAATCTACAAAAGAGATATCAGATGACAATTCTCAGTATGACAAGTCCAAAGGGGGAGATTGTTGGCATTATGAGACAAGTGTTGTCCTTGATGGCAAATTCCACAAATGATAAATTATAGTGCAGCAAATTTATTTGATAAATTATAGTGCAACAAAGTTTCCTTCCATGTAGAGAAAAGTTCACACACTTTTATGCAGAGAAACGTTTATTCCATGTAGAGAAATGTTCACGCACTTTTATGCAGAGAAAAGTTTAATCCATGTAGAGAAAAGTTCACGCACTTTTATGCAGAGAAAATTTTATTTCATGTAGAGAAACGTTCACGCACTTTTATGCAGAGAAGAGTTTATTTCATGTAGATAAATGTTCACGCACTTTTATGCAGAGAAAAGTTTATTTCATGTAGAGAAAAGTTTACGCACTTTCATGCAGAGAAAAGTTCCCTTCATGCAAGAGAAAAGTTCACACACTTTCATGGTTGGTTCATGGTATTAGTCTGACAGTTTTTGATCCTATGGTTTTGGTTCGTGGTATTGCATCCAAAAGTGTTGATCTCACACACTTTCATGGTTGGTTCATGGTATTAGTCTGCAATTTTTTGATCCTATGGTTTTGGTCCGTGGTATTGCATCCAAAAGTGTTGATCTCACGCACTTTCATGGTTGGTTCATGGTATTAGTCCAACAGTTTTTTTGATCCTATGGTTTTGGACCGTGGTATTGAGAAAGGACTAAGGCTATAAAAGAGGAAGGAGATCATTTGGCAAAGCATTATCTGAATTATTGAATATCTGATAAAGTGCTAGATCTGGAATACTGTGATTGGGTTATGGTGCAGATCTGGATCTGAGCTAAAGAGGGATCTCACCGATTGATGGAGAATAAGATCTAAGGATAGATCGAGATCAAATGGTTTGAAATGAACTATCTCTATATATTTGATTATTCTTATTCTAGATCTGTATATTGAAAAATGATCTGAACTGGGTATAACTTAAGTTTGAAATCGCTGCAAGTCATGTTTGAATATTTATAGATCTGTACGTGGGTTGGCTTTGGTGTAAGCGCGTATATATGCAGGTTTGGTTCATTGTAGTAGCGTATACAATTTGAGCTATGATATTTGAAGTCACAGGTGGTTCTGGTTGTTGATGGGTTCTGATGACAGTTTAAAGGTGTCAGTATTCTGCATATCCTGTTTGGTTGATTGTGTTTAGCTTCAGTATTGATGGATGAGAACTAATATTGGATCAGGATCATAATGACTCATATTTATGTGATCTGATGGACTAGATCTTGGTGCTAACACATATATTATCCTTGTATATGTATTGATCTGGTGTTTGGGTGATTCAGAAGATTGATTGATTATGTGCTTCAATGATATTAATGGGTCTAGTATGAAAATTGGATGGAACGTAGCCTTTCAAATTATGTGTTGTGCTTCAGGAGTATCCAGTCTGAAAATGTATGAAACATGGTACTTGGAGGAGAGAAGATTGTAGGCCGGTGCCTACATACTAGTATCTTAGCTAGTACAAGAGCTAAGGGGGTGGTAGCTCCCTTCCAGTAGCAGTTGAAAACTTTGGAGCATTGTAGCAGGTAGCAGCCTGCGTACTAGTAAATGGATCGGCTAGTACAAGAACTATGGGGGTTGTAGCTCCCTTCCAGGAGAGACTGGAGAACGAGAGAGGGTTGTAGCTCTCTGCAGGTAGAAGCCTGCGTACTGGTATAAGACTGCACCAGTACATAAATATTGTAAAAGGATTTTCTTATTAAGAAGAAGATTGAGATGACTTGCAGCAAGTGGTTTTCTCCCACATTGGGTTTCCACCTTATATCATGGTGTTCATGTGTGTGGCTTATGTGTGATGATCTGTTCTATTTTACTGCACCTGTTTACTGTTAATATGGTTGATAATGTTCTAATGCACTCATTAAGGATCAACTAACTGAATCATAAGAAGTTGTGGAAGTAGCATATATGAATCTGAATATGGAAATGAAAAAGTTTTATTGATGTGATAATACTGATTCACCCCCCCCCTCTCAGTATTATTTCCAACAATTGGTATCAGAGTAGGTCCTTTGGTAGAAGCTTGATCGCTTGAAGGAGATCCATGGAACAATGGGAAAGAAGCTTAAGAAGAAAGCGCCTAAGCAGAAGAAGACATCTCAGAAGAACTATGACAGTGGAAGAATCAATTGGGGATTATGTGAAAGAAGCACTTCAAATTCAGAATCATTTCAGAATGAAGATGAACTATCAGGTATGAATTTGTTATCCTCTGATGTTCCAGCTATCTATCCATTTGGAAAAGATGAAAGTGATAGCGAAACAACTGAATTTGCTTTTATGGGTGAGCAAGAAAGATATCAAATAGAGGTAGAAATTAAAAGGCTTACAGACAAAATTAGAGATCAACAAGATCTATTGAACAAAAGGGAATGTGTCTTCAAAGAAGAAGCTGCCAAACTAAAAGCTCAACTAGAGGAAGGAAACAAGGTAAGGAAGTTATTCAAGGACAAATATCAAAAGTTGCAGGATGAAGTAACATCACTAAGAGATGAAGTCAATGAAAGAAGCACAACCATCAAGAAACTCAGAGATAGATCCAGTTACTATGAAAGTCTTGAAGCCACGATCCGCTCGCTAAAAGAAGATCTTGAAGAATCAAAGAAGCAGAATAAAGAACTACTCCAAGCTCATGAAAATGAAGTTCTTGAACTAAGACGTCAGTTGGAAGAAGAAAGAAATGCTCAAGAAAACGTGAAGAAGCAGTATCTTGTAAAGGAAGAGCAACATCATGTTGAGGTAAATATTCTAAAAGATAAATTAGAAGAAAAGGATAAACTGTTACGATTTCAAGATAGTACTAAAGTCTTGGATGATATTCTTAATAGTCAAAGGTCTCCTGCTATCAAAACTGGTCTTCGTTTTCATGAATCTATTGAAGGTGAATCTAGTTCACAAAGTAAGACAAGGGACTCTACTGCAAAATCTGAAATGCTCAATAAGGATATGAAAGGTCAATCTCATCATCAACCAAGGAAAGAAATTCTTCAAAGAAAATCTTTTACTCCTCCTATGAATAATGTTGAATGTTATGTATGTCATAATCTTCGACATGTTGCAGCCAGATGTAGAAGAGGAAGGGTTCAAGACCATCATGCAGAAAGATCATCACATTCAAGGTACTTTAATGGATATTGCTTTGCTTGCAATATGTTTGGTCATAGAGCTGTTGATTGCTATAAAAGAAATATGAGACATGTAAGATGTTACACATGTAACAAGCTTGGACATATAGCTATGGAATGCAGGAACAAAGTATGGGCACCATACCAAAGGGAGAAAACATCATCATCACACTTGAAGATGTGGAAGAAGAAAGAAGTACAGTCAGAAAGAGGCGGCACATCACAACATACAGACATAACAAAATTAGAGGGAGCTGGAAGTGTAAAACTTCAGTGTCCTAAATCTCATATGCAAGTTTCTTAAAGAGAAGTCATGTATATACGCGAGTTGGTTATGGCATAGTCGCGTATATGATTGTTTGAGGAAAGGCAGTAGGGACAGGTTCAGGAAAAGGATCAGTCATGATTTGGTTCATTATTTGCGTTGTTTGATAATGGTTACAATTTGCTGATGATGTGTGGAAATGACTTGATGGTTAGAAGTGTTTTGTTTCTAACTTGATAATGATGATGTATTGATACTTCTTGCTGATATGAATGATCAGATCTGACAGTAAACAAGATGGCACAGGTTTAGGGGGAGCATATGCGTTTAATGCATTGTTGGCATTATGGTTAATAGTCCTTGGTGATGATGCTTATATGGATAAATGATTCATCTTGCTATGATATGGTTATGAGTTGTTCAGATGATTCTTGGGGTTACATAGTTGATATTTAGATTAGATTTTTGGTTGATCCTCTAATGGTGCTTACATGGTGATCTTCATAAGGATAAGGAGAAGTACATAGCTTGAATTCACATCTTCTTTACTTGATGATGAGTCACTCATATGTTGTTGTCGTTATATGCATAAAGATCATATATTACAGTTATGATGCAGGATTCCTATTGTTCTTGGCACATATATGGATGAGGATTGTTGGCTGGATACATGGCTGATTATTCAAAGTTGCATTGCTGGAGACTTGATGATGATGAGTTCTTACCTATATGATGATAGGTTGTTTCGTACATATGTTGATTGATATTCCCAATTGATGATACTTGGTCCATGCAGATCTGGATGGCTATGGTGTTTCTCACATATGATAGAATGATTCTATATATACAGAATTATGTTCAAAAGGATGAGTTGATACGGACATACCTTGATGATTCATGCACTAATACAAGTTGCTGGTGACAGATGCTATGGAGCAGATCATTCAGTGTCATTGCTGATGTTTATCATGATCTTATTTAGCTGTTTGGTCTCTGTTATAAATGTCATGTATATCATTCGATGTAAAGGTCATATCAAGACTCATGATGTAATAGTGTGTCTCTATCTATTGTAGTCATTTGATGAAATATTTCAGTCATATCAAGGTCATGTAACGGCCTATGTTGGTTTCCCCACTATGCTTGGGATGAATGACGTAATGTACTTGGTTGTCATTTTCTGGTATATCCCCACTTGGTTGGGAGATGGATGTATAGAGTCATGTTCTTGTAGAACACCTTTTTGCAGACCTTGCTTACATACAGGGGGAGCATGAACAACACAATTCAGCAAGAGCAGAGCTTTCAACATGTAGCATGGACAGATTGGTACACCTTGGCATATACAAAGGGGGAGCTCATTCAGAGATTTCAGCAGGTACTCAGGGGGAGTATGGACAGCGGAATGTTTATTTAGGAAAGAGAATATCTTGGTTCGCCCTTTGCCCTTGATGTCAAAGGGGGAGAGTGATTTGGTATTGTTGCCATCAAGTCCAAAGGGGGAGATTGTTGGCATTATGATGCATGTGTTGTACTTGATGGCAAACAACTCATAGAAGATCAACTCACTTATATATATCTAGATGAATCTACGGAAGAGACATCAGATGAAAAATCTTAGTATGACAAGTCCAAAGGGGGAGATTGTTGGCATTATGAGACAAGTGTTGTCCTTGATGGCAAATTCCACAAATGATAAATTATAGTGCAGCAAATTTATTTGATAAATTATAGTGCAACAAAGTTTCCTTCCATGTAGAGAAAATTTCACGCACTTTTATGCAGAGAAAATTTTATTCCATGTAGAGAAAAGTTCACACACTTTTATGCAGAGAAAAGTTTATTCCATGTAGAGAAAAGTTCACGCACTTTTATGCAGAGAAAAGTTTATTTCATGTAGAGAAAAGTTCACGCACTTTTATGCAGAGAAGAGTTTATTTCATGTAGAGAAATGTTCACGCACTTTTATGCAGAGAAAAGTTTATTTCATGTAGAGAAAAGTTTACGCACTTTCATGCAGAGAAAAGTTCCCTTCATGCAAGAGAAAAGTTCACACACTTTCATGGATGGTTCATGGTATTAGTCCGACAGTTTTTGATCCTATGGTTTTGGTCCGTGGTATTGCATCCAAAAGTGTTGATCTCACACACTTTCATGGTTGGTTCATGGTATTAGTCCGACAGTTTTTGATCCTATGGTTTTGGTCCGTGGTATTGCATCCAAAAGTGTTGATCTCACGCACTTTCATGGTTGGTTCATGGTATTAGTCCAACAGTTTTTTTGATCCTATGGTTTTGGACCGTGGTATTGAGAAAGGACTAAGGCTATAAAAGAGGAAGGAGATCATTTGGCAAAGCATTATCTGAATTATTGAATATCTGATAAAGCGCTAGATCTGGAATACTGTGATTGGGTTATGGTGCAGATCTGGATCTGAGCTAAAGAGGGATCTCACCGGTTGATGGAGAACAAGATCTAAGGATAGATCGGGATCAAATGGTTTGAAATGAACTATCTCTATATATTTGATTATGCTTATTCTAGATCTGTATATTGAAAAATGATCTGAACTGGGTATAACTTAAGTTTGAAATCGTTGCAAGTCATGTTTGAATATTTATAGATCTGTACGTGGGTTGGCTTTGGTGTAAGCATGTATATATGCAAGTTTGGTTCATTGTAGTAGCGTATACAATTTGAGGTATGATATTTGAAGTCACAGGTGGTTCTGGTTGTTGATGGGTTCTGATGACAGTTTAAAGGTGTCAGTATTCTGCATATCCTGTTTGGTTGATTGTGTTTAGCTTCAGTATTGATGGATGAGAACTAATATTGGATCAGGATCATAATGACTCATATTTATGTGATCTGATGGACTAGATCTGGGTGCTAACACATATATTATCCTTGTATATGTATTGATTTGGTGTTTGGGTGATTCAGAAGATTGATTGATTATGTGCTTCAATGATATTAATGGGTCCAGTATGAAAATTGGATGGAACGTGGCCTTTCAGATTATGTGTTGTGCTTCAGGAGTATCCAGTCTAAAAATGTATGAAATGTGGTACCTGGAGGAGAGAAGATTGTAGGCCGGCACCTACGTACTAGTATCTTAGCTAGTATAAGAGCTAAGGGGGTGGTAGCTCCCTTCCAGTAGCAGTTGAAAACTTTGGAGCATTGTAGCAGGTAGCAGCCTGCGTACTAGTAAATGGATCGGCTAGTACAAGAACTATGGGGGTTGTAGCTCCCTTCCAGGAGAGACTGGAGAATGAGAGAGGGTTGTAGCTCTCTACAGGTAGAAGCCTGCGTACTGGTATAAGACTGCACCAGTACATAAATATTGTAAAAGGATTTTCTTATTAAGAAGAATATTGAGATGACTTGCAGCAGGTGGTTTTCTCCCACATTGGGTTTCCACCTTATATCATGGTGTTCATGTGTGTGGCTTATGTGTGATGATCTGTTCTATTTTACTGCACCTGTTTACTGTTAATATGGTTGATAATGTTCTAATGCACTCATTAAGGATCAACTAACTGAATCATAAGAAGTTGTGGAAGTAGCATATATGAATCTGAATATGGAAATGAAAAAGTTTTATTGATGTGATAATATTGATTCACCCCCCCTCTCAGTATTATTTCCAACATGAATGCCTCCTTCCAAAACAGTTTCATGGCCTAAAGACATCCTAAAATCACTCCTTGAAGGACCAACGTAGGTAGGCCCATGTAAGGGTTCTCTGCAGAGCACTTAGGCTCATGCAAGTGTGCTTTGTAGAGCACTTAAGCCCACTTTGACCTGTGTTGGGCGAGATTGAGTGAAATTTGCATAGGTTTCTGGGAATATTCCTTGGTTCTAGATCATTCTAGAAGGATCCCACCTCTTATCCCCTTCTATGAGCTCGAAATTGGATAGGCTAAGGATCCATTAAGCTCCTATCCTCTCATCCCTTCCTCCATGGAAGCTAACTCTAAGTATGGAAGGACATTCAATACCTTCATTGATGAAGAAACCTTCTCCATCTTCTTATAAATTGACCACTCATCTAAGTGATCAAGGGCTAGAATTTGATGATTATAAGGAGATAATGTTAGTTTGAGATTTGAGACTATTGTATGTGTCATTATTCTATTGGAATATCATGCTTATGATGTGATGTGGATGGAACCGAAGTTGGAGGAGTGACTTCGAATCAAACACGATGGTTGTAGTTCCTTCTTCTATTCAATAAAGTATTTGAACCTTTTTCCCATATTTTTGTATTGTTATATGATGCTTATATGTGTGACTGTATCTGATTCCATTTACTTGTATTCAATATATCTTTTTCTTTGATTGGTTCTTTGTCTTCTATTTGTGTTTATAGGTACTTCTCAAGCATGTTAAGTACGGGAAGGAGCAATAGGATCGATACAAAGGAGATAAGAGGAAAGTGGAACTACAAGTAGGTCTTCTCATCTTCTTTGTCTTATCTATTGCTTATACAAAAAGGCTAAAGTGCTTTAAACTGTTGTTCTAGATATGGATACTTATCTAGGGAATTAGTATATATCCGTAGATAGCAAATTTTCCAAAACAGGACTCGAATTGTGGTGCTATTTCATCTACTACTAGATCAATGTAGTCTTCCAACCTCTTTGTCCTTTTATTGTAGACTTGTATCCTTTACTTCAAGAAGAGTACCTGAGAAATATACCCTCATCACTGCATGCATTAAACTTTCCAGGATTTTTATCATTCCTTTTGATAAATCATTTTCTCCCAAATATATTGTATTGTTTTACTAATGCAGGTCTTCCCTTCCATAATTCATAGGGAGTTTTATCATTATTAGGCTTGAGTTGTGCTCTATTTGATAGGTATATTGTTGCTTGTGCTGCTTCTCCCCAAAAGGTTTGAGGTACTTATGCTTCATCCAACATATCTATTACCATCTCCTGGATTGCTATGTTTTTTTCTCAGCTACTCCATTTTGTTGTGGAGTTTTTGCCACATATTATTGTCTCCTTATGCCATGATATTCACATAACTCTTCAAACTCTCTTGAGGTGTATTCTCCTCCTCTATCTGATCTTAAGAATTTGATCTTAAGATCTTTCTCATTTTGTACTTGAGCTTTAAACTGCTTAAAATGTTTACGTGCCTCTGATTTCTCCTTTAAGAGCATGATCCATGTGGCCCTAGTAAAATCATCAATAAGAAACATAAAATTCCTCTCTCCCCTTGGGCTTTTTGTTCTGGTTGGGCTGCAGATATCTGTGTGAATTAGCTTCAACGATCTAGATGAAGATAAATCCTTTGACTTGAAGTGAGTTCCAATATGCTTACCAAATTGACAAGATTTCCAAATTGATTTATCAAGCCTTGAAAGTCTTTGAAATCCTGTTACAACTCCTATATTGCTATTTTTTATCAGACAATCAAAATTCATATGATCAAGTCTACTATTCCATAACCGAGTTTGATTTGTCTTGCTCAAATAGCAGCTTACTTTGGAGTCATCAAATACATATACATGATTGTGAGTTATGACTTCCTTTCCCACCAAATTTCCATTTTCTTTATTTTAGATCTCACAGTCCTTGGATCAAAAGGTCGCACTATAGCCATTATCACACATTTGGCTTAGACTAAGCAATTTGTGCTTGAGAATTTCTACATAAAACACATTTTGGGCTTTAGTCCTTCTATCAAGATTGACTATGCCCTTACCCTTAATTCTTGTTGGGCCATTGTTTCCAAAAGCGAAATTGTTCCCTATGTCATTTTCTTTTAGCAACATAAATTTTATCTTATCCCCAGTCATATGCTTGGAACAACCACTACCCACATACCATCTATTCTCTTGATTATGTGCTGATAGAGAAAGTCCACTTTCCATGCTCTTTTCATATTTTTTCTTCCAATTCTCCTTATCTTTTTGAAAATATGGATTCCAAGTGTTCTAGGACATAGATGGGTACTCAAATATGATTTTGTATTCACTCACCCTTTTGCCCAAAATTATTACATTTGAAGCATTCAACATCATTCATCAGGGGAGAGAAGGGATTTCAATCTCTGAGAGGGGAGTTTGGAGATCTAAATTTTTTATACTTATTGTATCTTGAATTTTCATCTCTTTCAACTTTGCTTCTACAATCAACAACCTTATGTCCAAATATGTGACATTTATAACAATAACCATAAAATAAATGAGAGTACATGAAGTTGGAAATTTCATGAGTTTGTGCATGAAGGTACCTCTATTGTCTAGCTGATTGATTCATTCTCCATTGGTATGGCTCCTTGGGTGGTTGGAGTTATTATTCCAGTGATGAGATCCTCTTTGTCTTGCTACCTTTTTATCTTCATTGATTCTTTCTTGATGCACATTTTCATAGCTATGAGGTTCCTCAAATCAGGTGAACCTGAAGCTCATCTTTCCCATAGAAAATTCATGTGGTCTAGAGTATCCCAGGCTTGTTTTGTTTTCTGGTGACCTTCGATTGTTTAGAATATAATCTAGATTTCTTGTTCCTTTTGCAAAATTTGTATTTATACGCTTATTTGTATCCAATCTCTCATGATTCATTCTCAGAGAGATGACCTTTGCCTCGAGACTTTGAAAGTTCTCTTCCCATTCATGGATCAAATCATTAAGAACTTCTTCTTTTCATCTAGCTTCTTATAATTTGACTTTCAAGGACAAAATTTCATCTTTGCATGGTCTTGAGATCATTTCCTTATTTACCTTGAAAAATTCCTACTTTAGATGATGTTCTCATCTTCTAGTTTCTCACATGTTCCTTGCTTTTCTTCTAGTAAAAGAGCTAAACTATCTTTTGTTTTAATGGCTTATTCATTTTTTTCTTTTTGATAAAAAATTCCTCATTGTCTGAGTTGTACATACCTTATTCAACACATTTTAATTGTTCTTTTAGCTGCATGTTCTTTTTCCTAGCCTTCTTTAACTCATAAAGAGCACTGAGGAGCTCCCCTTCAAAATCCACCACTCCTACATATTCTTCTTCCTTTTCAAAGTCTATAATATTTTGTTTCTTGGTGTCTAATCCAAATGCCATAAGTAAATACTCATTTGAATAATTCTCTAAGGATTTTTCGCTGCCAGACTCTAGTGCTGAGCTATCCTCTTTGAAGTAGAGCCCAATTATTATAGAGAGCTTCTTCTTTTGATGTTTTTGAGGTTTTCTTCTAAATTTTTTATCATATTCCTTTTCTATCCTTCCATTGTAATGACACTTAGATGAAAAATATCCAACTCTTCCATAGTCAAAGTATTTAAGGGGGAAATTCCATTTATACTTTCATTAGACACGCTTTAGTTTCCTATAAAATTGAGCCAACTTCTTATCAGATTTGCAACTAGGTCAATCTTGATTATCTTTGTGCTCCTTGGCCTTCTTGGACACTTTGAACACAACCTCCTTGGGTTCGTACTTCTCTTTTCCTACTATCATCTCATAGGTTGTGAGAGTACCAAGCAATTGATCCATCATGAGATCCTTTAGATCAGACATCACTTTAATGGAAGAGACTTTGGCATTAAATCTCATGGGTAAAGATCTTAAGACATTTTTAAAAATTATATCTTCTTTGACAGCTTCACAAAGTCCTCTGATCATATTGGTTACTTCATCAACTCTAAGAAATGATTCTACTATTCTTTCTTCTTCACTCATTTTTAAGCTTTCAAACCTCATTCTTAAGACTTGAAGTTTTTGCCTACTTAACTTTATCATCTCCTTCATAACTCTGATTGTACTTGACCCATATTTCCCTATAAGACTTATAGTGCATAACTTATATGAGTTCAGATTGAGTAAGGCCAAAGAGAATGGAAGTATTGGCTTTAACATTATTTCCATACATTTTTTTACCATCTGCATCAATGGGAGGGACATCAGGAACATCATAATATACTAGTACAAAGCCCCAAACATCTACTCCCAGGGACATAAGATTGACTTCCATCCTAACTATCCAAAAGGCATATTTTTCCCCATCAAACACTGATATCATGGTTGAATAAGCATCCTAACTCTCTTTCCTAGACATAATTCCCTATGGATCTACCTTCTAGTGGTTAGATTGTTCCTGAAGGAACCCTACTCTGATACCAATTGTTGAAATAAGGAATTAATGAGATGGGGGGGGCTTTCAATCAGCAATGGTGAGGTCCTTATATATTTAAGTACAAACCTTTAATTCTTTTCACTCATGTTAGTTACTTGAGAGATTATTCATACTACAATAAACATGAACAACAAGATAAGAGATTAACATGTGCACACAATCCATCAAATGAGCAACACACACATATTGACACGTGAATTGGTTTCGTGGAAACCCAAAGGGCGAAAACCACAAAATCTGTTTGTTTTTATGATATAAATTAAGAACCTACTTAATTACATAGGTTTTTTTGTGAGAACCCACTCATTGGAAACCTCAACCCCCTTCAAATAGAAAGCCACTACTTGCTAAGAGGCACCAACCTCTTATGAACGCAGGGCACTACCTGCTCTAGCTAGTTTTAGATTTTCATGCAATTTTCAAACTGAAAACAAAGGCAAATACACATACACATAAATATAAATTTAATTTACTGCAATACTAGCCTTTTCCCTTTAGATTTGCAGATCTACTCTAAATTTTTCTCCTTGCCTCCTTAATCTCTAATCACACAACCATCTAGAACATTGTATCTAAGTTAAACATTTGGCCCAGTCACTACATTTTCACACTTACATCATTTCTATCTTTAGTTCTCAACAATTCTACATGCCCTACTTTCTCAACTACACTCTACTATTTTGTTCCTTTGTGCACTAGGAGTGATTTTGTATATGTTGTACAATACACACTACCCAAGAGTATACTCCTCATGGCTCTCCACATTTCTTTTACATCAAGTTCCTGGCCACTACACTTACATTAAATCACATAACGAGCATCTGTGTGTGTTCTTCACTTTAATGACTGAAGCTGCATTATAATTGATGCAGAGAATTCTCACCTAAGTGTCTCCCATACTAAGAATGAATTCTCAATCAACCTACACATTCCAACAAGGCTCCCCATACTTATTAATTTTTCATAGTGTTCCAAGTACTCAAGCATGACTCTGTTCTTCATTTAATTCAATGAAGAGTGCCAGCAAGACCAGGGATGGCTTGCTTCAACTGATTACTAGCCCATTAATCATCTCTAAAAATCGTCGTCCTAGTTTCCTTGACCCAGTGATCTCTGTTGTCATCATTATTCCAATAACACCAACTGTTATGCACACATTTACTATTAGCTACCGACTCATTCATCCTTCATACAAATGTCCAAATTTGTGTTGCAATCCTAGATCTCTACATCCCCGTAACTTTTACTAATATAAATTCTCAAGTTCTTACGGGATAATGGGATTCTAGGCTTGGCCTCTAGCCCCTTTTGCTTTGTATCCTATTGATTTTCCACCATAGGACTGCATCCTGTGACCGAAAAATGAGCACTTAGGTGCTAATCCCTTCAGGGTCTTGTTTGGGACCTATATTCTTGTCTAAATTTTCTACGACCTCGGTTATCCAGACTACATGACCAAACACCAACACAATGCTTAAAGCTCCTAATCCCAAAAATTTTCCAAAACGTAATTATAAAAAGTTACGAGATTTTTAACCTTAAAATTTTCTCTACTGCTATGGTGATGTCATGCTGAGGTCGTCCATGTCACATGCTGACCTGTGATAGGTCCATGTGTCACCGATATATGGGCCTTTTGGGTACCTAAAAGTACTGAAACTGCTTGCCATGTATCAAATCATCATGTCATGATGATGTCATCATTGATCAATAATGTGCTAACTCCTGTCTTGTTGGAGAAGAGAGAAATGGTCCCTTGATCCTCAATTTTGGAAGATATTTCCTTTGTAATTCCCCGCTCTTTGCAACCTTGACACCTATAAGGTATTAATTTAACAAGAAGTTACGGGGTTTCTAGCTTCTAATCTTCTGGGTTTGCATGCCTTCTGAGGTTCTGGGCTTCCCACTTCCCTGACACACAATATTTCCTTAGCCCTTTTTAAATATGCTTCTGGGCTTCCCTCCTTCTGGGGTTCCAAGCCTTCCGAGGTATTAGGCTTCCTGCTTGCCTAAATCATTATATTCCCATAACACTTATTAAAATATACTTCTGGGCTTCCATCCTTCCTGGGTTCCAGGCCTTCCAAGATTTTGAATTTTTTGTGGGCCCAACATTGACTACCTCAAACTTGTGATCTAGGAGGTCATTTGTAGACTTATTTATATTGTTGGAAAACTATTTTAGAGAACTTTCTAGTTGAGTAGGTCGAGACATAATCCTTTCCAAGGTCTGGGGCTTCCTAACCATTTCAACCATCTTTTTATGGTTTCTCGATTTATCCTCTTACTATGATGATTCTCTACAGAACATTGCAGCAACCATGAGACTCCCCCTGAACAACATTCTCCTTGATGATCTAAAATGACCATAAACTAAATACTAAAGTATAATTGATTAACCATTTATGATTTGAATGACAACTGAAAGCATGGAAATCGAGGAAAACTATTGGAGCAGAACACTTTACGATAGTAAGTAAGATGCAAAACAGAAGTGAAAATATCAAATACACAGATATACCAGACAACAAGATTGATTATGGAATTCGTCCCTGATGGAGTATGTCTCGAGGTCTACTTTCAAGATGGGTGACTGTTTTATTAGGAATGAGAAGAAGGTGTTGATTACACAGAGAAAATACCAGATTGAATGTGCATACAGGCACTTTTGATCACTATCATCAGATAGCGCTCTGAACTAGCTTTCCAACACCGCTTACAGTTTCCAATTCCGACTCCTGATGCTCCTGAAACACTGAAAACAAAATAGCCTCTAACCTCCAGAATCTGCATACAAAAACCCAAAACCACCAATCTATTCTTCAATGAGAAAAACTACCTCTTATAGGCCTGCAAGTACATTCAAACCTCCTTGACTACCTTTGAGGTGTATTAGCTGACTTGAAGGGTTCATATGGTTCGGTCTAATCCACTAGGGACACCTTAGGGTTTAGTCACAAGGTCATTGAATTAATTTAAAACAATTTAACAACATAAAACCCAAAAATGACTTTGGGATAGCCTGAAACCACTAGCTGGCAGCTAACCGGGTGGAGGAGGGTGACACCTCATGTGAACATTCGAACTAACCTATAGTTAGTACACCAACAGTTCCAGTTGATAGCACGGGCTGACGGTTCATGTGTCCGCATTCTCTGACTGTTACGGCTAACCTCCAAACACTGTGACATATACTCCGGCGGTTTGTTTGCAGTGCTCACATTGACATGGTTCTGATGCGGTTTATACTGCGGTTAGGGACCTGTCATAAAATTATTTGTAATGTTTTTAATATTACAAAGGGCCCGAGGGTTATAAACTTAGTTTTATGTGTTGTATTTAAATACATAGATGAATGTATTAGGGTTAGGGCTTTAACATAGGTTAATGCATTTTTTATGCATGTTTTAATACATGGATTTGGATAGGTAATGGTGTTTAGCATAGGAATATGGTTTGTAAGGCATGAATTTGATCAGGGTTTTAGGTTTAGTTTTAGTCATTATTACTTAGATGTAGGATTAGGGTTTAGGTCTAGAATTTTAAAAACCATTTTACAATCTTTCATCACACTGTGACGTAAAACCACATGTCTAGCATTGACAAATGACGATATTCATCTTTTGCCATGACGACAATCATGTCGAAACTAACTCTACGAGTCGAATGACAAAAAACATGTCATCGACCAATCCTGGCGAATATGTCGATGAACTCAAGTAGATAGCTAGGTGCTAAACTCATATCAACTGAATGCCATGAAACCATAACATTACCTAAACAACCTGATCCACAACCAACATTGTCGATCTGTCGAAGCTGAACTGAAATGATGATGACATTGAACGACACTTGAACACCTGTACAATTTGAATCAACGGATCCTCCTAGATCATTCCTCTTCACTTGAAAGATTTTGGACCACAAAAGTTTGACTAATTAAATAGTCGATGAGGGTAGAACTCCATCTCTTTCCATCTTGACCCGACGATGTACCAACACATTCAATTAATCACCTACAAGTGATGACCCTGATGATGCTGACCATGGTATATTTTGATTTGGTGACCTGTTTCTTCCATTCACAGTATTAACAACTTGCGACGATGGGAAAAAAACCTTTTATCAGCATGGCAGTTGAATTCTTTCCACGAAGAATCATGAGTTAGTGATTCAAAACATATTTGAAAACAATATTTGTAGAAATTTGTTCAATACATCTGATGGGTATTAACAATATACTTTCTGAAATAACTGAAATATTCAAAGACTCCTTTGATTTTGACTTCATATCAATTACTTGACTTGATTTACTTTCCTGTTGACTGATTACTAAGTGAACTTGTTGCACAAAACTCATCCAGCTGTGATGTAAATACTGTTGCAACTTAGTTTGACTTTGAAAGTATCTAAGTAATTGTTGATTTAATTGAATCACTATTTCTTTGTCTATTAATTTATATTTCCATTAACTAACACTTTCACTTAATGCATTAGTTTTCAAATCATGATATGGAAACTTTAGATCTGCTTTCGAAAATGCTTTGTCATGAAAACTTATAGATTTCCTCTCCACTTGAAAAGAGGCTTCATTACTTTTTAAAGCATGAAATGATGATGCAATACCAAAGAAATGTAACAATAACTTCCCCAATACTGACTTGCACCCATAAAACTGAAAATAAACATACCATCTGAAACAAGTCTCTGATTAGACTCATATGTACCATTCCCTGCAATACACTGCTGATGATGATAGTTTCTAGAATTCAGTTGAATGAATGAGTTGAAATTCATTCTGTCTTTAAGAAGATGTTCATAGGACATTAAATACATCTCACGTTTCTTATCCTGTTTATGAATAAGATTTCTTGGAAATGAATTAACCACCTTGACCAATTGATCTATAAACTGAATCTCACATCTTGAACAATCATCCTTATGTTGTTCCTTAATAAACATGAGTACATATTTACTTGAACTTATTAACTTATTAACTTGATTTGTAACAATTAAATCCAAGTTTGATTTGACTTTATGTTCCCTAACAATAAATTCAACCCCTTTTTTCTTTAGGTGATATTTATGTTCTCTTTTGTAAAACACTGCCTCTTTATCATAAAGATAAGGACTTCCTAAGACAACTCTACATATGTCTACTGGGACCACATCTAAATCCACTTCATCAATGTAATTAGATTTAATTGCCAATTTTAACCAACACTACTTTGTGACATGTATCTGAGTTGATTTATTAATCCAACCTAATGGGTGTGGTCTTGGATGATTTTGTGTATCCAATCCCAATTGATTAACTATATGTTCATATATTAAATTTTCTTGCGATCCACTGTCAAACATTGCGTCAATATTCGTATGCTTAGAAGTTATCCTTATGTGGAAGAGGTCAACTCTTTTATCCTCATGTGGAGGATATATGTTTGAAGAAGATACATTAGTTTTTGAACTTGAACCAGTATCAAAAGTTTTACCTGTCGTAACCATGGCGGTTATCCTCCTTTCATCACCTGAATATGAATCCAGATCTTGCTGGACTACTGCAATGGCCTTCTTTTCATCCTTCGCCTTAAGGAAATTTTTGGGCTTAAGTTCTGGATGAAGTTTCTAGCACTTCGATTCATCATGTCTGATTCTATGGCAATGAGAACAAGTAGGTCTTTCCTTCTGAGCTATCACTGATTTCTTTCTCTTTGAAATGTTCTTCCCCTTACTATCACTAGAACCTATGGTTTCCAACTCTTTGGATGACTAAGATGAAAACTTGAATGGTCTGCCACCTGATTCAATATGTATGGCCTGAACACACACCTCTTCAAAATCATCAGGATTAAACATCAATAAAGTATGTTGCAAATATGAATTTAAACTGCCGATGAATTTTAACAAAGTTTCATGTGTATCCAATGAAATACCAAGTGCCAATGATTTCTTTCTAAAATCCTGAACACTCTACCCTTTACCTTGCCTCATATGCTCCCAATCAATAATAGCTTGCTACATGTATCCTAAAGGATAGAACTGTTTCCTAAGAGCTTTTAAAAACTTAGACCATGAAGAGATGACTTTTCCTTTACGCTTTACATCTATCCGAGTTTTACTTTCCCACCAGATTAAAGTTGTTCCCCCCATTCTATGTGTAGCTAACTAAATTTTAGTTTTATCTCTATAAATGCTCTGAATATGACAATACACTTCTAACTGCTTTATCCAGTTATCTAACTTTTCAGGATTCATTTCGCCATCATAAATAGGTAACTCAAATTTAACATCAAGTTTCAAAAGAGATGTTTTCTTAGGTTTTTTTTCTGTTTCAGATTCTGCAGTGGAAGAAGAAGAAGAAGAGGATGATGGAGATGATAGAGGTGAAGGTGGTTTATCAGCCTTGCCTTTACCTTTGTCCTTCTTCGATATCTTTGAAGAATAAGCATCTCTCGTCTTCTTGTCTTCATACAATTCTCCCAACATCTACTGCATGGTTAAGAACACCTACTGGAACTGTTCTTCACTCATCTTAGTTTCAATTTTTTCACCTGCATTAGGTCCTCACATGGTCAATTTCTGAACGACTTGTCACTTTCCAATCTCTAGATCGATCTGCTCAAGGATTCCTTCTCCTTGTTGCGACTTTGACCTGGTTAACATTCAATCGCAAACTATACAAATGCAACTTGCTCTGATAGAAAATTATATGATCTAAAATGATCATAAAATAAATACTGAAGTAGAATTGATTAGCCATTTATGATTTGAATGATAACTGAAAGCATGGAAATCGAGGAAAACTGCTGGAGCAGAACACTTTACGACAGCTGATAAACCATAATTAAGATGCAAAAAATAAGTGAAAATAGAAAATACATAGATATACTAGACAACAAGATTGATTACAGAGTTCGTCCTTGATGGACTACGTCTCCGGGTCCGCTTTCAAGATGGGCAACCGTTTTATTAGGAATGAGAAAAAGGTGTTTATTACACAAAGAAAAGACTAGACTGAATATGCACACATGAACTTTTTATCACTATCATCAGATAACCCTCTGAACCAAATTTCTAATGCCGCTTATGGTTTCCAATTCTGACTCTCGATGCTCCCGAAACACTGAAAACAAAACAGCCTCTAACCTCGAGAATCTGCATACAAAATCCCAAAACCACCAATCTATTCTTCAATGAGAAAAACTACGTCTTGTAGGCCTACAAGTACATTAAGACCTCCTTGACTACCTTTGAGGTGTATTAGCTGACTTTAAGGGTTCATATGGTTTAGTCTAATCCACTAGGTACACCTTAGGGTTTAGTCACAAGGTCATTGAATTAATTTAAAACAATTTAACAACATAAAACCCAAAATGACTTTGGGATAGCCCAAAATCACTAGTTGGCAGCTAACCGAGTGGAGGAGGGTGACACCTCATGTGAACATTCGAACTAACCCGCTGTTAGTATGCCGGTGGTTTTGGTTGATAACGCGGGCTGACAATTCATGTGTCTTCGTTCTCTGACTGTTACGGTTAACCTCCGAACACCATGACATATACTCTAGCGATTTGTTTGCAGCGCTCACATTGACACGGTTCCGATGCTATTTATACTACAGTTAGGGACCTATTATAATATTATTTGTAATTTTTTTAATATTACAAAGGGTCTGAGGGTTATAAACTTAGTTTTATGTGTTGTATTTAAATACATAGATGAATGTATTAGGGTTAGGGTTTTACCATAGGCTAATGCATTTTTTTATTCATGTTTTAATACATGGATTTGGATAGGTAATGGTGTTTAACATAGGATTATGGTTTGTAAGGCATGAATTTGATCAGGGTTTTAGGTATAGTTTTAATCATTAGGACTTAGATGTAGGATTAGGGTTTAGGTCTAGAATTTTAAAAACCCTTTTACAATCTTTCGTCACAATGTGACATAAAACCACATGTCTATCGTCAACAAATCACCGACAAATGACGATATTGATATTTTTCCACGACGACAACCATGTTGACACTAAATCTGCTAGTCGAATGACAAAACACATGTCATCGACCAATCCTGGTGGATTTGTCGATGAACTCATGTTGACAGCCAGGCGCTAAACCCATATCAACTGAATGCCATGAAACCATAACATTACCTAAACAACCTGATCCACAACCAACATTTTCGATCTGTTGAAGCTAAACTGAGGTGACAATGACACTGAACAACACTTGAACACCTGTACAATTTGAATCAACGGATCCTCCTGGATCACTCAATGCCAACAATTGTTGCTTCTATCCTTGTTGTTAGTCCAGTTGTCATCAATTCCAACATACTTTTTGCCACTACCCAACCAAGCAATGCCAATTATCTAACAATACCAACAAAAGAAGCTACATTAACAATGCAAACTTTAATAAACCTCCATGTAGTAACATAAATCCTAGTATCAAAAAATTTCAACATCTTAATGTTAATTTCTTAGAAATCAAAATCCATGTTCTGTGATTTTTTTTTTCCAAACTCTAAAAATATGAACAGTTATCATGAACCTATCACATAATCCTTCATATTTAACCCAATATAAAGGGAACATACACTCATATATTTAGCATATTCCTTTTGATGACCCATCTCCTCATAAGGGGATCACCTTGGACCTTGGAATTCTTGAATGATTTACTACATAGGTGATCGTCTTACTCCAAAAGTTACCATAACTTTCTTTCCCTCTATGCTACATGATATATGTAAGTTTAGTGGTACTATAGACTAGGGTGTTATATGTCACATATGTTTTTCCATTTCCTAGCATAGAGTTTATGCCCTATAATGACATTCTCTTTAAATTCTTCCCTCAATTCTTAACCACTGCCCTTCACTAGTTTTATTACCTTCTTGAGGCCCTAGTATAGTTCAACAAATGTTTTAATAGTTCCAATGCCCATAAGTTAGGTCTAGTTATGCTCTATAGTATTAAAAAATTAGTAGTAAGGATGACTCCATCATTACATTTATCCAGAGGTGGAGACAAGTTTTTTGTGCGTCAATACTCAATTTCAGTGATCAAAACACTCACGGAGAGTTTAGTTATCTTGAAAAATATGTAACTTGCAATCTCTCTTTTGTTCTTCAAACGAAAAATGAAAATATATAGTCAAAACCAACCAAATAAACATATAAAAAAAATCAATGAATATCCCAAAACATATGCCCCCTGTATGGAAATTATATTATGCATGACAAAAATAGAAGGAAATAAACAATAGTTTATTGAATCAAACAAATAAAATAAATGTGGAAGAGCAATCAGAATAAAATACTGGGAGATCCTATGGAAATAGCTAGACATAGATAATAGTAAGCAAAAAGGATCATAACAAAATCTCAAGCTATGAAGAATATTAGTCTTATGGAAAACTCCTGAGATGGGAGTTGTATAGAAAGGAGGTACAAAGTTATAGAAGTCCATTGTTGAAAGGTTGTATCAACATATGTATATAAAAGTGACCAAGAAAAAACATTTAACACACCGATGCCCCAAAGGAAAAATTTAAGGAAAATTAGTGATGCACATGACAAATGTTACTTTCTTGAGAGAAGCACTAGTCATATATTCCAATTCAAAAATACGTCTTATTGATCCAACCATGGAAAAGAGAGTGATCCAAAAGTATCATTAAATCTAATCCAAAGTCCTACACCCATAAAACAATATCCACAAAGCTTTAGCATATTTAATATGAGGTATTAAATTTTTGGAAGTGTTCTTAACCTTAGAGTGTTGGACAACATGTCAACTTGTGGCACAATTAATAATCTCAATTACCGTGAAATATAATCTAAAGTCATGCACCAATGAAAAAATAGTTGCAATATTTTGTCAAAAAAAACTTACGAGCTATTGAATCCAAGAAATTGTTCTCAACCATAAATTTTTCAAAAACATCTTGATCTAGGGTAAAATAAACAAATATTGGCAATGAAAAATTTGACCAAAGTACTCTCTTCCAAAGTTAGTTAAACCAGTAACGTGACTTAGAAATAATTAACATTTCCAAAGGGGATATATTTTAAGGGTTTGACAACATACTCATCTTGTCCAAGTTTATTGAAGGACTCATGGAACTAGAAGACATATTAGGGAATGTTGATCCATAATATGGGACTTATAGTTTCTACGTTATACCAACAGAAATCCCATATGGAATTGTAATTTGATTGTTGAATTATGTAGAGATATTTATCCTCAATAAATCGTGAGTACATTCTCTTGATGTAGATACATATGAAGGAACCATATTGAAAGGAAATATGAATTACGACTATTAGTTGATTTCTCTATTATTAATTTCCAAGGCCAATACACTCTACAATAGAGTAGACAATATGATTCTTAGTTTACAGCTACTTCCAAAAACTCCCATTGATATGTGCAGATCTCGATGCATGCCCAATAAAGATCCAAACCATGATGTGGTTGTCAACCTATTATCCCCTAAATCTGCCTCAGGTTGAAAGAAGGCAAATTTTAGGGTAACCACAAACCACGCTCAGTCTGGCAGCCAGCCCTACCAGAGCAGGAGAGGGCTCTCTCCGAGTCACACTCAGCGAATGGATAGGAAAAATGGTCTGAGATGACTTACAATGCGATGTTTATCTTAGGCTATTATGTGAAAGAGGATTTTGGAAAAGATTTTTGAAAGTGGCCGAGCTTCTGGGATGTATATGGGACTGGCGCTTAGCAAAGAACAGAGAATTGAGAATGAAGGCACAGATTATTCCATGAGGCAAGGTAGGCAGGAAGCGCAACAATTTCAACTTAAGGTGATGTGGAATGGAAATATTACCAAAGATAGTGAAAAGGGCATGGTCGCATGAATCCTTTTCAACAGAAGAATAACACTGCACATGAAATTTTCCCATAGGCAGAGCAATATAAATTGAATTCTACCTAATCTCACTTAGAAAATTTCACGGAAATGAAACATGAAATGAATTATGAAACATAAAAAGATACATATGGAACATAAGAACACATTTTCTACACTCACAACCACAAGAATCTCATGAAACAGAGTCGCTGCCTTTCATTAAACTCTCTGTCAAAAATACACAGTGCAGAAACAAAGTTTATTTCCCACAGTCTCCCAGAAGTTACAAGCCAGCCAAACCTTTGCAAATAACTTGCTTACAATATATAGAAAGTGTAGAGAAGAGATGGAACGCCCAGGGGTTGGGAAGTTACTCAAATCATTTCGAAAAGGAGATGGAGAGCCAACCATTAGCTACAGGTGCAATGCTCTCAAGCATGACATTTGGCTGTGGTGACCCTTTGCATTCTTTTGCCACTTGGATAGATGCCCACCTGGGGAGAAAATTCTTTAAAAGGTGCCCTTGGTGCCAAAAAACCAAACAGTATATGATCGGGCCCACTTGGAGAAGTCGCAACCCGAAATTTCGTGAAACGGGAGCAATTTGGTCGTTTTTTCCCCTGTGCGCCGTGCTAAATTCCCTGTGCGTCGTGCCACTTTGGAGCCTATTTTGGGGCACTTGCAGGTGTCCAAAATGTGCCCAAGTGGGCTTGTTGGAAATCCTGTCCTATCTACTTTCCAACCCAACTATAATTTCTGAATTTGAAGCTCATTTTCCCCTCCAAAACTTCATTCTCCCAAGACTGCTTTTTGTGTGTCCAAAAAGTGGCAGAGAGGCCATTTTTGGGTGTTTTTTGACCTTTAGGAGACCCAAAACTTGTCAAAATTTCTTGCCCGGACACCAGTAGACGTATTTTTTGATTATGAATCCTAATATGCAATCCATTCCTCGATTAGAGTGCTATAATTTTAGTGTCACGCCAGTGGCGCGACGCATAGGGAGGAATTTCCTGTTTTGTGCCCAAAATTTTTTCCTGTGACCAAAATTTGCCCAAATTTTTTGGAATTTGGGCTGGAGGTTCCCTATGAAGTGCTTTGCTATGCCAAGGAAGCCTCAACCAAGATTCAAAGCCGATCTTGCTCCTTTGCCTCCTTTGCCTCTTTTGCCTCTTTTCTCGCTTTGCTCAATTTTGCCTTTAGGCTCCTGATTCTCGCCTTGGAACTCATGTTGTGGGCCTGGTAGTGATGAGTCAAGTGCCTCAGCATGTTTTTCTCCCTATTTGCTTTGTCCAACAACCTCTCCAAATGCATGTTGACTCTCATAAGGTTGGACTCCCGGTCTTCATAGATTTCTTGCTCCAAAGAGGTGAGCGGAACCCTTCTTCTTTAAGAAACTTGGCGCTGCTCACGGATGTTCTGCAGCTCCATGATCATCTGTTGGTCCTCAAGCTGTTTCTTTCTCCACTCCAGCTAGTTCATGTTCCACTTTTCCATTTCTAGATCAATGGTCAAGTCTTCAATCTCTGATTGTTGCTCCTTGATGATCTCTATAAGCTCCTCATTGGTAGGTTCTGCATCTGGTTCATCATCCTGGAGGAGAAAAAACTCAGTCTCTTGCTCACCTAATGGCCCCTCATCCTGCTCTGGCTCCTTTCCCTTTCCCTGCTCCTGTGATGCTGATGGCGGAAGAGAGGCCCCTTCCACCCCGGGTGGAGATAACACTCGCTTTGCTGCTGCAAACAACGATCTGGTGCCTTTCGGATAGCCTCTCTGATATGTGATGAAAATTGGCATGGTGGCAGTCTCTTGGCTCTCAAAGTGATGTGCAGGACTTCCCATCTCGGGCTCAAACTAATGTGAAGGACCTCCCACCTCATGTTCTGCCTCTGATATCACCGGTGGAGCGCTGAAGAAATCACGGGAAATGAAATCCTCCCAAGCAATACCCTGCAATCCCAACTGATGGTCCACTAAAATCCGGATGAGAGCAAAATGATAGACACTATTTGGCTGCTATCATGGGGTCTTGCGCTGCATGAAGTTTTTCATCTTCTCAATGTTGTTGCAGATGAAAAATGGGAGGCTCTTCATCTTCACCCTGGTGAAGTGCATCAGCAGGCGGATGTGGTAGGCATAAAGGCGAGAAAACCTCCCCTCGCAACTGAAATATTTCATGATCAATCTCATGACTGGGGCATACTAATCCCTCAAAAATCTGAATGGAAAAACCCTGGTGAGCTGGCTCAAGCAGCTGTTCTTGATGTAAGGCTCATAGTGATGCCTCTCCACCTTCTTTTTCTTATGCCACTGCTCCCCAACATTAGGTATCCCTGTTGCCACTGATATAGCCTCCGGTGTCAAGGTGAAAGTGACCCTAGCCAGGATAGATTGGCCTCCCTGTAGATGAAGTGCGAAAATGCAAGCCAACTCATGATGTACTCTGACATTTGCCACCCTTTGGCAAAATTCATAACATGCCAAGTGCTGGAAACAAGACATGGTAAGTGGGCATGCCTGTAGCTCTGTGAGGGTGTTGGGCTCGTCTCTGAGATGTCTACCACTCTGGTGATGTCTCCTATGGGCCCTCTCTCCTGAAGATGTGTCACTGTGTGTATCCCCCTCATAATCTGATGAATTTTCTGATGCCATCACTGCTGCTTGTACCCTGAGTTTAATGCTACCCTTTGAATCCAATGACACTGATGAATGCTCTGAAAATCTGTTACCAAGGGGACAATAAAACAGGGGAGTGTTAGGAGGGGAATGATGAAAAGGGGAATATGGGTTTAAAGGAGAAATTTATCAGGGATTTGGGAGTGTTTGGGGTATGGTTTTGATGGGGTAGGGTTAAGGACATTTTGAGCTATAGGAGTAAAGGGGACAAAGGGATATGTTTACAATGTAGCTAGGGTAACTATTAGGAAAAATTGCTCCAAGAGAATTTAGCAGATAGAGATAGGATAGGAGCATATCAAGCTTTCATGTTATTGTGGAAAAACCCTAGCTCTTTGTCCCTCTTTGTGTAATTTTTGTGTTTGCTTAATAAAAAATTTCCTTTGATTTCATGGCCACCAAAATATATTTTTCCTTGAGTTAAGGATCAATGATTAAAAGATCTAGGGCCACTTTTGCAATGATGAGAGCCAATTACAAAAATTTGGGTGACTTCGGTGCTTTTTTAGGCTCACAGGCCTGTGCGCCGCGCGCTTTGCCCAGTGCATCGCACGCCAAGTATGCGCCATGCCAGTGCAGTGTTAACACTGTGGCCGGGCTACCAGTGCGCCGCGCCACCTTGGTTGTGCGTTGCGCACTGTGAATTTCACCCGAATTTGCTTGAAAAACAAGGGGAGGGGCTTACTAGAGTTTTCTAGGGGGTTTTCTTGGGAGACAAGGAGGAATGGAGGTGAAAATGATGAGGAGTGAGGGGACAAGGGGAGGAAAGTGACCTTGGTGCTAATCATTACCATCTGGCAACCCCATCAACCGTTTTTCTTGTTGATTTTTCCATGGAAGGCCATTGTGCTTTTGGATACCTTTCAAACATCTTACAAACAGCTAAACATTGACCAAATTGATGGAGAAGAGGTGTCATAAGGCCTACCTCATGATTTGATAGCTTTCACAAAGATTTGAAACAGTTTGGCACTGTTTTTATGCCCCTGGTTGTGTGCGTCGCGCGCCAAGCCCAGTGCGCCGTGCGCCCTGAGTGCGTCGTGCCCTTGTTGGTTTTTCACTGTGGGTTGGCTGCCGGTGCGTCGCGCCCTCCGTGTGCGTCGCGCGCCCTGGTGTATGCGCCGCGCCCTTTGGAAACTGGCTCTCCTCCACTCAAACCCTCATGAATTTGCTTTCTCACTTTTCTAATTTCTCTCCAAGCTTGCCAAAGCACAAATGATTTTTGTTTTGGGCCATAACATGTATATATAGGCTAGGGAGAGGTGAGTTTGATTTTTTCTTCTTTGCAAACCCACTTTATAATGTTTATGTTTTGCACTTTTTGTTGACTTTAAAACACTCTACTTTTTTCCTTTTTCTTTGAAATTTTGGCTCTCATGATAAAATTTTTGGCATTTCTTTGCGGGGACTGTGTGACTGGGCCTCTGGCTTTGAAATCCATGACTGCATTTGAAAATGTCAACTGTCGATTTTTTGGAAAATTTTGTCATAGTTGACCTTGTTTGACTTTTCTTCAAAACAGAGTTTTGAAGAAGAGTCGATGTCTCTTTAGGTGATGATGATGCTTTCTTGAACCATAGCTGTATAAGATCTCCCTCTGGCCTGCATGACTTTGTTCTGGACATGTTTTTTCAAAAACCACATTGATGATTTCCTAGACCCAGCAATAAAAAGGACTTTGACTTGTAATATGACCAGACCTTGGCTATCATGAATTTCAGTGATTGTGGATCAAGACCTGAACCAGCAGGGGCCAGACATGAGGGAAAATGAGTAGCATGACTTTCTCCGTTAGATCATGACATGTTGATGAGCCCCAATTTTGGTACAATTTGGGCTCATTTTGGCCTATTCTACTTGCTCAAACCATTCATCTTTTATTGCTTATGCATGCATTTCTTAGTTTATTCATGTTGTTTGTAGGAAGAAGGGTAGGCACTCTATCCACGTGACTAATGCATTATGATTTCAGGTTTTTGCATTAAAAGGGAGAAAAGACCACGTGAAAAGGAGACAAGGAGACAATGAGGTGGCACTGCTGGTTTTTAGGAGAGGATGTCCACATTCTTGGGACCCTCCTCGTGATTCCCACCATAGCTCCGAGCTCCAAACCATCTCCCCACCGAGCTTAGAAGCAGCCAGCTATTCTACAGGAACATCAGTTATAACTGTTCTATAGGAACAACAATTATGACTGTCCTACAGGATCAGCAGTTTAAACTTCAGTTGGACAGCCGAGCTCCTAAAATCAAGGACACCTGTTGGATGATCGTTTTTGCATAAGTATAGAGGCAGTAGCCTTTGATAGGTTGTTGAAACTTTCGCATTACTATTTTAATTCTTGAGCACAGCTCTGTGTTTTTGTTCCTTTTGTAAGCCAGTTTGGCATGACATCAGATTATGAATAAAGAAGGCAGATTTTGATCTAGTTCTGAGTTTTCTCAAGGAGCTATAGCTCTCAGGTTAGGGCCCAACCTGAGAGCAATAGATCTCCTCGGTGTTGTAAGGTGTTTGCATTTAGTTCCAGCACTTTGAGTTTGTTTACTTTCACATGCAATTCGAATTTACAGTTTGTTAACTTAGTCCTTTTCATGAGCTTAGATAGGATTAGTTTATGGTGCATTTGTTTCAGTTGCTTAAGTTCAATAGGAGGATAGTTATAAATCATTGGAGCTCCAGCAAAAAGGTTGTTAAGGCTCACTGCCATCTCTGTTAGGGATTGGGGTGTAGTCCATAACCAACCACCAAAAATACGCATTTCTTTACTTCATGATTGCTGCAACACAGTCACGGTTATGTTAGATGCTTCCACGTAATTCACACCTGCACCACACACCTTCATCACAGCTTCATGCACATTCCTCTTCACGTTTTGGATTGTTGTTCATTGAATTCATAGCACAGGTAGTCTAGGTGAATGCATTTTCGTCTTGGTGACAGTCATAAGCATTTGTTTCATTTACACTGCTCTTCCTCGTTCCATTACTTTCTCCTTCATCTTGATCACACATGCAACCACGTCCTTGACCTCTGCTCCGCTCTGTTATCTCCCAAATTCTCCCACTCCTCACGTAACTCCATTCTCTAGCCCTTTCGTTGACATAGCCCTCTATCTTCCAACCTACTCCCTACACTCATTCCCCATCCTACTCTTCCACTCCTGAGCCATCACCAGCCTTATTCCTACCTTACATATCTCCCCCTGCCATTCCATCACTCCTCCATCACTTCAAACACCCACGGTAGGTCATCCTGTAGCAATTCATAGATTTCCTGTAGAAACCTCTAAGTTTCTTGTAGGATCCCCTGCAGACATCCTGTAGGAGGCCACTCACTCGGTTGCTGAGCTTCTGAACGTGAGGAACCTCTGTGGACGGATGCTAAGGATCCCTGGGGACCTCTCCTAGCCTCCCCAACCTTTCCCACGCTTTCCTTCCTTCTCCATCCCATCTGCACAACCAAACCCTAATAAGCACAAAATCACAATCATTCCATCCACTTAAAGAAAAAATACAAAAACATGTCTTTTAAGATGCAAGCAGCTTAGATTCATGCATTTTCACTTATTAGAGGTAATGACAGCATTGGTAGAAGTCTCATTCACATTCTTTGCATTATAGAGGTTAGACTAGTCAAATTAGGGTTTCCTAGGTTTACATGCTTTGATTTGCTTTCAGTCCATTTTTGTCAAGTAAAGTAGCTTTCCTTTGAGAATAGCTTTCGTCCATCAATTAGCAAGCTTCTTCTGAGAGCCTATAGAAGTTGGCTTGAGCCCTAGCGGACTTGTGCCAGCTGACCAAGTGACAGCTGCAACAAGAGCTAGTACTTGTGCATATAGCACCGTCGCTTCCAAGTTTGTACGAACTACCGAGTTGATAAAATTAAGAGACAGGAAGCCCCAGGAGTTGTAGCATTATTTCTACAATACTGGAGCTCACCATCTTTTTGGCGCCGTTGCCGGGGAAGCGTCAGAGTATTAGTAATTGTTGCTTTTCTTCTACTTTCGTACTCTTACTTCTGCTCAGTAGTTTATTTCATTTCCGTTCTGCAAAAGTAGCTTAGCATTTCCTGCTTTCATAGACTAGCATTTCCTGCTTTCATAGATTAGCATTTCCTGCTTTCATAGATTAGTATTTCCTACTTTCATAGATTAGTATTTCTTGCTTTCCTAGATTAGCTTTCCAATTCCGCAATTTCATTTGAGCAAGATAGTTAGTTGTAGATCACTCTGTTTCAGTTTTGAAGGTACCAAAGAAAAAAGCAAAAGCAATCAAAAAAGAAAAGTCCTTTCCATTTCATGCCTCGTAGGAACCGAGATAAATCAGGCAAATTCCTACCCAACACCCCCACCACATCACTAAGTCACCCTTCTCTCTTCTTTGGTGACAGTGACCCAGAGGAACCTATAGGTGAACAACCTGAGATATACCAAGACCCTATAGAAGAAGAAGAGTTAGAGACCACTCCATCTGAAGCCATGGCTGATAATAGAAGAGAAGATGAGAGAATAGAAGGTGCCTTCCCCATCCGAGAGACCAATGGAGAGATGAAAATGAAGAACATTAGCCCCTCCGCCTTGCCTCACTTCCATGGACTAACCACTGAAGATCCTGATACCTTCCTGTTTGAGTTTGCTGTCCTGTGTAGAACCTATGACTATACTGAAGATGAGCAAAAGCTGAAGCTTTTCCCTTCAACTCTCAAGGATGTAGCACTACGCTGGTTCATGGGATTACCTGGGAATAGTATCACTACTTGGGCTCAGATGCAGCAAGCCTTCAATACCAAGTATAGGGATTACTGTAGGTCCAAGGAAACCAAGGGAGAAATCTTTCGGATGACCATGGGAAATGATGAGTCCTTAGAGGATTATGAGGAGAGGTTCCAACTTAGCTATAAGCGGGCCAGGTGCACACTTGACCCTGAATCCCTCAAGTTGGTTCTGCTCCGAGGAGTCCCTGAAGATCTCTTAGACACCCTTCACATGTTAGCTGGGGGGGACATTTACCAACTACCTTATGAGGACATCAAGACTGTGTTTAGAAATCATTCCAGGGCAGCTAGGAAACGAGGTAGAGGAAATCTCCTCTCCACTGGTGTCCCTTTCTCCAAACATGAGTTTACAAACCAATTAGAAGATCTTAAGAGTGAGGTGAGACAGACCATTGCCATGCAGCTGGACACATTCAGGATCCAGCAGAAGAAGGAAGAAGCTGAGAGAGCCTTGGCTGTCTTCTGCCCTAGGTGCACCAGAAGACACCCTAAGAACGAATGCCCATTGCACTCGGTTGAAGTGTGTTTTGTTTGTGAGGAGGACCATCCAAAAAATCAGTGTCCAACCTTACCTGGGTTTAAAGCCATGTACCAAGGGACCGAAGCCCCCACTGAACCTCTCTACTTCATCAACCAAAGGAGGCCACAAGGATCTAGACCTTATCAGCAGGGAATGCAAGGGGCACCACAAGCTTATTATAACCCCAACCAATCGACTCCCATGCCTTCTTGGGGTCCCCCTGCTCATCCTTCTTGGTCCATGCCTCCTCCATGGTCTTATCCACCTCAGTACCCTACTCAACCTACTTCTCATTCATATCATTCACACGCCCAGTCACAGCCTCAGTGGAGTGCACCTCAGTCGGGGTGGAGGCCCCAATACAACACTCCTCCTGCCATTTTGCCTCCACCACCAGTTCAACCTCAGCCTTTACCTCCTGCTCCTCCAAGGCAACCTCAAATGCCTGCTCAACCGAACCCGAACCCCAACAATAGACAGGCTCAGCAGGTATACACTGGGGAGACCTCATGCCCTACCTATGCTGTGGAGATCCAGGAGATCAATCTTAGATTTGGAAAGACTCTTCTAGATCGCCAACCTCCTCCCCCAGAGGATGAGGAAGACCATCAGGAGAGTGAACCAAAGCCTATTCCACCCTTTCCTGAGAGACTTGCAACCACCACACAACCCAACCCGGAAGAAGATGAGCTCCTGGGAGAGCTCAAGCAGTTGTGTGTAAAGATACCACTTCTCCAAGCCATCAAGGATGTGCCCATATACAACAAACTGGTTAAGGAAAAGTGCTTTAAACACCCAGGCAGGAGAAAGAAAGATGCCTCAACTATCAATGTTATAGGACAACTGTCCGACCTTATGCTAGGACAAGTCATCTGCCCAAAGTACCTAGATCCTGGAAGTCCTGTAGTAGATGTCCACATCAATGGCACCATTATACCTCACACCTTGATTGATCTGGGAGCTGCCATTAATGTGATGACCAGAGATACTATGCTTAAACTCAATCTTCAGGGTTCCTTAAGGAAGACCTCGACGGTACTGCAATTAGCAGATCGCTCCACCGTGACTCCCGAAGGGATTGTGGAGGATGTCTTGGTCTCTATTGATTCTTTGGAATACCCTGCAGACTTCCTGGTTCTGCAACCAAAGGCCAAGCTTACTGGATATCCTCTCATTTTGGGAAGGCCTTGGTTAGCTACTGCAGATGCTTACATAAGTTGTCGTGCAGGAAATATGACCATAAAAAATGGTCCCATGTCCAAGCAGCTAGTCCTATACCCTCCTGCCCAACCCTCCTTAGAGCATGATTTACCACTTTGGCTAGAAGAAGGGGAAGAAGACGAGGTGTACTCAGCACCTCTGTGTACCCTAGATACCACTAGAAGAGACCCTCCAACCGAGGATGACTTGATTGAGACTCTGATCCAGAATCCACCTTCCAGTGCATTATCCTTAGAGAAGTTGGTGGAGGATGCCCAAGCTAGCACCTTAGTGGACCTTTGTACAACCAACCCTGTCACTCCCAGAGTCAAAAACATGGAGTTCGGTCCTGAGAGAGCATTGAAAATCAGCTCCTCCCTATCTCCTTCCCAGGAAAAGGAGCTGTGTAGTCTGTTGGCCAACCACCTAGATGCTTTTGCTTGGAGCTATAAGGAGATGAAAGGAGTCCATCCCTCGGTCTGTACCCATCATATATACATCAAAGAGGATTGTAAACCGGTTAGGCAACCCCAGAGGAGAATGAATCCAGCCCTTAAGGACATTGTCAAGGAAGAATTGCAGAAACTGTTGGATGTCGGATTCATCTACCCCATCTCAGATAGTGAATGGGTGTCCCCTCTGGTCTTGGTTCCCAAGAAAAATGGGAAATGGAGAATCTGTGTGGACTACCGAGAACTGAACAAAGCTACCAAGAAAGACCATTTCCCTCTACCTTTCATAGATCAAGTGTTGGATGGACTGGCAGGAAAGAAGTTCTTCTCTTTCCTAGATGGGTTCAGCGGGTACAACCAGATTCAAATCAGCCTGGAAGACCAAGATAAGACCACCTTCACCTGTCCTTGGGGTACCTTTGCCTACCGTGTCCTTCCCTTTGGGCTATGCAATGCTCCTGCTACCTTCCAGAGAGCTGTCTTGAGCATCTTCTCGGAGCTGGTCCATGATGCAGTAGAAATCTATATGGATGACTTTACTCCTTATGGGGCCAACTTCCAGGAAGCATTGTCCAATTTGGGAAAAGTCCTAGCCAAGTGCATCGAGATGAACTTGTCCCTTAGCCCTGAAAAATGTGAATTCCTAATGACTGAAGGGACCGTGCTAGGCCATACCATCTCTCGCCAAGGGTTACAGGTGGATCCTAACAAAATTGCTCTAATCAAGAAGGTTCCACCTCCACAGAAGGTAAGGGATGTTAGGAGTTTCTTGGGATTAGCAGGATATTACCGAAGATTCATTAAAGACTTCAGCAAGCTAGCCTCGCCATTGTTTGGCCTTTTGGTAAAAGATGTGGAGTTTAATTGGACTGATGATTGTCAGAAGAGTTTGAATGAATTAAAAGACAAGTTAGTGTCAGCACCAATCCTGAGAGGTCCAAACTGGGCCCTACCTTTCCACATCCACACTGATGCCTCGAACAAAGCCATAGGTGCAGCCTTAGGACAAGTTGAGCAAAAAATTCCATATGCCATTTACTTCGTTAGCAAAAACTTGTCCAAAGCTGAGCTGAATTACACTGTAACCGAGAAAGAATTCTTAGCTGTGGTCCATGCACTGAACAAGTTCCGACATTACATCACTGGCTATCAAACATTTGTACATACTGACCATGCTGCAATCCGATATTTAATGAATAAACCAGATGTGAATGCTCGTATTATTAGATGGTTACTTTTATTGCAGCAGTTTGACTTAACCATTGTTGATAAACCAGGTAGAGAAAATGTTGTTGCTGATTTTTTATCTAGATTGGATTTGTCTGCAGATGAAGATGGGACGGTGGATGACCAGATGCCTGATGAGCATCTGTTTGCTATCTCAGTACTCTCTCCATGGTTTGCTAATATAGCAAACTACCTTGTTTCAGCTCAGTTCCCTCCGCACCTCTCTTCAAAAGAGAAGAGCAGAATCATCAGAAAGAGTGCCTCATTTACCTGGATCGGGGGCAATCTGTTCAAGCTTGGCCCCGATCAGATCTTAAGGCGTTGTGTAAGGGAGGAGGAAGTCTTTGACCTCCTCCTCACCTGTCATGATGGGCCTTGTGGAGGACATTTTGCAGCAAAGAGAACTGCCTTCAAGATCCTGCAGGCAGGCTACTATTGGCCCACACTTCATCAAGATGTCAGAAGATATGTCAGTCAGTGTGACCAATGCCAAAGAATGGGGAAACCGACCCAAAGGGATGAGATGCCTCTCCAACCTCAAGTGACTCTTGAGCCATTTGAGAAGTGGGGTATGGACTTTGTGGGCCCAATCAACCCTCCTTCAAGGCAAAGGTCTTACATCATTGTGTGCACTGACTATTTGACAAAGTGGGCAGAGACCAAAGCAATCAAAGCAGCAACAGAAGAAAGGGTGGTTGAGTTCTTAAGAGAGAACATCTTCTACAAGTTTGGCTACCCAAGAGAGCTGGTGACCAATCAAGGGAGCCAGTTCACATCCAACTTGGTTGAAGATCTACTAGCTCATCACAAGATCAAGCATAGGACTTCCACCCCCTATCATCCTCAAGCAAATGGGCAGGTGGAAGTCACCAATAGAGCAATAGAAGGGATCTTGACCAAGGTCGTGAGCAGCAGCAGAAAGGACTAGGCAGATCGCCTGGTTGAAGCCACATGGGCTTACAACACCACTTGGAAGACCACCACTGGCTTCACACCTTATGAGCTGGTCTATGGGAAGAAGGCTTTGCTGTCCATTGAGTTCGAATACAACACTTTGAGGATGGCAGCTCAGCTGGATCTAGATCTCAGCCATGCACAACAAGAAAGGCTATTGCAGCTGAATGGACTGGATGAGCACCGCATGCAGGCCCTCCTTCACTCAGAAGTAGTTCAACTTCAGAGAAAGGTGTGGCATGACCAACATCTCCATGACAAGCAATTTCAGCCGGGAGATTGGGCTTTGTTGTATGATTCCAGATACAAAGATTTCAAGGGGAAGCTGAGAACCAGATGGCTCGGGCCATATTCAGTGGAAAAATGTCATGACAATGGATCTGTTCTTATTCGGACCATTGATGAGGAAGCCATCCCCATGCTTGTCAATGGGCATCGATTGAAGATCTACAGGAAGCCTCCATCAAGGCAAGAGTTCATCAAAACTATGGAGAAGGCAGTATTGGTCATAGAGAAGGGTTCTGCCCCTGCTTTGGGCACACCCTGAAGAATCTAAAAAAAATATATATATATATATATAATAAATAAATAATAAAGATCCTTGGGTGAAAACCTTTCTGAGGCGCCCAAGGCAGGTGGTAGGGGTGAAAACCTCATTGAGGCGCCCCTGCTATCTTTCAAAAAAAAAAAATAAAGAAAAAAGAGATAAAGATCCTTGAGTGAAAACCTCTCTGAGGCGCTTAAGGCAGGTGGTAAGGGTGAAAACCTCATTGAGGCGCCCCTGCTATCTTTCAAAAAAAAAAAAGAAAAAAAAACAAAAAGAAAAAATACAAGATCACAAGTTTCTTATGTGAAAGTTGCATGCAGCTTGCAGGTGTTCTATGGAGGAGAGGAAGCCTCTCAACTCAAGGCCAAAAGTCCTTATCATGCAGCCAGGAAACCTCATCAGCACCTCCTCCAGGAATGCTCATGTTCTTCAAGGTATGTGCACTTTCATTATAGATTGAGTCTCCTACAGGAAGATGCAGATTTTCTACAGGAAGGTGCGATTTTCTACAGGAAGGTGCAAATTTCTACAGGAAGGTGAAAATTTCTACAGGAAGCTCTGTATTTCTACAGGAAACTTCCTGTAGAAGCTCAGAACAGCCCAGAATGCATTTCATGAACAGATCTGATGACTACGGGTTGGTTTGGACGCATGCAAGCCTCTTTTGGGCCCATGCACGACGTTGTTACCTTGCTCCACCATCCTCGTCGACATGCACCCAAGATCCCTGCACCAGCAAACCAGATCAATGAGTTCTCGTGGTAAAGCCATTTGTCAAAGAAAAACAAGCACCGAGAGCTCATACCACATCCATGTCGAGCATCAGAAGCTCCGGGAGCGTGATCAGAAGATTCTATCCATCGTCGTGCAGCATGCACCCAAGGAGGCGAGACTGTTACAAGGCACCCCGCGGGAATCCTGTAACAGTCAAACCTGCATGAGTGGATACCATTCACAGCACCGCCATCTGCAAACAACACACGGTCGCAAAAAACCAGAGCATCCACTCCATCACCAGCATCCTGTAACCATGAGCCTCCGGGACTGTGTAAGCCGCATGCAGCAGGTAGATCCGCTCCCCGTCGTCCAAGAACCGAAAAATCGTGTGCAGCCGCGCACAGGTAAGTGTCTCAACCATTCCTTCCACCAAATCGCATGAGTATTACTTTGATTTGTTTGCATGGCGTAGAAATGAATGGTTGAGCGGCCGTATGGCCAGTTGACTGGCCACGTCGGCTAGTTATGGTATAGTCGGATGCTTGGGTGGCAGCCACGACAAAGAAAATATGCAGCACGCACGTGAGGATAGTCCCGTTAATCGAGAAACGAGTTTAACCGAAAAGGGCGGCGGCAGATCTGTAGGAATGAATGCGGCAGCGAGTGAATATGCAGGCGAATGATGGGTGATGTCGCCCAACGGTCCGGCGGGGACAGCTCACCCCCCGCGCCACGAGCTGCGCCGATTCAAAATCTAACCGGCTAGATTATGCGCATGTATTCATCAACCTCCACTTCAAAACTCGAGTGGCTCTTCTGATTTCCTCTGCACGTTGATACGCCGAGCTTTCGGCTACCAGAACGCCGGTGAAGCACATCTCGACCGCTGGCCAACTACAGTCCTCCCCGAAGTTTGCACACTGCTCCTACAGGAACAGTTTCTACAGGAACGCAGTCCTACAGGAAGCAGTCTCTACAGGAACGCAGTTCTACAGAAAGGTGAATTCCTCACGTAAGAAAAGGTGGCAGAAAAAAGGTAACCCTGAAACTCCTTCCGCAATTGGCTTTCAAAGGTGGCAAGATCATTATTCACAGTCTGGTCATAAAAATATCGGATTGTTGTGCCTATACTATCGCTTCTACAGGATAGCAGTATAATTAGACTGTATTTTGTGAATTGTATGCATGCTCTGCCTAAAATAGACTGAATCTCCTTTGCATTTGTCACCTTTAGTCAAAACCCCCGTGTTCATCATGCCGGGTGGATTTATCAGGCGAGAACCCACGGATTCAGATAAATTGAGGAGAAATCAGGCAGTGGTAGAGCTCTTTACACAAGCACAGTGGATGTCTTTTTGTGATAAGTTGCAGGGCTACGATGATGAAGTAGCCGAGGAATTCTTGCAGGCCCTGAGGCCAAAATCCAAAGTGCTGGCCACAGTCAATTTCAGAGGCCTAAGCCTCAAGATCACCCCGCAGTCTATCAGTAGAATCACTGAGCTTCCTATGGGTCTGCCATGGGACAAGGACGAAAGAAAGCTAAGCCAGCAAGCCAAGAAAGAGTTCTTCCCACCTGAAGAAGCATTCACGGAGGACAAAAATGGGGTGAGAAGGACAAGCCTGTTGCCACCATGGAACGAAGTCAGCTTGCAAATCATGAAATATATCACCTGTGAAGGTCGTTTCAGCATCGTGTATGAATATCACTTCAGGCTGCTCAATGAACTAAGACACCGGATTGATCTTCCTGCAGAGCAGAGACTGAGCATTCCTTACTTTTTGCTACAGTCCTTGATGGAGTGCGCTACAAAGCTCAAGGACGGCATCCCGGATCAGGTAGGCCACCATGGGTTAATCAAGCTTCTTGTGGAGGATGCTCTCCACTCATACAAGGTCCCCCTCTCATGGGAATCATTTAGAAATTTAACAAGAGAAGGGGACATAAAGATGTTGCTTGAAGAAACGGGGTCCTCTAGCGGTGAGGAAGAAGAGCCAGTAGCCGAGAGTAAGAAAGGGAAAAGCCAAATGATCCCGAATCCAACACAGAAGAAAGAACGAAAGGAGAAGGAGGAGGGAAAGGATGACAGAGCAAAAGAGGACACCCCCATCCTGTCAGCAAGAGAAAAGAGGGTGAAAAGTAGGACGGTCAAAACTGAGGTGGTCCCCGTCAGCCCAAGCACCTCGTCAGCTCCTGCAGCCAAAGCCAAAAGCAAAATCCATGCATCCAAGCAAGAAAAGGTGGTGACATTTGCATCTACAGGAACACAGAAGCAGGCTTCTACAGGAAGCCCAAGAACAACGCCTACAGGAAAGCAGACGAAGGCTTCTACAGGAAGCCCAAAAACAAAAACACAGGCTTCTACAGGAAGCCCGAAGATCATTAAGAAGCAGGCTTCTACAGGAAGCCCAAAAGCAAAGACCAAGGCTTCTACAGGAAGCCCGAAAGTCATTGAGAAACAGCCTCCTACAGGAGGCCTGAAGACAGAGAGAGGGCCTTCTACTGAAAGCCCGGGAGTGGCTAAAGCCGAATCTTCTACAGGAGGCCCGGAAGTGGGCAAAGCAGGGTCTTCTACAGGAAGCCCGAAATCTAAAAAGGAGGGTCCCTCTACAAGGAGCTCTGAGAGAGCAAAACGCAAGAAAGAGAAGGCTGGTCTTCTCGAGAAGGAGGCGGCAGCTGCGCTGGCCGCCCTCAGCACACCTGCAAAACCAAAAGAAAAGAGAGAGAGGGAGATCCCTCTACCTTTCGAAGCCAGGAAAAGTCAGAGAATGAAAACAGACAAGTCGCAGCCTCCTCTCAGCAGCCAAACCACTTTAGGGAGTGTTCCTACTTCACCCAATACAAGAACTCCCTCTAAAACACAGGCCACCCCCGAGAAGGGAAGCCCAAAAGTCACTTCCTGGACACGAAAAATAAGCCAGTCGCCTTCTGAAGCCTGGCTCAAGCAAATGAAAAAGGGGGAAGAAGCGCCACCCTCGTCACCACCAGGGGCAGAGAAGGCAGGGCCCTCAAAAGTGGGAAAGAAAGAGCCTGTTCCGATCTCGAGTCCTCGGCCAAGGACAAGGAGCAGGAGCAAGGTTGCTCAAGGATGAGCAAATGGTTCAGCTGGGGGGTGATGATGAGCCCCAATTTTGGTACAATTTGGGCTCATTTTGGCCTATTCTACTTGCTCAAACCATTCATCTTTTATTGCTTATGCATGAATTTCTTAGTTTATTCATGTTGTTTGTAGGATGAAGGGTAGGCACTCTATCCACGTGACTAATGCATTATGATTTCAGGTTTTTGCATTAAAAGGGAGAAAAGACCACGTGAAAAGGAGACAAGGAGACAATGAGGTGGCACTGCTGGTTTTTAGGAGAGGATGTCCACAGTCTTGGGACCCTCCTCGTGATTCTCACCATAGCTCCGAGCTCCAAACCATCTCCCCACCGAGCTTAGAAGCAGCCAGCTGTTCTACAGGAACAGCAGTTATAACTGTTCTACAGGAACAGCAATTATGACTGTCCTACAGGATCAGCAGTTTAAACTTCAGTTGGACAGCCGAGCTCCTAAAATCAAGGACACCTGTTGGATGATCGTTTTTGCATAAGTATAGAGGCCGTAGCCTTTGATAGGTTGTTGAAACTTTCGCATTACTATTGTAATTCTTGAGCACAGCTCTGTGTTTTTGTTCCTTTTGTAAGCCAGTTTGGCATGACATCAGATTATGAATAAAGAAGGCAGATTTTGATCTAGTTCTGAGTTTTCTCAAGGAGCTATAGCTCTCAGGTTAGGGCCCAACCTGAGAGCAATAGATCTCCTCGGTGTTGTAAGGTGTTTGCATTTAGTTCCAGCACTTTGAGTTTGTTTACTTTCACATGCAATTCGACTTTACAGTTTGTTAACTTAGTCCTTTTCATGAGCTTAGATGGGATTAGTTTATGGTGCATTTGTTTCAGTTGCTTAAGTTCAATAGGAGGATAGTTATAAATCATTGGAGCTCCAGCAAAAAGGTTGTTAAGGCTCACTGCCATCTCTGTTAGGGATTGGGGTGCAGTCCATAACCAACCACCAAAAATACGCATTTCTTTACTTCATGATTGTTGCAACACAGTCACGGTTATGTTAGATGCTTCCACGTAATTCACACCTGCACCACACACCTTCATCACAGCTTCATGCACATTCCTCTTCGCGTTTTGGATTGCTGTTCATTGAATTCATAGCACAGGTAGTCTAGGTGAATGCATTTTCGTCTTGGTGACAGTCATAAGCATTTGTTTCATTTACACTGCTCTTCCTCGTTCCATTACCTTCTCCTTCATCTTGATCACGCATG
The DNA here is from genome assembly GCA_031772625.1 of Pinus tabuliformis. NCBI lineage: Eukaryota > Viridiplantae > Streptophyta > Pinopsida > Pinales > Pinaceae > Pinus > Pinus tabuliformis. The sequence continues at coordinate 1,564,831,628 of CM062819.1, read as the reverse complement.
CAACCACGTCCTTGACCTCTACTCCGCTATGTTATCTCCCAAATTCTCCCACTCCTCACGTAACTCCATTCTCTAGCCCTTTCGTTGACATAGCCCTCTATCTTCCAACCTACTCCCTACACTCATTCCCCATCCTACTCTTCCACTCCTGAGCCATCACCAGCCTTATTCCTACCTTACATATCTCCCCCTGCCATTCCATCACTCCTCCATCACTTCAAACACCCACGGTAGGTCATCCTGTAGCAATTCGTAGATTTCCTGTAGAAACCTCTGAGTTTCTTGTAGGATCCCCTGCAGACATCCTGTAGGAAGCCACTCACTCGGTTGCTGAGCTTCTGAACGTGAGGAACCTCTGTGGACAGATGCTAAGGATCCCTGGGGACCTCTCCTAGCCTCCCCAACCTTTCCCACGCTTTCCTTCCTTCTCCATCCCATCTGCACAACCAAACCCTAATAAGCACAAAATCACAATCATTCCATCCACTTAAAGAAAAAATACAAAAACATGTCTTTTAAGATGCAAGCAGCTTAGATTCATGCATTTTCACTTATTAGAGGTAATGACGGCATTGGTAGAAGTCTCATTCACATTCTTTGCATTATAGAGGTTAGACTAGTCAAATTAGGGTTTCCTAGGTTTACATGCTTTGATTTGCTTTCAGTCCATTTTTGTCAAGTAAAGTAGCTTTCCTTTGAGAATAGATTTCGTCCATCAATTAGCAAGCTTCTTCTGAGAGCCTATAGAAGTTGGCTTGAGCCCTAGCGGACTTGTGCCAGCTGACCAAGTGACAGCTGCGACAAGAGCTAGTACTTGTGCATATAGCACCGTCGCTTCCAAGTTTGTACGAACTACCGGGTTGATAAAATTAAGAGACAGGAAGCCCCATGAGTTGTAGCATTATTGCTACAATACTGGAGCTCACCACATGTCCCTAGCGAAATGCAGCTGAGTGGATGGAGCGGGACACCTAAATTTGAAATGCACAAAGAGATTTGATCTCTGATGGAGGGCTGACCAGACCGACTCTAACATTGGCTCCAATGGGGAATGGTAGCTCCTTGGAGGTGCCAAGAACAGTAGATCTTTGGAGGAGCTAGATGGTGCCTCTTTGTCCATTGGGCTATGGAGTCATCATTTTGATAAACAGCACAAGACTCTGACTTATTTACAAAACTAAAGTAACCAAGAAATTGACTCAAACTTGATAACTGGAATAACTCAAAAACTGATTGTACATACTGAAACCAAACTAAAATAAAAATGGTATTTACAATGGCAGTGGAAGCAGTGTTAATAGATCAACAATGATACCGCTTGAGCAGCCGACCATTGATCGGCCCTCCAGGATAGTCTTCCCCATTCATTTCTTTAAGAAGAAAGGCATTTTGACCCCTGTATGCTGCGATCTTGAAAGGACCTTTCCATAGATTTTCTAACTTTCCATGCTTGCCTTTCTCTTCCTTCCTTGCATCCCACTTCAGCACCACATCATCCAACTGAAATTTGTCTACTTTAGCTTTTCTGTCATAAATTTTCTTTATCTTCTCCTGCAACTTGGATGTGTTTTTGAAAACTTCTTCTCTTGTTTGTTGTAAGTGGATCATTTGATTCAGTCTTCTCTGCATGGGATCTTCCTCACTGCCAGCCTCCTAAAGAAGTTTGACCACCGGGGTAGCAAGAGAAGTGGGAAATACTGTGTCCACTCCATAAACCAGCTCAAACGGTGACATACCAATAGACTTTTTCTGACTGATTCGATCTGCCCAAAGTGCATGAACCAACCTCTTATTCCAGCTCTTCTTAGTAATTTCAAGCAACTTCTTGATGATGTTGACCAAAGATTTATTCGAAGATTCCGCCAATCCATTGCCTTACGGATGATAGGCAGTTGAATGACCCAAAATTATGTGATATTTATGACAAAATTCTAGCATCCTTTTCAATTTAAAAGCTGTTGCATTATCAGTGATTATTTTTTTTGGACAACCAAGGCGAGACAAGATGTTATTTTTGAGAAATGAGATGATTACCGTGTCTGTCGCTTGTCTGGTAGGTGTTGCCTCAATCCATTTTTTTTGAAGTAGTCCGTTGCTGTAAGGGTCCACCTATGCTGTCCGGAAGAGGCGGGATGAATTTCCCCAATGAAATCCAACCCCCACTGCTGGAATGGAGCACTCACTTTGATTGGCTTGAGTGGCAAAGGCTGTAGTTTCTGTTTTCCCTCGAAAATTTGACATTTATGACAACGCTTTACCATCTTATGCACATCAGCAAACAAAGTAGGCCAGTAGTACCCCGCTCTCAAGATTTTGTTCGTTGTTGACTTCCAAAAACGATTTCCACCACACTCTCCTCCGTGGAAGTCCTCCATGACTTTCTTTGCCTCCTCTTCCACCAGACAATTTAACAAAATGCCACTGGGATCTTTCCAATACAGTGCAGAATTCAAGACACAAAACTTGGCAGCCTTCAATTTAAGTGTTCTCGCTTTGTTTCTAGCCATGCCGGGCGGTGGTGATAGATTTTTCAGCACATATATTATATCAAAATACCATGGGGACAAAGAAAACATCTCAGATACCTGAACCGAAGTTCCTTCATCATTCTCATCGGACATGGCAGCGATCAGATTTATGTCCAATGCATACAAATTTGACTCAGCCATTAGCTTCGCCAATCCCTATCCTTTGACCAGCTTTGTAGGCTTTATCTCCACATCATATTCTAGCAAGGTTGCGATCCATTTGCCCTTTCTCCCTTCTGGATCGGTCTGCACTAAAACATCTTTCACAGCAGTATTAGGAACATAGGCCAGAATGTGAGAATGTAAGATATACACCCGGAAATCTTTCAGTGCTTTCACCAATGCCAGGGCTTACTTCTTAATAATGTTGTACTTCAAAGCTGCATCCCTTATAGCCCTGCTGAAGAATGCAATAGGTCTTTCATGATCATCCCTCTTCTGCAATAGTATCGCTGCCATAGTGTGCTCAGAAGCAAATGAAAACAATATGAAATCTTGAGTGTAATCCGGGCTGACTAGAACTGAAGCTGAAGAGAGGGCCAATTTGACCAAGTTGAAAGATTTTATAGCCTCATCCGTCCATTTCACCTGGTTGTCTTTCTTAAGCATGTTGGTCATTTCTTTCAAATGTTCCACAAGATTAGGCACAAAGCGACACAGAAAATTCATCTTACCATTGAATGACTGTATCTCCTTTTTGTTCCTAGGCAGATCGATTTGCTGAATTGCTTGGACACATGCTAGGTCTATGCGGATGCCATCTTTTGAAATGATATGCCCAAGTAATTTTCCTTCCTCCATGGCGAACAAGATCTTCTTAGGATTCAGCGATAAACCATATTTCCTGCATTTTTGAAAGACAATTTTTAGGTGATGCATGTGCTCTTCATCAGATTTTGAAAACACCGTCAAGTCATCCAAGTACACCACCAAAAACACATCCTTCTCATTCACAAATGCCAAGTCCATTGCACACTTAAATATGTCACCTGCATTCTTCAAACCGAATGGCATTTTGGCATAGTGAAATGTCCCCCATGGAGTTGTGAATGTTGTCTTATCCCTATCATCTTCATGGACTGAAATTTGGTTATATTCAAAATAACCATCAAGCAGAGACATACGAGATGCCCCCACTACTCGCTGAAGTATATGGTCCATCTTGGGCAGCAGATAGTTGTCCTTCAATGAGACCTTGTTTAGATTTCTGAAATCGATGCATAGGTAGATCTCACCAGTCTTCTTTCGTACAGGCACTAAGTTAGATATCCAATCTGAAAATCTGATAGGCACAATGATACCTGACTTGTACAACCTATTTACCTCTTTTTTGATTGATGGCAGCAACTTTGGATTGATCCTTCTCAGCTTTTGTCTAAATGGTTTCTGATTGGGCTTGATAGGTATGTTGTGCTGAATGATGTTCGTACCATAGGTCTTTAAATCTGAATAACCCCAAGAAAATAAATCTACAAATGAAGCCATCAAACTGATATATTTGTCCTTGATCTTTGGTCGTAGTGTCTCGGACAATTTTACCAATTTTGTATTTGTTGTTGTACCGATGTTGACTTCTTCTACACCTTTCTCCATGGGCTGCAAAGTTGGCTTGTGGGCTACGTCATCCTGATCGAAAAGTTCTTCTAGGGGTATCAAGCCTTTAGGAATGATGTTATTCTTCAGCTATAATACGTCCATTTGATTGATTTGTACTTCTTCTGTACCATTCCCTTTGTTCTCATCGTTTTCCACATCGATTAAGGTTTCTTTGAACTTGCCTTTGTTGAGCAGAAAATCCTTAATCTCCTCATCATCTTCGAACACTTGCCAATGTCGTTGATTGTCCGGAATGGTTGGACGGTGCTTGACATGGATTTCAAATTTATTGCCAGAGTTCATGGGGATCTTCAAGCTGCTCGCTGCCTTGGCAAGAGCATCAGCAATACTATTTTGTATTCGTGGCACACATGTCAAGGTGTATTCGGAAAATAGCTTCAAAATGTCCAAAACTGCATTATGATAGGCCCGCATCCTAGGATGTTTTGCTTGGTACTCACCTTTGACTTGTTTTATCACCAACTTGGAGTCGCCATATACTGAAATCCTCTTTGCATTCAGCTTCCTAAGAATCTTCAAGCTAGCAATCAGAGCTTCATATTCGGCTTCATTGTTGGAACATTCGAAGGCCAGCTTGTAGGAGAAAACTCTCACGCTGCTAGGTACTTTGTTTGGGGCAGAGAAAGGACTGCGTACCCAAATACCAATACCAGCTCCATCATTCCCTACTGCTCCATCAAAATCCATGGTCCATAAGCCTTCTTCTTCTTCTTGCAAGTGCTGAAAATATTTTTACTGTCCATTGTTTGTTTGTTGTCCATCATTTGTTTGTTGTCCATTGTTTATTTGTTGTCCATCTTTTTCAACTAATTGCCCAATATTTTGTTGCTTTTCTTGTCTTTCTTTCTTCAAAATCTCTCTAAAATTTTCTGTTATCTATGGAATGTCATCTGCTTCTACTATCTGACTATCTATTTCATTTAAACTATTTGAAAATAAAACAAAAGACTCTAAATCTGTATGTACATAGTTTATAGGATGATTTATTGGTTTCTCCTTGCTTGTGATCATATACTTCATCTTTTGTTCCCGATATAATTTCTTCATTTTTCCAAACACCAGGATTGTTGCATAGGAGAAATCCAGCTGTAGTGTCCCCTTCAATTTTGCTACCCAAGACCTGGAAAGAAGCATACCAAACCTTGGAGGGATGTCTGCTACCACTACGTCCATCATAACATTTCTCAAGGGAAGCTGATCCAAACTCACAACTAAGTCTTTGATGAGCCCTATGCATCTTACTCTGCTGGAGTCAAATGAATAGAGATCATGATATTGGTGGGTGATGTCCAGACCAAGCTTATCCATGATAGCCTTGGGCATGAGATTATGAGAGGCACCAGAATTGAACATGGCATTGTGTAGCACAAAGTCATGCAATCGTAAGCTGATATAGAAGGGTGGAACTTCGCTCTCGGGAGACTCACCATTTGTCACTGGCCCAAAAATCATTTCAGGCTTATCATCTTCCACGTTTACCATGTCGGACATTGGGTCCAAATTCAACATTTTAGAAATCTGTCCTCTATAGTTACTATTCTTCATGATTTCAGTCAAAGCGATGGATACCTTTAGCTTAGAAATCTCGTTCTCTAGGCTGAAAGCGGGAGTTCTTTCTACCTCTTTGACTAGGATCTCCTTCCTTTCCTTGTCTTTTGAGATGGCCGGTTGCTGTGATTGTTCCACTGATTTTGATTTGCTGCTCTCCGGAACAACTGCCTCCTTTCGCTTTCTTTGTGTAGTTGATAGATCTTTCTTTGTTGTTTCATCCTCCTTCTTTTTTTGAATTTGTTTAGCCGGTACATCTTTGTTTCAAAGGGAATATCGCTGTTTTTGTGTGGACAAAGCATTCATATACCCCCTTTGATATTCTTCTGACTCTTCTTCCAACACGGTTTTGTTAGCTAGGATAAAATCAGTGTCTTGGTGTGTAGCTGAGTTCACTGTACATTCTTCTTCTTCGGTGATGTAAGTAGGCAGCTCATCTGGAGTAAAAAGATGGTTTTCCTCGCCTATTACATTCCCTTCCTCATCTAATTCCGATCAATGTATAAAATTCTGCTGCAAAGGTGTTTTTATCGGCTGTTGTGTTGTCTGCTCTTGAGTCCGCTGATCTCTTTGTCTTATCCTATATTGTGGCTGTTGTTGGCCACGAAAGTTAGGATTCCTAACTTGTGGCTCTGGCTTGTCAAGTTTTACCCTTTCGAGCATCTGTTCTACCTTCTTGAGCAGCTGATCCCTTGAAGAATATTCTTCTTTCACCGTGGTTTTCTTCTCTACTTTTGCTCTTGCTCTTTTGGACAGCAGGTTAGCCTCAACGTTGACCGCAATTTTTTGCATATCTTCCATTGTAGTCAGTTCTCTCTCTCGTAATTGGTACGCCATGTCAGCATCAAAACCATCCAGAAACTTCATCATTGCTAGTCCCACCGATGGCTTTAGATGGTCTCGGATATCATTGTAGACTGCATTAAATCTAACACAATAATCTTGGACCGACTCACCAGCATTCCGCTTGATTTGTTCATACTCGGCAAGAATTTGAAGGGGATTCTTTTTTACTTCCCACATGTTCAAAAATTGCCTTTGTAGCTCAGCCAAGGTGGTGATGCTTGCAGCCGTCAAACCTCTGAACCATTTCCTCACATCACCTGCAAATGTTTGTAAAAAGAGCCTCATTGCCATGTTCTCCGCATCGATCTCATGAAGTTCATAGAAATCTTCCATTTTATCCACACGTTGTTGAGCTGTAATACTGTTAGGAGTGCCATCAAAAAACAGGATTTTACTTTGATAGTCATTTGGCATGTCATCTAGGACTTGGGGCAGAACAAGAGGAGAAAAACAGGTAGCCATCATTCTTGGTCGATTTGGCCTTGGAGGTGTTGGAGGAGTGTGCACAGTTTGCAAGGGGCTTGCACTAGGAGTTTGGGGCTGTGTGGCAATGTAGTTATCGATTAATCTATTAGCTCTTTCTGTCTCAAGGTCTACAAGAAATTGCGGATCGGGGATGGTGTAATCAACAACCTTTTCGGATTTAGATTCAAACAGTGATATCTCAAATCGTTCGTCAAACTCAAGCTCTTCAAGATACTCAAAAATATCGGGACATGAAGGGGATTTGAACACGGGGGTTATGGTGCTTTCTTGACGAAGGAGTCTTGGGATCAAATTTGGATTTTCGTAAATGTGAGGAGGGTTTGGGTCCGGATTCGCTCTGGTGTATCATCTTGAAGCCAGCGTGCTATTGAGAGGAATTACGGGACACAATCAACTTACTCAGCCTTTCCAATCCTAAGCTCATCATCTGGAAGCCTAGAATTCTTATGAAACAAGGGGATTTGATTTTCAACTTAATTCCCCAGTGGAGTCGCCACTATGTTATCGCCTAAATCTGCCTCAGGCTGAAAGAAGGAAAATTTTAGGGTAACCACAAACCACGCTCAGTCTGGTAGCTAGCCCTACCAGAGCAGGAGAGGGCTCTCTCCGAGTCACACTTAGCGAATGGATAGGCAAAATGGTATGAGATGACTTACAATACGATGTTTATCTTAGGCTAGTAAGTGAAAGAGGCTTTTGGAAAAGATTTTTGAAAGTGGCTGAGCTTCTGGGATGTATATGGGACTAGCGCTTAGCAAAGAACAGAGAATTGAGAATGAAGGCACAGATTATTCCGTGAGGTAAGGTAGGCGGGAAGCACAACAATTTCAACTTAAGGTGACGCGGAATGGAAAGATTGCCGAAGATAGTGAAAAGGGCATGGTCACATGAATCTTTTTCAACAGAAGAATAACACTACACATGAAATTTTCCCACAGGCAGAGCAATATAAATTGAATTCTACCTAATCTCTCTTAGAAAATTTCACTAAAATGAAACATGAAATGAATTATGAAACATAACAAGATACATATGGAACATAAGAACACATTTGCTACACTCACAACCACAAGAATCTCATGAAACAGAGCCGCTGCCTTTCATTAAACTCTCTGTCAAAAATACACAGTGCAGAAATAGAGTTTCTTTCCCACAGTCTCCCAGAAGTTACAAGCCAGCCAACCCTTTGCAAATAACTTGCTTACAATATATAGAAAGTGTAGAGAAGAGATGGAATTCCCAGGGGTTGGGAAGTTACTCAAATCATTTCAAAAAGGAGATGGAGAGCCAACCATTAGCTACAGGTGTAGCGCTCTCAAGCATGACATTTGGCTGTGGTGACCCTTTGCATTCTTTTGCCACTTGGATAGATGCCCACATGGAGAGAAAATTCTTTAAAAGGCACCCTTGGTGCCAAAAAATTGAAGAGTAGATGACCGGGCCCACTTGGAGAAGTCGCGACCTGAAATTTTGCGAAACGGGAGCAATTTGGTTGTTTTTTCCCCTGTGCGTCGCGCCAAATTCCCTGTACGTCGTGCCACTTTGGAGCCTGTTTTGGTGCACTTTTAGGTGTCCAAAATGTGCCCAAGTGGGCTTGTTGGAAAGCCTATCCTATCTACTTTCTAACCCAACTAGAATTTCTGAATTTGAAGCTCATTTTCCCCTCCAAAACTTCATTCTCCCAAGACTTCTTTCTATGTGTCCAAAAAGTGGCAGAGAGGCCATTTTTGGGTGTTTTTTGACCTTTAGGAGACCCAAAACTTGTCAAAATTTCTTTCTCGGACACCAGTAGACGTATTTTTCGATGCTGAATCTGAATATGCAAGCTATTCCTCAATTAGAGTGCTATAATTTTAGCGTCGCGCCAGTGGCACGGCGCACAGGGAGGAATTTCCTGTTTTGTGCCCAAAAATTTTGCCTGTGACCAAAATTTGCCCAATTTTTTTGGAATTTGGGCTAGAGGTTCCCTATGAAGTGCTTTGCTATGCCAAGGAAGCCTCAGCCAAGATTCGAAGCCGATCTTGCTCCTTTGCCTCCTTTGCCTCTTTTGCCTCTTTTCTCGCTTTGCTCAATTTTGCCTTTAGGCTCCTGATTCTCGCCTTGGAACTCATGTTGCAGGCCTGGTAGTGATGAGTCAAGCACCTCAGCATGTATTTCTCCCTATTTTCTTTGTCTAACAGCCTCTCCAAATGCATGTTGACTCTCTCAAGGTTGGATTCCCGGTCTTCATCGATTTCTTGCTCCAAAGAGGTGAGCGGAACCCTTCTTCTTTGAGAAACTTGGCGCTGCTCACGGATGTTCTGCAGCTCCATGATCGTCTGTTGGTCCTCAAGCTATTTTTTTCTCTGCTCCAGGTAGTTCATGTTCCACTTGGCCCTTTCTAGATCAATGGTCAAGTCTTCAATCTCTGATTGCTGCTCCTTGATGATCTCTATAAGCTCCTCATTGGTAGGTTCTGCATCTAGCTCATCATCCTGGAGGAGAAAAACTCGGTCTCTTGCTCACCTGATGGCCCCTCATCCTACACTGGCTCCTTGCCCTTGCCCTGCTCCTGTGATGCTGATGGTGGAAGCGAGGCCCCTTCCACCCCGGGTGGAGATAACACTCGCTTTGCTGCTGCAAACAACGGTCTGGTGCCTTTCGGATAGCCTCTCTGATATGTGATGAAAACTGGCATGGTGGCAGTCTCATGGCTCTCAAACTGATGTGCAGGACTTCCCATCTCAGGCTCAAACTAATGTGAAGGACCTCCCACCTCATGTTCTGCCTCTGATATCACCGGTGGAGCACTAAAGAAATCACGGGAAATGAAGTCCTCCCAAGCAATACCCTGCAATCCCAACTGATGGTCCACTAAAATCCGGATGAGAGAAAAATGATAGACACTGTTTAGCTGCCATCGTGGGGTCTTGCTGCATGAATTTTTTCATCTTCTCAATGTTGTTGCAAATGAAAAATGAGAGGCTCATCATCTTCACCCTGGTGAAGTGCATCAGCAGGCGGATGTGGTAGGCATAAAGGCGAGAAAACCTCCCCTCGCAACTGAAATATTTCATGATCAATCTCATGAGTGGGGCATACTCATCCCTCAAAAATTTAAATGGAAAAACCCTGGTGAGCTGGCTCAAGCAGCTGTTCTTGATGTAAGGCTCATAGTGATGCCTCTCCACCTTCTTTTTCTTATGCCACTGCTCCCCAACGTTAGGTATCCCTGTTGCCACTGATATAGCCTCCGGTGTCAAGGTGAAAGTGACCCCAGCCAGGACAGATTGGCCTCCCTGTAGATGAAGTGCGAAAAGGCGGGCCAACTCATGATGTACTCTGACATTTGCCACCCTTTGGCAAAATTCATAACATGCCAAGTGCTGGAAACAAGACATGGAAAGTGGGCATGCCTGTAGCTCTGTGAGGGTGTTGGGCTCGTCTCTGAGATGTCTGCCACTCCAGTGATGTCTCCTATGGGCCCTCTCTCCTGAAGATGTGTCACTGTGTGTATCCCCCTCATAATCTAATGAATTTTCTGATGCCATCACTGCTGCTTGTACCCTGAGTTTAATGCTGCCCTTTGAATCCAATGACACTGATGAATGCTTTGAAAATCTGTTACCAAGGGGACAATAAAACAGGGGAGTGTTAGGAGGGGAATGATGAAAAGGGGAATATGGGTTTAAAGGAGAAATTTATCAGGGATTTGGGAGTGTTTGGGGTATGGTTTTGATGGGGTAGGGTTAAGGACATTTTGAGCTATAGGAGTAAAGGGGACAAAGGGATATGTTTACAATGTAGCTAGGGTAACTATTAGGAAAACTTGCTCCAGGAGAATTTAGCAGATAGAGATAGGATAGGAGCATATCAAGCTATCATGTTACTGTAGCAAAACCCTAGCTCTTTGTCCCTCTTTGTGTCATTTTTGTGTTTGCTTAATAAAAATTTTCCTTTGATTTCATGGCCACCAAAATATATTTTTCCTTGAGTTAAGGATCAATGATTAAAAGATCTAGGGCCACTTTTGCAATGATGAGAGCCAATTACAAAAATTTGGGTGACTTCGGTGCTTTTTTAGGCTCACAGGCCTATGCATCGCGTGCTTTTCCCAGTGCGCCGCACGCCGAGTATGCGCCGCGTCAGTGCAGTGTTAACACTGTGGCCGGGCTCCCAGTGCGTCGCGCCACCTTGGGTGTGCGCCGCACACTGTGAATTTCACCCGAATTTGCTTGAAAAATAGGGGGAGGGGCTTAGTGGAGTTTTCTAGGGGGTTTGCTTGGGAGACAAGGAGGAATGGAGGTGAAAATGATGAGGAGTGAGGGGACAAGGGGAGGAAAGTGACCTTGGTGCTAATCATTACCATCTGGAAACCCCATCAACCGTTTTTCTTGTTGCTTTTTCCATGGAAGGCCATTGTGCTTTTGGATACCTTTCAAACATCTTACAAACAGCTAAACATTGACCAAATTGATGGAGAAGAGGTGTCATAAGGCCTACCTCATGATTTGATAGCTTTCACAAAGATTTGAAACGGTTTGGCACTGTTTTTATGCCCCTGGCTGTGTGCGTCGCGCGCCAAGCCCAGTGCGCCGCGTGCCCTGAGTGTGTCACACCCTTGTTGGTTTTTCACTGTGGGTTGGCTACCGGTGCGTCGCGCCCTCCGTGTGCGTCGCGCACCCTGGTGTATGCGCTGCGCCCTTTGGAAACCGGCTCTCCTCCACTCAAACCCTCATGAATTTGCTTTCTCACTTTTCTAATTTCTCTCCAAGCTTGCCAAAGCACAAATGATTTTTGTTTTGGGCCATAACATGTATATATAGGCTAGGGAGAGGTGAGTTTGATTTTTTCTTCTTTGCAAACCCACTTTATAATGTTTATGTTTTGCACTTTTTGTTGACTTTAAAACACTCTGCTTTTTTCCTTTTTCTTTGAAATTTTGGCTCTCATGATAAAATTTTTGGCATTTCTTTGCGGGGACTGTGTGACTGGGCCTCTGGCTTTGAAATCCATGACTGCATCTGAAAATGTCAACTGTCGATTTTTTGGAAAATTTTGTCATAGTTGACCTTGTTTGGAAAATGATCATGCTTTCTTGAACCATAGCTGTATAAGATCTCCCTCTGGCCTGCATGACTTTGTTCTGGACATGTTTTTTCAAAAACCACATTGATGATTTCCTAGACCCAGCAATAAAAAGGACTTTGACTTGTAATATGACCAGACCTTGGCTATCATGAATTTTAGTGATTGTGGATCAAGACCTGAACCAACAGGGGCCAGACATGAGGGAAAATGAGTAGCATGACTTTCTCCGTCAGATCATGACATGTCCCTAGCGAAATACAGCTGAGTAGATGGAGCGGGACACCTAAATTTGAAATGCACAAAGAGATTTGATCTCTGACGGAGGGCTGAAGATACCGACTCTAACACAACCAATAATTTTTTTTGCTCAATTAAACTTCAATTAATTTATTTCAAAATAATATTCAACTAAAATCAATTATTTAAAGATTAACGAATCTAATACATTGTAATGACTTTGTGTGCTATCAACTCTGATGATTATAATGGTTAGATACTCATGCTTTTTACACTAGGAGTTTTCTATAGAAATCCTTAAACTCGTCACATGGTTAGGCATGCATCGTCCAAGACACATTATATTATCTATGTATTTCAGTACTATAGAGTATATCTTAAAACCAATGCTCCAATTATTACAATTGATCATTGACGACCTCTATTAGATGAAAATATATTAAGAACTATTATATGAAGCAAACATATGGTTTATAACTAGTGAGATTCTCAAATAGTTAACCTCTTGGCCCTTTCAAAAATATGAGATGGCTTTACCCATTGATGTGATTTGGTATGCTTATTAGGGTATCCTTGAAGTAATTTGAATAATTTTTCCAATATATAAGACTTCGTTCAAATGATAAATACTTAATTTTGAAGGATTTTTGAATATTTACAACTTCAACACTCTGTTGAAATTTAGAACTTAACAAATTGCCTTACTTTCCCTTAGCTAATCCAATGTAATGGGAATCATTTTTTTTACTTGGGAAGACTAAAAAGGAATACCATAGCTAAATTTGATTATATTGCTACTTTACACTTAGGTTATAGTTTCAATAGATGGCAGACTCTAAATAAAGGAGTGTGTGAGTGAATTGATCCAAGCAACTAAATGTTTATGAGTGGTTTATTGTTATTCATTAGTATTCCTAGGTTACCCAACAACCAAAAAATCAATATATTTGAAAATGCAAGGAGAAACATTATAGAAACCAAATTTATGGTCACCAAGAAATGAGGGATGGAACTCCTAAGCTCCAAACGGAGTAAATGGTCGCATATGCCCTCAAATTATAACTAAATACTATGTATACTAAATGGAGTGCACACAACCCCCAATGCTCCTAGAAATGTGTGGAAGTTAGACTTTGAGACCAATGGTGACCAAGAATAAATATTCCTAATTATTTGGAATTATCTTTTCATCCTTCAAATGAAAAATTAGAAAATAGGATAAAAATTGCAACAATTAGCTTCTAATAGACATTGATCTCAGAATACAACAAGAATGGATGGATGTGATCATAGAGATTTGTTGGAAGCTAAGATAATAATGAGAAGGTGGGGCCGGGGGGGATGTAGGCACCAGTCTATGGTTACATCAAATTCACTGGCACTAGAAGGAGACACCAATCCCATTATTTTCAAGCACAAATTTTCTAGACACACGATGCCCCTCTCTTTTCAGGAACCAAACTATTGGAGATACAAATCCCCACTGATTTGTAGCCATTAACTTGTTGGAAGCATCAACCCCCTTTCTTTTTAGTAACCAACCCACTGGAGACACCAATCCCCATTGATTTGTAAGAGCAAACTTGTTAGAGGAACTAACCCCTTAATATGTAGGCACCAACTTGATTTTCCTCTTAGATCCATTTTCCTTTACATTTCAAACTCAAATATAATGGCTCTTCATTCAAATATTAAACAAGAAACATTTTTTAATTCCATATATATTTTCTCTTTCTTATATTTCTCAACAATAATTTTTTTATCTCTAGTTCTTTGATCCAATTGATCTTTTTGTAGATATTTCTCAAATATCCTTAGAATCTCTTCACCTCTAGTTGAGATCTAATCAACAGTTAGATATACTCTTATCTAGTTTGCATCATCTATCCTCTAGCCTGGATCTAATTTCATCATTATGCTCTTTTAGCCTCTAGAAAGGAATCTTGTGCATACATTCTCAACTCACACTCATTTTACACTAAACTTCTTTTATTTTCTACAACATAGTTCTTATTTCTAATATTTGTCTAACTACTAATCTTATGTTTTATATTTTATGCTGTTTTATTTCTAAGAGCATTGAAACATGGTTTTCACCCATGTGGTTTCAACTTTGAAGGATACAATTTCAAGTATGCAATACTCATTAGTGAACATCTAGCATATGAAGATATTTATACTTGTTTCCATATAATAAGATACATGATTAAAATTTGTATGATGAACCAGGGCCCCAAAAGAACCACTACAAAAATAACTCATTTAGATGTTCATTAACTTTGTCATTTGGACGAAAATGATCTTGTAATGCTAGGATCTTGGATAGAAATAGGTCATGTTTTGGTAGGTAAATTAATGCCTCAAACAATAAAATAATCACTATGTCACTCTAGAAGGAAGATTATTACAAACCATATTTGGTATTGAGGTATCCAATGTAAGAGAAAATTGTCTTAGAGCACCTATAGGTGGAAGGGGATGAGTTATCGACATTAGATGGATCAATAGAGTAGATGATTCAAGTGATAATGTGGAAAATTTCCACGTGTATATATCAAAAAAAGGTAAGATACAAGTGGGTGATAAAGTAACTAGAAGGCATGGTAATAAAGGTATTATTTCAATAGTTATTCCCAAACAAGAAATGCCTTATTTGAAAAATGGAATACTAGTTGGTATGATATTAAATTCATTAGGGGTGCCTTCATAAATGAATGTAGAACAAATATTTGAATGTTTTCCCAGTTTAGTAGGAAACCCAATGAATAAACATCATAGAATAACACCTTTTGACGAAAGATACAAGCGACAAGATTTGAGAAAACTATTGTTTCTTAAACTTTATAAAGTGAGTGAGAAAACAACCAATCCATGGGTATGCAAGCTAGGCCATACTAAAAAACATTGATTAATTGATGGAAGAACAGGAGGTGTTTTTGAACAACATGTTATGATAGGAAAATATTATATGTTGAAATTGAGTCATCAAGTTGATGAGAAAATGCATGCACATTCGAGTGGACTTTATGCACGGGTTACACAAAACATATTAGAGGAAAATCCAAACAAGGTGGGGGGACAAATAGGAAAAATGGAATTTTGGGCTCTAGAAGGTTTTGGTGTTGCTTATATTTTACAAGATATGCTTAGTCTGAAATCTTACCATATCAGAACTCATAATGAATTACTTGGTGCCATTACCACAGGAGGGTTGATGCCTAAAATTGATACTGCTCAAGAATATTTTTGATTGCTCATTTTAGAATTAATATCCTTAACTCTAGAATAAAGTCATGATATTATATCTAAGAAATACTTTCAAATAAATAGAGAGGAAGTTTGGTCACAATAAATTGAGATATTTTATGATTGACCAAAATAAACATCAACAAGTTTGAATTGGATTAGCTTCTCCCAAAAATATTTGTACTTGGTCTGAAAAACATTTACCTAAATTATGGCGACATAGTTGGACAGGCACTAAACCTTATAATCTACATTATGAAACTAGTAAGCTAGAAAGAGATGGATCATTTTGTGAAAGAATATTTGGACTTATAAAAAGTAGAGTTTTTTCTTGTGAAAATTGATTTGGATTTATGAAGGAATGAAATCAAATACAAATTTAAACAAAAACACAAATATACAACAAAATAAAACTTCAATTAATAAATAGAAACTGTCAAAAATTGTTTACATGCAGAAAGGAAATAAAATAGCTCGGGTGATGGTAGATTATCTCTAAGAAGAGATGTGACAACTACATGCCTTTTGAACTAAGTTACAATGACGCTCTCTGGCCTTTTTATCATAAAAAAAAATAAAAAACCATAAACCTCCAAAAAACTAACTTTAGGAGATGAAGCGCCAAAAGCTTATGTGCCCCACTGGGGTTAGTTAGAACATCAACTTCTCAGGGTTATAACTTTGTTATACAATATTTTTTTTGGCACACACAATGGCCCATTAGAAAGCTCTCTAGGGAAAACATTTAGGGCCTCAAAACGGATCTGAAATTTTAGGACCCGAAAAATTTCCAAAAATATAAAATTGTTGAAATAGGAAACTGTGCTAGAAATTAGGAAACTGAAAGGAAACAATGTTGGGGATCCAAGTGGAATAGGCGAGTGGCTAGTGGCCACCAATATCCACCTAGATCAGTCCTTCTCCCTTAGGAACTAATGGTCCCCATTGCATTGAGTGCCTCCATGAGATGGGGAAACTTTAGCTGAATTTGGTCCCTGGTGAGCCACTTGCCTTTGTACAAGATCTAGCTAACTTTGACAACCTAATATAGTTAGATCCTTTGTTGGTGAGTTTTTTAGTCTTTGTTTCCATGATTTGTTTATTTGTGGCTTGTTCGATGCAATCTAGATCAAGCTTTGTTGATATCAGCTGCTCAATAATGTATGATGTGTCCAAAAATGGTCAAAAGTATGTCCAAAGGCAATCCACACTGAATACAGGGTGCAATCCAAGGAATGGATCTATACAAAGCTCAAAATAATTGTCACCCATGGCCTTGGTGATGGTGTAAGACTTGTATCGAGGTGGTCGAAGCTATGGGCTCTGCCAATAATTTCCTTTTGTAGATGAAACCATAACTTGCCACCCACGTGAAACTTATGTGGCACTCGATGTTGATCATGACATTGTTTATAATTGGCACTGGATTTATCTAGGATATCATGAACTTGCTGGAAGATGTGTTGGATGCATTCAATAAACCTAGTGGATTTATCAGTTTTAGAATATACATGTGTATATTTTGTCTTTGTAGTTGCAAGTGGCATGACAACATCAATCGAGCACAATGGTTGAAATCCCAAGCCCACTTGTAAGGGGTTGTGGCTAGTTGAGTTGTGGAGAGATCTATTATAGTTGTGTTGCACATAGGGAAGAATCTCATACCATGTCTGTGGATTCTTGGAGTTATACATGTGTAATATGTGCACTATCATCTTGTTAATGAGCTCTATCTAGCCATTAGTCTAGGGATGGAATGCAGTTGACTTGGTGAGCTTGGTGTCCAACAACGACTAGGGGCTCGACCAGAATGTCCTCAAGAACTTTTTTTCCTAATATAATATAATGGTCTACAAGATCCCAAAATGTACCCACGCGTATTCAAAGAAGAGTTTGGCAGTGCCTTCTGCTATGATACTCTTCTTGCAAGTAGCCAATATGGAGATCTTAGAAAATATATCAATGAAAAAAAATACATACTCATTACTATGCTTGGTAGAAGGAAGGCCACACATATAATCCATGGAGATGGATTCCTAAGGCTTTCTAGGAGTAGTAAAAGTGTAAAATCCATGCTTCTTAATGGTTGGATTGGCGACGACATAGGTAGTGCAATATTTGGTATATTTTCCAACATCATGTTAGAGTTTTTGCCAATAAAAATATTTATACAGTACTACCACTATTTGTCGAGACCAAAATGTCTTGCTACTCAACTATAGTGTGCCTCCCAAATCAGCTTGGCATGCACACTAGAGGGAACACAAAGGTGCCCCAAGTAGCATAATAGTGTGTCCTAGAGGTGGAATTATGGTACTTTCTTACCATCCATCAACATTTGGGATGTGGAGGGAAATTCTAGATCACTTTTGTATAGTTGTGGCCATCCATAAGTCTTGTTCCCTTGTGAAGTTGAGAATAGTGTTTAGTGCCACAACCAGGGGCCAACTAAGGCAATCTGTAATATTATTGGTGTTTCCCTTCTTATATTTAATATAAAAATTAAAATATTCCATATATATGGACTATTTCTAATGGAAATCATTCTGTAACTTCCATTTTTTTCTATATAAACTGAAGAGGTTGGTGATCTGTGTGGATGATTGTCTCCTTCCCTAGAATATAATGTTCCCACTATTGGCGAGCTTGCACAATGGAATACATCTTCTTATTGTAAGTGGAGTATTTTTGAATTGTATTGAAGAGTGTCTCAATTTAATAGGCCACTCAATGCCCTTTTGGGGTGAGAACTGCACCAATAACATAGTCAGAGGCATTTACCTCAATTTCGAATGGTTTTTGCAGGTATGGAAATGTAAGTACTAACGTAGAGAAAAGGTGTTGTTTCAGCTCAATGAATGCCTTATGTTGGGACTCAAACTAAAAAAACTTTTCTTTCTCTCCACCCTTGGTAACTTGACTCAAAGGCCAAGTGGTATAAGAGAACCCCAACATGAACCCTCCATAGAAATTGACAAGGACCAAAAAGTTATGAAGATCTATTAGAGTTGTTGTCGATGTCCAATCACAAATGACTAGGATCTTAGCTAGATCCACATGCATGCCTTGATCATCAATGATGTAGCCCAGATATTGGACCTATTTCATGCCAAAGGAGAATTTCTCCAAGCTGGCACATAGTTTGTACTGTCGTAGGGTTTGAAGGCCCTGACGAGTATGTTGCAAGTGTTATGCCCAACTCTTTCTAAAGATGAGGATGTTCTCAAGATATAAAACCATGAATGAGTTGGTGAAACGTCACAATATTTCATCCATAAATCTCATAAAAATTGTAGGGGAATTTGTCAACCCAAAGGGCATGACTAACCACTCAAAAAGGCCCTTCTTGGATTTGAAGGAAGTCTTCCATACATCTATGGGTTCCATTGGAACTTGGTGATAGACAGACTTCAAATCAATCTTGCTAGAGTACTTGTCCCCCTTGAGTTGGTCAAGAAGGTTATCAACCCATGGGATCAAATACCTATTACTAACAGTGATTTTATTCAATGGTCAATAATTAAAGCAGAGTCTCCAAGTCCCATCCTTCTTATTTATGAGTACAATTGGGCTCCCACAAGGTGATGAACCTGGTCATATGTGACCTTTTAGTAGAAACTCCTAGATCTGCCACTTGATTTCCTCATTTTCTTAAAAAAGTGGTGGTATATTGCACCATTGGGTATAGGTTCTCTGGGAATCAGATTGATTGAATGCTTGACTTGACAGTGCAAAGGTACCCCTGTGGGTAAGGAGAAGATGTCACTATACTCTTCCACGACCTTATCAACTTGCTTTTTCTGCATGGAGGAAACCTTTCTGGGGTCCATGGATGCGGCCACAATCTTCCTCTTACTCTGAGACTGAATCAAAAAGGAAAAAAAATTCCCAGTCTGGGAAATGATCTTCTTTGATTAACAGAGATCATAGAAATGACAGTAGGTAGGGCTACCTCTGGTATCTTGTATAGCTTTCTTCCCAAAGTAATAATAATAGTGTAAGTTCTAGACTCATACACAACATGGTGCTTCCACAGGTATGGTTGGCCTAATAAAACATGACAAAATTCAAGAGGATAAGAATCACACAATACCTCACCTATGAAGAGCTTGATGTTATAGGGAAGGTGACACTATTGGTTGATGTGCAAATATCATCCTTGGTGGAGCTACCCAATGGTGTATGGTTACAGGTGTGGTGTGGTCGGAATGCTTAAATTCTTAACAACCTCTGCTAATATGAGGTTATTTTGGCTACCATTATCGATAATGAACTATATCAGAGAACCCTTCTCCCACATCTATGAGTGGAAGAGATTCTCCCCCTCCTATAGATCTTTGGCTTAATCCCTAGACCTTGGTGGTGGCATCGGTGGTAGTGGATTTTTCATCAATAATCTACTTCCCCTTGTCATTCCCCTTGTTAGGTTATGGCTCAAAGTCAGAACATGCATATGACTCTAAAGTTTTTAGCTCGCCCACCAGTAATTGCTTGAGGTGACACTCATATGTGTTGTGGGTGGGGCTCTTATGGATCTCAACCCACTTTAAAGTGTCCTATTTTATCTTTTTGGTGTTATTATTTGCTTATCACTTCAATGTGTTGTCATAGGTCACTGGACCTTGGCCCCATGATTTTTTTTGTAGTCTGGAGGTGCCTTTTCCCTGCTTTATATTCATATATTCAAAGTCTCACTTCTTTTGTTTAAATTTTTGGTCAATCTTGAAAGCATATCGATACGTTGCACCAAGCGAGGAGATGTCCAAGAAATTTATTTTGGTCTAGTTGTATTTGTGTAGATATCCATGGTACTTGAGTATGAGATGCTGCTTAAAATCCTTGATACCCAACTTCATGCATAGGGTATGGAAAATATTCGTCAACTCCAACACGTCTTGGTACTTTTCCTGTCGTATTGTGCTTCATTTTATGCACTTATCTTCATAGTTCCAAACATGGTAATATTGTTCCTTGAAGACATATAAAAAAGAATTCCAACGGGTGTGGTTGAAAGTAGTGAGGGTTCCTCCTCGTCCCTTTGTTCACAGTAATTTTCCCACTAGTCCTTGACATGATGGTTGGTTTTGAGGAGTGTAAAATTAATATTTTCCCTATTAGAAAAATTATGGACCTAAAAATATCCTTCCAATAAATTTAACCATCTTTCTGTCTATCTGGCCTTCAAATATAGGAAACTCAAAGTTAACTTGTACCTTAAAGGGGTTGGTTACTTCAAAGTGATTTTTGGATGAAGATTCTTTAGCTGCTGATACCTATTGAAGGATCTGGGAAAAATTATCGATCATATCATTCCTTTGTCAGTCAAGGGCCTCTTTTAGAAACAATTGGAATAACTTATTCCTACGTCTTTCTTTTCTTCTTCCATGGGAGGTTGTCGGGGTTGTGAGGTTAGTCTTGTAAGGTTTTAATTAGTTCATGTCCCAACTACTTATACCCCGACCTCATTGGGGACATGGAAAAAAACATAAAGAAAGAGAAGACCGCTATAATATCACTGATCTAAATTTATGAAGAAACAAAATTAAATATAGATTTAAACACATAGATAATGAAAAACACAACTTCAATTAATAAATAGCAATTGTTGAAAACAATTTACATGCAGAAAGGAAACAAACTAGCTTGGGCGATGGTAGCTTATCTCTAAGAAGAGATGTGATGGATAGAAGCATTATAAACTAAGTTACAATCAGGCTCTTAGGAATTTTTTATCATCGAAAACAATGGAAAACTCTAAACATCCAAAAATATAACCCTAAAAGATGAAGCACCAAAAGCTTGTGGGCCTCACTAGGGTTAGTTGGAACATCACCTTCTCTTGGTCGTAACTTTGGTATACGATATTCATTTGGCATGCATGATAGCCCATTATAAATTTCTATTTGAGGACAAAAAATCTCAACTACAAAGGTCACAGGCCTCACGTTTTCGTGTTTCCCCCAAAAGAATGTTGCTTAGGGCTTGAAAATGGTTATAGAAGTTCAGGACCTGAAAAAACTACCAAAAATAGAAAATTGTCAAACTAGGAAATTGTGCTAGAAATTATGAAACTAAAATGAAACAATGTTGGGGGTCCAAGTGGAATAGGCGGGTGGCCACAAATATCCACCTAGATAAAAAATTCTCTAGGGATCGAAAATGAGAAGATAGAATCAAAATGTTTCACACAATGTGGCATTGAATTCATTGATTCTCAAATTTGACGATATCAAATAGGATGAATTAAAATGGCATGTCTAATGGTTCACGTATTATAGTTGAAATGGCTTCTAAGTTATATTGTGAGTCTATTAGCTAAAACTCAGAAGGAATTAAAAGGTCCAATATATTGTGAGGTGTGACCTGATCACAAGTTCTAATCATATAGATATGTAATCATGAATTTTCATCCTATTCAATATCATTGGGATGCCTTTAGACGTGACATGTCCTTCTAAAGGAGTAGCAAGACCCTCAAAATTATAAGCATATTGAAAACATATTGAGAAAGAGGAATTAGTCTAGGGTTTAGATATTTGGTATCAAATTGCTAATCGAACTTTGTGAAAACACTTCTTTCATATAATGGAATTTGAAACTCATTCTCTTTTATTTGGGTTAGCCTTGAATAGAGGTATTCCATACCGAATATATGGCTATAGGAGTCTATTCATCACACATATTCTTTGATCAATAGTATTGTAACCATCAAAGTAAACCAAATCAAGAAGGAACCTAAAGGATCAAATGGAATGAGATAAATGCAAGTAAATCCCTAATTGAAGGTCTTTAAAGAAGAAAATGATTGTTCAGAATGGAGTATACTGCTCCATAATTCCATATCTATGTTTTAGAATCATAAAATAAAGGAATACCCAATTTTAATTGGAACTTGAGAAAAGAGTAGTGATCTCTCTTTAGAGAGAGAAAATATTTTTTTTGCATATTTTGTTATAGTTACTAGAGATAGATGAGAGGAAAATTTCACATCTGATGATCCAAAAGGGATCCAAGAACTCTCTAAGTCTTCAAGAGCAAAACTATCGCATGAGGAAAAACCCTTAGAACAGGCAGAAAACACTATCAGCAACCAAAAACACGAAGAAATGATCAAAAAGGGGCTTATCGGTGGTCAAAGGAGTGATGCACAGGAGCCATCAGATCTGGCCGATCAACGGTCCAGATCCAATTGGCATATCGCAAATCAGCGAGGCCATCAGGAGATTATCGGAGACTTCCACTTAAAGCAATGTGACAGTGATTAGCACGGTCAACAGGGACCATCGATCAAGCATGCAAATCAATGGCTTGGGTTGACTCGTGATATCACGTCGGAGAAACCCATGGGAGTGCTGACCAATGACCCAGGGTTCTTGCGACATGCAATTGTGACAAGTCACATCACAAAATCACATCGGAGCTACACGGAGGAGCGAGACATATATATACATATATGTGACGTGATAGCCGGACTTGATAATATTATAAACGATATTCCATATAAATTCAGATCCGTCAAACGATAGTTTCTATGTGTTTTCACATATTTCATTTATTAAACGAAATACGATGGGAAGTGTCGATGCAATGAAAACCAGACCCGAAAGGGTTTGCGAATTAAAATACATAATATTTCAAATCCACATAAAGCCATTCTTGCGATATTTTAAGTATTTTAATGTATTTAAAAAATACAAAGGGGAACTATGGAACGGGCATTCACGACATGCGATAAGCGATTAGAGGTGGACCCGATAGGAATATAGTTCAGATTTAAGGACATTTGGAGTCTGAAAAACTGTGTTTTGTTGAATTTTTCCCATGTTGAATATATTTCTCTGTGTAAACAGAGAATGGCCATTTGAGGGATTTCAAAGGCCAGATGGACTCTTTCATTGCAGAATAGGTGGCCACTTCTCCTGAAGATGTTATGATATAATTGCTAACGCTCATAAGTGGGATTTGAGCGGATAGAGTCTGGGGAGCCAAAGAGCCCGAGAAGAGGAAACGAACAGACAATGCAGGTTGGCTTTAAAGCCACAGACTGCCAGAAACAGAGACAAGCAATGTTGAGACAGAGAGAAAATAGAGACAGAGAGTCAGTGAGGAGAGTCTGTGTACTCAAAAGAGACTTGGGCGATCCAAGTAAAGCCTTATTGTTTTGTATCTATTGTGTGAGGCTCAATTTGAACTCATTGTTGTAAAACTCTATTTTTTTCAGACATAATAGAGAGGTCACCGTTGAAGGCTAGACCAGGTGATTTAGCCTAGGAGTGTTGGGTGAACTCCATATTAAACTTGTTGTGTTTATGTGTGTTGTCTATTATGTTTCTTTAACTGCTTCATTGTCTATGTATTTCACAATCTTATCGATCCATTACACAAAGTAACATAGGCAAATCCATGCACATGAGTCTATAATACCTTAATAATTGTCTAAGATCTCATTATCAGATCAAGTGGTATCAAAGCTTTAGGTTTGCTAAGGTTAGACAAGCTTGTGCTGGATTGTTGAATGCTAACTAGGTCAAAGCTCAAATTAGGAGAACGAGAACTAGTTGAGGCTAACCCAGAAATTGGAAGAGTCTATCCTAGGAGGAAAATGACAGAAGAAATTCCCTTGGAATCAGACTCTCAGTTCATGGACAGTTTCATGACCATGAGAGCCATGGTAGAAGAAATGTATCGAGAATTTAAGAAAGGATGAGGGGAAAGCCCTTCAGTATCTCAAACAGGCAAAGGAGTAGAGGAACCTCTTCTAGTTTCTCATTCAGAAGAAAAAGGGGAAGGGGAAGAACCTCCTCCATCAACACCTCCTTCTAGCCCTAAAAATAAAAAGAAGAATACTTATGTGATTAAATTACATGTAAAATTTGATTTGCCAGTATATGATGGAGAATTAAATGTAGAAAAGCTAGATAATTGGATTAGATATATTGATGTATATTGTAGGGTGCAGAACATCGATTGAAAAAGGAAAAAGATTCAGCTGGCCAGCCTTCGCCTTGGAGGAACTACCCTAGTGTGGTGGGAAGGCAGGACACAAGCTGATCTGAAGAAGCATGGTAAAATTATTTTAGAAAGAAACAATTTTATCCACTAACTTATATGTAGCAAGCCATGATGATTTGGAAAGCTCTTTTCCAATTAAAGGGGAAAAGTGTACTAAGATATACCCAGGAATTTAGGAAAAGAGCTTTAATTCTAGGCATTTCTCTAGACTCACCTGAAACTTTGTTGAAATATATAGGTGGTCTACATAGCTATTTGAGGCATACCATTCTCATATTTAACCCCACTAGCATAGATGAGGTATCTATTTAGGCTACACATCTAGAAGCTAGAGGCAAGAATTTAAACCCAGAGATTGGGGGATCATCAAAACCCACTGCAAGAAAGAAAAAGGAAAATAAGAAGAAGAAATGGAAAGAGAGGAAGGAAAACGCTATACAGAAAGGAAAACCTTCATGCACCCACTGCAAGAAGGATGGACACGATGATGAACATTGCTGGTCTTTTCATCTGGAGCTAAAACCTAAGAAGTTCGATGGCAAGAAGAAGAAGATTGTTTTTGCTATTCAGAAAGATTTGGGGTCAGACTCAGGTGATGAAACAACAATCACAACTACAAGTATAAAAGGTAAAAATTCTGAAGCATCTACTAGTAATTATGCACAAACTATTGATAATGAAGAAAATGAGAGGAAAAAACATGAGCTTTTTCATATTAGAGTTATTTCCAATCATCACAAGATTTGATACTTTATTTGATAGTGGCTCACAAGTAAACTTTATTTCTGAAGCAATTGTAAAGAAGCTAGATTACTAACCACACATCACAAGAAACCATATCCATTAGGTTGGGTATGTGATAAAGCAAAGCTACAAGTGACTAGACAATGTAAACTTAGGTTTTCTTTTGGGTCAGCATTTGTAGATGAGGTTGAGTTAGATATCATTCCCTTGGATATATGTGGAGTTGTTTTAGGAAGTCCTTACTTGTATGAGAGAAAAGCCATTTTCTATAGAGCTGAAAATAAGTATCAACTCACCAAAGATGGAATAGCATATATTGTAAGAGCTCATAAACTCAAAAATAATTAGACTTTCATAAACTCAGGGTAGATGAAAAGAATTGTAAATTCATGCAAGCAATTTTTACTGATGGTTGTAAAGGAAAAGAACCCCGATAAAACCAGTATATTTTAAGGCTTTGATGCTAAACAGAAAGCTGATTTAGAAAAGCTTTTTCAGAATATGATATCCTATTTCAAGAACCTAAAGGTCTTCCACCCTGTTGAAGCCCTAAAAATTGGGTCTACAACAAGGGGGATACCCACCCGGTCCAGACCTTGGTTAGCAGCTCCTTTTCCATTTGGTGTAGTGGGTCTGACTGGGGATATGGGACCAGTTTCTCAATTTATGTGTATGTGTGTGTTGAGAATTGATATTTCTTTCCTAATAACTCCTAAGTAAAATGCTTTTATTCTAAATCTAATTTAACAACATGCAATTGTATTCTAATGAACAGAAATATCTAATTCTAAAACTAACCCGGGATTTAATCTTTCAATTATGTGATCTAAAATAGTTTCTATAGAAATTCATAATAAAGATCATTTAATTGCTATAAGAAAAGAATTCAATAAAGATGAATTATTTCATATAAAAAGTTAGACGAAACAATTGTGAAAAACATATCGCATAATAAGTCACTCATATATTAAGCATAAATAAATGGCTATCATCGTACCGAAGTGACAAATGATAACTCAAGCATTTAAGCATTCATACATACATAACTAAACATGAATATCACCTTTACACATAAGCAGAAATTGTTAAGAGATAAAAGTACCATTTATAACGAGTTCTACTCATGAGCTCCAACAATAATGATTTATCTCTTCTTAATTCAACATATACTAAGAGTACAAAAGTGCAATTTTAGTAGCAGATATTAAACACAGATATCAATAAATATTTTTCCATTCATTCATCAAAACCTCCTCGGAGGGTGCAGAAATGCATGTTCTGAGGACAAGTTTTTGATAAATTTCAATACCCTTCTCTAAATGCATGAGAAGGGTTTAAATACTACTAGCTAAATCTAAAAATGGTTTATTACAAAAATATAGGAGGCGGTTTAAATGACCGTCCTCACTTCAGGCAACAATAAAGCAAAACTAAAACTAAAACTGAATCTAAAAGTAAAACTGACAATTAACTATCTATGTATCTGCTCTTTGTAGTCGTAAGCATCCAACATCATCTTGAGGAGAGTTGGTTGGCCGACCTCCGAATTTAGCTGTCCTGCAAAAACAGAATTGACAAGTGTTGGCACCATCTTCTCGGCAGAGTTAGTGAGACACTTGAGATTCATGCATTGACTGTGTGGTTTAACCAAGTACTGCTAGTAAGAACCCCAATTTAACTTGGTTAACCTTTTTATGGACCCTGTTCTTTCTTGAGCCTTTTGCCTCCAGCTTGTTTGTAGATGCTGCACATTTGGTAGAAACCCTGGAGTGGTCTCTGATATGAGATTTTCCCTGTGTAAATTTTCATTGACACAGATGATGACATTGTTTGCTGCAATGGCCGCTTCTTCTGCCACTTGTTCTGCTTTCCTGATCTGTGCATCCCACTTATTAAAGAGCATTTCTTTGTGGGCTTCATTAATCGTGGGCGCACTTGCCTTTTTCCCTTCCTCTGGTTCTTGCCAAACCAAATATTTAGTATCTCTTTTATCAATTAAATAATAATCATGTCGCAAGTCCACAACTTGATTAGTAATTCTATCGCTTATCTCGCAATAAGAGCTCCACTGCGATATCCCTTGGCACAATGTTTCTTGCTGCTGCAAGAGTTAATCATTTAAGGAAATGGATTCTGTGAAAAAATATATAAGCTTAGGATCATCCTTATGCATTTCTTGCATAACCTGTAACTACTTTTCTCTTTCGACCAAACTGTTCTTGTATCCTAGCTGCATTTGTTAAAAGTCCTGCTGTAATTTTTCTAGCTTTTTCTCTGCCTCGCTGTTGATGCTAGCTTGGCGTAGCTGTTGCTGCAAAATATGTATTTGATCTTCTTATTCTTTCAATAATTGTTGTACATTAGATGCTTTATCAATGGTTGCAGAAGTATATGCTCCTGCGATCTGAGATAATTTAGCGAGATTTTCAATAGGGTCCGTCGTAGGATCTTGCCAAAGGATGTCTAATTGCTCTGCATTAGAAGAGAGCATGCTTTCCAATTTCCTTTTCTTTCTTTGTCTTCTCACCACCGCCTTATGCTACGGACTATAAAATACATCGAGAGGAGGAATTTCCTCTATTTTGAGCACAATTTTAGAAGATGGGGTAATGGGAATATGCTTTGTTTCTGGGACATTGCTGATTGTTCCAGTGACTATATCATCCACTTTCTGCACATTACTCTTAGGTGCTTTTGTGATCTACCCCTCAATATTGATTAAGTCATTGAATGTCTCCCATTCTTTGTCTAGCTTGGTTCTAACTGGTGGTGGCTGGATGATGAGAGGGGGAAGATTTACCTGTGGAGTGGTCAAAACCTATTGTTCTAGGTGCTCTTTAGACTGAGCAGTATCCCTTACTGACCCTTCGCTTTTATTATGGCCACTCTTGAACCTCTTGGAGTGTTCTAGTGTTTCTCCCCTAGACTTAGATCTGGACCCATTTATGCCTGAACTTCCACTGAGACTAATACTGGGAGTTGGCTCCCTCACTGGTTCCAAGCGTAATTTATCCAAAGGGATATTAGCTAACCTCCTTTCTCTGTACATTCTGAACTCTTGAAATTCTGCTGGAGAAAATTGCATTTGGGCCAAATGCAGAACTTCTTCAAGTGTATTTTTCTGCTAAAATGTATCATCAAAAAGATCATTTTCTCTGGAAAACACTTTTATTTTTTACTGTAGTAGTGAAATTCTTAACGATATCATAAGGGTCGAATTGTCTTCCTGGAAATTTGAACAATTGTGGACATAACATGTTGTTTACTTCTTTGAATGCATGATCTACATCAAGTAGTGAAAAGGCCCTATAGGCCACAGGAAATTGCAGCCAAATGGCCTTCTTCTTGTCCTTCAGCTCTTTACTCATTCCTCCTACTTCGCAAGTCTGGTAGGCAATCTCTTGTGCCAGTAGTTTATCAAGGACATATAAAGGTAGGACATGAGGGGAAGTGAGACTTCCAAATACTCTAACATAGGTGAAAATTTCTTCTCCGAACCATCTTCCAACAGGGAGCATATCGACCTCCGCTTCGGGAGAAAATCTTGGAGCGTCTTTATTATACAACATCTTGTATAGAGGTAGCATGATTCCATGACAAATCTTATAAAAATATGGAATGAACTTGGAATCCCATAGTTCCTTGTGATAAACATGAATGGGTAAGGGATCCTGAGTAGTCCATTTCCAACCCATTAGAGGAAACTTGGAAACATAACAAATTGCATCCATTACATAAGCAGATAAGTAGAAAGGAGGATAAATCCTCTGAGCAGTTCTTTTGGACCGATAATTCAAAATGGTTGTGGCTAAATTGTCAGACAATATTTTAGCCCAATCCACAATAGTAGCATTAGTGGCGGCATCTAATAATGGTAGCCATTCAGATGAAAATTTGTTAACGTCAGGCTTTCCAAAAAGTCTACAGAGCATAGCAGTAGCAAAGCAATACGGAGAGGTGAGAGAACCAGTACTATACATACCATGCTTATCCCTTTTTAGTGGTTCGTCCCTTCTCGACCAGTCCTTGGTGCATTCTACCAAATCTTCATTTTCTTTAGCAAACTTCTCCATGAACTGTTTATTATAGGTCACTTGTGGCTCTGGTAGATGATACATGAGCCTCAAATCTTGTGTAGTGAACGAGCCAATGAGCCCTTGGCTCTGAGTCTTAAACTGTCTATTTGTTATCTCAGCGCTATCCAATACCCATTTGACCATGTCCGTGTATGGAAGAATCTTGGGCCTTGCCGCTATCTGGTGCAAGAACGAGCATGCTAGTTCTGTAATTGACACCTCAGACGACTTGCGTGAATCTGCAATAGTTGTAACCTCCATTACTCTGGAATTTTCTTCCTCAAGTAGACTGTGCATGCCTTCCCAAGTAGTAATGCTGGCATCTCTGTTACAGGTGGTGTATGTGTATAAGGGCGTCATTTCTTTGTCTTCAGAACTCGGACCCTTTCCTTTCTTTCCCATAATATTCTGAACACTGCTATGTATACCTCTCTGCTTTTCACTCTTGCAATTTCCAAATGAGGAAAGAGTAATGATAAGAAAAAGGTGATGGGAAAGCTTTAAATGCTGAAATCATATAAAATATATCACCTTATGTGAAATGGCTCTTCGATCAGATCAAAACCATATTTCATTAATGATTGCCAACTAACTCATTAAATTAACATTAACGCGCATAACTGGGCATCGATTTATGGAAAAGCTTTTTTGAATGACGTGCCTTGTAGATCTGCGATAAGGAAATTTTGCGATTTTCTTCGCAATATCGCAAATCGCAATATCGTTGATCTATTACATGTGGCAATCATCTATTACCATACGTTTTCTGTGTAATGCAATTTGTGAGACAGGCCATCGCATGTCGGTGGTTTGAGGTATTTCACTTTAAGTGATACTCGAAGCACATGAAAACTACGATGCGATGAATTTCTTTAATATGTGATCTCGCATCGTGATTTCGAAATCTTAGGATTCTGTTTGTAGGAAAGCATCTATTACCTTTTTACGATGTGATGTTTTTTATTGAGGGAACGGTTTTGTTCGAACCTATCATAAAACTTAAGGCTTTTCTAGATTTTCGAATATTCTCCTAAGTTTATGATAGTAAGATTTATTCAAAAAGGGAATACAAGTCCGAATTTTTTTTTTTTTTTTTTGGATAAGGGTCCCCACTTATTTAGTATTAGAGAAAAATAAATAAGAAGGGGGGTTGTTGCTGGCCACAAAAATTGGCAATTCACTTGGAAGGACCAATTATCTATGCTTTTCTTTTGATTTTCTAAACTTCCAAAACATAATGTTTTTTAGAGAATTAAACTTTACTATAGAAAGATAAAGTATACCATGCTTTCAGCTATTAAGGATGGTTTGTTTCTTCTATGTTAACTTTGGTTATTTACTTCCTAGAGCTAGTCATTGTATTTACATCAGCCACTACTTGGTTTATAAAGATAAAAAAAAAGTCTTCTCTATAAATCAATTTTAAATATGCTCATTTATCGTAGGTAGAGCCTCTACTGCCAACAGGCGTTCATAGCATCGACAGGGTTACCTATTACCAAGTAATGATCCTGTATCCTACTTGGGGAAATATATGATTTTCAAAGGGAAATCCATATCCACACTTATTTCTTTTATTTTCTTTTAATTCTTAAAGAACAATGCCTTGGTTTGGTAGCCAAATTATGACAGTGCCACTCACTTGATTTATAACTTTGCTGAACTAGCTGGCTTGTGATGAGACCCCTTGTCTTTTGATTGCAATAATCTCAAGTCATTGCCCTGTTGTGATATGCAGTTTTGGCAAAGTCAGCAAGCTATAATATCTATGATCATGATAAGTTGGCTCGTGATCAAACCTCTTATTCTTTAAGTTAAAGTGTATCGCTAGATTATTCCTTGAAGCTCATAATTCCCTAGGTGGGGAGGACATCATTGTTTCCTTAAGAATAGCTCTGGATGACAATGGTAGAGTTTTTGGAAAGAACTTTTCTACAAATAAAATTTGTTTTTGTTATTGATACTTTTCATTTGACCGATATAAAACAAATTCCCACTAAAGGTCGTTTTTTATCAAAATTTACAAGGTTGAAACTAGTATCATTCTCAAGCTAATAGCCTTTGACTGTATATTTCAATAATAATGTCTAATTTTCTAAATCAGTTCTATTTATACAAGCGAAAAAACAAAATTTAAAAGAAATTCTAGTCTTTTTTCGTGAATTCCAAATGTAACCATTTACAACTGGCTTTAATATGAAAATAAAGGAAAAACTAATTTACAAAAATAGAAGAATGATCTCCTATGGAAAGTATTTTTTGAGGATCTGACCATTAACAGGTAAAGATTCTCTTTTTCCTGTTAAATCCTGTAACATAAAAGTAGATGGACCTATGATTTTTGCTATTTGGAAAGGGCCAAGCCACATTCGTTGAAATTTCGTATGTTTGCCCTTTTCTTCATGAGCCTTATCCCATTTTAAAACTAGATCTCCAATCTGAAAGTCCTTTCTGGATATCATATTTGAATCAAAAGAATATTTTACTAATGCTTGGTGATGCGCATGAGTTATTTTAGCCTATTCTCGTTGCTCTTCTAGCTTAAGGATTTGCAGCTACCTTAGTTGTAAGGAAGAAGTTGGTGTTTTGTCAATAAATTGAACTAAGGCCAACGAGGGAATCGCTAGATGAGTTGGAAGGACCACTTCTTTCCCATAAACCAAATTAAAGGGAGAAGTGCCAATGGAAGCTTTCTGCGTTATTCGGTCTGCCCATCGAGCATATGTTAAGGATTTTTGCCAATTCTTATGAGTTTGATCAATGGTTTGCTTAATGATTCTGATTAAATTTTTATTTGTTGATTCAGCTAACCCATTCCCCCGTGGGTAATAATTGGTAGAGTATTTAAGCTTAAAACCTCTTTTGAGCGCAAATTCAGTCATAGCATTGCCAGAAAAATACGATGCATTATCAAACATTAAAGCGGAGGGTAAACCCAACCTGGTGATTATGAACTGATCTATGAAATCAATGATGTATTTAGCATTAGCTGTCTTGAGAGGAAATGCTTCTACCCATTTAGTAAAGTAATTTGTAGCTGTAAGGCTATGCTGTTTAGAAGAGTGAGGAACGAACTCACCTATTATATCCAATCCCCATTGATCAAAAGGTTGATCGATATTGACTGGTTGCAAAGGCAATGATGGTTTCTTTTGTCTCCCAGTAGTAGTTTGACAAACTTGACATTTCCTTACGTAGCTATGCGCATCTTTGAATAGTGTAGGCCAATAGTATCCCGCACACAAGATTTTATGTGTTGTAGTATCTCCAACATAATGTCCACCTGCTAGTCCATCATGGAGTTCCTGCAACACCTTTTCAGCTTCAGATTTCTTAAGACATCGAAGGAGAACAAAATCATAATTCATCCTAAAAAGTACATCGTTTAAGAGTTGATATTGCTTAGCCTTCAACCTAGAGGCTCTTTTCTTTGTATAATCTGGGTTTGAAGGAGCATATCCGTTCTTTAGATAAAATATGGTATCAACGTATAATAATTCAATATCGTTTAGGCTTACCTCATACATTTGTACTTATGAAGACAGTATTTTGGAAATAAGTGATGCTCCAGCCAGCATTTTAGAAAAGCCTTGGCCTTTTATAATATTTGCTGGTTTAATTTCAGCATCGTACCCTTGTAAAGCAATAACCCAATTTGCTCTCTTTTCACCCACATCTTTCTATACTAAAATATTTCTTACTGTTGGAAATGGCACAATGATTTTTGTATGGGTTTTAAGTAAGAAGGGTCTAAACTGTTTGATCACCTTGAAAACAGTGTAAGCTTGCTTCTCGATGTCAGAATAATTTAATTCAACCCCTTGTAGATTTGAACTGAAAAGGCAATTGGGGCTTCCGCCTTATCTTGATTTGCTTGAGTGAGTATCACAGCATATGATCTATCAGAGGCAAATGTATACAAAATGAAAGGATCAGAGAAATTTGGAGTGGCTAAAGATGGGGTGTTTACAATTGCTTGTTTAATCAGATTGAATGCTTCATATTCTTCTTGGCCCCATTTAAAGATTGAATTCTTTTTAATCATTGCTTGTAAGGGAGATATGATCCTTGAAAAGTCTAGAACAAATCTCTTTACAAAATTAATCTGGCCAAGGAAGGATTGCATAGATTTCTTGTTGTGAGGCAAGGGTATTTTGGAAATCTCCCTGATTCTGTCGGGATCAATATGGATTCCATATTTTGACACTATAAATCCAAGAAGTTTTCCTTCACTTAATGCAAAAAAGGACTTTTTTGGATTAAGTGAAATTCCATACCTTTGGCAACGTTGGAAGATCTGTTTCAAATCTCTGAGATGATTACCTCGTTTCTTGGAATATACAGTTATATCATCCAAGTATATTACTATTGATTTGTTTACTAATCCCTTAAATGCGATGTCCATGGCCCTTTGAAATGTGGCGACAGCGTTGATCAAACCAAAAGGCATCTTTTGATATGCATAAGTACCCCATTTGGTTCTAAACGTGGTCTTTAATTGATCATCAGGGTGGACCAAAACATGGTTGTAGTTGGAGAAACCATCTAAAAAGGACATTAATTCTAATCCTGCAACTACCTGTAATATTTTCTCCATGGGAGGCAAAGGAAAATTATCTTTTTGGCAGGCTTTGTTAAGATTTCGAAAGTCAATGAAAATTCTAATGTCTCCGTTTTTCTTTTTAACAGGAACCATATTGGAAACCCATTTCGAATGTTGAACAGGAAAAATGATTTTGGCTTTCAATAATTTATTGAGCTCAGACTTAATCTGATTTCCAAATTAGGGTCCGGATTTTTTTCGGCTTTTGCTGGACAGGTTTTTCATCATCTATCATTGGGATAGTATGCTGAATGATAGAAGTGTTGTAAGTCTTAAGTTCATCATAGTTCCAGGCAAAGACACTTTTGTATTGTTTCAAGAGACGAACATACGCTAATCTTTCTTCAGGGGCTAGGCCAAGACCTAGATTGATATTCTGCGACTTGGTATCAGTTCCTAGATTTACTAATTCATAGTTCAGAGTTGAACTTTGAAGTTTTGAATTGGTAGATCTTCTGAATCGGTCTTTCAAATCATATAGGTCTTCCAATTTGACTATTGATTTTGCTATATCATTATTAGTGCTATCTTGTTGCAACTGTCTGTCATGTTGGTCTTCATCTATAATCTGATTAGTGTAAGATCCCTCTAATGTGAGGAAGCTTACAATATCAGGGTCATTGTTGAAAATTCTCCAATTGGTAATGTTATCAGGAATCGAGGGTCTAAAGATCAATTCAATTGAGAATCTATCCGGGCTATAGTCTTCTGAGGGAATGAGCTTGGAAGCTACGTTTTCCAAGAGGTCAACACTAGCATTTTGGAGTCTGGGAATTGATGAAATATTGAATGCTATAAAATGTTCAGTCAGATATTGTACTAAAGATTGATAATGCTTTAGATGACCTGATAGACAATGTATAGTATTTCGTACCTATCTAATTACAAGTTAAGAATCTCCAAAAACTTGTAGATACTTGATATCTAGTCTGATTGCTTTGTATAATCCTTGGATTAAAGCCTCGTATTCTGCAGTATTATTGGTACAATAAAACTCGAGTCTATAGGTTAGCATAGTTTTTTCCCCTCTAGGCTAACTAATACGCATCCTGCTCCTGCTCCATCATTAGACTTAGAACCATCAAAAAATAACTTCCAAAATAAAGATTTATTTACAGGACTATCTATGAAATTAACACATTTAGAACTATTTGCTTGAGAAAAGTTTTCTACTTGAGATAAAAAAGAATGTTCTAAATAAGGTGAAGTATGAGCATTGAAATTTCCTAAGAAAGAGTCAATAGAATAGTTGCCAATTATATTGTTGTTGTATGCTACATGTTCATTTTCTCCTTCCAATTCTGTTACTATGTATTTTTTATGCCTTTCTCGCTCAACCTTTATTTGATTTGGTTTACCATTGTAGGGGAGCCACATATGCGACCAGTCAGTTGCAAAATATCCATGAAGTTTTTCAGACCAATCCTTGCTAAGAATTAAGCCATAAAATTCTGGAATGTCTGCAACTAAAATATCAATAATTTGACATACCTTTGGATTAGATGACAGCCTTATGGAAACCTGATTTAGCTCACCGATCACTTCAACCTGCAACCAGTCCAGCTGAAATATGCATACTGCAGATTTTTGAGGTTGAATGTTCAACTTTGCACATATTGATTTAGGTAAGATATTGGATGAAGCTCCTGAATCAACTAATAAATTTTGCAAATTTTTGTTGAAAACTTCATAAGTAAGAAGAAATGGAGGAGTATGAGATCTTGACCTTCCTCCAATTAGAGCTATATCGTTTGGATCAACTTTACTAATCACAGTAGTTGGAGGTCTTCCCATCTCATGAGAAGCTTGTGATATTACAGCGACAGGCAGAGGTGCAACTGGTATTGCATGTAACTCTTTCAAAAGCAGCTTTTGTTGATGTTTTAACTTGCTCAATTCATAAAAAGTAATGTTAACCCTAGTTGTCTTCATGTCTTCTATGATATTATACTCCATCTCATTAGAAACAATCAATGTTTTTTATGGAGTTGGTGAATCTATTTGGACTGGGCTTGTTTGAGTCACTTTGGGTGATGTTTTATTTCCTACGACTTTATCCTTAGACATTGAGCTTGCGATCTTTGGCTTAGGAGTAGGTTGAGGAGGATCAAGTTGATTTGTACTTCTAGTACTGACTGGTGATGCCTCTTGATCCTCTTCATCTGGGAGGATGAAATCCCACATTCCTTGTACTTCTACAACTTCTTCTTCCTCAGTAGGATCCTCGTTGGAAATTTCTTCTTCTTCTTCTTCTGATTCAACATTTGTGATAGCATTGGGAGGCTTTGAATCAATTGAAGGATTTCTTCTATAAGGCTTGTAATATTTTTTAAAAGAAGTCTTTGCTACTTGTTTCTTAATTTCAACCATTTTGTTAGACATGGTTTTCAAAACTTTCTGTAATCCTTCTAAATCAAATGGGTCTTTCGATTGTTTTTTCTTGGGATCTTCTTTAAAAGTAACCTTCTTAGATTTTCATTCATCAACGACATTTTTCTTTTCTAAGGCTATGATACGTTTCTCTACCGCTATCGCTTCCTTCATATTATCAGCTAAAGTTGTTTCGTTAGCTCTATCAACGAAGATCGATATGTTTGATGGTAGAGAAAATATGTACCATTCACTTCGAACGTCTTTGCTAGGCTTAGAGGCGGTAGGAATTTTGTTAAAATTTTTAATGAAATGTGAGTTAAAATCTTTGACAGGTTCCCTTGATTCAACCCTAAGGTTAGATAGGTCATTGATCAGTGTCGCAGTAGACCTGTCATCACCGAACTTAGTCAAGAATTGTTCTTGGAAAATATCCCAACTAGTGATAGATCTAGATGGTAATGAGAAATACCATGATCCGGCTGCTCCTTGCAAAGTGTAAGGAAAGAGCCAGACGACAGCGTCTTCATTAGTAACCCCATTGAGATTTATGGATAACATAAAGTTGTTTATATGTTCTTCTGCTAGCATGCCTGCTTTAGGATTAAACTTAGGCAGCCATTTTTTAGGATGGGCTGGTAATTGACTCAAGGGTGCAGGCATTAAGACTGCCCCTGGGTTATTCCATGGAGTTTGGGCCATCGTTGAACTACTAATAGAGGAAAGTGTAGAAGATGATCCTTGTGGTTAGGAAGATGAGGATATTACAGTTCTAGATGATTGAGAAGGAGATGTTGAAGCTCCAGTGGTCTGGTGGACAATAATTTGAAGTGGAGGAGTGGATGGTTGAATTCGTGGTGGAGAGATTGAGATGAATGATGATGACGAAAGAGTCTCGCTATCAGACCCTTTAGGTGATTTCCTTGCTCTTTTCCTTGTAGGTAGAGGTAATTCAGTTGGTTTGATACCAAACTTTTCACTCTGCAATCTGGTAAGGGGATGAGAAGGGTTATATTGTGAAGTCACACTACCTTGAGATTTTTCAGATTTTTGGGGAGATATAGAAAATCGCTGAAGTTTATGGATCAAAGATTCAACTTCAGGAGGTTCAATAGTAGATTTCTCTGAAATATTTGGGTTTGTGGCAGTGGTTGTTGTTTTATCGACTTCTCGCTCAAGATTTAAAGATTCTAAATGTGATGGAGAAGTCGAGGGAGATGGTGAGAGCAATTTACTCTCAGAATGGTATTTAGATTTAGACTTACTTGCTATTCATAGTTCGGGGCCCTCCTTCTAGCACCAAATATGTTGAAGCCCCGAAAATCGGGTCTACAACAAGGGGGATACCCACCCGGTTCGGACCTTGGTTAACAGATCCTTTTCTATTTGGTGTAGTGGGTCTGACTGGGAATATGGGACTGGTTTCCCAATTTATGTGGGTGTGTGTTGAGAATTGATATTTCTTTCCTAATAAATTCTAAGTAAAATGTTTTTATTCTAAATATAATTTAACAACATGCAACTGTATTCTAATGAAAAAAATATCTAATTCTAAAACTAACCTAGGATTTAATCTTTCAATTATGTGATCTAAAATAGTTTCTACAGAAATTGGTAATAAAGATCATTCAATTGCTATAAGAAAAGAATTCAATAGAGATGAATTATTTCGTATAAAAAGTTAGACGAAGCAATTGTGAAAAACATATCGCATAATAAGTTACTCATATATTAAGCATAAATAAATGGCTATCACCTTAACACATAAGCAGAAATTGTTAAGAGATAAAAGTACCATCTATAACGAGTTCTACTCATGAGCTCCAGCAATAATGATTTATCTCTTCTTAATTCAACATCTACTAAGAGTAAAAAAGTGCAATTTCAGTAGAAGATATTAAACATAGATATCAATAAATATTGTTCCATTCATTCATCAAAACCTCCTTGGAGGGTGCAAAAGTGCATGTTCTGAGGACAAGTTTTTGATAAATTTCAGGACCCTTCTCTAAATGCATGAGAAGGGTTTAAATACTACTAGCTAAATCTAAAAATAGTTTATTACAAAAATATAGGAGGCAGTTTAAATGACCATCCTCACTTCAGGAAAAAATAAAGCAAAAATAAAACTAAAACTGAATCTAAAAGTAAAACTAGCAATTAACTATCTATGTATCTGATCTTTGTAGTCGCAAGCATCCAGCATCGGCTTGAGGAGAGTTGGTTGGCCGACCTCTGAATTTAGCTGTCCTGTGAAAACGGAATTGACAAGTGCTGGTGCCATCTTCTCGGTAGAGTTAGTCAGACACTTGAGAGTCATGCACTGACTGTGTGGTTTAACCAAGTACTTCCAGTAAGAATCCCAATTTAACTTGGTTAACCTTTTGATGGACCCTGTTCTTTCTTGAGCCTTTTGTCTCCAGCTTGTTTGTAGATGTTGCACATTTGGTAGAAATCCTGGAGTGGTCTCTAATATGAGATTTTCCCTGTGTAAATTTTCATTGACACAGTCAATGACATTGTTTGTTGTAGTGGCTGCTTCTTCTGCCACTTGTTCTGCTTTCCTGATCTGTGCATCCCACTTATTAAAGAGAATTTCTTTGTGGGCTTCATTGATCATGGGCGTGCTTGCCTTTTTCCCTTCCTCTGATTCCTGCCAAACCAAATATTCAGTAACTATTTTATCAATTAAATCATAATCATGTCGCAAGTCCATGACTTGATTAGTAATTCTATCGCTTATCTCGCAATAAGAGCTCCACTACGATATCCCTTGGCACAATGTTTCTTACTGCCTCTGCCTCGATGTTGACTCTGGCTTGGTGTACCTGTTGCTGCAAAATCTGTATTTGATCTTCTTTTATTTCAATAATTGTTGTACCTCAGATGCTTTATCAATGGTTGCGGAAGCATATGCTCCTGCAATCTGAGATAATTTAGTGAGATTTTCAATAGGGTCAGTGGTAGGATCTTGGCAAAGGATGTCTAATTGCTCTGCATCAGAAGAGAGCATGCTTTCCAATTTCCTTTTCTTTCTTTGTCTTCTCACCACCACCTTATGTTGCGGACTATAAAACACATCGAGAAGAGGAATTTCCTCTATTTTGAGCACAATTTCAAAAGATCAGGTAATGGGAATATGCTTTGTTTCTGGGACATTGCTGATTGTTCCAGTGACTATATCATCCATTGTCTGCACATTACTCTCAGGTGTTTTTGTGCTCTGCCCCTCAGTATTGATTAAGTCATTGAATGTCTCCCATTCTTTATCCAGCTTGGTTATAACTGGTGGTGACTGGATGATGAGAGGGGGAAGATTTACCTGTGGAGTGGTCAAAACCTATTGTTTTGGGCACTCTTTAGACTGAGCAGCATCCCTTACTGACCCTTTGCTTTTATTATGGTCACTCTTGGACCTCTTGGAGTGTTTTGGTGTTTCTCCCCCAGACTTAGATTTGGACCTGTCTGTGCCTGAACTTCCACTGAGACTGATACTAGGAGTTGGCTCCCTTACTGGTTCCAAGCGTAATTTATCCAAAGGGATATTAGCTAACCTCCTTTCTCTATACATTTTGAACTCTTGAAATTCTACTAGAGGAAATTTCATTTGGGCCAAATGCAGAACTTCTTTAAGTGTACTTTTCTTCTAAAATGTATCATCAAAAAGATCATTTTCTCCAGAAAACACTTTTATTTTGACTGCAGTAGTGAAATTCTTAACGATATCATAAGGGTCGAATTGTCTTCCTAGGAATTTGAACAATTGTAGACATAACATTTTGGTTACTTATTTGAATGCATGACCTACATCAAATAGTGAAAAGGCCCTACAAGCCACAGCAAATTGCAGCCAAATGGCCTTCTTCTTGTCCTTCAGCTCTTTACTCATTCTTTCTGCTTCGCAAGTCTGGTAGGCAATCTCTCGTGCCAATAGTTTATCAAGGACATATAAAGGTAGGACATGAGGGGAAGTGAGACTTCTGAATACTCTGACATAGGTGAAAATTTCTTCTCCGAACCATCTTGCGACAGGGAGCATATCGACCTCCACTTTGGGAGAAAATCTTGGAGCATCTTTATTATACAACATCTTGTATAGAGGTAGCATGATTCCATGACAAATATTATAAAAATATGGAATGAACTTGGAATCCCATAGTTCCTTGTGATAAACATGAATGGGTAAGGGATCCTAAGTAGTCCATTTCCAACCCATTAGAGGAAACTTGGAAACATAACAGATTGCATCCATTACATAAGCAGATAAGTAGAAAGGAGGATAAATCCTCTAAGCAGTTCTTTTGGACCGATAATTCAAAATGGCTGTGGCTAAATTGTCAGACAATATTTTAGCCCAATCCACAATAGTAGCATTAGTGGCGGCATCTAATAATGGTAGCCATTCAGATGAAAATTTGTTAACGTCAGGCTTTCCAAAAAGTCTACAGAGAATAGCAGTAGCAAAGAAATATGGAGAGGTGAGAGAACCAGTACCTACATACCATGCTTATCCCTTTTTAGTGGTTCATCCCTTCTCAAAAAGTCCTTGGTGCATTATGCCAAATCTTCATTTTCTTTAGTGAACTTCTCCATGAACTGTTTATTATAGGTCACTTGTGGCTCTAGTAGATGATACATGAGCCTCAAATCTTGTGTAGTGAACGAGCCAATGAGCCCTTGGCTCTGAGTCTTAAACTGTCTATTTGTTATCTCAGTGCTATGCAGTACCCATTTGACCATGTCTGTGTATGGAAGAATCTTGGGCCTTGCCACTATCCAGTGCAAGAACAAGCATGCTAGTTCTGTAATTGACACCTCAGATGACCCGCGCGAGTCTGCAGTAGTTGTAACCTCCATTACTCTGGGATTTTCTTCCTGGAGTAGACTATGCATGCCTTCCCAAGCAGTAATGTCGACATCTCTGTTACAGGTGGTG
Source organism: Pinus tabuliformis (assembly GCA_031772625.1). NCBI lineage: Eukaryota > Viridiplantae > Streptophyta > Pinopsida > Pinales > Pinaceae > Pinus > Pinus tabuliformis. The sequence continues at coordinate 1,564,790,309 of CM062819.1, read as the reverse complement.
TCTGTGTATAAGGGCATCATTTCTTTTTCTTCAGAACTCGGAGCCTTTCCTTTCTTTCCCATAATATTCTAAACACTGCTATGTATACCTCTCTGCTTTTCACTCTTGCAATTTGCAAATGAGGAAAGAGTAATGATAAGAAAAAGGTGACGGGAAAGATTTAAATGTCGAAATCATATAAAATATATCACCTTACGTGAAATGGCTCTTTGATCATATCAAAACCATACTTCATTAATGATTTCCAACTAACTCATTAAATTTAACATTAACGCGCATAACTGGGCATCAGTTTATGGAAAAGCTTTTTCAAACGACGTGCCCTGCAGATCTGCGATAAGGTGATTTTGCGGTTTGCTTCAAAATATCGCAAATTGAAATATCGCTGATCCATTACGTGTGGCAATCATCTATTACCATATGTTTTTTGCGTAATGCGATTTGCAAGACATGCCATCGCATATCGGTGGTTTGAGGTATTTCACTTTAAATGATACTCAAAGCACATGAAAACTATGATGCGATGAATTTCTTTAATATGTGATCTCGCATTGTGATTTCGCAATCTTAGGATTCTGTTTGTAGGAAAGCATCTATTACCTTTTTGCGATGCAACGTTTTTTATTGAGGGAATGGTTTTGTTCGAACTTATCATAAAACTTAAGGCTTTTTAGATTTTCGGATATTCTCCTAAGTTTATGATAGTAAGATTTATTCAAAAAGGGAATACAAGTCCTAATTTATTTTTTAAAATTTTTGGATAAGGGTCCCCACTTATTTAGTATTAGAGAGAAAACTAAATAAGAAGGGGGGTTGTTGCTAGCCACAACACACCCAAAAGGGAAATTGTACATGATATTCATTTGCGGCAAGATGCTCCATTGCCTAACATCGGAATGTATAGGTTATTTGCTTCAGAGATGTAGAGATCAAGAAGCAGGTACAGGAGTTACTCGAGAAAGGGTTCATAAGACCAAGCACATCACCATGTGGATCTCCGATCGTGTTGGTGAGAAAGAAAGATGGTTCGTGGAGGATGTGAATTGATTACAGAGCGCTGAATAAAATAACGATCAAGAATTGTTATCCCCTTCCTCGCATTGATGATCTATTGGATCAGCTGAAAGAAGTTGTTTACTTTTCCAAGTTGGACTTACATAGTGGCCACCATCAGGTCAGAGTAGCAGAACAAGATGCATGGAAGATTGCTTTCAAAACAAAGCAAGGGATGTATGAATGGCTAGTTATGCCTTTTGGCTTAACTAATGCTCCTCCCACTTTCATGAGAGTTATGAATGATGTACTAAGGCCTTTTATTGATTATTTTGTAATTTTATATTTAGATGACATTCTTGTTTTCAGTAAAACATGGGAAGAACATTTGAAGCATATAAAGAAGTCTCTAGATGTTTTGAAAAAAGAAAATCTCTATGTGAAGTTATAAAAATGTGAATTTGGCAAAACATCTTTGAATTATTTGGATCATATTGTAGGGGGTGGTGAATTGAAGATAGATCCATCTAAGGTTAAAGTCATTGTGAACTGGCCTAAACCCAAATCTGCTACAGAAGTTAGGAGCTTCCTAGGGGTAGCACAATATTGGAGAAAGTTTATTGCTAACTTTTCCTTGATTGCAGCTCCCTTACATGCTTTAACATGATTGAGCAAGGTGTTTCAGTGGGGAGGCAAATAGTAGAATGCCTTCGACACCTTGAAAGAAAAAATTAGTAGAACACAAGTACTAGCATTACCAGATCTTCAAATACCATTTGAGATTGAAACAGATGCGAGTCACTATGCCATGGGAGCAGTGTTGATGCAACATGGTAAACCCATATGCTATCATTCTGAGACATTTAATTCTATAGTAGTTAATTATCCCACATATGATAAAGAATTGTATGCATTAGTGCAGAGTGTGAAAAAGTGGAAACATTGTTTAATGGGCAAAGAAACAGTTATACATACTGATCATCTACCACTTCAATACTTGCACTCACAAACTAAATTGTAGCAATCAAGACACTATAGATGGATGGGTTTTCTACAGTAGTTTCATCTTGTCATTAGATATAAGAAAGGCAGACATAATAAATTTGTAGATATGTTGTCCAGACCAATCATAAATGCATCTACTATACTTAAGCATAATTCAGTATTGCATGAAAGCTACATTGAACAATATGCTCAAGATGTAGATTTTAAAGATGTATATGCAACTTTAAGTCATGGTAAGCAACTGGAAGAATTGGATTATCATGTTAAGGACCAACTCTTGTATCATTTGGGAAAGCTATGCATTCCTCAAACTAAAAGAGTTAACATAATCCGAGAAGCACATACTTCTCTAATATCAGGTCATTTTGGTGTAAGTAAAATAGTTGCATAGCTGCAAAGATTCTATTATTGGCCAAGAATGCATGAAACAATTTCTAGATATATTAAAGGGTGTACCATGTGTGCTAAAAGAAAGCCGAGAAATAGAAAATTAGGCTTGTACACTCCACTACCAATTCCTTCTTGTCCTTGGGAAAGTGTTTCCATGGAATTTGTTGGGGGATTTCCAAAATCTAGAAAAGGTCATGACTATTTATATGTTATTGTGGACAGGTTCAGCAAAATGTGTATTTTAATACCTTGTAACAAGCAGATTATGGTTGAACAAACAACAAAGTTGTTCTTTCAGGATGTCTGGATTCATTTTGGGTTACCCACTTCCATTGTATCTGATCGAGATTCCCAATTTGTTGAGAAGTTTTGGTCAAGTCGGTGGGAATTAATGGACACCAGAATGAAGAAGAGCACAACCTTTCATCCAAAAACAGATGGCCAAACAGAGGTGGTCAATAGGATAGTGATCCAGTTGCTCAGGGGCTATTGTAGCAAATATCCCAAGCTTTGGGATGAACATTTGTGTTATGTGCAACATGCTTACAACCGTGCTAAACATTCTTCTACACAAAGATATCCTTTTGAGACTTGTTTTGGTTTTACACCAAAGTCTCCTTTGAATTTTGTCTTTGGTAAAGACATAGCAATTGATGGACACAGTGATGTGGACAAAGCAACCAAGTTCATTGAACAAATCCAAGAAATTCACCAGGCAGTGCAGGAACAGTTGGAATAGAGCTACACCAAGTACAAGGCAAAGCATGATAAGCATCGAATTGAACATAGCTTCCAAGTTGGTGATCAAGTCTAACTATACATCATCAAAGACAGAATGCAAGGTGAGGGAAAGAAGCTGAAGCCAATAAGGTATGGGCCTTTTAGGATACTTGAGAAAATTGGTGAGAACGCTTTTCGCCTTGATTTGCCAGCTTACGTGCACATCTATTCAGTGGTTAATGCGGAAAATTTGAGACTATTTGAACCTTCATTAATTGAAGATCCCGAAGAGCAAAGTCAGTTGCCTTCTATTGATGATCTATTGCCTGAATATCTCAATGAGTTGCAAGAAGAAACAGTTCTAGACAGGAAGGTGAGAACTACACGCAAAAGGGATATTGAGTACCTCAGAATTAAACTCAAAGGATCAAAACCCAGCAGTGAATTATGGATGGAAATTGGACAAGTGAGGAAGCTGTATCCTCACTTGATCGATGCTTGAAAACCAACTTTTGGTGGTTCAAAAGCTTTTTTAGTGGGAAGGCATGATCCAAAAGGGATCCAAGAACTCTCTAAGTCTTCAAGTGCAAAATATCGCATGAGGAAAAACAGTTAGAATAGGCAAAAAACACTGTCAGCAGCCAAAAAAATGAAGAAATGATTAAAAATTGGCTTATCAGTGGTCAAATAAGTGATGCATAGGAGCTGTCAGATCTCGCTGATCAACGGTCCAGATCTGATCGGCATATCACAAATCGGCGGAGGCCATCAAGAGGCTATCAGAGACTACCACTTAAAACAATGTGACAACGATTAGCACAGTCAACAGGGACCATCGATCAAGCTTGCAAGTCGATGGCCCAGGTTGACTCATGATATCGTTTCGGAGAAACCCATGGGAGCACTGACTGATGAACCGAGGCTCCTGCGACATGCGATTGAAACAAGTTGCATCGCAAAATCGCTTCAGAGCTACACTGAGGAGCAAGACATATATACATATACATGACATGATAGCCGGACCTGATAATATTATAAATGATATTCCATATAAATTCAATTCCATCAAACGACAGTTTTTATGTGTTTTCGCATATTTCATTTATTAAATGAAATACGACAGGAAGCATCGATGCAATGAAAACCGGACTCGAAAGGGTTTGCGAATGAAAATACATAATATTTCAAATCCGCATAAACTCGTTCTTGCAATATCTTAATTATTTTAATGTATTTAAAAAATATAAAGGGAAACTATGGAATGAGCATTCGTGACATGCGATAAGCAATTAGAGGCGGACCTAATAGGAATATAGTTCAGATTTAAGGAAATTTGAAGTCTGAAAAACTGTGTTTTGGCATATTTTTCCCGTGTTGAATATATTTCTCTGTGTAAACAGAGAATTTCCATTTCAGGGATTTCAAAGGCTAGATGGACTCTTTTGTTGCAAAACAGGTGGCCACCTCCCCTGAAGACATTATGCTATAATTGCTAACACTCAAAAGGGGGATTCCAGTGGACAGAGGCCAAGGAGCCAGAGAGTCTGAGAAGAGGAAACAAACAGACAGTGTAGGTTGGCTTTAAAGCTAGAGAATGCTCGAAACAAAGACAAGCAATGTTGAGATAGAGAGCAAACAGAGACAGAGAGTTACTGAGGAGAGTTTGTGTACTCAAAAGAGACTTGGGGGATCCAAGTAAAGCCTTATTGTTTTGTATCTATTGTGTGAGGCTAAATTTGATCTCACTGTTGTAAAACTCTATTTTTTTTTAAGACATAATAGAGAGGTCACTACTGAAGGCTGGACCAGGAGACATAGCCCAGGAGTGCTGGGTAAACTCCATATTAAACTTGTTGTGTTTATGTGTGTTGTCTATTATGTTTCTTTAACTACTTCATTGTCTATGTATCTCGCAATCTTCTCGATCCATTGCACAAAGTAACATAGGAAAATCCATGCACATGAGTCTGTAATACCTTAATAATTGTCTACTTAAGATCTCATTATCAGATCATCCAATCCTGAGGAGGGGGGATCTTAGAATAACTTATCCAATTCCTCTTATTTCTAGTTCCATATCTAACAAATGAACTTTATTGAGATCATGGGGTACATTAAATTATGAGTTTCAATAATGGAGAGACAATATTCCTCATTACCTCTCTGCTTGTCCTCATTGCCTCTTTGCTCAAGTTTTTGGAACATTTCAATAGATATAAATAACTACTGGGGGAGATGTTATCAAGGAATGTGTAACTATTCTAAATATTTAAATGATTATAAATCATTCATATATGGAATGGAAGAAAATGGTGGAATTGAAATGGAAAAGAATGGAGGAGAACTAAGAATCTATATGCATAGATGGGAGGATGAAACAATTCAAAGAAGAAAGGATTTTCTAGTTGGATGCATGGAATTTGGTAAACATTTTCTATAAACAAATATAGAACCAAAATGGATGGTCTTATGCCTATTACCAATTATTCCTCCCGAACTGAGGCCAATCATCCAATTAGGTGAAGGTGGAATCATCACCTCATCAGTTATAAATGAAATTTATCGAAGAGTTATAAAAGACCAGAGGCTATTATAGATACTATAACAAAATTTTGGAAAGAAAATATAGTTTGTTGGTTATATAAATGCCAAATTCCAAGAAGGAAAGAAGAAAAATTGTCACTATAAATCATAGGGATCATCATATTGGATCTAGTATTCATACTGAAAACTATCAAAAGTTATTACGTCAATCCTCTAAACCTTAATTCAAATATGATTTTGAGATACCCTCCCAAATGTTTGGATCTACTTCAAATATGCAATTCTATATCTATCCTTAAACAATATATCCCAATTTGATTCAGACGGAATAGGATGAATAGATTATGACTAGTATTAGAGCCATATTCTTATCCCACCATCAAATTTTGTCCTTTGAGTTCTTGATCTTATAAAACTAGTCATTGATGTCAAGTTCATGAGGAGGATCCAAAGCACATGAAACTTTCTTGGTTGGATAGCCCTCTACAAGGCCTTTCCAATGGTATATGGAATTTAGCTTGACTCCTAAGGGAAGAAGAGAAATAACAGTTTGAAGTGTTTCAATTCAAACAAGGTTCTAACTAGTAATGGTTCTATCATGGGTCCCCCCATTGGATTGGCTCTAGTTAAAAGAAGTTCAAGAGGAAGAAAAAAGGATAATGAGAAGTAAACCACTAGTCTTATCCCATGATAACAGGGATATGGGATTAAGAACCTAGTCTCCTATCAGATCCCCTACTTCATTTGATGTACAAACAAGAGAAATGGGCAACAAGCAACAAATGGCAAATAGTGGTTGAAAGGATCCCAGTCATATCCCCTATTCATCAAGTGCTAGCCTAAGCAAAAAAGTGTTTATCAGACTACCAGGATTATCGATGTGCACAAACAAGTGAGGATAAGCCGACAATGAGTAACAAAGCAACATACATCAAATAGAGGTTAATAGATGGAGACTTGTACTTCAATTACAACATTGTTGGGTGATGGTTTCGTCCATTTGATCACTTAGCTTGTAGAAGCAAAGAACAACCAATGATGAGTAGTAGAGTAGTGTGAAACATACAAAGGCCAATAAATGGAGACAAGTGATCACAGACCCCCCTTTTTGTTAATTATTAGATAGATTGGAGGGGGGGGGGGGTGTGGTGATTTTCTATCCATCAGATGTGATCAAATCACAAGATCAATTTGGCATGCTTAGGAAAATGTGATGGCCATTTAATCACATATGTAAAAAATCACGAAACCCCCCTCCTTTGTTTATTATCAGATAGATGGGAGTGGGGGCAGGGTTCGTACTGACATTTCAACTATCACTTTAAATCAAAACAGTTAGAGAATATGTAGATGTGTTGGACCTTTAACTAGTGAATGGTCCAAGGTTAAGTGCCTTTTAAGATAAATATTGCAGTTTGGACCTTTGTTCATTTAGACCTAGAAGCTAATCATAAAGGGGTGCGAATAGAAATTTGGCATTTAAACGCCAAAATATGGTTAAGTGATTAAAGGAAGTTTTGGAAGAAAAAATTAAACATGCAATGTCTATAAAAGCAAATAAAATGATGTAAGAACATGATGTTCCCATCTAAATTTGAGAGAAGTAATTGTATTTTACTAAAAAAAATAGGCAACTCAATCTAGATGAATACAATAAGGGGGAACCAAAACCATAAAAGAATTGAAAATATGAAGAAAAATGAATTGAATTATTGAATTAAGGGAGAAAGGTGGGTGCAAAAAAGAGTGAGAAAATCTTAGAATTAAATACTTGTTTCTGAAATATTTTTCCCCATGGATTTGAGTTTGAAGAGAATGAAAAAGGGATCTCAATGGTTGCATTAGGTTAGTTCCTTCAAATAGTCAGAGTTAGTGCTTCTAGAAAGTTAGTGCTTGTCAATATCAGGGGGTTGGTACCTCCAACAAGTGGTGCCTACAAATAATAGGAGTTGTTGCTTCCATCAAATTAGTTCTTGCAAAGAGAAGGGGGCTGGAGCCTCCTATCGGTTATTGCCTGCATAATTTGATATAAGTTGAAGTTTGTGCTTGCATTTTCGTGATAATAAAAAAGAATGTGTGGTTTTATCTCAGATGGGTTTCCACATTAATTCCCTATGTTAAGTATATTATGTGAATTGTGCATCATGATGTGTTTAAATTCATTTGATTGGTTAAATAATTGTTAAATATTATATAATATTGATTTCTCCTTGTCTTATTATTATCTTGATTCCGAACATTTTACTACTTCAACTCTTAACTAGATTTATGTTATTGAATCTTCAAGATTTTTATTCATTATAATCATATTTCCAACCCATTTTCCATGAATAATGGTGGTTGACATGGCATCCTCTCGTATCATGGTGGTCAAACAAGAAGATCAACTTCCAAGTGGCATAAATTTTGCATATGGACTCTGTTTGAGGTGGTTCTTCTATGTTTCGAAATATATCTATGTATAGAATAGTGATGGTGTAGTGCTAAAGTAGACATTTTGTACCCCCAGAAAATGTCGCTTATTCCTTAAATTGATTCTGAAGGTTTTGAACCCTAATTTTCCAAAATTGGGACTCATCATTAGGAATTGTCGTATGATCTAATTTCTCTAATTTTTCTAGCTAGAAAGAATTGAGATGGATGAAAAACAATAAAATTATCCAACCCAAACCAATTTCTTATGAATTCTCTCTAAATATCAGCCTTTCATTTATTTCTTTTTCAACTTGACACCTTTATCCTTGGAAGCATCATTCCCAACATTCATCTCATCTTCCATGTATTCCTTGTAGTAAGCATAGATATGTTCCCTATGTTGGCAACTAGTTTACTTGTCCGTGACACTAATTTCCTCCATTATATACTAGAATTATTTTATTCTTTTCAAGATTTCTAATATCAAAAATATAATAAAAAAATCAAATATATAGAAAAAAAGGGAACGAAAAGAATTACACTATCTGTTTGTTTGGTAGAAATCATGGGTGATGTTTCCCTTAAATGAAGCACTAATTTTGAGTCTCTATCTCAAAAAATTGGGTTTTTATTATGAATCTAAGAAGTTGAACCTTGTTTATTGAGGCTTTACTCTTATAGTTGGTTACTATTCCAATCATTAAGGAGAGTCTATTGATGCCTCTATGTTACAAATTTATATCATTGTTCACTTTTTAGTCAATGTTTCTTGAGTCACTTTTATGTTATGCTTGTGTTAAAGGGAGCTTTAACATGTGTATATCATTCTTATAATATTCTTGACATATTATGTCAGCCTTCTCAATTATCAGGTCATTGTTAGTGTTACTAAAAACCTTTGTCTTTTACTAATTCCAATATGTAAGGTCTCCATTGAATTCTAACTCATTGGTAAACTCTTATAAAAAATGACATGTTGCTATAAGAATTTGACATAGAGTAGAAACATGTGCTTAGTATTTTCACCATTGGTAACCTTGCACTCAACAAATGATATTTCCTCACTAGTCACTAGCTGAGTGGTTTCCTAAGTGTTCAATATCAAAACCTGTTTTAAAACATTGGGATTGATGTACTACCTTGGATTCCATTTTCATCATTAGTAGGATTCCTTACCTCTATCAATGGATTTTATTATTATTCATTAGTTAGAGTGTCTCTTCTATACACTATTCTATTTGGTGCATGTGAGATACATATTTATTGGAATGTCCCTTTAGCTTTTTCATTTGTTCCCACAAAAATAATTTTTCCTCTTATTTCCTAATATTGAATGATGGAAAATTCCTTAAACACATCCTTCTAATGTATATCCTCCCATTAAATTGTATCAACTTCTCTAGGATTAGGGATCTAGAGTTTTTGTACTACCTTGGGGCTTGGAATCCTCAATGGAAATATCACTCACCATTGATACTTATAATGCATCAATTCCTCCTATCCAGTATATTCTACTAGTGTTTGATTCCTTCTCGTTCATTCACAGTTTCTATAATGTACTAGTTTCCTTGACAACCATTATCACTATTGGTGGGCTGTCTCACATTTATTAACAATATACATCAAAGACATGTAACCAAATGTTGCCTCCCATTTTCAAATTTAACTCATTCATTCACATGGCGTAGACTTGTAACTTCAACATTTGGGTTTGAAGAGATTGAGCATTTATTGTCATCACTACATATATTCTACTACCCAATTTTTATTGATAGTACCAATCACACATATGTTATTGGTACTTGTGGAGGACTAGTTTATTCATCTCCTTCACTTTAATTATCCTCTTATTTGTTTAGGCATGGACGCAATGTGTATTCATTATTTTCACTATCATCACTCTTTATATATACTTCATGGATCCATAATGTACTTTATTTGGTGGCCATGCTTTTCTAAACCTAAGCATGGGTGTACACACCTTAAGAAGTGGGCTATCCCCTTGGTTATTTTGGTAGGTACCATTTTGATCCATTCCTTCTAGTGAACTCTATCTAACACCACTTAACAATTTCCTCCTATATTTCATAATGAATTTTAGCCATCATATTCCCTTTTTACCTCAGAAATTATGGGGCATATACCATAGAATATTTTTCCACTCCTATCCTAAGATGCATGCCTTATCCTCTTTCCATAACTCCCTTGTACTTGTAGACCCCATCACTCTTAATAATTATTCACAATGCACTATGTTGGTTCATATACACTACTATTGGTATCACATAATGCATAAATAAACATGTGTCCTTTGAGTAATGCATGTAAGTCTGTGAGTTCACCTTGACAAACTCACCTAAACCTTCAAAATATAGTATCAAAATATAGATATGGAAAAATAATGTATTTTGATGTGAGGTTCATATTTTTTCCATTTTTTCATCTCCTACTTCTTCTCGAAAACTACCCCAATCACCTTCAAAGAATATAAAAGAAATCCTAAGATGGGGACTAAAGAGAAGCACCCCTATGCTGGAAAATTCATGTTTGAGTTTGGAAATGATTTTATTCTTATGATTTTAGGTATCCCTTGTTCTTGATCTACTTTCCATTCCTTTATTTCAAAGAGGAAATATAATTACTCTCTTTCCATTATTCATGCATTGAGAGAGGACAGTGAGGAGCACTCCTTCAATGACCTAGGAGGAAGAATATAAACAAATATTATGAGAAGTGCTGATAGTTGGAACTAGGGAGGTATTTATGTGAAAGAACTACTTTTTTAATGAATATATATAAATCATATTTTTCCCTTCCTTATATTTATGCTTCATTGTATATATTTGATAGGTACTAATCATATAGCTCTATTTAGCTAGAGTAGTTAGCATTTTATTTCAAAAATGCTTTTACTTGTGTCTATTCACTTCATTTGTACATATCAACCATTGGACTTTTGGAATGACAAATTGAGACAAATTCTCTTCAATCAACGTCATCTCCAACTACCATCCCACCAATGTTATTTCCATAACTTCATCAATTAGTTATAAAAGTAATTGAATCCTATCTATCTAGATTTATAGTGTGTGTTATATTTTAATTCTACTATTTATGCGACCAACCCTAATCATTTGATAAAATTTCCCATAAACATTGGGCTTACAATGGAATTCTACATTGGTTTATTTTATTTTCTAGGAATTTACTTGCTAAAAGTGATGGGGTATTCTAGAACATCAAGGAAAAAAATTTCAGCCTTCAAAACCACCTTCAATTCATTCGTAAATCTAACAACCCTTTCAAGCATATGCCTCTTTGCAAAACCATCTACAAAATTATAGACAATATAATAATCCATCATCTCAATGATATTATTTCATATCACATATATCCCTAAAACAATTTGGGTTCCTAAGGGGAAGACAAATCTATTAAGCTATTGGTATTTCCCAAGAAGCCTTGTGTTACCTTCATATGAGGTGCCAAAAATCAATTATTTTCAAGGTTGAATTATCAAAGGCTTTTGATAGAGTTAATTAGTTCTACATGTAGTTTCTCCTAATACATCTAAACTTTTTCACTTATTTCTTAGCTAAATCATGAATTGTATTAACCTTACATCCTTTTCTCTACTAATTAATAGCTTAGCCAATCACTTCTTCAATGAGGAAATAGGGCTAAGATAGGTGTGCCCCATTTCTTCTCTTATCTTCCCCTTGGTGGTATAAGGTGTAAGTAGATTGATAAAAGATGTTTTCAGTAGGGTAGACCTTAAAGGTGTAACCATCAAAAGCACAAGTTTCATCTCACAGTTGTTTTTTCTTAATGACATATCGATCTTCTATGAACGGTATATAAGCTATGTTGAACACTTGGAATATCTTCCTATAGCCTTATTCAAATTTGTAGAAATGTACATAAATACATGAAATTTCTCCATGCACCCTTGGGAAATGGAATATCCTAGAAAAGCTTTCATTTCAGATTTACTCTTCATTAAGGTTGAGTTCATTAGACTAAAATTCAAATACCTAGGTTTTATACTCAAACCAAATGAGTATAGAAAAAAATTTTGGATTTAGATCTTAATGAAAATCGAAAGGAAATTTTATCTCTAGTGTAATTGATGGTTTTCAAGAGGAGGAAAATTTGTCTTAGTAAAGGTTTTTTTCTAGAGGTAATTTTAGTTTAGTTGACAACCCTTGCTTGGATACCCAAATGTGCTTAGGAAAAATACCAATAGTGTTACCATCTTGGAAAAGACTATCCACCCCAAATTCTCTAGGGGGTTGGGGTCTAAAAAATATCTTTGTGTTTTTGACATCCCACATAGCCAAAGGTGTGGGGAGATAAATCTAGGGGACTTGGTAGTGGGCCAAAAGATAACGATATCCATCATGATTCAATCATGGATTTGACTAGACAACTTTAAAATAAAAAAAATAAAAAATGACTCCATTATTTGGAAATCATATTATAGGATTACCCACTCATTGAATATGATTGATGTGGCTTATTGAAGATGGGTCGCAAGTGCTACTTAGTAAGCACCCTTCAGTTAGGTGTTAATATAGTCACATTGTGCTAGTAAAACTCATTGGGAGGCTTAATGAATACATTTTTTTAATTTTTATACCATATAATGAGGAAATTTTTTGTATTTGGTTAAAGATATTGGTTATTTATCAAGGATATTGAATTGGAATGAGATTTCATCCCATTTTAGAATTCCTATATCAAAGTTATTCAAAATTCCTTTGTAGTCCCACTAAATTAGGATCATATTAGGATGATCATTAATATGTTCGAAAATCCCTTATGTGGGATTGATATGTATGGTATAATTATAATTTTTATCATCCAAATTGATTCTTTTGGAGTGGAAAAAGTGGAGGAATCGACTCAAAGGGCCATTTTTATTGGTGGGACCCAGTTTGACAAATTGGGGTATGAAACCTTTTGCGAGAAGTTTGAGGTATTAAATAGCATTTTTTTGGGGGGGATGAAAAATTATTTCATAAATGAATAAACCTTTTTTTATATTCCACACACAAAAACCTTTCCAACCATGCAATAATTTCCTCAATTAGAATTTGTATGCAAAAGTTATGCCACTCGGAAGTTGATCTTCTTATTTTAACCACCATAATTCAAGAGAATGCCATGTAAACACCAATTATTCATGGAAAATAGAGTAGCCATGTGGTTGTGGTAGAGAATAATCTAGAAAAATCAATATTATAACTCTGTTTAAGCATTGAGGGGTCAAACCTAGCCACTAGTAGCCTATCAGGCTGTGGTATAACTAGGCAACTAGGAGGAAAAGGGGTTCCATTCTTTTCGAGTGCATTTTGTTCCATAGATGAAAAAGGTAGCTAAGAGGGATAGGGATTACATAAATAGAGGATTTTTGCACTCTATTAGCCCATAGGATTCATGCCCTAATTCATTTTACTTGCATCCATTTTCTATTCAGAGAAAGAGAGCAAAGTAGCCTCTCCTTCTAGCTGAATTTTCTCCCAAAAGTGTTTTACAATATATATCTTATGTCGATTTTGGTTTTTGAGTTTATTTTTAGTTTTTGTCTATTTTATGCATAATTAATATTTTAATGCATATGAAATAAACAATAATTAACAGCTCAAAAAATATAAGGAGAAATAAACCCCCATAGTGTAGAATTCATATTTTCTAATATATTTTATTAGATCTATTGTGATGAATTGTCTAGTGGAATATAATTGTATTTTAGGAATTAGGGAAATGGTCTGAAGATCGGATACAATACTCCTACGTATGAAAATAGAAGTTCAAAAATATTGCAAAGTGTTAATGATTCATGTGGATTTTATCACATAAAAATGTCCCCATGTAGGACATAATGCAAAGGAGATGCTTCCATGAACCAAGTAGATATTTCCTTTGCTACTTGGAGGGTGAGTCAAACTCCCACCTAATCGTAGATTGCATTTTTTTCCAAATAAATTTGGAAGGAAATATAAAATATGATACAGGCCTATGTTACATGGCAAGGTTCACCTAATTAAGGGGTTCTAAAATATTGGACGAACACCCAATGTCCAGATAAATACAAGGCTCTTCCCCTGTTAGTTGGCTAGGAATATGGATTTTCAGAAACTACAATATTTTTTACATTCTACCTCATCCGTAGAGTATTTCCATTCAAATCCTTATCATCATGGAACCATATTCATAATAAACTCACGTACCTCCTTCAAATCCTCACATAGGAGTGCAAATCCACCATGATCACTCTTGGGATTCTTTTCCATGGGTGGCTCAAGGACACCCTACTTTGGGAGGAGCTGAGGGGATCACATATATTTTTGAATATAATTACATCTCTTTTTTAGTACACATACAATAAACCACAAATAATTTTTCCTCACCCATATAATTAAAGCTTCTCTTACAACTTGCTATGGAGAGGAAGATTTCTCAATTACATATCTATGGAGACACTTAATTGGCTATTAATTGGATAAATGGTGCTCATTCACTATAAATATTATCATATTTCATTTCAATCATATTACATGTGATCATGTGTTCAAGGAAAGGATACAGATTTAAATGAGGAAAAAGCCTAAGGCACCCTATCAAAGTTTATTCACGATGTTAGCACCTAGATTGAACCTCAGGCTGAAGGAAGGCAATGCCAGGGTAACCACAAACCACACTTAGCCAAGTAGCTAGCCCTACTAGGCTAGGAGATGGCTCCTTCCGTAAGGATCTCAGCCAAAATGACTGAATCTAGAAACAGATATTAGTCTAGGTATAGTAGCACAAGATTTGATTTGATTTTGAAGGGTTTTGCTGGATCAAGAGGAGCCAAATAGTTAGGGCAAGGAAATTAGGTCAAAACTACAGGGTGTTCGGTGGGGAAAGGTGGGCACAATGATCAAAACCTTAGGGTTTGATGGATGAGTTGAAAAGATAGGTGAGGAGCTAGGAAGAGCATGTAAACCTCATGGATTCTTCCTAAACTGAAGAAAACACAGATTTTGAAATGTGTACCCAAAACAGAGCATACAAGTTATGGATTTTACCTTTCAGAATTGTATACATTCACATAAAGAGTATGAAATGATGAAATGGAGTCAAAAATACATTTTAACACATGAAAACATAAGAAAAACTTAACTGAGCATCATATCACATGGATCCAAAGAAATAGCTGCAATTTTTCATTAATCTCCTGCTGTAACTGGTACAAAATGATGTTTATCAAAGCCTAAGCAACCCCACTGAATCCAACCCTTTACAATGAGAAAGAAAAACAAGATATAGACCTCAATTCATCCTCCCCCCATCCTTAGGGGTCAAATCCCTAAGATGAGGAACTAATCCATCAAAAGTTGAACAAGAAACTAGAATCTAGGCAACCTTAAAAACTTGCCTCTAAAAGGGAGGGAACTGATTCATTTGACTTCAAGATACCTTTCGATCCAGTGAATCCCTCCTCCAGTAACTAATATTCATCTTATTTACATTCCTAGTCACCATTTACATCAATAAAAACATCACCCAAGAGAGAAAATCCAAAAATTACAGTCATGGCATAGTAAAGTGAAAATTTAGCAAAAAATTGTCCTATGCGTAGCGCAAGAAGGCTATGTGCAACACTTTTTGCAGGGCCATTTTGGAGGCCTTCCTAGTATCCAAATTGAGCTCATGATAGCTCATTGGAAAGCATGTCCTGTATACTTTCCAAATCTTCCTCTAGTTTCCCATTTAGAGTTGATTTGACTCCTAAAAAACTAACTCTCCCAAGACTGCTTCTATGCGCAGCACCATGGTCAAAAAGAGAGCAGAAAAGGTCATTTTTTGGGTGTTTTTTGACCTTTTGACCAACCAATTTTTCTCCAAAAACTTAGCAAATGCACAGGGAGAAATCTTAAATCATTAGAAATCCATTGGTGGTATTTTTTTGGCCATTGGATGCTCCTAGGAAAAGTTGGTGCTGCGCCCAGAGCCAATTTAGGAGAAAAATGTCCTATGCACAGTGCGAGAAGGCTATGCGCAACACTTTTTGTGGGCCACTTTTGGAGGCTTTTCCAGTGTCAAAATTAGGCTTGGGATAGCTCATTGGAAATATTTTTGAGTCTACTTGTCATTTGACTTATCAAGCAAGTCATTTGGACACTCTATCTAGGAGAAAGCTTGATTTTCCCAAGGTCACTCCAGAAGTGCAACAACTCTCCTGTGGCACCTGTATTTTTGACATTTCTCCAAAACCATGACCCATGTGTAAAAAATGAAGGATTTTTTTCTTCCTTGTTCTATATGGACAAAAAGTCTCTCACTTTCTTCAAATTCATGTTTTCTTGGCCAGAAACACAGTTTGAAGAAAACCAGCCCTTATGTGTGGCAAATGACTTGTCCCTTGGAATGACTTCTTGACAAATTATGGAGACATGATGTTGATGATATGAAATGGCCTCATGCCTAATGATATCCTTATGCCTCCTTTGCTTAGATATATTTGATTCCATAGCAAACCTTAGCTCAGTGGGAGAGGAAATTAGGGTTTAGTGAAGGGAAAAGAGGGGATTTGTAGAAATGAAGGGGATGGGGGATTCTAAATTCTTAGGGAAATTTTGGGGGTAGGGAGGGATGTTAGGAAATAGGGGAAAGTTATTGAAAATGAGATAAAATCCAAAAAGATTACAGAAAAACACACATAAAAATCAGACACAAAATATTGGCGGAAAAAGGCTTCAGCCTCAGGTATTCTCTCTCATTCATACATTAAAATAATTGAATATAGTGTTACAAATAAATAGATGAGAGACAGTGTTCTCAAGATACTGTGTGCTATCTTACACACTTTTGGTTGAGATAATTTCTCCTTTGGTTGAGATAATTTCTCACCAGTTACACACCAATATAGGAGTTACCTAAACTAACTCCTATCTTAGAGGAACAACCCAAGAGTTAGGCACAAATTCCTAACTTGGAATATTTAATTAATTTATTTATTTTTGGATTTATTATTGTTTTATGAGAGAGGCTAACAAAAGTGGAATTTCAAATATTGAGTGAGGGTAAGGGGTCCAAAAGGGAAAAACATAGGCCTAGCCTAAAAAAAATGTCAAATTGTAACAATA
Source organism: Pinus tabuliformis (assembly GCA_031772625.1). Classification (NCBI taxonomy): domain Eukaryota; kingdom Viridiplantae; phylum Streptophyta; class Pinopsida; order Pinales; family Pinaceae; genus Pinus; species Pinus tabuliformis. Next base: position 1,564,773,108 of record CM062819.1, on the reverse strand, counting down.
GGCTAGGGTTTGTGGGAAAATGGTGAATTTGAGGGATATAAGTGATGGGAAGTGTTTAATAAGGTCTATGAAGGGTAGGGGAAGGTATATGAGCATTAGGATATAATTTTGTTGAATTTTTTATCATGGGATTCATGGAACCAAGAAAAATGCCCTCAAAACCCTAGGAGAGGGAAATGAGCCTTAAAAGCACAACTAAGGCAACAAGGTATAAGATGACCCACTCACTTACAAATTATAGTTTGGAACATGTAATAATGATGACAACTCTTTGAATGATGGTACACTCAGCTGAGGGGTGACATGGACCAGTACTTGGAAAACTTTTGAAGGAGTGAAAACAGTCCTAGACCTAATACCCAGTGACCAAATTTTTTACTTGAAGACTCATGGAAATGAAAAAAATTGACTTGGACACCCTTAGACCACTTTTTAAGAGCATTTTTGATCACTGGTGGAAGGCTGGAAGTATTGACACTAACACATGAATCATGGCTCTAGCTTGCTTAAATTTTTTGGCTCTATATTTTTTTATCATCTACTACTTTACCCTTAAGACACTTATTTAACATTTATGATTAATATGCATTTCTAAAGAGTACATTTTGAATTATAAGAACATGGCTCATAACATGTTGATGTACTCTCAATTTTTTTTTTTGGACAGAAACAGGTAGATATTTTATTAAATCTGCACCTGGTCACAACAAATATATGGGGTATTCATTACATTTCCATTTTTATTTTGGATCTTCTATTGAGGTAATAACTAAATTCATGGGAGATAGATCCCAACATTTTCCACAATTAGTACAACTAAGTCCTTCTACATGTTTACAAGTGTAAATTATAACATATTATGAGCATAACAGTATGAAAAAATAACATTGATCTATTTGGGAGGATTTTGGAGTATGGAGTCCACTCAGATTCAGATCCTAAATCCAAGTTTGAATTTATTACATGTTCTCGATTTTATTTATTAGATTTCCTACCTCTTGTGAGAGACGGTTCCACTGCAATTTAGGAGAAGTATTTTTGAGTGTTGTCTCCCTTGCATGATTTTGCATGAGCTTCACTAATTTCCATAGATTTATGGTAAAACTTTGGGGTATACTTCCTCACCTCCATGAGAGCGAAGGGAGTCAATTCCAATGTTATTTTCTCAAAAAATGAATTGGAATCTAGGGGCTTAACCCATGAAAGGGATTTTTGTTCATTTTCCATAAACATTTCTATATTTCCCTAATCCTAATTTTGGATTTATGGAATATTCATCTTGTTCTTTCTATTGAAGAGGCTCAATTTTTTTTTTGTCAAGGGAAGGTTTTGGCATTGGATATGATTCAACAAATTTATTTGGGGTTGTATCCTTGTTTTATTGATTCCTTCTTCAGTTTCATGTTGGTTGGAAACTAGCTTATTTAGAAACAAGGGCTTGCACCTACTTGACTTTTTCTCATTGGGGAAGTTTTTTGGAAAAGTGCCCATGAATGAAAAAAATTCATTTGAAGGAGATCTACTCATAGTTGAATTCTTGGATATGGCTCCATTCTCCTAAATTTAACTTTAGTGTTAATTTTTCGTAGGGATATATTGTTCTTTTCTTTGATAATTGCATTTCTTCATTAACACATTAAATTCACCCCATAACATCATAACATTATTAAGATTTATATCATTATTCAACAACATATGAAACTCTGTAGAAAGAACAACATCATCATCATCAATGCAGTGGAACATAAAGGAACAATAGAAGACAAGTATTCGCACGTAGAGAAACCAGGATAGTTCAGAGACCAAGGAAAAACCCAATATGGGGAAAACCCTTTAAAATTCTTCTTCTTATTAGATTTTCATTGAATGATTCAACAAAAGACAATACAATGATCCATATCTTCATCCACACAACTATCTAGCAAAAATAAACTAAAAAATATCCATGAGATGAACCTAATCATGCTTATACTAAAAAAGCCTGATTCTGAAGCCTGTAATGAACTATCACTATCTATGGTCAATTTTCAAACAATGTGGTCAATGAGAAAAAATTTCAGATAACTACAAATCCAAACCTTAACTTTTGGTCGCATGGAGGAAATGTTGTGCAAGCGACTGAAATGCTTCAGTCGCATGGATGAGTCAGCCAACAAGTGACTATAGTCAATATTTCTCTATGTTGTGCCTGTGACTGAGACCTAAAAGCCTAAAACATAGATGTGAGCTTCGGACCCTACAATTTCACCTTTGTGTGAACCCATTACTCTACGGATCTGCCTCAGACCTGTGTGAGTGAAAAACAAGAAAGAGAATAAAATAAAGTTTCATGATGATGTCCAAATGAGGTATAGTTCACTTGTATTTATAGCCTTCCAAGGGTGTCCAATTTTCTTTAGGGCCGACTTGATCAAATATGCAGATGTGGGCTTATAATTCAAAAATACACTTTCTCTTGTCCAAATTTGATGATCTTGATGTCAATTTTTGCCCTCTCCCAAAGAGGAATTCAATGCAATCATAATATCCATAAAATGAGCTCTATAAAGTGGAATTTAGCTCTAGTTGCACATTTTAACACTCCCTCCCAACTAGGGAGAATTCAACTTGCATCATCTCATGTGTATCACATCATAAAATCATATCCAATCTGAAGAATCTCATCATCACGTATTGTCACTGTTCATCTTGGTTCATCTCTTTCTTATTCCTACTTATCCCTTGATTGTCCCTTTTCATATGTTGAACATTATTGAATCTAAAAGAAGAAGAATTTGACATTGGAGGGGAGCCTAAAATACCACCCTCTATTCACTAAGGAACCACTGCTACCATCTGATATCACTCTCAGCGGGGAGCCCAATTCCACCACCAGGGAAACATCAACGGGGAGCCAAATCTACAACCCACATCAGCATTAGAGAGAACATCTCAAAATCACATCAGCTAACACATCTCAAGCCAAAATCTCATGGGGGAGCTAAACATCTAAAACCCCATATTGAGAAATAGGTGATATAGGGGAGAACATCTCAACCCATCCTATTTCCTGTCAATGACCCTCAAGAGTCGGGTCGTAAAACACCTGAATCATAATATGATCTTGGGCTAGATACCCAACTTACCAAAAGGTAAGGATCACATGCTCCAAGCCTCCTCATCTCGTTGGCCAGACTGGGAGGGACAATCCCAACAAGCCCAACTTGCGGGTATGATGCGAACTAGGGTATACTCTGTAAAGAATAGGATAAGGGAAAAACATCTCCAACCCTATGGGTAATATATAGGGGTGATAAAATATTTTCCAAATATCCCTAAATCTCAGGAGCCCTCCATCTCAATTCCACACCCTGGGAGCTCAAACAGGGGGGAAGAGTTGGCTCAGTGCCCTTGAACAGTGATGCACTTTGTAGATCAACAACATATCATCACTCTCATATATAATAATCATCATGTATTAATATAGGTTGTCTCCTATTCATACATGAAATCAAATCAAATATCAAATTAGAACAATATATACATATATCACAAAAAATATACCATATTCATCCTCCCTCTCATGGAGGTAGCAACCGCAAGCCTAATCTTGTCTCATACAAAAAAGCTAGTTGAAGATACATGCCAATAGAATCCCACTCATTATTATCACAATGTATCCCTTTCATATTCAAAAAATTCTCAAATGGCTCTCTAAGGAGCTTCTTCATCTTGCCTCACAGCTGGCCATGCTAGAAACATCGTACTCAACCATGGTCGTGCTAAAAACTACCAACTTATCATCCAAAACATCATGGAAAATATCATACTAAGGCAACACCCAAATGTGCTTATCTCATCAACAATGATACCAAATAACATCAATACATCCATGTAGTCACATATCATAGAATGAGTATCTCAAATCAAAAATTGATTGTCCCATGCAAATATCTAGAAGGGTGCTTGGCTAAAACTCAATGTCTATGAACATGCTCAATCAATATATATATATATATATATATATATATATATGGACGACTGTTGGAACATCAATGCTTCAATCAACTATTGGTTTCCAGGTCAATTTCAACAATATCTCTTCATAACTTCTTAAAATTTGATCAGAGTGTCCAAGGATTTACATTTCCACTTTCTTTAATAGCTTCACTATATAAATTTCCTTTTCCCAACATCAAAAATTGATTCATCATGCCATGATTCATTATTTTGATCTTCAGAAGAAAAATCCCTCTTAGTTTGATCATGAGAGGCTCATTACATGTCAAGTGTAGACCATCAATATATAAAAACAAAACCAAAGCCATACCTTGAACCAATTTTGAAGTAGACATTTGGATCAACACATCATCCTGGCTTCACCAGACAACTGTCTGTAACAGTCCTCGTGAAATTACATGTAAATATATATAAAAATACCACAGAGGATGGGACACGTATTCCAAGCTCAATGTTGGGGAGGACATCCTGGTGTGGGTGTTCATTTGGTTGTTTATGGCAAAGGAAATTGGCAAAGGCAATGACTAAAGCTTTGGAAAGGAAAAATGGAATTTTTGGCACAATTATTTATGAAAATAAAGGAAATTAGGAGAAAAGGGAGATGAAAGGTCATAGGTTGCATGTGAGGAGGAAAATGAAGGAAAATGATGGAAACTGAAGAAAATAGAGGCCTCATCAATAAAAAGGCTTCTTAGGTTTAGTGGGTAATCTTTTTTCTCAGTTGAGTTTTGGAGCTCTCTCATTATTCTTTCTCTCTCTCGCATACCCTTGAACATTAAGAGTTTCTTGGAGAACTTTGGCATTGGAGAAAGAAAGGAAAAGAAGGCAAGAGGAATCAAAGAGCATGCAAGGAAAGGAAGGATCAAGCAACTATAGCAGGCTTCATTGCAGATATCAACTTGCATGTGTATTTTCCTTGCTATATTTGGCATGCATGGGATTTAATGTGTTTCTTTTCTACCATGGCATGGTTTTACCAAGTGTGACAATATTTTTAGCCTATCCTTGCCATTTCTTGATAGCTTTGATGAGATGGGTTCTCTCATACATTGTATGTAGGATGGCCAGATTGGATTCAAATCTGAGTGGGGTGGATCTCTGAATTGAGAAAAACATGGCCTGAGTGGTCCTTGAACTAGACTGAGGATCACGAAGCTACTAGCCTGGTAACCCCTGAACTAGACTATGGGTTGTGGTCAATCTAGATTGTGTGCCTCGGTGGGCCTAGGAATCCTTTCCAGTGAATGGTAGGATATATGGTAAAGCCAAAAGGTGGATTTTCTCTCTGTTGGGCCTAGTGGTCTCAAGATGGGATGCATGGTAAAACCTGGAAAATATGTCTCGGTATAGGGCCTATTGATCCCTAGACAAACTGTGGATGCATGGTAAATCTTGAGAGACTATGAGCCACTCAAATTCCTCACTATGTAGGTGGAGAAATTCAGTGGCATCCATGTTCATTGGTGTTTTCGATGTGTTCTATGAGTCCCACATTCATGCTTGGAATATGGAATAGGGCTGATTGGCTGACGAGAGACTTGGCTCAACCAATCTATGGTCAGGTGGAACGTGGTAGTCCCATCTTATGTTGGTTCATTTCATGCATTAATGAGAAATTCATTCTCTTTATTTTCATGTGTAATTGTACTAATGTATATGTGGATTTTGATGGCTAATATGTTTATGGTATCTTTGTTCTTATTACGTTGGTTATATGTACATTTTATGATAGCACCTATGTATAGATCTCAACATGTTTTTACTTGTATATGAATGGACAATGTGTCTATGACCTAATAGATGATAATGCAACAAATGACATGAGGGAAAAATGGTTCATAACGATTCTCAGATAAGTATGAGATCCCTACACTTAATTATGTTGTTTACACCTACAGGTTACATGTCAACGAGATGTTTGACGAAATGGTTGTCATGGCTACTAAGGGTTTGATTATGGTATTGTTCAACGCATTGCTTTTGCATCATTGTTTCTCTATATTTATTTCAAGCTATCACTCCATTCTGTTCAGTGGCATGAGCTTTGGGCTGAAAAATGGCTTATATCTTGGGGTCACTGGAACAAAACTGGAAATTTCGGTCTCGGGTTACTGGTAGGCAAGCCTGTGAGTGCGACTTTGGGATGTTGGTTGCTCCCTTTCCCATAGCATGAGAGCGAATATGGAAGAAGAGATATAGAATAACAGTGGGACCCAAGGACAAACTATCTGAGTGACTGACATGTCTCCTAAGGATTCTGAAGCTGATTTTGGATGACTATGTGTGATGTTTCCATCAATTTCACTTCCCTAAGGTCACATAGGAGGTCGAGTTTGATCATAGTACCCTCTCGTCTCATGTTTACCCTGGTTGGCATGGTTACTTGGGTGGATGTGGGAGGAGGGTGCTATAGAGTGGTATCAGAGCATGATTCAACTCTCAGACTGGATGGGTGGTGTGTGTTGGCCATTCATGCATGTCAGTTGCATGTGTGTCTCTTACACTTGCATTTCATGTGCTTATTGCATTTTCTTGATGATTGATTATGGTTGTAGTATGGTTATCATGGAGAAGTTGATGTTGATTTTGTGGAACGGATCTGTAATGAGTATGTGACTGGTTGTATATGGTTATATGTCACTTACATGTTGATTTTATGTCACTTACTTACATCATTGTATGCTAGGTTACGTTCCTATATGTTTTGATTACATATATCACCCTTGTAGGGTGATTACAAGAATTGATCACTTATGCTCGACTACATGCATTCATCAGTATTTGTAGTTGATTAGGCATTGCTTATGCATGTTGATGGTTTCATGTGGCAATGTGTACAATGGAGTAGCATTTTTCGTCATGCATGAGTTTATGGTTTGGTACTCATTTTTTATAGGTCTATATGTAGTTGTTATGCATGTATGTTCTCGAGTATAGTTATGTATGAATAGTAGGTTAACCATGCCTTGTGAAGTCATGGTATGCCATTTAGGTCATCATGGTGCTAATGTGTCAAATGAGGTAGAGCTGGAGATGCAGATCATCAAAGTGAAGTTGCAACATTGTACCTCAAGGCAAGAGCAGATTTTCATAGAAGTTTTCATGTTGGGAATACAGGTATGTAAGTTAAGGATTATCATATGCATTAGGTTTATGTACATGTATTTTGATGTTATGGTTACATACATGATAGATGCTAGTTGATTAGTATAGTCATATGCACATGTGTCAGATAGTCAAGAATGATAGTAACACATGGTTGTAAGCATTGATATTGTTTTTTATGTTAGATAACTTGAATATTAGGTTTATGTTATTGATGAGCATGATATATAGCTTATTGTTGTTCTATGTTATTAACTTGATGAGTAGGCTTATTTCATTGAGACCTTGATGTTGTAATTTGGATTGGTCATATGCGTGATGGTTATGTTCATTGCACGGAAGATCTTGATGTTATATGGATTGTGTTAACCTAGTTTGACCTATGCAAATGGGTATGGTTGCAATATTCAGGTATAAGCCGACATATTTGTGATATGGTGTCCTACTAATCTAGACTGATAATACGTATGTGATAGTTATGCATGAATGACAAATTCTTATGAGCTTATGATGTGAACATGTTATTTAGTTACTATTATGGATATCATGATTTATGTTTGACTTGATATGTTGTGAATTTGTATCATGCTAACCTAGATTGATTGTGCAGACAAGATCGCCTCCCTTGAGACACATTAAGGTATGAGTTTGATTATGTTGTATATTTGGTACTTGACTATTTTATTATGTTGTCTAGTTGATTTATTTAACATGGTATGTTCGCAAGTTGGTTGAATGTTTGATGAATTTCATAATATGAGTATGCGTTCCATTGATCTTGCTTTAAGGTTATTTTACTAACACATATGTGTTGAGACAGTTGATATGTACTTGAGTATAGTAGGCGACAATTGTAGCTTTATGTCTAATGACTATGAGTTGACTATGGATTTTCACATGATTGTTAGTCTTTGTAAATGTTTATTTCAAATTGATAGATATTACTGTCTCGATATTTGGAACATGTGATCAACATGTGTGGGCAGTTGCAAGAAATATGCTTGGTATTAGTGCGACAAGGTAATAGTTGATGTGTTTATATAACTAATAGTTAGGTGATGTGACAGTGCATAGTAAGCCTCGATTGTAACAAAGTAAAAAGGACAAAAGAAAGGAATTGGGAAAGAATTCCTTTGGCTGTGTTTGGAAACAATAATTCCAAAAAAATGAGTCCTTTGCATACAAGGATTCTTCTTAACCTTGATATCATCTGACATTATGTGGATATGTGCTAGATTCATGAACATGTACATGACAGGTATATTAGCTAGTATTTAGTTACAGGTGGATTCGTCAAAGGATTGGAGTCCCTTGAGATATGGTGTGGATGTGTTCAGTTGCAAGCAATGTGCTTGGCACAATAAGGTAAGGTAACTAGTATGTTGTTATGTTTATTTATGCACTGATAGTTATGTGTTTAGGAAGTATGATGTAGGGGATTGCATGGAAAGAGGCTTCCATGAAATATTGAAGAAGGATCAGGTTGAGATTTCCCTGAGAACCATGGGGATTGAGTCATGGTGTCTGCTATTAATCTTGTGATTTTTGTCTTTGTGATTTTCTTGCACTTGATTTGTAGTTTTGTTATGTCTAGTGCATGATCATAGTGCTTTTGTGGTGTCATATTTCTTTTCGTTTTCATGGTTTTCTTCTTGCTTATTTCTTGTGCTTGCATTTTAAGTTTTGAGTCTTGGGAATTCGTTGAGAAAGAGGAAAGTTTATGGTGCTCAGGGAGAACTGTGTGGTACCCAATAGGTAATACGAGATTTAGATGAAGCTTTGTGCATGAGTAAGTGCAACATAAGGTAACACTATGGCAATAGATTAGATTGGTTCAGTCCATTGATGTAAATGGATAGTGGCAGTATAAACATGAGAAAGGTAATAGGAAAGGTGAAGTAAATGGATCTATGGCATCAAATGCCTTGGCTATGTTGGAAATTACTATTCTTAGTGTTGCACATGTGTTTCATGAATAAATGAAGTTCTCTTAAACCTTGACCTTGATATCTGGTAATTGTGTTATGATCACGATTATGCTGATGTTTATATATGTAGGTGTGTTGGGTCCCTATAATACTAGTGATTACCCCATTACTATTGCAGTTGTACCCCTTATTAATATTGTTGTGCCCCTATTGTCCCCATATTGTTATTACTGTGCCCCATAGAATCCCTCTATTGTTATTTTTGTGGCTTTATATTATTATTGTTAGGTCGGTTGGGTTATATTGTGACTCCTTAGACTCCTATATATAGAAAGGAGGTTTTGTCATTTGAATCATCCAAGAATTGTTCATTTATGTAATCTAAAGGAGGTTTCCCCCTCGAAGAGGCTGAACTTTAAGACGTTGATCTATATTTTCTATCTTTTTCTTGAGATGGTTTCATAACATTTGGTATCAGAGCTTTGGATTCTAGGGTTTCGCTGCTCCAAATAGGTCATTGTGTAATTTTCGCTATAACTTTTTTTCTACGATGTTTCAGAAGCTAAAAGAAAAACCCATTTAAGAAGAAATTGCATTGAACCTCAGGCCTGAATTTCAGAGCTTTTTACGCTATATTCGCAGAGATATGATCTGAGGAAGTTGGTATTTTTTACAGACTCCTGAATTACATTCCAAACAGGTGACCTGGGGAAAATCGTCATAAATTTCTCTCTGAGCATCAGATTGAAATTTAGTAAGAAGGTATAGAAAGGGGACGGACAGTAGTTTCTTTTATATATTTGTCAGAGCCAAAGGTCAAAATAGTGACTCGTGGAACTTCGTACAAGTTCGCTCTACTGAATTAGTTTATAATCAAGTCACTATGGGAGATTTGGCATAACTCTGCATTGGAGAATCCAATTGGGGTCAAACTGGTGGCATTGAAAACAGGATACTGAGGGCTACCATAGATCGCAATTTCAGAACTTGATGATCCGAAATTAAAGAGATACATCAGAGGAAATATCGAGCTCCTACAAAGTGAAAAAAGGTGTGTAGATTTTTTAAATTTTTGCTTAATGTTGGTTTGAAAAATATTTTGATGGAATTCAAAGGGCATAGTAGAGCATTAGTATCGGTAACTGATGCCCCGAGGAAAGAAAATGCAAACACCTAGTAAGCAATCTGAAAGCTCTAGCATGACTCATGAAGAAGAGGAAGAAATGCTACATGATATATCAAAATTACAAGACCAAGTGCAACAAATTTCACTCTCTCAAAAGCTAATAGAAGCTAAGATAAATGGCGTGGAATCTAAGATAAATGGTGTGGAAGCCAAGATTGACGATTTGAAGATAGATTTGAAGGCATATTTGATAAATTTTCTACAAGAAATACTTACTAATGGTGAAAGGGGAGTAAAGGAAACTCATGATGCAAACAAAGGAAATGTTAATCATGATTTCATAGACTCTAATGTTGGATCAAAGATGCACCATATTCCAAAAATCAATATGAGGAAGTTTGATGGCAGGGATCCCGCAACATGGATATTACAGATGGAGCAATTTTTCGATCTCAATAATGTGAAAAACACACAAAAGGTATGTATTGCAACTTTATATTTGGAACCAAATTAGTTTGTATGGTATCAATGGCTTTGCTCTCGTAAACAATTTATCACTTGGGCAATTTTTACGGAAGAATTTATATCACATTATGAGGATACAAAAAGCAACACTTTTTTTAGCCAATTGATAAGTCTCAAACAAAAGGGTTCAATAATGGGGCACATTGAGGACTTCCAAAAATTGAACATAAGGGTAAAAAATATTCCAGAGGAGCATAGGAATGATGTGTTCATAGGGTCTTTAAAGGATAATATCCAACATGATGTTCGCCTTTGGGAACCTGATTCATTAGAGAAGGAATTCAGGTTAGCAAGAAAAATGGAAAGCAAAATTACGGCAACCAGGAAGAATACCACTCACAAATATAAAGACGGAAGTGTTGTTGCCACTAGTCTTCAACAACCTATAAGGTTGACACCACAACAATTGGAAGAAAAAAGAGCAAAAGGGCTTTGTTACAGTTGTGATAACAAATACACTAAAGGTCATAAGTGTGTTGAGAAGAAATTATTCTACATAGATTGTGAAGAGGAAGAAGAAAAGGAGCAAGAAAGGTCAAAAGAGGAGGATATACTCCAGGAACAAAGCCTAGATGAAGAACAAATGAATCTGGCCATATCTTGTAATGCATTGGAGGGAATTACCACTCCTCAAACCATCAAGATAGAAGGAAAAATCAAGAAGAAAAAGGTAATAGTGTTGATTGATTTAGGAAGTACCCACAATTTTATTCATTGTAAGGTAGCAAAAGAATTGAATTTCTTCTTATATCCAGCACCTGAGGGTCAAGTGATGGTTGCAAATGGAGGAACAATAAATTGCTCTGGAAAGTGCCATAATATCAAGCTATCCATGGGATAATATGTATTGACTAGCCCAATGATTTCCATTCCAATGGGAGGTGCTGATGTTGTATTAGGAGTCCAATGGCTACAATCCTTGGGTACAATATATTTTAATTTTCAAGAACTTTTCATGAAATTTTATGTGGAATGAAAGGAAGATGAATTAAGGGGTATTGCAGGGAAAGCAGGGAAGATAATCAGCTCTAACGGTATGACAAATCTTATAAAAAAGGAATGAAAAGGTGTAATTGTACAATTATGTTCGCTATATGTTTCCACCTTGGAATCATCTATTTCTCCAGATCTCCAAAAAGTCTTGGACAATCATTCCAAGGTATTTGAGACTCCCAACGGTCTCCCACCTATTTGTGAACATGATCATGCTATTCATCTAATTTGAGGAAGTGTTCCTCCAAACATTAGGCCGTACAGATATCCCTATGCCCAAAAGAGTAAAATTGAACGTATGGTTGCAGAAATGCTAGAACCTGGTATAACTCAACCGAGTCAAAGTTCTTTCTCTGCTCCAGTAGTATTGGTGCACAAGAAGGATGGATCATGGCGCATGTGTCTGGATTATAGGGAGCTCAACAAGCTCACTATTAAAGATAAGTTTCCCATTCCTGTCATTTATGAATTACCGGATGAATTGCATGGATCAATTTACTTCACCAAGTTGGATCTTCATTCAGGATATCATCGAATCAGAATGAAGACTGAAGACATTCCGAAAACAACATTTAGAACTCATGAGGGTCATTATGAATTTTTTTTCATGCCTTTTTGCCTTATCAATGCACCCTCAACATTTCAAGGTTTGATGAATTCAATTTTCAAACCATTCCTTAGAAAATTTGTGTTAGTATTTTTTGATGATATACTAATCTACAAGAAGTCTTGGAAGGATCATGTTGAACATGTTGACAAAGTGCTACAACTATTGGAGGAGAAACAATTATATGCAAAAAGATCCAAATGTTTCTTTGGAGTACAAGAGGTAGAATATCTGGGTCATATTGTATCTCATGAAGGAGTTAAGGTAGACCCTAGCAAAATTAAAGCCATTAAGGAATGGAAAATCCCCACATCCATAAAACATCTGCGAGGATTTCTCGGTTTAACAGGGTATTATCGCAAGTTTGTTAAGAATTATGGGAGAATAGCGGCACCTCTAACAACACTATTAAAGAAAGATGCATTTTCATGGACTCCAGAAGCAACAAATGCCTTCGAACATCTTAAAGAGGCAATGTTCCAAGCACCTTTCTTAGCTACACCAGACTTCACAAAAACCTTTACTGTGGAATGTGATGCTTCAGGAAATGGAATTGGTGCTGTTTTAATGCAAGATGAAAGACCCATTGCTTTTGAAATTAGTCCAATCAAGGGAAAGTTTTTACGTAAAACTATTTATGAAAAGGAAATGTTGGCAATACTCCATGCACTTAAGAAATGGCAACCCTACCTAATGGGAAGACACTTCAAGGTAAAAATGGATCATGATAGCCTTAAATACTTCTTAGAACAAAGATTATCCTCTGAAGAGCAACAAAAGTGGGTCACAAAGATGTTGGGTTATGACTTTGAAATCATCTACAAAAAAGGGAAGCAAAATGTGGTGGCAGATGCACTCTCAAGAAAGGATGAGGATGTGGAAGCATTTTTGTGTGCCATTTCTATTATCCAACCAGATTGGATAAACGAAGCAAGGGAGGAATGGAAGAATGAAGAAGAAGTGTGGGAACTTATTTGAAAGTTACAACAAGATTCCGGTACGTTGGATACATTTAGCTGGAAAAATGATTTGTTATGGTACAAGGATCACTTATACCTCTGTAAGAATTCCCAGCTAAAAAAACAGATTCTTATGGAATTGCACACTTCTCCCTTAGGAGGGCACTCGAGATTTTTAAAAACTTACCACAGGGTTAAGAAGGAATTTTTTTGGGATGGCCTTAAATCAGATATTCAAAATTTTGTGGCGAAATGTTTGGTTTGCCAACAAAATAAAGTTGAAACAATTAAGACACCGGGTCTATTACAACCTTTATCCATTCCAAGCCAACGTTGGGAGTAGGTTTCAATGGATTTTATCACAAGTTTACCCAAGTCTGAGGGAAAGAGTGTCATCATGGTGGTAGTTGACAGACTTACCAAAATATGCACACTTTTGCACATTATCACATCCATTTAAAGCCAGTACAGTTTCTATTGCATTTACGCAAACAATTCAAAAGCTACATGGAAATCCAAAGATTATTGTAAGTGATAGAGATCCCATTTTCACTGGACATTTTTGGACAGAATTATTTTCTTGTCTTGGTACTCAGTTAGCTCATAGCTCATCTTATCATCCTCAATCTAATGGGCAAACTGAGATAGTAAACAAATGTTTGGAAGGATATCTTCGTTGCTTTGTATCTGATAAATAGACACAATGGGTCAAATGGTTGCGTCTGGCTGAATGGTGGTATAACACTTCCTTCCATACAGCAACAAAAATGACCCCATTTATGGCACTTTATGGGTATCAGCCACCATCCATCACATCATATTTAAGAGAAAATTCTAAGGTTCAAGTAGTGGAACATCACATCGAACATCAACAACAAGTCCTCCAACTCTTAAAGGATAACCTCGTGTTGGCACATAATAGAATGAAACAACAGGCAGGTCAACATCGCAGCGAAAGAAGTTTTGATGTAGGTGATTGGGTATTCCTACGGCTACAACCATATAAGAAAGTGTCCCTCAAGCAAGCTAAGAAGGACAATAAATTATCACCAAAGTATTATGGTCTGTACAAGGTGTTGCAAAAGATTGGTACTACGACATACAAATTAGAGCTTCCTGCAACTTCTCGATTGCACCCAATTTTCCATGTTTCATGTTTAAAGAAGGTTATAGGCGATAAGCTCCCAGTTCAAACAATATTGCCAGAACTTGACGAGGAAGGAAAAATTATATTGGAACCAGAAGCAGTCACATAAACAAGAACTTGAAAGCTACGAAATCGATCAATTTCAGTGTATCTTATCAAGTGGAAGAACTTATCTGCTAAAGATTCCACATGGAAGGATGAGAATTTTATATAGAAGCATCTAGAACTACTCAAGCGTTGAGAACAACACTTTTTAGAAGGAGAGGGGCATGTTGGGTCCCTATAATACTAGTGATTGCCCCATTACTATTGTAGTTATACCCCTTATTAATATTGTTGTGCCCCTATTGTCCCCATATTGTTATTACTGTGCCCCATAGAATCCCTCTATTGTTATTTTTGTGGCTTTATATTATTATTATTAGGTCGGCTGGGTTATATTGTGACTCCTTAGACTCCTATATATAGAAAGGAGGTTTTGTCATTTGAATCATCCAAGAATTGTTCATTTATGTAATGTAAAGGAGGTTTCCCCCTCGAAGAAGCTGAATTTTAAGGCGTTGATCTATCTTTTCTATCTTTTTCTTGAGTTGGTTTCATAACAAGGTGTGTATGTATGTCATGTTTGAGAGGGTCATCATGGATCATGATTATTAACGCTAACATTTATGTGTATATATATGTATGTATGCATATCGTTGTCTGACAGGATCATGTTTATTTATGCTAATGTTTACGTATATGTATGTTTGCATCCATGTATCTATGTCACTATCCAACATATCATCAAGAATAATTCTTGTGGTGGAATGATTGCCTATAAATGTGAATGGCATGAGGAAGTTCCTAGCTATGAGGATTCAAGTGGGAAGAGTATTCATTCCAAGTATATGGGGTCAGTATCATGTGAATATGGATTTATATTGTATGCTGGTATTATGCCTATGTTTATGTTATGGACAGGTTATACCGAGGGATACATCAACAAAGTGAAAGAAATGTAGTCTGTGGCATGCTAGGACAAGCATGGATAAGATGTTGGAAGCAAGGTTGCTTGGTAGAGGTAGTGTGGTTTTGGATGTGTGGTATTACTATTGCGAATATGTCATAAATGTTGTACATGTTACATCTGTGATGATTGTGCGCATGCAATATTGTGCATATGTAGTGTGTGTACATGTTGTTTATGCAATATTATGTACAGGGTTTTAGTACATAGAATGTTGTATGAATGTTCCATATCTAGTGTTAGGTTTAGATGGTTCTATGCACATGTTGGATATACGGTGTTGTGTAAATATTGTACTATGCTCACGATGGATGTGCGTTGTTGTATGCATATGGTGCTCTGCACGTGTTGGAAATGGGATGTTGTGTACATATGATGCCATGTACATGTTGGATTTGTAGTGTTGTGTACATGTGGTGTTGCGTGCATGTTGTACATGTGGTTCTATGTACATATGATGTTGTGTGCATGATTGTAAAAGTGGTGTTGTGTGCATGTGGGTTGTGTACATGTTGTACACGTGGCATTGTCTGCAGGTGGTCCTGTGTATAGGTCGAGCATGTGACACTTTGTACATGTGGTGTCACGTACATGTCGAGTATGTGGTACTATGTACATGTGGTATTGTGTGCACATTATACAGGTGGTACGGTGTACATGTGGTGTTGTGTAGGTGGTGCCATGTACATGTAATGCGGTGCACACGTTATGTAGGTGGTGCTTTATATAGGTGGCACTGTGTACGTGTTGTACATTTGGTACTGGTGTACATGTGGGATTAAGTGCATGTCATACATGTTGTGTTGTAGGCATGCGGTACTATGTATGTGTATTGTGTAGTAGTAGTGTCATGGCATGTGTACTTGTTGTGTTGTACTCTGTTTGGGTACATGTATCGTGTTGGGTTGTACATCAGGTATGGACATATGAGTTGTGTTGTATATTAGATGTATGTGTATGCATTTTGTGGTGTCACACATTGTGTGAAGATGCATGTCTTGTGATGTACATTGTGTACATATACGTGTTGTGTTGTGTTGTACACGGAGTGTAGGTGTATGTATTATGTTATGCACTAGATGGAGGCGTATGCATTGTATTGTATACACTAGGTGTAGGTGTATGTGTTGTATGGTAGGTGTATGTGGATGTATTGAATGGAGTTGTATGTCATGTGTGGTCGCATATGTGTGATGCACACTATGTATATGTGCACCTGGTTGAGGAGAAGGCACTGGGTGTTTATCAGGTGTGGAAACTGATCCAATGTGCGTACGAAATAAGAATAATGGTAGAAGTAAGTATCGATTAAAGGATAAGTATCAATATATTATTTCAGTTTTATTATGCATGTGACTTATGATTCTAGTTTATGACGACTATATGTGATCTATGATTCTGGTTTATGATGGTTACATGTGATTTATGATGTTGATCTATGATGGCTATGTTTTGAGCCAACTAGATGTGATATGTTTATACATGTTGATTTAATCAAGTATGCTAGTTTGACTTGTTGTGACAGGAAGAGAACAAGATTGCAAATTTACCTTATTGACAAGCTACCAATGAGGTATGATGTGAATTTATTTCAATTTATTTTGAATCTAATGGAAATTATGTTCTTGGAATAGAAAGCATGAACATGCTCGGTTAGGTGGTTGAAATTGATTGCAAGAATTGGTAGCAGCAATAAAAGAAGTTGGAACATGTAACTGTATGCTAGTAGAGTACTTCAGGAGTAGGGCCATTGTGGGACACTGGTACCCAATAATATCCATTGATTTCCATGAGCATGCTATGATTATTATGATGGTTTTGAGGTAGGGATATGCCTTGGCTTTTGTATCTTCCGATGCGAGTAATCCTTGCCAAAGGATGGACTACCCAGGATGGGGTGCTAGGGGAACTTGGAAGGTGCGTGTCTGCACGGAAGGGGTGATCAGATTTCCCGAGGGACTATGTAGCAGAGAATGGAAGGTCAAAAATATATTTGTTTTGGTTATTAGCATTGCCAGATGAAATCAGATCCACATAAGGAGTACGCCCCAGAATAATGAGTTGGTAACAATTCACTGAGAGGACAAGTGGCGCTGGATTGCAGCATTGGATATTAGATGTAGATTTGACCTTGCAGTGGATTTTGGACTTCTTGGGAAGGAGGTGAATCCTAGTACTACTTTAACGGTGGAGGCATGAGCCTCTAGATTCCCTTGTTGTGAATGTAAGCAATATACCCTTTTATTTCCTAGTTTAGCAAATGTGCATACATGTATATGTGGTTATTGAAAATACCATAATGAGTTGTGTTATAAATCTCCAGTGTGCGGTATGGCTATTATCTGGTCATGTTGTCATGATGTTTTGATTTTGAGCAGGTCAATCATTATAAATAATACAACGACCTGTCTTATAAGTCTCCATGGGTAGTATGTTTTTTTCTTCAACAGCCTTGTTGGTTATAGGTGTCAATGAACCCCGAGGATGGTGTTCCCCCAAGGGGGAGGGTTTTGTAATAGCCATGGTGAAATTCCATGTAAAAATATATATAAATACCATGGATGATGGGACACGTATTCCAAGTTGAATGTTGGGTGTGACATCCTGATGTGGGTGTTCATTTGGTTTTTTATGGCTAAAGAAATTGGCAAAGGCAATGGCTAAGGCTTTGGAAAGGAAAAATGGAATTTTTAGCACAATTATTTATGAAAATAAAGGAAATTAGGAGAAAAGGGAGATGAAAGGTCACATATTGCATGTGAGGAGTAAAATGAAGGAAAATGATGGACAATGAAAAAAATAGAGGCATCATCCATAAAAAGGTTTCTGAGGATCAACGGGTAACCTTTTTTGTTAGTTGAGTTTTGGAGTTCTCTCATTATTCTTTCTCTCTCTCATACTCTTGGACAGAGTTTCTTGGAGCACTTTGGCATTGGATAAAGAAAGGTAAAGAAGGCAAGAGGAAGCAAACATTAGGTAGGGAAATGCAGGATCAAGAAGCTACAATAGGCTTCATTGTAGGTATCGACTTGCATGTGTATTTTCCTTGCTAGATTTGGGATGCATTGGATTGCATGTGTTTCTTTTCTATCATGGCATGCGTTTTTCTAGGTGTGACAGTATTTTAAGCCTATCCTTGCCATTTCTTGATAGCTTTAATGATATGGGTTCTCTCATATGGTTTATGTGGGATGGCTGAATTCTATTCGAATCTGAGTGGGTGGATTTCCAAATTGACAAACACATTGTCTAAGTGGTCCCTAAACAAGACTAATGATCATGAAGCCACTAACCTAGCAGCCCCTGACCCAGTCTGTGAGTTGTGATAAAGCCAGATTGTGTGCCTTGATGGGCCTAGGAATCCTTGCGAGTGAATGGAGGATATACAGTAAAGTCAAGAGGTTTATTTTCTCTCCGTCAGACCCAGTGGTCCCAGGATGGGATGCATGGTAAAGCTTAGAGAGTATGTCTCAGTGTAGGGCCTAGTGATCGTAAATCAGAGTGTGGATGCACGGTAAAGCCTGAGAGACTAGGAGGCACTCAAATTCCTCACGGTGTAGGTGAAGAACTCGGTAGTATACATGTTGATTGTTGTTTTTGATGTGTTCTATGAGTCTCATGTTCATGCTTGGAAAATGGCACGGGGGTGATTGGCTGAAGAGATACTTGGCTCAACCAATCTATGGTCGGGTGGAACATTGTAGTCCCATCTTCAGTTGGTTCATAGCATTCATTAATGAGAAATTCATTCCCTTGATTTTCATGTGTAAATGTATTGATGTATATTTGGATTTTGATGGCTGGTATGTTTATGGTATTTCTGCTTCTATTATGTTGCTTATATGTACATTTTATTACAGTAGCTATGTATCACTTTTAGCATGTTTTTTTTGTATATGAATGGATAATGTGTTTATGGCCTAATAGATGATAATGCAACAAATGACATGAGGGAACAATGATTCATAGCGATTCTCGTATAAGTATGAGATCCCTAAACTTAATTTTGTTGTTTACACCTATAGGTTACATGTTGACAATATGTTTGACGAAATGCCTACCATGGCTAGTAGGGATCTGGTTATGGTCTTGTTGAACTAATTTTTTTTGCATCATTATTTCCCTATATTTTTTCTGATTTCAAGATATCACTCCATTCTTGGCAGTGGCTTGGATTCTAGGCTTGAGAAAATGGCTCAAATCCTGGTGTCGCTGGCAAAGAAATGGCAATTTTGGTCTCTGGTCACTAGCAGGCAAGCCTGTGAGAGTGACTTTGAATTTTTGGTCGCCTCCTTGCCCATAGCATGAGAGAAACTATGGAAGAACAGATCCATAACAAAAGTGGGACCTATGGATAGGCTGTCTGAGTGGCTGAGATGTCTCCTGAGGATTCTGAAGCTAATGTTGGATGATTGTGTTGGATGTTTTCATCAATTCCACTTACTTAAGGTCACATAGGAGGTATAATCTCATCATATTAGCCTCTCATCTCATGTTTACCCCTGTTGGCATGGTTACTTGGGTGGATGTGGGAGGAGGGTGTTACGCTGTCAATGCGAACATATCAGGATCGAGGAACTTGCTTCATACAAATATTTCTGTAAACATAATTGTTAACCAAATCAATATGTTTATCCTTACACAAATCAATGCTATGCAATCAAATCAACTAATTTAGCTTATCAAGCCTTAACTGTCAAATCAAAACTCATATCAAACTCATCAATATCACTGTAACAAATTCTTTGGACTAAATGATAGGTAGAGCTCATATCCAAATATCAAGTTATGATTGTATCGATTTTCATGCCAAAAAATTGTCATTTACCAAGAAATATCAAACAAAAATTCATCAAGTTATACTCATGATCATAATATAAATAGTTCTTGTCACTAGATGAAAACACACCAAGAATAAGTCCTTCAAGTCCACCCATTTATCGTGATATTACTTCATACTGAATCACCACTATTTATACTTCAACCAACGTGCTAAGGATAATAAGGCCAATACAAAACCATTATTGAATACCAATATTAGTCACTGAAAGTTACTATGCTCACATAGCATTGTTAGCAAAGCAAACCATCAGTCTTCAAATCAAATCAAATCAAAAGTCTAACTAGTCATCACCATGAAATCCAATAATTCATAAGCCAAAAAATATCTATAAAACATCAAGAATCATTTCAAAGTTATAAGGAACATTTATGAACTATCAAACATTGAGTCAAAAATCTAAGCATTTCTCATGTATACCAGTCACCCAAATCTAGTCAAACACTTGCAATTGTTATCAAATACTTTCATATACAAGCCTTAATGGTTAAATCATAATGACATTGATATGCATATCTCGGTCACCCACAAACACAAGCTTAGTAAACATATTCACATTATAGTAAGTCAAACATTCAAACTTCCCTACTCATAGAAGTTAATTTTGTCTTCTCCATGTCTATAGGTCTGGCATCCTTCAGATGAAATTTTGATTTCATGCATAAAACTTCACTTTTGTGTCCTACAGAAATAATGCACCCATAGTCATTCTTCCGTGTGGTTGAGAGGCTACAGTGGCACCCTTAGGCTTTCTTCCATGTGACTGAGGCTTAGATTAAGGAAAACTCTTTCTTCCCTAACCGGAACCTTTTTGCAGGCCAACAATATCAAATATTTGTCTATTCATGTCCATAAATCTTACTTCAATAATAAAAAATATTTTATACATATAATACAAATAATAATAAGTGTAGGGATATTATGGAGATATTTTCCCTCTCAATGGGAAGCCACTTCAGTCATCTTCATTCAAATAAACAACCTATCTATAATACTGTCATGCATCAAAAAATCTGTTAGATCATAAAGTCAAACTATATCACATATTTATCATGGTCAGATCATGTTAGCATAAACTACTTTACCAGTACATCATGACGTCAATATTTCATCAAGGGTTAGTTTCAAATAGTTAATAGGAGTATACTTCAAGAATAATGATGAAAACCTTACTTCCTTATCACATTACTCAATCCATCAAGTTAGGGCATTCAATTTTACCATATGCCATAATTAGAAAGCTTAATAAGATCATGCATATCAATCTCATTGTTACACTTCTATCATCATGGTTACCATGCTTATCACAAACATTATCAATATTATCAAGTTACAATATATTAGAATCATGGTTCTAGCCTTCTTTATTGGATCAACATATCGAAAATGATATAAAACATCAAGTATATCAATATATCAAAGATAAATATTAAGTAGTCTCATTGGATCAAGAATTTCATCATGTCTAAAAGATAAGATACTTGTTCACTACCAAGTGCATTATTTCATCATCGGTATCATGTATCAAAATTTCTTTCATATACATTAGCCATTTGTGAAGGATACTTTCTCAGCATACCTTAGGGCTTACCTTGCCATCCATGCCTGTGCACCTTCTTATTTTACATTATTAGTTTGTAGCACTTTGTCACATTTTCATCAGGTGCCTCTTTACCTTTTCCAACACTAGTTATTCTCTTCCTGCACTAGCCATGATCCTCAAGAAGGATCCACTTATCACAACTCATAAGGAGGTTAGAAGCATCCACATACTCAAAATACATGTAGAAAGTATAAGTAATAACTAGAACAATAAGAAGATCCATAATTCTAAACAAAAATAAAGATATAAAGGAGTACCATAAATAAAAATGTAATTATCTTCAATAAGGGGCGATCCTCTCCCTCTTGAACCATCCTTCAAGAGTCATCTCTGTCCATTGTAAATATAAAAATGTTGCCTTCGATATTCCAACCATAGAAACTTGGCGTAATAGAGACCATCCAATCTAGGTCTTCATCAAATCTATCGCAAGTGCTTGAGAATCTTAACATTGACCATGCTAGTATTTCTAGATTTCATATCTCAAATATTTGCCACAAACTAGGGTTTCTCCCAAACCCTAATAACCAAATTTTCTAGGGTTTCCTTCAAATCCTAGAATTATTTTAGGTCTCCTCTTGCTTCCGTCAATGGTGTCATCATAAGGGTGATCTCCATGACTTTCCTTTAGCCTAGCTCTAATACCATGTTAATTTTTCTTAGGGCTATATTGTTCTTTTCTTTGATAATTGCATTTCTTCATTAACACATTAAATTCACCTCATAACATCATAACATTATTAAGATTTACATCATTATTCAACAACATATACAACTATGTAGAAAGATAAATACCATCATCATCAATCCAGTGAGACATAAAGGAACAATAGAAGAAATTCATTAACACATAATACACTAAGATTTGTTGGAGACCAAGGAAAAACCCTTTCAAATTTTTCTTCATATTAGATTTTCATTGAATGATTCATCAAAAGAGAGTACAATGATCCATATCTTCATGCATACAACTATCTAGCAAAAATCAACTAAACAATATCCATGAGATGAACCCAATCATGCTTATACTCAAAAACCTTGTTTCTAAAACCTGTAATGAACAATCATCATCTGTTGTCAATTTCAAAACACTATATTCAATGATTGAAAACTTCAGATAATTGAAAAACCAAACCCTAACTTTTAGTGACATGAAGGAAATGTTATGCAAGCGACTAAAATTCTTCAGTCACATGGATGAGACAAATAGCAACCTTATGTAGCTAATATTTATCTATGTTGTGTCTATGATTGAGACCCAAAACCTTAAAACATAGATGTGAGCTTCAAACCCTACAATTTCAACTTTGTGTGAGCCCATTCCTCTGTAGATCTATTGATGAGCCTCATCATTGGGTAATTATATGGGCCTTAATTCACCTCGTAGCTTAGTCAAACCAACTATTCTCACAACTTATTGCATACTTTTGATTATATTTTGTTTATGAGATGAGCTAGAGTTGGATATTTTTCTTTGTGGTCTAATGTGTATTTAATGCAGGATTAAAGTAAAAAAGCAAGGAATTTTGGCAAAGGCCTTGGTCAAAAATCGAATGGGACAAGGGAGAGGAATTATAGTAGGTAAATCCTCCTCATTTACTACCCCTCTATTCGAATATTCCTCCATCAACTCGGAGTGCAAACAGCCAAATCATGAGGACTAGAAGGAAGCTAAGAAAGTGAAAGTCAAAGCACCAATTTATCTCTAGTGTGGGAGCTGAGCATCCCTAATTTTAAGGAAGTCGTTGGAGACTTCAGACATATAAATAAAGAGGCCTAGGACCTCAGTAGGATTTGAATTTTTGTTTGTAAAACTTTACTCTATTTTCGAGCTGCAAGAGTTGTGACATTTTTTGATGTAATCCATTGTTTTGATAATAAGAATGAGTTTTGTTTTGAGCCAGCATTGAGTTAACTTAGAGGGATAAAGCTCTTGGGTTAGGGCCCAACCCTAGCAGCTAAGGCTCCTCTTTATTGTACATGTATGCTAACATAGATTCATGGTTTAATCGTTCATTTGCTTAAGTAGCTGCATTTCCATTACATTAGTGTGGCACATAGATTCATGGTTTAATCATTCATTTTCTTAAGTAGTTGTATTTCCATTACAATAGTGTAGCACGTATATTCATGCTTTAATTTTTCATTTTCTTAAGTAGTTGCATTCCCATTACAACAGTGTAGAGTAGATTGGTTGTGTTTTAGTTTTCTTCCATTTGTGCCTTCTTTCAATTAGCAGGTTAGCAAGGATAAAAAGATAACCATAAGGTTATCAGTAGGTGTCTCAGCCTCACGTCCTCCCTCTGGGACCATGACTTGAGGAAGAGACCCTTTAGCAACCCCAAAAACACAGATTTCTAGTTCTTGCATGAGCTTTGGGAGCTTTTCGTCCTGATTCATTACTTGGTTCATTTCAGCATGTTTCTCCATCACTCTCTTTCTGTAATAAAATGTCACTCGTATTCTCATTTCCTTAAACACTTTCTCCATGCATAATATATGAGGAGGCTAATAAATAACGTCTTAATCAGATTATGCCCATAGATTTCCTTACCATGTGACCCATAACAAACCTCGCCAATCACCATCAACTGTGTGCGTATTCATTTCAATGTTTGACTTTAGGTGCTCTAAATCTCCACCGTCGATCTGCCTTGCCTTATCCAATAGCTATTGCGTCATCTGCTCACCAACTAGCTTGGCTAATCTCCACCATTGATCTGCCTCACTTGATCCAATGGCTATCGCGTCACCCGATCACCAACTAGCTTGGCCGATCTCTACCATTGATCAATCCCACATGATCCAACAGCTATCGCGCAATCTCGTGTGAATTCTTTCACGACTGATATCCACTCGAGAGCATGCAAGAAAAGTGGTTTTCTCATGTTATGTGTCACTCACTTAGGCTAATCGCGTAAAATTTAGGAATTCAGCTTACAACTTTGAGGGCGTGCGAGAAACCGCTTACCACTTATGAAAACCCGCTCCATCATTTTGCACATTTTCCACCCGTCTGTCAAAATGTGACTTGATGTGATCCATCCGTCTATTGAATTCATCTCCCACGATAAGATCTCTGCCATTCATATCTTGTTAATCTTGTTCGTCCATCTATTGACTTAACCTCTCGTGATAAGATCTCTGCCATCCATCTTCCATTAATCCTATTCTTCCATCTATTCACTTAATCCCTTGTGATAAGATCTTCGCCATTCATCTCCCATTAATCGTGTTCATCCATCTATTCACTCAATCCCCTACGATAGGTCTTCACGCTCATCTTCCATTAGTCCGACTCGTCCATCTATTCACTTAATCTCTTGTGATACGATCTCCACTGCTCGTCTTCCATTTATACTGTTCATTGATCCGACTGATCCAAAGGTTCCCATGCATTGCTGCTTCATTATGTCTCCCTTCCACTCATTTTGATCTTCGATTGCTCTTCCGCTTGACTCCTTCCTAAACTTTTTTATGCATATTCTTTAAATGCTGCCACTCCTGAGCTTAGATTTGGTTATTCAATTAGACTCCAACATTGTCCGATCATCACAATACTCCTTCTAGCCATCCTCAACCACCTTCCATCCACCTGTCATGTCTACAAGAACAATTAATTTGCATGCTTGATTTTACCCAAAAAAACCAAAAGAGTGAAAACAGACTTAGTTTAGTTTCCTTGCTTACACATCAGTTTGGTTTGATGCTCTTTACTTCTGTAATTTAGGTAACAGCATTAGATTAGTGTTGATTTAGAAATTCTGTTTAGCATAGTTGTATAAATGGTTAATTAGGATATGGTGTGATTTAGCATTACATGTTTTTTCTTCATTATTGTAGTAGAGTAGCTCTCTTAGAATATATTTTCTCTTCTTCCATCAAAGAATCAAGCTTTTACTGACCCTATAGAAGTTTGGCTTGGAACCCCTGAGGTCTCTCGCCAGATGAATAGTGACAACAGGCAAGACCTTCACTTCTACTTGTGCATATAGCACTGTCACCTCCAAGTTTGTACGAACCCTAGGTTGATAAGTAAAGCTGGTAGCCCATGACTTGCAGCATCCTTGCTGCAATACTGGTGCTCATCACTTTTTGCAGCCGTTGTCTGGGAGGTGTCTAAGTAGAATGTGATTACTTCTTTCTTTTCTTCTATTCCTAGTCTCCAATTTTCTTCCATTAGTTTATTTCTACAAAAGTGATCTAGTAGCTTCCTTTCTTGCAGTTGTCATTATCTTCTTTCCTTTCCATTCTGCAAGTAGAATTTCAATTCATCTAGTTTTTTTTTTTGTGAGTAGTTTCCATTTAATGAACAATTTCATTTCTGCAAAGTACTTTCCATCTTAAAATAATATTATAAAAGCCAACCCAAAAACATTTCCTTTCATGCCTAATAGGAATAGGGACAATTTAGGGAAATTCTTGCCAAATACCCCCACTCCATCCAATAGCCAACCTTCTCTCTTCTTCGGTGGCTATGAACTGGAAAAACCTTTAGGTGAGAAATTTGACATATTTGAAGAACCTACAAGGGAAGAAGAAGAAGAAGAGGAACCTATTCCTACTGAACCAATGGCTGAAAACCAAAATGACAGAGGAAATAGAGAGAGAATTGAGGGTACCTTCCCCATCAGGGAAACCAATGGGGACACTAAGATGAAGAATAGAAGCCCCTCTACTCTACCTCATTTCCATGGCCTAACCACAAAGGACCCTGACACTTTCCTATTTGACTTTGTTGTTATATGCCGAACCTATGACTATAAATATGATGAGAAAAAGTTAAAATTGTTTCCATCTACCCTCAAGGATGCAGCATTATGCTGGTTCATGTTGTTACCTAGAGCTAGCATCACAACTTGGGCTCAAATGGACCAAGATTTTAACAAAAAATATAAGGACTACTGTAGGTCAAAGGATAATAAAGAAGATATTTTCAGGATGACCATGGGCCAGGATGAATCCTTAGAATACTACAAAGAAATATTCCAACTCAATTACAAAAGTGCCAAGTGCACACTTGACCCTGAGTCACTAAAGCTGATCCTTCTCAGAGGAGTAAGGGAAGATCTTCTGGATACCTGACATCTGTTAGCAGGAGGAGATATCTACCAATTACCCTATGAGGATATCAAGACTCTCTTTAGAAACCATTCTAGTGAAGCCAGGAAAAAGGGTAGGTGTAGTCAACCTATGGTCAATACATCATCTTCCAACTCATCCATCAAGGGTGAAATTGGAAACATGCTAGAAGATTTCATAAGTGAGATGCTACAAACCTTTGCCTTGCAATTGGACACTATCAACATCAAAAGGAAGCAAGAGGAAGTAGCGAGAGCCTTGGCCATCTTTTGTTCTAAATGCACCAGAAGGCATCCTAGGAATGAATGTCCATTGAACTGCATTGAGATTTTCTTGGTCTGTGAAGAAAACCAGTCCACAGAAAAGTGCCCTTCTTTCCCAAACTCAAGGCTGAAGGGGTCACTTACCAGCTTTTCTACATCAACCAAAGGAGACCTCATGGGGCTAGACCATACTAGCAGGGTATGCAAGGGTCATCCCATGTATATTACAATGCCAACCAAACCACAACTATACCTTCTTGGGGACCCCCTACTCATCCTTCCTAGTCTACACCCCCTCCTTGGTCCTATGCATCTCAGTATCATTCCCAGCCACCCATCTATTCATTTCAACCTTATGTTCTGCCACAACTTTAGTGGAATACCCCACTCTAGGGATGGAGGCCCGAATACAACAATGCTCCAACTCTATTGCCTCCACCACCTACCCAACCACAACTCCTACACTTTGCTCCACCCAAGCAACCCCAGATACCTACCCAGGAAAATTCAAACCCGAACAATAGGTAGGCTCAACAAGTATATAGTGTAGAGACATCATACCCAGCTTATGCTGTAGAAATCTAGGAGATCAACGTAAGATCTGGGAGAATTCTCCTAGATAACCAACCTCCCTCTCCACATAGGGAGGTTGAGGAAGAAAGAGAGGAAAGCAACCTTAAAGTAAATCCACCCTTTCCTAAGAGATTAGCCCAACCACTCCAGCCTACCCAAGAAGAAACTGAACTTCTGGGAGAATTGAAAAATCTATGTGTAAAGATCCCCTTTCTCCAGGCAATTAAAGATGTTCCCATTTACACTAAGTTGATTAATGAGAAATTCTTCAAGCATCCAGAAAGAAGAAAAAGGGATGCCCCTACCATTAATGTCATTGGGCATCTATCTAACTCAATGTTGGGGCAAGTAATATGTCCAAAATATTTGGACCCTAAAAGCCCTATAGTAATTGTGCACATCAATGGCACCATCATCCCACACACTCTGATCTATCTTGGGGCTTCCATTAATGTGATGACCAATGAAACCATGCTCGAGCTTAACCTCCAAGGGTCATTGAGGAAGAACACAACAGTTTTACAACTTGCAGACCGTTCCATAGTCAACCCTAAGGGAATTGTGTAGGATGTGATGATCTCCATTGACTCCTGGGAGTACCCTATAGATTTTCTAGTCCTCTAGCCTAAGGCTAAGCTTATTGGTTACCCTCTCATCTTTGGGAGGCCATGTTTGGCCACAGTCGATGCTTACATTAGCTGCAGATCTAGGAATATGACCATCAAGAATGGACATATGTCTAAACCGTTAGTCCTATACCCTCCTACTCAACCTTCTCTAGAGCATGGTTTACCCTTATGGTTGGAGGAGGAGGAAGAGGATGAGGTTTATTTAGCCCAACTTTATGCTTTGGAAGAAAACATAGGAGGAGGACAGCAAGATGAGGATGACTTAATTGAACACTTTGTTGGAAATAATACTGAGAGGGGGGGTGAATCAGTATTATCAAGCAATTTACCAAATCTTCCTTATTTGATCTTTTGAATTATTCTTGCATATCAGTACCATAAAATAATGAGCATGAATAAAGAAAATAGACAGTCACACCAAAGAACACAAGATGTAAGGTGGAAACCCAATGCGGGAGAAAACCACCTGCTGCAATATGTCTCTATCTTCTTTCAAGAAATTCTTTTTACAATGATTTTGTACTGGTGCAGTCCTTTACCAACACGCAGGTTGCAACCTGCAGAGAGCTACAACTCTCTCTCGTTTTCCAGTCTCTCCTGGAAGGGAGCTACAACCCCCTACTTCTTTTCATGAAGAATCAAATGATCAACAAGTATACAACAGATACAGTCCACTACAGATATCAGATCAGTAATTACAGAAATAACCCAGAACACCTTATGAACAGAAATATACAGTCAACAGATCATCTTAAGACAGGGACGCATATTTTCTTTCTGTGACCTGCGACTGGACGCAGTCTACCTTCCACTGTTCTGCGTGCCGACGCACTGTTCCTCTATGCTTTGCTGCGACCGGCGCACCCAGAAACACTATCGCGCCGCGTCTTTTGCTTCAGAGACGCACCCAATAACACAGTTGCGCCGCGTCCTTTGCCTCAGAGACGCACCTGAGCCTTTACTTTACTGCGTCCCGGCGCACTTTCCCTTCACTGAACCTGCGTCCCTTCAGATATAAAAGATATGAGGACTTCAGAACCAACCCAAACACTCAGATCCACAGATCTGATCATGCGCCATAGAGATCACAGTCCATTAGAAGATTCGCCTTCATAGATCTGGACTAGATCTCACCAAAAGATATTCAACCAAGATGATGCTTAATCCAAATGAACTCCTTTGCTTTATATAGGCAAGCTTCTCCCCAAAACATGGAACAAAACCACGAGCCGACACCATAGAAACACAAAACCGTCGGCTAGATACCACACAAGAAACCCCCACGTGGTTTTCTCTGCCTTGAAATGTGTGCACTGGGCGGACGCACCTCCTGAACGGCTGGCCTGCGTCCCTGGACGCGGGTTCTGTATGGTATACCTGCGGGGACGCACTTGCTGAACATATTTCCTGCGTCCTTCTTGATTTATCACCTGAATGGGTTTGCCATCAAGGACAACACCTGAATCATAATGCCAACAATCTCCCCCTTTGGACTTGATGGCAACCACATAATCTTCAGCTTCATTCTCCCCCTTTGACATCAAGGGCAAAGGGTATGCTCCCCCTATGCTCATGCATCTCCAGATCTGTAACCAGAAATCCATCATGAAGGAGATAGAGACATATTGCAGCTATTTCCAAGATCTCCTTCTCCATAATGCCAACAATGCATTATGTGCTCCCCCTGAGCCTATACCACCAATAGGAAGATGATCAACAGTAAGATGATGCATCAACAACCCCCAGCTTTTGCCTGAGGTATTCAAAAGTGTCCCTGGGCAACGGTTTGGTGAAAATATCAGCAACTTGTTCCTTAGAAGGAACATACTCCAACTTGACCTTCTGTTCAAGTACTTGTTCCCGGAGAAAATGGTACTTGATTGGTATGTGCTTGGTTTTTGAATGCATAACCGGATTCTTTGAGATGCTGATTGCACTTGTGTTGTCACATAAGATAGGGATTGGAGGAGTACAAGTGATTTGATAATCCTGCAAATTCTGCATCATCCAAAGGAGTTGGGTGCAACAAGATGCAGCAGCAACATATTCTGCTTCAGCTGTAGACAAGGCAATTGAACTCTGTTTCTTGCTGAACCAAGAGACCAGTCTGGGACCCATAAAGAACGCACCACCACTTGTGCTTTTCCTGTCATCCACGCTTCCGGCCCAATCTGCATCTGTATAGGCATGAAGAGTAAGATCTGTATCTCTAGGATACCATAAGCCATAATTTTGAGTCCCTTGAAGATATTTGAAAATTCTCTTTACTGCTTGAAGATGAGTCTCCTTCGGATTTGCCTGAAATCTTCCAACTATTCCAACTGCATGCATGATGTCTGGTCGGGTACCTGTCAAATATAGTAAACTTCCAATCATAGATCTGTAGGTTGGTTGATGTACTGCTGCAGATTCATCATTTGCACTGAGACTACATCCTGTGACCATGGGTGTACATACTGGTTTTGCATCTTCCATGCCATATTTCTTCAAAATCTGCTTGAGATACTTGGTTTGAGATAAAAAGATTCCTCCTTCCTTCTGTTGGATTTGCAAACCAAGGAAATATGTCAGTTCTCCTAGCAAGGACATTTCAAATTCTTTCTGCATGACTGAGGCAAAGCTTTGACTCATAACTTCTTCATTGCTGCCAAAAATAATGTCATCTACATACACAACAAGTATTAGCAATTTGTCATTTTCAACTTTTATATACAGATTGCTATCTGCTGAACCTTTTAAGAAACCTTGTTGATGAAGATATTTGTCCAACCGGTAGTACCAAGCCCTTGGAGCTTGTTTGAGACCATAGAGAGCCTTTTTCAATCGGCATACAAGATTTGGATCATTTCCAAGAATGAACCCATCTGGCTGTTCAATGTACACTTCTTCTTCCAAGTCTCCATTCAAAAAGGCTGATTTCACATCCATTTGAAATACTTTGAAGTTCTGAAAACTTGAGAGAGCAAGGAACATTCGGATGGCCTCAAGTCTTGCAACAGGAGAAAAAGTTTCTTCAAAGTCTATTCCTTCTTGCTGCGCATACCCTTTACAGACGAGTCTGGCTTTGTTTCTAATTACTTCTCCATTTTCATTCAATTTATTTTTGAAGACCCATTTTGTTCCAATAACATTCTTATCTTTTGGTCTAGGAACCAGCTCCCAAGTGTTGTTCTTTTCGATTTGCTCAAGTTCTTCATCCATTGCTTTCACCCAACATTCATCTTTGCATGCCTCTTTCACATTTTGTGGTTCGGTGGAGGAAAGTAATGCCAAATAGCTTGAAGCTTCTGCAACTGTTCTTCTAGTTTGTATACCTGCTTCTTTTTGTCCCATGATCTGAGATTCTGGATGGTTCTTCTGAACATATCTGGATGGAGTCTTTTCTTCTATTCTTGTCCGTTCTTCTGCTTCTTCGTGAGGTTCTTCTTGAGATTCTTCTTGAGGTTCTTCTTCTTCATCATTCTGTCTTTGAGGGTAGCTCTCATCTTCTTCGATGTCTTCACGATGTATTTGCCTAGGAATATATCCCTTTTCATCAACCACTACATCAATGCTGTCAACAATTCTGCCAAGTCTTTTATTGTAGCATTTGTATGCTTTGCTATGTGGAGAATAGCCAAGAAGAATGCCTTCATCTGCTCTAGGATCAAGTTTGCCAAGCTGCTCCTCAGTATTCTTGATATAGCATTTGCTCCCAAATATTTTGAAGTGCTTTACCGAAGGAGTTTTACCACTCCAGAGCTCATGAGGGGTTTGAGTGCTGTTCACCCGGACATTTGTCTTGTTGAGAATAATAACCGCAGTATGTGCAGCCTCACCCCAGAAGGTTGCGGGGGTTCCTGATTCATCAAGCATAGCACGAGCCATTTGTTGGATTGTTCTGTTCATTCTTTCAACAACTCCATTTTGCTGAGGCGTTCTAGCTGTAGAGAATTCTCTCCTTATCCCATGTTCATCACAGAAATCGAAAAATTCATTTGAAGTAAATTCCCCACCTCTGTCAGATCTGAGGCACTTAATTTTGTGACCTGATTCATTTTCAGCCAAGGCTTTGAAGGTTTTGAATTTTTCGAATGCTTCATCTTTGTGCTTCATAAGACCTAACCAAACAAACCTGGAGAAATCGTCAATAAATAATATCAAGTATTCCTCTCCTCTAGGTGTTCTTTTTCTGAATGGTCCACATACATCTGTATGTACTAGCTCAAGAGGCATGCTGGCTGATCCTTCTTTCTCTGGAAAGTTAGTTCTGGTTTGTTTTCCAAACTGACATGATCTGCATATGGTGTTGTCAGGAATTTTGATATCTGGAAGATCGCGAACTGCCTGATATTTGCAAGCTTTCCTTATTTGTGAGAAGCTTAGATGTCCCAACCTTCGATGCCATAACCAGTGCTCTTCATTCTTGCTTAGTGTCACACGGAATCTGTCAAGGGTGCGGACACGACTGACCTTCCTAGAAGTCTAAGACATTCTAATGACAAACAAGACAAAATGGAGTGATCTTTCTCTAAATACACCTTTTACAACATGAAAACTACAAGTGTTTAGGCTTACCTTATTCCAAAACGCTGTTGTTGAAGTCCGTTCTTGACGATCCGGATGAGCTCCTCCTTCAAGTCAATTCCTGCAACCACAAACAATCAAACAATTACCAAGCACTTGCATTTCATATAATAAAAAATATATTCAACATGCAGACCAAGGAACACATGAAATAACTCATTAACACAAGCTATTGAGAAAAATAAACCAGTTTGTATTAATAACGAAACAAAGAAACTCTTACAACCTGGCCTTGGTGTTGTGCAAGTTCCTCCCAGGGTCCATCAAGGGTTTTCCTCTACTTTGACAAAGCTCACCCTCTCCCAAGTAGAATCAAGTGAAGACAATCTCTCCTCACAAAGGCTCTAATGGAAGACCTAAATCCTGCAGCATTTACCCAAAGAAAATGTATAGCTCCAACCTCCCCTCCTTCTGGCTCAATGCCTTTATTTATAGTGCTGTAAAGAGGTTATTCAGGTCC
This sequence comes from Pinus tabuliformis, assembly GCA_031772625.1. Taxonomy (NCBI): domain Eukaryota; kingdom Viridiplantae; phylum Streptophyta; class Pinopsida; order Pinales; family Pinaceae; genus Pinus; species Pinus tabuliformis. Next base: position 1,564,739,694 of record CM062819.1, on the reverse strand, counting down.
ACTATCAATGGGATCATCCCCCTCTATGGGTGGGATAGCTCCCTTATTGATGGGATAAGTTCCCCCTTAATAGAGATACATGAACCAACTGGAGGCGCATCCATTTCATCAAACCGACCTCTAGAATGTTCTAGAAGTAACCACAAGTAACTTTTTCAAGATAAAACTCGCGCATTTTGCCTTTTACAGAGGGACGCACCTGTCCCTTAACATACAGAGCGTCCATGGACGCAGATTTTGTGAACATGGTCAGCGTCCCCGCAGGTAAGGCTAGAGAGAACCTGCGACCCCAGAGATAAACATAGTTTTTACAAGACTTTCTCTCTTCTTTGAGTTTGAGATGGATAACAGAGGCATGAGACTTGCCTAAGAGGGTAGCATGACTGTTGATTTGAGCCATACTAACTGTAAGTAGTCAAGGTGACATTTTTTAGTGTAACAGATTGCCCCCTAAAGTGCGAAGCCTGGAATAGAATAGGGTTTTGTAATTCTAGGAAGGGTGAAGCGCTTTATCATTTCAAGGATTGCCTTGTGGATGGCCTGGTTGGAACCTGCAATTTTCAACACAAAATACATGGATAAGATTATATCATCACTGAGGTAGGCATTCCCATACTCAGATTCAAAACTTTAACTAATGGACTAACTATTCTGATACAGGAATGATCTTGCAGTACATCATTTTTATAGACTTTTGTAGACACAGTATGGACGCAGCCATCTGTTTATGATAAGTCTACATAGACAATGAATACAAAACTCCTCGCAGCCTGGATGGTAGAAACTAGATCCAGGGTCTTCACTTCTACTTCCCGAATTGGTACGATTCTAGCCATGTGATTAAATGATTCGATGTCGAACATGGTAGAAACCACTTGATTACCAGTCAATGATGTAAACTGTTAACAAGCGTGAGAGAAACCACCAGTAATGTCAATGGTCCTCAAAGTACCAAGCACAACCCGTGAAATGTGAATAGATGTTTTGATGTCGAACACTTCACGGAATCCTCTGATCGAAAGTCAATGATGTAAACTGACGTCAAAGGCGAGAAACCTGCCATTGATGCATGCAGACTTCAAGGTACTGTCGATTCCTAAGTCATCTTTCTAGATAATGTGTCGATGTCGATAGAAAGCGACCCGTTGCAGGCAAGCCCGCAACACGAAATCATTGTTCAAGTTGAAGAAATGTTGCTGTAAGGACTGACTCAGGGATGGTCAAATGGATGACAAGTATTTTGCAGATGAAAGTTTTGCTTGCAGACCTCTTGAACACATAACGACACAACAGATGGTTTGGTGACGAATAACTCAAAGTTGATCCCTGAACCCGGTTAAAGATTTTCAAAGTGATTTGGTCAACTGTGAGGTAAAAGATTTCCCAACCCAGGTGAATGAAAAGTGTCGTGTTCAAGAGCGGTAATAAAGTTTCTTCTGAGACAAAAGGTGACAAATAGGTTCATTCTTCTCTTTTTTCCCCCACCATTTCTGGCAAGTACCTCTTTATTTTTAACAAGCTTGAGGAGGATAACATATGCTTGATTATAAGCTCATCCTTCGGACGAGTCCAACCTAGTTTAAATTCGAACCCTAGGAAGGAGTGGTTCGTTCCTGTTTGTAATTGAACAGGTCCTCTACTGTAAAAGTTTAACGAGCCCAGTATAGGAGAAACTCGGCGTTTTTCAATTTTAGAGAGTCTGAAAAAACTAAAGGAGACTCCACGTTGAACTTTTTCGTATATTTGTGTCCCTCAAGCCCGAAAAAGTATAAAATAATACCTGGGGGAACCGCTTGATCTTGCGACCAAGGAGTACTTTCATAATAGTGTCGTTAACCTGAAAAGTAAAAAGCGATCAAGGACACGTCGTTTTATTTCCTTATCGAGTTCGAAACGACAAAAACCCGGCAATCTTTTCCTGATTTTGCGGTCAGAAAAGAGCTAAAAGGGGACCGTCTTTTAATTCCGTTTTAACGAGTGAAAAAGAAACACTCGGCGATCTTTTCATGTTTTAGGAGTCAGAAAAGGGCTTAAAAGATGACTCTGAAATTTTGTTTGTGAAAAATTACAATTTCCCTCGAAATCCCTTTGTCCTGCACAAAAGCGACACATTACTCATACCTGTTTAAAATAGGCAAAAATACATTCAAAAACATCTTTTCATGGTAAAAAATGAACTAATTCATCCAAAAAACCTATAAAAAGACCTTTTACCATGTCATTTTTACCGTTTCACTGTTGAGGTTGAAAAAGGAGCTTTTGACAAGAAACTTCCCGTGGTTGCTGCGGAAAATCTGACCGTCGGAATCGAACGCCGCTTCACCGAGGTATTTTACACATCCCACTCTTCATTTTTATCCGTTTAGTTTTTTGTTTTTGGTCTCTGTTTCATTTTTTGGGGGGGTTTTGGGTTCAAAATGCGCCCCTCGGCGGACGCAGGTGCCCTTCGGGTGACCTGCGTCCCCCGACTTTTTCTCACACGGGAAAAAGGTCGGGGGACGCAGTCCGCCTTCAGGCGAGCTGCGTCCGGACGCCCTGTGCTACAAAGCCGGGGTGCGTCTTCCGCAAAGGGCGCATTTCAAAACCCCAACTCTCTCAAAAAACCACCAAATTTCTCAAATTAATTTCTAATTGACTCTTTTGATGTGCAGGACCTAAAACATGTTAGACTGGAGAGAGAGAGAGCACGTAGAGGACGATGAAGCTGCGATTAACCACCAACCCTCTCTGGATGCCTTAAGAACATGTGGATTGTACAAATATTGGACCATACCGGGCATGAGGGGCCAGGTAAGATTTTTGGAATGGCTGGTTGAGCGATGGAACGTTCAAGATCAATGTTTTTACATTGGAGGGCACCAGCTCGAGATAGAGCCCTCGGATGTATACTTTCTCACTGGCTTGCCAAACAGAGGTGAGCAACTCAACCTTGCGGGGACCAGGCCGGGTGGCCAATCCCTTGATGATCTCCGCGAGGAGTGGTGCAGACCAGGGACTCGCCATAAAAAAGGCGTGGAGATAAAGCACATCGCTCTGGCGGAACTTAGAGTTATTGCATTTACGGTCACTAGGATTTGTGGCGCGGCCGCCTTGCACATTGCTCCGGATCCCAAATGCGGATGGCAGTTGACTGTTACCAAGGCACCATCTTCAACTGGTGCGAAGCTGTGTCGGCTCATATGAAGAGCCAACTAACCAAGGCAAAGAACGGACGACTAAAGACTTTTGGATATGGGCCTATAGTCGTGAGCTTTGCCTTGGAGAGAGTTCCTATGCTGATCCCTCAGCAACTCACTGTTGATGACTTGGGTCCTCGGGAGCCAAAGCTTGTTCGATGGGTTGCGGTGATGGCCCGGCATCCTGACGAGGGTGCTGCAGTGGTTCGATTCTCAGACAGTTACTTCGACTGGCTAGAGGGCCAGCTTTTTGTGATACAAGACTTTCCATATGCCGGAATGGATTTCAGAGGTGATCCGGACATGGTTCTTCCACAGGGAGAACAATGGGATGACAGAGGTACTTTCATTTTCACAAGTTTTCTAATTATGTATTTTTTATTTTTCATATATATCGTCTCAAAGTAACAGTAAAATTTTAAAAATGCAGATGTTGGACCACAGCGTCCAGCCAATCTCCGGCCTTACGACAGACGACATCCAGCTGCACCGGCACCGGCCCCACAGGATGCGACAGCAGAAGTACTAGCTGATTTGGAGCATGATCTAGAGCGTCTCACGGCAGATATACCTGAGACTACTATGGACGATATTCCTATGAGGCTTCAGCGCTTCGTAGTCGCGGTCCCTGGACCGTTTAGGAGATTTTTGCGTAAGGTAGCCCGCGCAGTGGTGTCGTACAGAGAGCACCACCAGTGATTGACTAGTCACTTTTGTAGTCACATGTGACATTTTTGACTTTTTGTACTATCATTTTGCCGATCATAAGGTGTGTTAAACCTATGATCGAAGACGATGTATATATTTTTGGACACACTTCTATCTATATCTATATATCACTATTACCGGCTTATCTTGTTTAACATGTATGATGAAATGTCTTTAAATTTACTTGCATGATTATTATAAATGTCTGTCCAACACTCGAGAAGCAATTGCATCTGCTAATGTATTCAAAGACCTTGGAATATGTTGATATTCAATGTAATCAAATTCACGTTCCAAGAGACGCACTCTCAAAAACAACCTTAATAACACAGGATTTCTAATGGCATAAACTCTATTAAGCTGTAATACAACAAGTTCAGAATCTAACCTCACTATCAAACGTCGAATTCCAAATGAAATAGATTCGGATAATAATTCAACCACTGCACTGTATTCTGCAATGTTATTCGTTGTTTGACCGAGGCTTACCCCATGCATAGAAACTAACTCGTCAGAGGGCGAATAGATAACCCAAGCTGCGGAAGAGATATTCCGTGTACTACGACAAGCACCATCAGCGAATCCAATGTATGTTTGGAGAGGCGTCGACATCTACAATATCAAGAGTAAAACCAAGATAAGCCAGGATAATGACGAAAACCACACTTGCTAAGCTAAGCACACTGACTAAACTAACACACTTGCTAGCTAGAAAGAAAATCTAACCTATCTAAAAATTTCTCCATCCATCATTTTAAGCATAATACCTCTTTAGGTAAAGTCCATTTCTGGGTTTGCCCAAAGAGTCCCCATCAAAATCAACTAACTCATAAGCCCCTTTTGCTAGCTTTCGCTTTACAATGTAGGGCCCATGCCACATGGGAACGAATTTTCCAGCACCTAGCTTATCGTTAGCTTGATCATATAATAGTACTAGGTCTCCTTCCGAAAAACTTCGAGGGGTTACATTTTTATCGTACTGAGCTTTCATTCGTTTCGCGTGAGTCTCGATAGCTAAAGTAGCGTCACGTCGAGTCTCATCTAATTTAGCCAAGTATAACAACCGTTTCTCCTCTTCGGAAGTAGCTGGAAGTAATTCGACAGCCATTTGAAGTGATGGGATTTCGCACTCAATAGGTAACACAGCTTCTAAGCCATAAACTAGCTGAAAGGGGTGAAACCTGTTGAATTTTTCACTGAAGTTCGATATGCCCATAGCGCCGAAAATAACATGTTATGCCAATTCGTTCGATGGATACCAATGATCCGTCGAATCATGACGACTAGAACTTTGTTGATTGACTCAACCAAACCGTTGGCTTGCGGATAATAAGGTGTAGAGCTATCGTGGCGCAAACCAAGCTGGCTTGTAAGCTCAGTCATCATGACATTTCGAAAATGGCTTCCATGGTCAGTAATGATTGCTTGTGGGACACCAAACCTAGTTATGATATGATTGAATACGAAAAGTGCAGCTGTCTTGCCGCTTGCGTCGAATGTAGGCATCGCCTCGGCCCACTTAGTAAAATAATCAACCGCAAGGATGATATACGCATGCCCCCCGGCCGAGTGAGGGTTACAAGTAATAAAGTCAATGCCCCATTTGGCGAATGGACCAGCGGCAATTATAGGGTGGAGAGGAGCAGGTGGAGCGCGCATCTTGCGATCAAACACTTGACAGTTGTGGCATTTTCTGACGGCAAGGATACAATCTTTAAACATAGACGGCCAGAAATAGCCAGCGCGCAACACCTTCTGAGCTGTGGCATACCCAGACATATGACCGCCACATGCTCCAGAGTGACAATCATTCAAAACTCTCTCAGCCTCTTCGTGAGTTAAACAACGTCGAAAAACTAAGTCTGCCCCCAGGCGATAAAGTGTATCTCCAATAATTCTGTATTGCTGGGATTGAAACCGAATTTTTCGACGGTTTTCCTTGGAAGCTTCAGGCCGAAAGGTTTGGGTTTGGAGATAGATGATTATATCCCCATACCACGGATCTACAGTGCTAATAAGAAACAAAGATTCGTCCGCAATGGACTCCTCTGCCACAGTCTCTGTGTCAGCACTCGGGAAATCACACATCAATTCCGCAAGACTAAAGATTTCTTAGACTTGGACTTCTCAAACTCCAAGTCGAACTCTTGCAGGATGACGATCCATTTAGAGTACTTGCCCCCTAGCAGTTGTTTTGTCAAGATATAAATCATAGGGTTGCAATCCGAAATAACAGTAGTTTTGCGGAGAAGAATGTAGTGACGAAAACGCTGGACAGCTTGAACGGCTGCCAGGGCCAATTTCTCCACATGCGAATATTTTAACTCAGTTGGATTTAAGGTTCTGCTAAGGTAATATATCACATGCTCTGCCTTGAATTCATCTTCTTGAACTAACACCATTCCAATGGTGGAATGCGAAGCTGCGAGGTATAAGAAGTAGTCCTGGTTGTAGTTGGGAGGATGCAATAACGGTGCATGGGTCAACGCGTGTTTCAAGTGCATCAAAAGATTGTTGAGCAATCTCGTCCCAAAAGAATTGTACGTTCTGTTTCAACAACCGTGTAAAACCTTTAGTGACCTCGGCGTAGTTAGGGATGAATCGGCGTAAAAAGTTCGCTTTCCCTTGCAAACTTTGGAGTTGGCGCAAACTCGAAGGAGGAGGCAATTGGATGATAGCCTCGACTTTCGAGGGATCGACGCGAATGCCGGTTTTGGAAACAACAAATCCCAGCAATCGACCTGTTTCTATACAGAAAACACACTTGTGGGGATTCAACCGAATTCGATAATGCCTACACCTCATAAAGATTGCTCGTAAATGGACAAGGTGATCAGCTCGGTGTAAAGAATGAGCAGGCAAATCATCGAGATAGGGTTGCACAATGTGCTTGATGTCATGAAATGCATAAGACATGGCCCGTTGAAAAGTAGCACCGGCATTCTTAAGGCCAAAAGGTAATTTGCAATAAGCAAATGTCCCCCATGGACAAATGAATGCCGTTTTTGGTTGATCGGCAGGTAGAATATTGATTTGATTATAACCTGAGAAACCATCCATGAAGGAAAACATCTCACTTCCGGCACAATCATCAATAATTTGATCGATATAAGGCGTAGGATAGTTGTCTTTTGGACAAGCTCGATTGATATCCCTATAATCGATACAGATTCTTATTGTTCCTTGTTTTTTATTGACGGGAACAATATTCGATACCCAATCCGTTAACGGGATCGGATAAATGAAACCTGCTTTCAACAGCTTTTCGACTTCGGCTTTGATTGCAGCTGCTTTTCGAGGGTGAATCTGACGCAACCGTTGCCGAATGGGTTTAGCATCCGGGTAGGTTTTGATTTCATGAACAACAATGGCAGGATCGATTCCTGGCATTTCCTCGTAGGACCAGGCAAACACGTCGCGGAATTCTTGGAATAGGGCCTTGTAAGTTTGGATTTCTTCTTCAGTACATGCGGCACCTATATGAATGTTCTCCTCGATTCCGGGCTTCACTGAAATATCAATGGGAATAGTACGAGAAATATTCCCTAAATTCAGCTCTGAATCAGAATGTTTCGTTGGATCCTGAGCGTCTTTGACATATTCAGCGGTAAAGATAGATGAAAAATCATTTTCAAATGCATCATCCTTAGGTAAAAACGAAGATCTGTGATGGAGATCTTCCCATGGTAGATCATCTACACTTAGGATTTCGCGAAGTTGTTCGTCAGATGACACTTCTTCGGGAAACGTTATCCGTTCTAAGGGTGAGGTGAAAAGTGACTCTTCACTGACCACATTCATTTGGTCGGTTGAATGAAAGTCGGTAAAAGACATAAGAGCTTCATAAGCAATCTCATACGGACTCAACGGCATAACATCACCGAGTGAGTCTAGCTCAGAGTCAGAGGGAACATACCAAGGATCATCATAAATAATGTTTTCTGACGTGATCATATGAATTGTTGCGAACGAAGGGTCTGCATTGAGTGGAGGGAGAGGAAAAGTTCCCAGTAAACCGGAATCCTTAACTAAACCTACACCAATGTCCCTATAAGGGATTGTCGTTTTACCAACATGCTGGATAGTTTCTAAAGAGGTTGGGTCGGATGAAAAGTATGTCAGCTGATCAATAGTCACGATCTTACCGTTATGTGGAAACTTAATGACTCTGAAGACCGATGAAACGACCGCTGTCATAGCATATGACCAACTTCGACCCAAAAGAAGGTTGTAGTCTAGAGGGGCATCAACCACTTCCACATCCAGACTAACGGTTTTACCTTCGACCCCTATAGGCAATTCTTGTAGAATACCAAACGGACGGAACCCACGGCCATCAAAGGCCTTAAGGATGGTGGGGGATTGGTTCAACGAAGGAGAACCAAGCGATCTCCAACATTGAATCGACATAATACACGTAGAAGCTCCCTCATCAATCACAGTCCGATGAATAGGCCTGTTTTTGACTATCACTGGAATTTGGAAAGCCATTTGATGGGGGAGACGCGGTGTACTACTTTCTAGATCAAAGATCATTAGGTTCGGGTCCTGAACATCGACAGCTCCAATAGCCGACAAAAGCAATTTTCGTTGCGCTGGACATGATTGCAGCACTTCGAGTGCCGACATTGCTGAAGGTGAAACAGCTAAGTCTTCAACAATGTTGTAATTCTGGGCTGCTCTCGCATGTGGATTGAAAGCAGACCTTCGAAGTACACCCTTGGCGGGCGGCTTAATCACTAAGTCTGGGTTAGGTTTTTCGATCTGTAGTGGATCGGAACCAGGAGCTGAGGTTGATGGGTTAGAGTGAGAAGATTCTGCTTCTTTACCATCAACAGGAGCCTTACTACCATAATCTTGCGATCGAGTCGCAATCCTGACATGAGACATCATCAAAATGGGTTCTTCACTGGCATTCGAAGAAGAACCTATCATCTTATTTTCCTGCTCGGAAATGGATTCTTTAACACAGCAGGAGTGGGAGAACCTTTGACTATTTTCACTACCTCGGCCCGATGAGGGCAGTCTCTCGTAAAATGATCTTCTTCACAAATAAGACAAGGATAACGAGGTTTGCGCTTTTCGTCATTGGTTTCCGACTTTTCCGTTTTCTCCTTTGGAGCCTTGTCTGCTTTAGCCTTCTTCTTTCCTTTCTTCTTTCCACCGTTTTTGGATTTGGCCGTAGATGACTCTACAGCGTGAATGTCGGCGGTAAGTTCAGGAGGAGAAGACTCTCCTGTCGGAGAATCAGGCAAAGTGATAATTGGAGTATTGGAGGTCTTGGAAGACTTCTTCTTACTCTTCGTAGTCACGATACCGATCATACCATCAGCGGCATGAGATCCCGAAGGAGCAGCAGCGATTTGGTTTGACTTTGGAAGATCCGGAATTTTCTCGTGTAACGTACCCGACTGAGTGTAAACTAAGTCAAGGTATTGTGCCTGAGCAATGACTTGCTCCTCAGTAACTACTCCGGCCTTAGCTACATCTTCAGTAATTCTTGGTAATAATGATTTTACAAACCATTCAGCTAAAATTTGGTCCGGGATAAAAACTTTCACTAATCTTCTTCGACGTCTCCACTCATGGATGTGATCAGAAATGTACGTGGATGTCGATTGTTTTAGCGAAGTTAATAATTCTGTACCATTATCGTATCTGACTGGTAACTGAAAATGAGTTAAGAATGAAGTAGCTAACTGGCTAAAGTTGTAAAAAGAAGCCCGTGGCAACTCAATGTACCACTTGGCTGCGAGACCAATGAGTGTACGCTGGAAAAGACGTAAGCGGATAGAATCATCTGAGATGGAATTTGATGCACACCAGAGGTGGTAAGTCATCACGTGATTAGACGGATCCTCTCCAGACTTACCTTCGAACTTGGGTATATCGCTGGGCAACTTATTTGGCATTGGCGGCCAGAACGGAAGATATTGAATTGGATCGTTCGTTAGGCGCGTCAAGTCGGGTAAATCTAAAGTCGCAATAAACGGTAACTGCCGGTTAGGATCTCTAAAACTCTGAGTCACAATACCAGCCCCAGGAGGAGGATATCCAGGATAACTAGGAACAGGAGTCGCATTTGGGATATTATATCCTCCTGGAAAACCAGGATTAACCGGACCGTACTGGGGTTGCTGAGGTGGTTGATAAGTGTACCCAGGATACGGTTGATACTGGTAAACCGGTTGTTGGGCAGCTTGCCCAGGTTGATACTGTCCCTGGTACGGAGGTTGAACAAATTGAGGTTGAGTAGTAACAACCGTACTTGTACCAGGTTGGCCTGCAGGCATCTGGACTGTGGTTTGAACCGTGGGTCCAGACAACGGTACAGATGTCTGAGGAGTGGTTACAGGGACAGTAGAAACCGGAGCTGCCGATACTCCAGAAGTAAGCATGGTAGATGAAGCGGTAGTTGCTGCAGCCGTGTGAGGTGGAGTACTAGGTGCAATTGGCGGCTGAGTAACTACAGAAGTTACAGGGGTCTGAACACTTGACTGGACAGGTTGCGGTTGCTGGGGTGGACCAGGAACTGCAGGTTGTCCTGCTTGAGGTACCGACTGTATACTTGGTTGCGACATCTGTTGACCCTGTGACGGATCCCATGTTAACATTCCAGGGTATTGACTCGTAACAGGTTGAGGATACTGAGATCCATAGCCGTATTGAGGATAGGGTTGATAACTGTAAGGTGTAGTCCCATATGATTGCCCTTGAGGTGGTTGATAACCTTGACCAGGGTATTGACCCGTAGGTTGATAACCTTGAGGTAAATACGAATACTGGGGTTGACCTTGACCTTGAGGTTGGTATCCTTGAGGTTGATACCCTTGGGGTTGATACCCTTGGGGTTGCCATCCTTGAGGTTGCCATCCTTGAGGTTGATACTGATACTGAGGTTGACTTTGGGGTACATATTGAGGCTGGGGTTGATACCCTTGAGGTTGCCCCCCAGTCACGAATGAAGTACCTTGAGGTTGCCCCCCAGGCATTAACGAAGGTTGCCCCCCAGGCGGTAATTGGCCACCTTGAGGTTGGTTAATGGGAGTTGAACCTGACATCATATAAACTCACCTATACTCAATGGTACATTACCACTGTTTCCAACTAATAACCCATGATCAACAGGTTGAGGAGATGCTCCCGCAAAGGTACCAGAAAGTGATTGATACCCAGTAGGAACAGAAGGACCGCCATGTAAAAATGATTCAGGACTTTGTGAAAACACAGATGACTGACCAGACATATTTACAGGAGAATGAATTCCTCTAGGTGGAACCGGAGTACGAGGTGTAGAAAAACCTACTGAGTTGTCTAAAAAATTGGTTAATGCAAGGTACCAAGATTCACTTCTAGGAGGACTGTAAAAGATGGATTCACGCTCCCTTAGATCAAGGGTAATTAGATCTTCAGAATCAGAAACGCCTATTTCTTCCTCTGGAACAAGTTCTTCTATAGCAATTAATCCAACAGGAAGATTTTCGGTGATAATTCTTTCTATTCTTGGTGAATCAGGAACACTAGGAGTTGGAGTAACAGGTTCTGAAATTTCAGGTTCTTCGCCTGTTTCACTGGCAGATGAAAAACTACCAGCAAGCTCGGAAACTGTAACAGCTTCGGGATTGTAACCTGTTTCTAATCTTTGGTAATCTGGATGGACTACCAAGGAAGATTCTCCTTCTTCAGGTGATCCTACTCTACTGCCACTAGGAGGAGTTACAAGGACCTTTAACCCTTCTAAATGACCCGGAATGTCTTCAGGAGATTCACCCCGCGATTTACGGAGTTTTCTTAACAAATCTATTCCGGTAACAATCTCAGGAGACTTGCCCCGAAGTCTACGGGACTGTCTCGGTAATTCCGCCACAATTAAAGATTTTAACTACAACACACGAAATCAAAGTAAAAAATTTCAAATCAAACCACCTAAAGTCTTCTAAAGAACCAATCAAATTTGAAGCACACGCCTAAATAATCTAGAGCGTCAAACCACACACAAACAGTAGTCTTCCGGACCAAAAGCGCTAGTTGGTGATTAGGCCCAACCTCGCAGGATTCAGTACAGAAATAGTGGGTGGAACAGTTACCCCGGCAACCTGCTTAATGAATAGACTGGACCAAGTTCCTCCACTTTAACCGTCTCGAAGTGAAGCGAACCCCCCAGAAAATCCAAGTGAGTATAACCGACGTCTGCTCCAGGTACAGTGGGACCTTCCCTCCACCGTCACCTTGGGTAGAATCCTAGATATTATGGCCACTAAGGTTACCAATCACAACAATTACACCTGGGGGAACAGTCTAAACTCCGACAGCACGCAAGGGCAGAGTAGCAAGCTCCAATCCCCTTACCGGCTCCTTGACAACAATCCAAGGTTTACCGATAAGTGACCCCTGGCTCCTCGACAATGGTTAATCCGAGGTTTACCGTTTGTAATACGTACTGCCTGGCGTCGTTCCCAACGAGGGAGGAATGATCCCCTCACTGGTTCGGACACGAGCTCGTGTTTCTCCTTTAAGAGGAGCTTTCCCAGAATGTAACTGAAACAATTGGATTTGTTCTACTCAAGATAGACTATCTGTTTGGTTTTGTAGTCTTGGAGAGTTAAGTACTCACCTACTCCAAGACCCTAGCCTAAGCTATGTTGGTGCTTCAGAGCCCTAGAAAAATAAAGATTACTAGATTGATTTTAATTTAAGCGTTACTTTTAAGGTTGTTTCTTAAGTCAAAAGGTGATGGAAGTGAAACTAGTGGTGTGTTGACTCGACTCGAAACCACTACAAAATGCACCTAAAATGATTTATCCACTACTTTACTTTTTCGATGAATTGCTTAACTAAAAAGTTGAGAGAATGCAATCTTTATAAAAGCAACTTCTTAATTGAAGACAATCAAAGAAACAATTCGTTTTTCTTTTCCAAGCATAAAAACATAACTTCTCTTTACATGCACGAAAAAACTCTTTTCTTCTTTTGAAAACAAAAAGCTACTTGAAACAAGACTTTTTAAGAAGATGTTTTTGTATTTTTCTTTTAATAAAGCAAATAAATCTAATATAACCAAAAATCAATCTTAACAACTCTTAAAATCTATGAAAATGCACTCATAAGCAAACTAAAGGCAAATTTACTCTAAGCAATCTTAACGAGGCCAAAACTAACAATGATTATTTCTAAGGTGTTTTACTTGATCACAATCAAATCAAGGACTAGCTTATTGCAGAACCAAAAACTAGTCAAAACAAAATTCTAATCTTTTTGTCCTTTTTGAAAATGGAAATCAATACTTTAAAAACAAGCAATTCGAAATTTGACCCAAAACAACTCAAATGACAAGTTGCTCAAACAAGGAGACTTTACGACAGGCTCAACTTCTAAGAAGGTTGACTAACCAGAGATATCTAAGGCTGGACAACTTTCTACTATCAAAGTCACTACAAAGCCTTTCCAAAAATCAAACCCTAGGTCTAAACTTCGTTGAAAACCACTAAAACACTCAAAGCTCACAAAACTAGTTCAGGTGAGAATTCTTGACAGGGTACTAAAGGATCTGGGCAGAAAACACTAAGAAAAAACAAAATCTAAAAGTAATTTAAAGCAAAAATGGAATTTTCTTAACTTTTACAGGAAGACGCAGGCCACCCGTTGTCACAGGTGCGGCCCCGCACTGTGCAGTCGACAACAGCGCGTCCAAGGACGCACTGTGCAGCACACAGAGACTGCGTCCTTCTGGAAAAAGGAAGAAAAACTAAAGCCAACTAAATCTACAGCTAAGCCACCCAAATACTAATTCTCACAGTCAAAAACCAGAAAATAAAAATGATTTTCTCAAAGCAAAGTTCATATAAAGGAAAAGACTCTCTCATTAATGGATTCCCCAGCGGAGTCGCCAATTTGTCACACGGAATCTGTCAAGGGTGCGGACACGACTGACCTTCCTAGAAGTCTAAGACATTCTAATGACAAACAAGACAAAATGGAGTGATCTTTCTCTAAATACACCTTTTACAACATGAAAACTACAAGTGTTTAGGCTTACCTTATTCCAAAACGCTGTTGTTGAAGTCCGTTCTTGACGATCCGGATGAGCTCCTCCTTCAAGTCAATTCCTGCAACCACAAACAATCAAACAATTACCAAGCACTTGCATTTCATATAATAAAACATATATTCAACATGCAGACCAAGGAACACATGAAATAACTCATTAACACAAGCTATTGAGAAAAATAAACCAGTTTGTATTAATAACGAAACAAAGAAACTCTTACAACCTGGCCTTGGTGTTGTGCAAGTTCCTCCCAGGGTCCATCAAGGGTTTTCCTCTACTTTGACAAAGCTCACCCTCTCCCAAGTAGAATCAAGTGAAGACAATCTCTCCTCACAAAGGCTCTAATGGAAGACCTAAATCCTGCAGCATTTACCCAAAGAAAATGTATAGCTCCAACCTCCCCTCCTTCTGGCTCAATGCCTTTATTTATAGTGCTGTAAAGAGGTTATTCAGGTCCACTATCAATGGGATCATCCCCCTCTATGGGTGGGATAGCTCCCTTATTGATGGGATAAGTTCCCCCTTAATAGAGATACATGAACCAACTGGAGGCGCATCCATTTCATCAAACCGACCTCTAGAATGTTCTAGAAGTAACCACAAGTAACTTTTTCAAGATAAAACTCGCGCATTTTGCCTTTTACAGAGGGACGCACCTGTCCCTTAACATACAGAGCGTCCATGGACGCAGATTTTGTGAACATGGTCAGCGTCCCCGCAGGTAAGGCTAGAGAGAACCTGCGACCCCAGAGATAAACATAGTTTTTACAAGACTTTCTCTCTTCTTTGAGTTTGAGATGGATAACAGAGGCATGAGACTTGCCTAAGAGGGTAGCATGACTGTTGATTTGAGCCATACTAACTGTAAGTAGTCAAGGTGACATTTTTTAGTGTAACACTTAGATAGCATTGTTGTTGTCCTTCATCAAATATGTATAGATTATTTGGAGTTCTCTTTCCTTTGAGAACTGTTTTACCTGTATCAAGATCACGAACAAGGCATCCATTTGATCTGAATATAACCTCGGTTCTTTGATCACACATCTGGCTGACACTTAGTAGATTATGCTTCAATCCATCAACAAACAAAACATTTCCAGCCTTAACATCTTCTTTTAAAGGAGCAATACCTTTTCCTTTTATAGTTGCAGGAGTATCATTTCCAAAAGAGACTTTCTTTCCCTTTTCTAAATTAGAATAAGACTCAAGTTTTTCTTTATCACCTGTCATATGCTTCGAACATCCACTGTCAATGTACCATAGATTTTCTTGTCCTTCTGCATAAAATGCTATCCCACATCTTTCTGTTTGAGGTTCCTTTATTCTCCATGTTTTGGCGCCTGAGGCTTGTTCCTTTTTCTGCTCTTGTACCTTTCTTTCCGGAAACCTGCTTCTGCATTCAAAGTCTTTATGTCCAAAATTATTGCAAATAGAACATTCAACTTCATTTTCAAGAGCTGAAAAGTTGTTATAGGTCCTTTTTGTAATCCCTGTCATACTTCTTTGTTTTTGAGCTTCCCTAGTCATGATTGTTTTATACGCAACACATTGAGCTGCTTTGTGACCAAAGTTATGGCAAGAAAAGCATTGTCCATTGAAGAAGCTTCTGCGATTATTGGATCTACCAGCCAACTGATTGTAATTTCTATTTTCATCTATTCTTGAACCAAATTGAGAAGATTTTACCTGTGGCTGGTTGTGGCTTTTGTTCACCCTTAAGCTGGATTGCCCCTGATAATTTCTGCTTGACATTTGTCCCTGCTTTACCTGATGATCTTCCTTGTGCTCTTGCTCATTTCTTCTTGCTGCATCAAGATAACTTTTTGAAGTGGATGCTTGAGAAGTTTCTCCATTATAGCCCAAACCTGTCTTATTTAGTGGAGACCGCTGCACACTGATAATCTCATCCAAAGTTTCAGATCCTTTGACAAACTTGAGATTAATAGTTTTTGTTTTCTCAATTTCTTTTCTAAGACCAACAATTTCACCTTCTAATTTTTCAAGATGTTTTTCCTTTTCATCAATTTGGAATTGTAGAGTATCAATAATCATGTTCTTTTCTTCTATGCATCTCTTGAGTCTAGTAATTTCATCATAAAGGTTATCCACATCTACAGCATCCTCATAATCATCATCTTCAAATGCCATTAACAACCTATATTTATTACCTTGTTCATCTTCATCACTGTTTGATAAACCATCACTATCTTCATGGGTGTAGTAGCTTTTCTTATTTGCGCTTTGTTTCTTGTTCCATCTAACTGGTTCCTTTCCTTTATCCTTATAAGAGCATTTTGCAGCATAATGACCTACTCTTCCACAAGCAAAGCATTTGAAAGGTAGCTTACCTCTGAACCTTCCAGAACCTCTTTGAAGATTTCTGACAAAATTTGATTCTTCTTCCTCTTCTTCTGGATCATGGCTTGCTTCATAGTAATCTTCTTTGCCTGATGCTTTAAAAGCAGCCTCCCTTCTGTCTGATGGTCCTCCCTTTCTCATTTCATAAGCAGTTAGAATTCCATGTAGCTGAGACATAGTAAGAACACGGAGATTTTCTTTTTCTTCTATTGCAGATACTTTGGATTCAAACTTGGGGGATAATGATCTTAGAATCTTTTGAACTACTAGAGACTCCTTTACTTCTTCACCCAAATTTTTCATACAATTTACAATCTCATCTACCCGAAGAAAATAATTAGCCACACTTTCATCATTATACATCTTGAGAGTCTCATATTGAATTCTGAGAGTTTGAAGTTTGGCTTGTTTTACCTGTTCATCTCCTTCATAGATTGTGATCATTTTGTCCCATATTTCTTTTGCTGATTTGAAGTGCATTACCTTCATGAATTCTGTTTGGGATATACTTCCTAATAGAGTACTGACTGCTTTTGCATTTGTTTCATACTTCTTTTTCTCAGCTGGATCTGTAGGAGTAGCTGAAGGAAAAGCATAGCCTGTTTCTACAATGTCCCAAACTTCAGTACCAAGAGATTGAAGATATGCAGTAACTCTTACCTTCCAATAATTGAAGTTTGTCCCATCAAAAACTGGTGGCCTGATTGATGCTTCTCTCTCGTAGTTGCTCATGATGAACGATCTACCTTCAAGCGATCAAGCTTTTCTGAAGGACCTGCTCTGATACCAATTGTTGGAAATAATACTGAGAGGGGGGGTGAATCAGTATTATCAAGCAATTTACCAAATCTTCCTTATTTGATCTTTTGAATTATTCTTGCATATCAGTACCATAAAATAATGAGCATGAATAAAGAAAATAGACAGTCACACCAAAGAACACAAGATGTAAGGTGGAAACCCAATGCGGGAGAAAACCACCTGCTGCAATATGTCTCTATCTTCTTTCAAGAAATTCTTTTTACAATGATTTTGTACTGGTGCAGTCCTTTACCAGCACGCAGGCTGCAACCTGCAGAGAGCTACAACTCTCTCTCGTTTTCCAGTCTCTCCTGGAAGGGAGCTACAACCCCCTACTTCTTTTCATGAAGAATCAAATGATCAACAAGTATACAACAGATACAGTCCACTACAGATATCAGATCAGTAATTACAGAAATAACCCAGAACACCTTATGAACAGAAATATACAGTCAACAGATCATCTTAAGACAGGGACGCATATTTTCTTTCTGTGACCTGCGACTGGACGCAGTCTACCTTCCACTGTTCTGCGTGCCGACGCACTGTTCCTCTATGCTTTGCTGCGACCGGCGCACCCAGAAACACTATCGCGCCGCGTCTTTTGCTTCAAAGACGCACCCAATAACACAGTTGCGCCGCGTCCTTTGCCTCAGAGACGCACCTGAGCCTTTACTTTACTGCGTCCCGGCGCACTTTCCCTTCACTGAACCTGTGTCCCTTCAGATATAAAAGATATGAGGACTTCAGAACCAACCCAAACACTCAGATCCACAGATCTGATCATGCGCCATAGAGATCACAGTCCATTAGAAGATTCGCCTTCATAGATCTGGACTAGATCTCACCAAAAGATATTCAACCAAGATGATGCTTAATCCAAATGAACTCCTTTGCTTTATATAGGCAAGCTTCTCCCCAAAACATGGAACAAAACCACGAGCCGACACCATAGAAACACAAAACCGTCGGCTAGATACCACACAAGAAACCCCCACGTGGTTTTCTCTGCCTTGAAATGTGTGCACTGGGCGGACGCACCTCCTGAACGGCTGGCCTGCGTCCCTGGACGCGGGTTCTGTATGGTATACCTGCGGGGACGCACTTGCTGAACATATTTCCTGCGTCCTTCTTGATTTATCACCTGAATGGGTTTGCCATCAAGGACAACACCTGAATCATAATGCCAACACACTTGCTCCAAAGTCCAACTCCTAGTTCATCACCATTAGAAGAAGAAGTAAGAGAAACCTAGAAAAATCATCCAATTGACTTATTTTTGGTTTATTCCAACCCAGTCCTTGTCAAAACTATAGAATTCGGCCTGGAGAAAACTTTGAAATTAATCCATCTATTTCTGCTCTTGAAGAGGAAAAGTTATGAAACATGTTGAGAGAAAACCTAGAAGCTTTCACTTGGAGTTACAAGGAAATGAAGGGAGTACACCTCTCAGTGTGTACTCACCACATATACATCAAAGAAGGTTGCAAGCCAATCCAACAACCACAAAATAGGATGAATCCAACTCTGAAAGATATAGTCAAAGAAGAACTACAAAAACTGCTAGATGCATGATTCATCTACCTTATCTCCAACAGTGAGTGGGTCTCTCCTTTAGTGTTAGTTCCTAAGAAAAATGGCAAGTGGAGGATTTGTGTTAATTACATGGAGTTGAACAAAGCCACAAAAAAGGATCATTTTCCCCTACTCTTCATTGACCAAGTGCTAGATGGCCTGACAAGGAAGAAGTTTTTTTCTTTCCTAGATGGATTTAGTGGGTACAACCAAATCCAAATTTTCCCAGAAGACTAGGATAAGACCACATTCACCTGTCCTTGAGGTACTTTTTCCTATAGGGTCCTTCCTTTTGGCCTTTGCAATTCTCTTTCCACTTTCTAGAGAGCAGTGATGAGTATTTTTGCTGAATTAGTACATGATGCAGTGGAAATTTATATGGATGATTTTACACCTTATGGCTGTGATTTTCAAGAAGCCCTGCCTAACCTAGGCAAAGTATTGCACAAATGCATTAAAATGAACCTTTATGTAAGTCCGAAAAAATGTGAATTCTTAATTATTGAAGGGACCATGCTAGGTCATTCAATATCTCAGCAAGGACTGCGGGTGGACCTGAAAAAAATAGCAATCAGCCAAAGGGTTCCACCTCCACAAAAGTAGAGGGATGTCAGGAGTTTCTTGGGGTTAGCTAGATACTACTGAATGTTCATAAAAGACTTCAGCAAGTTGGCATCTTCTTTATTTGGGCTATTGGCCAAAGATTTTGAGTTTATATGGTCAAAAATTTGTCAAGAGGCTATAGAAATTTTAAAGGATAAGTTAACTACTACACCAATTCTTCGAGGCCTAGACTGGGCCCTCCCTTTTCATATTCATGTTGATGCCTCACACAAAGCCATAGGAGCAGCCTTAGGTCAGGTATAAGAGAAATTGCCCTATGCCATCTATTTTATTAGTAAGAACCTATCAAAGTGTGAGCTAAGTTATACTATGACTGAAAAGGAACTCTTTGTTGTTGTGCATTCATTAAACAAATTTAGGCATTACATTATAGGCTACCAAACATTTGTGCATATTGACCATGCTGCAATCAAATATTTAATGAACAAATCATATGTGAATGCTAGAATTATATGATGGCTACTTTTATTACAACAGTTTGATCTAACTATTGTTGATAAGCCTGGTAAGGAAAATGTTGTTGTGGACTTTCTATCTAGGATAAATCTACCTGCATGTGAGGAAGGAATGGTGTATGACCAATTATTAGATGAGAATTTGTTTGTTATTTCAGTTCTCTCCCCATGGTTTGCTAATATAGTTTGATAACTATTTGTTGTCAGCACAGTTCCTGTCAAACTTTCCCTCCAAAGAAAACAACAAGATAGTCAGGAAAAGTTCCCCCTTCACTTGGATTGGGGGCAATATTTTCAAACTTGGCCGAGATCAAATCTTGAGAAGGTGTGTAAAGGAAGAGGAAGTTTTTGACATCCTTCTGACCTGTCATGATGGGCCTTGTGGAGGTCACTTTGCAGCAAAGAGGACAACATTCAAAGTGTTGCAATCCGACTATTATTGGCCCACTCTTCATCAGGATGTGAAAAAGTACATTAGTCAGTGTGATCGATGCTAGAGGATGGGAAATCCTAATCCAAGAGATGAAATGCCCCTACAACCTCAAGTGAATTTCAATCCATTTGACAAGTGGGGCATGGACTTCATTAGGCCTATCAACCCTCCTTCAAATTAAAAACAATACATTATTTTTTGCACTAATTATTTGACTAAGTGGGCTGAAACCGAAGCGATTAAGGCAGAAACATAAGAGGTGGCTGAGTTCCTAAGGGAAAATGTATTCCACAAATTTTGGTACACTAGATAGCTAGTCACAGATCAAGGCAGCCAGTTCACCTCTAACATGATTGAAGAACTACTCAACCATCACAAAATAAAGCATAGGACCTCCACTCCTTATCATCCACAAGCTAATGGGCAAGTGGAGGTGACCAATAGGGCACTGGATAGCATCTTAACCAAGGTAGTGAGAAACAACAGGAGGGATTGGGTAGAGAGACTAGTTGAAGCCACCTGGGCCTATAATACAATATGGAAGACCACCATTGGATTTACACCCTATGAGATGGTCTATCGGAAAAAGGCTTTGCTTTCCATTGAGTTTGAATATAACACATTGAGGATGGTAGCCCAACTATATTTGGATCTCAGTGATGCACAAAAAGAAAGATTGTTCCATTTGAATGCCTTGGATGAATTCAAAATGCAGGCCCTCCTACATACAGAGATAGTTCAACTTCAGAGGAAGGTATGGCATGATAAACATATTAAGGAGAAGAAATTTCAAGAGGTGTTTGGGCATTGTTATATGATTCTAGGTATAAAGACTTCAAGGGCAAGATAAGGACAATATGGATTGGACCATATGTGGTGGAAAGATGCCATGATAATGGTTCAATGCAAATCAAAATTATAGATGAAGAAGCCATTCCATTGCTTGTTAATGGACACTAATTGAAAATGTACAAGAGGTCTTTATCAAAGCAAGAGTTCATTGACAATATCAATAAAATAGTTATGACGGTGGAGTAAGTTCTCGCTCCTCCCTCCTCAAGGAATTGCAAAAAGGACTCAGGTGAAAACCTCCATGAGGTGCCTGAGTCCCATCCTTGGGTTGAAAACCTCGTGAGGCGGCCCAACGATGAGAAAAAATAGAAAGAAGAATAATAATATTCCTAGGTGAAAACCTTCCTTAAGGCGACCATGGAAAACATCTAGGGTGAAAACCTCTCTGAGGCAGCCTAGGCGTTTTTCCAAAAAAAGGAAAAAAAGAGAAAAAAGACATAATTGTTATTTGCAGGTGGGCAAGAAAGACAATCAAGGAGCAAAGAGAAGATCCAAAGGGAACCTTGCCTAAGATATATTCATCTCCTCCAATCCTTACCATGCATCCCTCCATCAATTCCCTTATTTTTTCACTTCATTGCTTCTATTTAGGCGAAGATTGTATTTTCTACAGGATCCCCTGTATTCCTACAGGATCCCCCGAAAACCTACAAGAAGCAATCTAAGGGTGAATGTTAGGTTAGTTAGTTCCTATAGAAGCCTATCCCATAGAATATCAATCATTAGCTACAGGTCTTCACTAGGATGATCCAAGAGCTTTGGACAGCAGACAACAGACAGTAGACAGAAAACAATAAACAACAGAGGAGGAAGAAGAATGACCATGCAGCAAATAAACAATGCATCACCTATGATCTTCGACAATTGTAGCATGGCATTGAGACCACAAGTAAGTATCCCACTCACTCACCCATATGCATCATGTGATCAAAAGTTGTAAGGGTTACGAGATAGTTGGTTTATAAGTGAAAAGGTGGCCAGTTAACTTGGCCACCTTCGTTCAGTCATCACATACAAAATCAGGTGTCCTCTCACATGTGGGTGCAGTCAACTCAAAGACAAAGGAAGAGTAGGACAAGAAGTGGTTATCTATAGATCTACGAGGTGGGAGCTTATTATAAGGAGTGAGAGGTGATTACGAGGAACATCACCCCGAAAATCCATAAAGGGAAACAAAACATCGTTTGCATGAATTCGTGCATTCCACCTCCTTGAAACTCCCTCACGCAAGTCGCTCTCATAACTTTGGCCACCCACCGGAAGCAAGGATCTATTATTCTACAATACAATTTCTACAGGATAGGCATAGAGGGTTTCAAGAGGCAATATCACGAGAATTGTCCACTGCCACCATTCTAAAGAGGTAGGATATTAAAATCCATCCCCATTTACAAGCAAATGAACTAGAAATGCTCTAAAAGCTAATGGATATAACAACCGTGGGAGGTGAATTACATCCACAGGAAACTCCGTTTTCTCCTGAATTTAAAATTCTTGTGTCAAACCTCTCATTTTTCTCCTCAACCTTCATAAGCAAGATATCAGGAGGGTTTAATAGGAGAGAATCCACAAACACTGTGAGGATAAAACAACACCCTCAAGTGCTTGAAATCTTTATAAGAAACCAACGGGTGGGGTTTTTTGAAAAATTCACAAGGTACGATGATGAGGTGGCTCAAGAATTTGCTCATTCCCTCAATCCACACAATAGAATCCATGCCACTGTTATAGTTAGAGGACTCACTATAGATATCACCCCAGAGCTCATCAGTATGGTCACCACACTTCCCCTAGAAATTCCATGGAGAGAAGAAGACAAAGCAAACAATCACATGGCAAAAAGGAAATTATTTTTAGAAGGTGAAGAACCACAAAGGATAAAAATGGATTAAGGAGGGATAGTCTGCCATACCCATGGAGTGAGTTAGGTTACCAACTCATCAAATATATCTCATGCGAGGGTAGATGTAGTGTTGTTTATGGCTACCATTTTAGGATGCTTGAAGAATTCAAATTTGGGGTGGAAATGCCAGTTTACCAAAGACTTAGCATACCTTATTTCTTGATGAAATCACTCATAGACTCCAACAACAAAGTAAATGAAGGGAATCCCGAACAATTGGCTCACCATGGGTTGATCAGGATCCTCATTGAGGTTTCCCTCCAAAACCTTAGGATCCCTATAACATGGTCAGTCTTCAGATACTTACTAGCAGAGGATGACATCAAAACCCTCACCTATGATGTTAGTCTTTCTATCAGTGAATAGGAGGAAAAAAAAAGAAGAAGAAGATACAGAGCTAGATTGGGATGAGATGGATGAAGAAAAAACTAATACAAAGGAACACAATGAAGTAGGAGAAGAGAAGGAAGATGATGTTGAAACAGAGGAAGAAACAAAGGAAGAAACTGATGGAGATGAGAAAGAAAAATAAGAGGAATAAGATAAGGAAAATGAAGAGGAAGAAGGCATTGAAATGAAGCTCAAGGAAATGGGAAAAGAGCTAAGTGGCTTAAGGGACAGAGAAACAATAATGAGAGGTCAACTTGCGAGGGAAACCACATGGCTGAGAGGACAACTGTAGGGAAGGAAAAACCAACTAGCATGTATGGCCAGCCTCTCCTTGGATGCCATCTAGTGTAGGATGACAACTAAATCCTATGTTCTTTACCTCAGAGAACAATGGTTGCAATTTTAGATTAAAACCCTAGCATAAAGGGAAACCATTCCATTTCAGGACTACAGGCAGTTTATTGATCTTTTTTATCAAAGTACACTAGAGGATAGGGTCAAAATCACTGATTTTTCCTTACACAACATAGCCCTCACAAACATGAATGTTTGTGATCCTAATGCTGAGCTAGGAGATCTACAATTAATGGCTTTGGAATCATGGATGAAACATGAGGAGTCAAGGGCTGCAAAGATGAAAAAAATATTGGTCAGAGAGAAAAATGAACCTCTTTCCATCAGAGCTGAAAAATCAAATCCCATGGCCCTAATCAGCACACATAATCTAACTGAAAATGATCCTCAGCTGGCACCTAGATATCTTGATTCCCAAGAGCAAGAAATTTCACATTTTGAGGATATGTTTAAGCTTCTAGGAGATGATAGTATACATGTCTGCTTAAGGAGATGGAACACACTGCCACATAGCTTGAAGATCAGAGAATATCACTCCCCTCAAAGGTTGAGAGAGGCACTCAATAGGACACCTATGTATAAGAAATCAATGCAAAGGTTGAAGGTCAATTGGATAGGCCTAAAACTCAGTCCACCACTACTCCTAGGGATGCTAGAAGGGAGAAAAGAAGAAGAGGAAAAGAGGCAGTGGGAAGAAGTAGAAAGGAAAGCAGGCTTCTATGAACAAGAAGAAGAGACCACAACAGAGGCATGGGATGTCAGAGAGGCTACCAGAGCCATGAAGGACATGGACATTGACTAAGTTGCTCAGAGGATGAGCAACACTTTCAGTAGGGGGGTGATGATGAGCCTCATCATTGGGTAATTATATGGGCCTTAATTCACCTCCTAGCTTAGTAAAACCAACTATTCTCACAACTTATTGCATACTTTTAATTATATTTTGTTTATGAGATGAGTTAGAGTTGGATATTTTGCTTTGTGGTCTAATGTGCATTTAACGCAGGATTAAAGGATAAAAGCAAGGAATTTTGGAAAATACCTTGGTCAAAAATTGAATGGGACAAGGGAGAGGAATTATAGGAGGTAAATCCTCCTCATTTACTACCCCTCCATTCAAATATTCCTCCATCAGCTCGAAGTGCAAACAGCCAAATCATGAGGACTAGAAGGCAGCCGAGCAAGTGAAAGTCAAAGCACCAGTTTATCTTGAGTTTGGGAGTCGAGCCTCCCTAATTTTAAGGAAGTCATTAGAGACTTTAGACGTATAAATAGAGAGGCCTATGACCTTAGTAGGATTCAAATTTTTGATTGTAAAACTTTACTCTATTTTCGAGCTGCCAGACTTGTGAAAGCTTTTGATGTAATCCATTGTTTTGATAATAAGAATGAGTTTTGTTTTGAGCCAACACTGAGTTAACCTAGAGGGCTGAAGCTCTTGGGTTACTACCCAACCCTAGCAGCTAAGTATCCTCTTTCTTGTACATGTATGCTAGCGTAGATTCATGGTTTAATCATTCATTTGCTTAAGTAGCTGCATTTCCATTACAACAGTGTAGCGTAAATTAGTTGTGTTTTAGCTTGCTTCCATTTGTACCTTCTTTCAATTAGTAGGTTAGCAAGGAGAAAAATATCACCATAAGGTTGTCAGTAGGTGTCTCGGCCTCACCTCCTCCCTTTAGGACAATGACTTGGGGAAGAGACCCTTTAGTAACCCCAAAAACACAGATTTGTAGTTCTTACATGAGCTTTGGGAGTTTGTCATCTTGATTCAGTACTTGGTTCATTCATCGTCATCTTTCTCCATCACTATATTTCTGTAATAAGATCTCACTCATATTCTCATTTCCTTCAACACTTTCTCCATTCATAATATATGTGGAAGCTAATAAATCATGTCTTAATCAAATTATGCTTGTAGATTTCCTTACCGTCCGATCCATAACAAACCAGGCAAATCACCATCAACCACATGCGTATTCATTTCAATGTTTGACTTTAGGCACTCCAAATCTCCACCATCGATCTACCTCGCCTGATCCAACGGATATCACGTCACCCGCTCACCAACTAGCTTGGCCAATCTGTATCATCATTCTACCTCACTTGATCCAATGGCTATCACATCACTCGATCACTAACGAGCTTGGCTGATCTCCACCGTTGATCAATCCCGCATGATCCAATGGCTATTGCACAATCTCACATGAATTCTTGCATGGCCGATATCCGCTCGAGAGCACGCAAGAAAAGTGGTTTTCTCATGCTACATGTCACTCACTTAGGCTAATCGCGTAAAATTTAGGAATTCCACTTACAGCTTTGAGGGCACGCAAGAAACTACTTACCACCTACTAAAACCCACTCCATCATTCTGCATGTTTTCCACTCTTTTGTCGACGCATGACTTGATGTGATCCATCCGTCTATTGACTTCATCTCCCGCGATGAGATCTCCACCATTCATCTCCCCTTAATCATGTTTATCGATCTATTGACTTAACCTCCCGCAATAAGATATCTGCCATCATTCTTCTATTAATCTTGTTCATCCATTTATTCACTTAATCCCCTACGATAAGATCTCTACCATTCATCTCCCGTTAATCCTGTTCGTCCATTTATTCACTCAATCCCCTATGATAAGATCTCTGCCGCTAATCTTCTGTTAGTCCTGTTCATCCATCTATACACTTAATCTCCTACGATACGATCTCTACCACTCATCTTTTGTTTATATTGTTCGTTGATCCAGTTGATCCAATAGTTCCCATGCACTGTTGCTTCATTACGTCTCCCTTCCACTAATTTCAATCTTCGATTGCTCTTTTGCTTGACTCCTTCCTGAACTTTGTTCTGGGTATTCTTTAAATGCTGCCACTCCTAAGCTTAGATTTGGTTATTCAATCAAACTCCAACATTGTCCAATCATCGCAATACTCCTTGTAGCCATCCTCAACCACCTTCCATCCACCTGTCACATCTACAAGAAAAATTAACTTGCATTCTTTATTTTACCAAAAAAAGCCAAAAAAGTGAAAACAAACTTAGTTTAGTTTCCTTGCTTACACATTAGTTTGGTTTGATGCTCTTTATTTCTGTAACTTAGATAGCAGCATTAGGTTAGTGTTGATTTAGCAATTCTGTTTAGCATAGTTGTTTAAATGGTTAATTAGGATATGGTGTGATTTAGCATTACATGTTGTTTTCTTCATTACTATAGTACAATAGCCCTCTTAGAATAGATTTTCTCTTCTTCCATCAAAGAATCAAGCTTCTTCTGACCCTATAGAAGTTTGGCTTGGAACCCCTGGGGTCTCTCGCTAGATGAACAGTGACAATAGGTAGGACCTTCACTTCTACTTGTGCATATAGCACGATCACCTCCAAGTTTGTACAAACCCTAGGTTGATAAGTAAAGCTGGTAGCCCAGGAGTTGCAACATCCTTGTTGCAATACTGATTCTCATCATCTGCCTCAAACCTATGCGATCCAAGAAAAAGAAAGACAATAGAAGAATGTCTCATGATGATTTCCAAATGAGGTAGAGGTCACTTTTATTTATAGCCTTCCAAGGGTGTCTGATTTTCTGTAGGGCCATCCTAATCAAATACACACATGTGAGCTTATAATTCAAAAATACACTTTTCCTTGTTTAAATTTGATGATATTTAGGTTTATTTTGGTCCTCTTGAAAAGAGGAATTAAATGAAATAATCATCTCCATCAAATTAGTTGTCCAAAGTGGAATGTGTCTCTTGTTTCCAATTTTAATGTTTAGGGCCTCTTGTAAACCTTCATTGATGTTTAATTTAACACATATACGAGCACAAGAAAATTGAACTCCTTTTGGTTTTTCTTTATCTATATACAGGCCTAGCTTGTTTCCAATGTATTTTAGTGAATAAGGTCCCCAAATATGAAGGGGGAGGTGTGGTAGCTAGACCCACATTAATACAGTACTAATCTCATAATCTAGATTAAAATCTAGAGTCCATGGAGTGATAAATATGCCACTGGACCCCATAAAATACAACCCTCTTATGAGAATCAAATATCTTTCCATTTTATTGAACAAAAAAATTATAGAAGCCCCTTCCTACTACAAATAAAGTTACCTAACCTTGAAGCTTGGAGGTCCATTGTTTCATGATCCAAGATTCAACAACTTTTGGATTCAGCCATAACCCCATAAACTTGCTAACCAATGTTTTTTCTGAGAGGTCTAAGGATTTATTACATGGATTTGATGTAGAGAGTTCCATAACATTGATCTTATGTAATTTATTCACAAATTTTTTAGAGGAAGAAGAAGGCCCCCATGTTTTTTGATTCGACAACAAGGCTCTGAATATAACCACCTCCTTCATGGCATGTTGAGCATAGGAAATTTTTTTAGCAAAAGGAGCCTTGCTCCAGATCTATGATGCCTCCTTCAATACAACTGGAAAAAATCATGCTTCAACAAACACAACATCCCAATGGAGCATCAACGTCAACTACCGAGGAATCACATTTAATAAAAACTAGTCATTAATGGTCAAATCAAGAAATGGAGTCTGGGATCAGAGTACAACAATATCTTATTTGAATTTGTGAATCAGATATGAGATAGTAGATATGCAATGACTAGTGAAACCCTATCCACTGAGGAAAAGGAACCCAAGAGCTCATTTCTCTCTCCAAGTTGATGTACTCTTATTTTTTCAATCACTTAGATTCTTTGGTCTTTTTTCCTTGGGTTGGAAGGTGGTTGGGGGTTTACCCCCTATGAGCAAAAACTTCACATGTCTCTTCATTGACTAACATGCATAGGATTTTGTCAATCAAAGCATCAATAAATCTAGTTTTGTTTATATTGAAATAAATTTACTTAATTTTTTCATAGAAAAAAATAAAAAAGAAACCAATGAATTATCAAAAGATCCATATCGAAACAAGGCATTGGATAGTTCTTAAAATTCTGTCGCATGAAATAATTTTCCATATTTACAATACAAAAACATGGAGAGAAAAATAGAAATTTCTATTAGAATATCTTGTGTACAACTGCATTATATCCCAATTTCAAAATATTTGTAGAAATACCAAATTTTCTAACCTTATAATGCATCAAATATGGATATTTGGGAAATATTTTTCCAAATCAATTTGAACATGGAAATATGTTAATTTTTTGCATAGGTCAGTATTTTTATTTGCTTTAGATAATTGCATTAACAAAATTTTCATCATTTACATTGCATTCATCCCATTTCTTTATAATGTCACGAACAATTATGTAGTGGAATAATAAAAGGAACATAAGAAGAAAATCATGCAAAAATAGAGACACCATGATTTGGTCAGAGACTAGGGAAAAAACCCACAAGGGGGTAAACCCTTTCAAATTCTTCTTCTTATTAGGTTGTCATACAACAAAGAGAGAGTACAATGATCCAATTCTTCAATCACAAAACTATCCAATAAAACCAACCAAACAATAACTAAGAGATAAACCCAATAGATAGATCTGCTTCATTTCAAAATTTTCCAACTTGCAGTCAATGGTCAGGATCTGTAGTAAACTATCATAAAACCCTAGGTCAAAACCGCACAAAGTTATTGACCATGCATGTGGTTGAAACTCTCCAACTGCATAGATCACCTTGTATGCGTGCAACTAAAACTGAGATTTCTATGTTCTAACCCTGTGGCTACATACAAAAAACCCTACTTCATGCATTCGATCTCAAACACTATAATTTCAGACATGTACAAACGAATTTCGTGAACCAACCTCAGACCACTGTGAGTCAAATTAAAGAAGAGAGAAGAAGAATATTCCTAATGATTATGATGATGATTAAATGAGGTTCACTTGACTTGTATTTATAGGCTTCCAAGGGTGTCCAATTTATCTTTTGGGCTAACCTGTCCTTTTGTGCACATGTGGGTTTCCATATTAAGAATATAATTTTCCTTAACCAAATTAAATTCTTGCAAGGGATAGGAGCGGTATTTCTTGATGAGAAAGACCATCTAAAAGAGGGAATTTGTCCTTGAGTTTCCAAATTAACAAAATACTACTCTAAAGCAACCCAAATAACTCGTCATTGTTCTTAAGGTTCAATAAACCAAAGCTCATCTCAAAGGACATTATAAATGATTTTCATTATCATCATGAATATAATACATGTATATGGATAATTAGAACAACAATTTATAGAGCTTTGAATTTGTATATTCCCCTGTCATGTATGTCTTTACTTCAAGTACTTTTTATCAATTCATTGGAAAATGGTTTAAGAGCTTTATTATGAACCTGATGGAAAAAGAACATTACTGTTATTTAAGCATAACAACATAAAGATTCTCTTTATTTAAAAAAACCGTGATGTCAAGTTTTCTTGAGCCAAATCACAATATTTTTGCTCTTAAGAAAATTATTTGTATAAATTTGACTTCACAACCCGACCCCCATTTTGTTAGCCCCCCCCCCCCCCCAACCCTTCCACAACCTATCATTGTGGATGATATTGTTTCTTTCTATGTCACTTCATTGGAAAATGGGTTCAACAAAAGTCCAAATAATAGAAAGTTAGATAAGAGCTTGCTCATTTCTTTGGAGAGATTCTCCTTGATTTCATCATTCATTCTCATTTGAAGTTAGGTGTTATGATTGAGGCACATTGTGCTACAAATTCCCTAGTTGACATTTATTCCTACAAGGTGCTTGACAAAATGATTACACAAAGTGCTCAATAAAATACTTGAAGCATTAGTGTTTGATAAATTGCCTAATATCAACAAAAATTCTAGGTCAATTGATATCAAATCCAACTTTCAAACAATGGTCAAATTTCTAACAAGTAAAATTGTAATTATGTTGGTGAATTCTACTAATGATATTGTAGAAATAAACCAATAATATAGCTGATGTAGGGGATATTTATGGACAATCAAAGCCTTAGTTATTGCAAATAATTAACTTTATGGCCACTTGTGTTGTCTAACTATATTGTCTCCACAAAGACAAAACTATCACTTTATTTTTGCACTTGCACAAAGGAAATATGGGTAGTGGAGAATATTCATCCTTTGAGACTTTTTCTTACTAAGATATAATTAAAATCAGCCTTCCACATTAGTTTTTCCAAACCCTCGTCCCATTATTTTGTCTATCATGGAGAAACCAAAAGAGGTTGTAGTGATAGAGGTATCAAAGTAGGAAGTCACCAATATCCTTTCATTTTACAAGTCAACTACATTAATATGCAAGTATGATTGCTTCTACCCTTCTACATTAGAATTTTACTAGTGGATCTATTCAACTTGGACTAAGCAGTGTGAATGATATTTATTCTCCAACTGGTTAATTATTCTTTAGTGTTCCAATATTATTGATTATCAAAAAGTGTTTGAGGAGGGCCCCTAGATCTAGGGAAGATCTTTCATTATCTCATGGTTATTAGAGATCAACCTTAATACTAGATATTACCAAATACTACTAGCTTGGATTTGCCTCCTAGATATGCCGCTACAATTAGATTGGAATTATCATTATTTATATATATTAACAGATACCTTAGGAAAGTACTCAAAATAAATATTGATAACATATGTTTAGGTTTATTAACATCTACTTGATTACGTATTGATATCAACCTCAATAACTATCTACCAAACAAGAGGATCCTACAAAGATTTTTTTTTTAGTAGACTGCTTGGCTTTGGATTATGAGAATATAATTTTTTGGTGTCAAATATACCAAAAAATAGGCCACTTTTAGGAATTTTTTTTTCTATAAGCATGAGCTCACCAAGAAAGGAACAAAGGCCACAAATATAAACCAAAAATTTGGGAATCATGTGAGGAACCATTATTGGATGATGAATATTATCAAAATGCAGATCATCCAAAAACAATAGTGGCAAAAGAGTATCAATTATTTTTCAAAAGTGTCAATTGAGAAATCAAATATCCTCTAAAGGGTAGAATAGTAGAAAAGATTATCAATATTCCCCCCTTGATAATTGTAGTTGTAAATAAAGCCCCATCTAAAGGAATGAAGAAAATTCATGAACTTAACAAATCTAGTTCTAATAAATAGTTGGCATTCCACATAAATTATACAAATATAACTTGTCATCTATAGTTAGTACAACGTAACCTTCTCCATGAAGGTGGGTTAAGGATAAAAAGAAAAAAGGAGAAAAAAAAGGTCAAATGAAGTATTGTTTTTTAATATAACAAACATATGAAATATCCATTAGATAGTAAGTACAATAATGATTTTTTTTTCTAAGTAGTATTGATCTATTAATATATTACAAAAAAGTTACAGAGAAACCTGATCTCAGAGAAGTTAAGCATCAGTCATCATCTCAAAATGCAACTGTTGGTGTTGGACTGCCCCAATAGAGGGGAAACCAGTCCAAGAAGCGTTAAAGACTGCCCCTCTTATTGGGGAAACCAACCATTGAACCATAACAACTATTTCATAATAAACCTTGGTTTTTAAAAATGAACCAGAGGATAGTAACAATGCAAATCCTGAACCCAAAAAAAAAAAACAGGAACAGAGCCAAGGAAAAATATGACATTTCCACTTGGCAAAGAGACACCAGAGAAAAAAAGACATTTGGCGTGGAGACAGAACACAAACAGACCACAAAAACACATAACATAGAAATATATCCACCTGGAGCCGGAGTCCTTTGCTTGAGACCAAGAGACCAAAAAACAGTACGATAAAGCCATCTGGGAGCCAAAGGCCTTAGCATGAGGCCACGTGTTAGGCTGGAGGATCCTCCAAAGCTGGATCTTCCTCAATCTGGTAGGCAAACTAATACCAATCGTCTTCCTCTTTAGACGAACTTAGACCTTGAATATTTGGAGCCTCCACAGTGCCCTCTACATCCATCTGTCACTTACCAGTATCCCCACCTTTGCCTTTGCCATGCGGAGCCTGAATACTTTCACCTTGCTGCATGTTACTCATTCCATGACTTCCTGGCTCTACCCTATTCTGCTTGTTCCCACGACCGGACAGAGTATCTTGCGCTGCAACTTCCTCCTTGAAATAAATTGTGATGGTAGAAATAATTGTAGGCCTGTTTAGGGAACTACAGATACGAAATTGGGTGCTATGAGGGCCAAAAAGAAGAACGAGTGGGATCTCCACGATGTGGACGACATTGTCCTGCCAACCTCTCCCGCTTCTGGTATTCGGGTAGCTGGGAAATTCAGTGGTTGAGTCTGGGGAGTCAGAGGAGGAGCTGGTAGAAACTCACGATCAGTTAAAGCCTCCACGCGAGCCTCCACGTCTACTACGCATGCGGTGCCGGAGGTGAGGAATTGCTGAATTGATAGCAGAAATATTAAGCTGAAGGCGACGTTGAGCGAGAGCAGGGGAGGGCGAGCTGCAATCAAGATGACAATGATGAGAATGCGAGAAATGAAAACCATTACCAAAATCCTGACAAGGGAGAATTAGGCAGCGACTACCTGTAGCAGTTCTGATACAAGGTTTGGCCACTTGCAGAGAACAAACACCATGGAGAAGGGGAGGAGAAACTATATGGTTTGCAGAGGCCAAGGTGCGAAAGGAAATAGGCTCATCATAGCTTTCGAAGACAATAAATGTCACCTGCAAGGTGTGTTTACTCCAACTGCGGTGGGCTCTCAGGACGATGTGCTTAGCCAGATGTCCTCCCAACCCACCGACGGACCATCTTATCAGTTAAATGATGTAGATGACACCCGCATCCGAGTGTGTTTCCTCTGCATTTGCACTTTCCTTTTAAACTAGATCATTGAAATCCTGCAAATGATGAGTATTGGCTATAGTGCTAAGAGTTCGCACATGAAGAGTCTTACCACTTTCAATGCAAATATTTTCAAGGAGGTATGCAACTTTGTTACCATTCTGATGAATGTGCCTGATGGTAACTGCTCTATGAATGAGTAGCCACTGTTCAATCTGTTCCAGCCTTTCCACCAATCTCCAACTGCTACCCACTTTATGTGCTGGAATTCCCTGTAAGATTTGGTTGATCATGTTGATTAAGATCTGAGAGTCCCCTTCAATTATGAGTGGGAAAAATCTATTGTTCTGTGATAGGAGAAGTCCTTGCCACATGCCTTCTAATTTGGCTGAGTTGTTTTTATCCCATCCGATTGACCCCATGAAAGTTTGGAGAACATTGCCCTTGTGATTTCTGAATATTCCTCCAAATCCCGCTTTACCTGGATTTCCCTTTGACGCTCCATCGAAGTTGAGAAACACCATATGTGGTGGGGGTGGAGTCCATTTATCAGGTGTATCTCCAGGGGGACAGATTTTCCTTTGGTGTAGCTACTCATGGTTCCACTGGAGGTTGCAGTTCATCCATATATTTTGTTCCTGTTGGTTTGAGGGGAAATCATCATCAAACCAAGTTTGGAGCATCAAGGTTTCTCGTATGTTTTGACTTATATTGTTCCATAGAACCTTTATGGGAGAGGAATGGTCTTTGAAGATTCGGCTATTACTCTCTTTCCAGATAGTACACATGAGGAAACTTGGTATAAGCTTCCATACGGTGTTTAAAATTTTTCTTTTATAAGGGTGAGGTGCCCATGAGCATATGGTGCTGGTTGAATTCCCTTATTTAGACCATCTCTTTGACATCTGAAGCTGACTTTCTCCCAAAGTCAGGTTGCTAATAGACATGAGTTTAGGAGATGTTCCTTAGTTTCTTCTGCCTGTTTACAGTTTTAGCAGATGGAAGGTCCATGGAAACTTCTCTTCCTTAGATTATCCCAAGTAAGGATTTTATTGTGGCACAACAACCAGAGAAAGGTGGAGATTTTTGGCCAAATTGGTGGTTCCCAAACTTTGTGCCAAAGGCTATCCTTGACAGTGTGGTCCCTTGATATTATATGATAAGCTTCCTGGGATGTGAAGATACCTCTCGTTTCATAACCCATCTAATGATGTCTTTCTTATCTAACTGGCATATTTTCCTGTTTGAGAGTTCTGTATCCAGGGTATCTTTGATGGATTGCGTGGCTTGCCCAAGGATGAGGTTCAAGCTTAAACATTGTCTATAACCCTGAATGTGAAATTCCTCCCATAGTTGATTTACTTTGATCGTCGGTTGCTCTACCTAATCCTAAAGCTAGTGGGGCATGAGTAGGTCCTTCAGTTTTGGTCTTTGCTACCAGGAGTCCTCCCAAAACCTTGCATTGTCTCCATTCCTGATTTCCCAAAAACTTTGTTGTTGGATTAGATCTTTATGTTGTTTGGCATCATTCCAAATTAGAGAGCCTGTGCCAACTTCTTTAAGCCGAATTAAATCATCATCTCGTCTATTATGAGCATACTTAGCTGTCTAGAGGATTGCCCAAGGAGCGTAGGGTTCGAGAGCCATCTCCACCATATGCGCGCTCCCATAACCTCGTTGTTGTGCTGAGGTTCCCTTAAACCAGTGCCTCCAAAGGCTTTTGGGTGACAAACAATTTCCCACTTTACTAGAGCCCATTTTCTCTCTTTTTTTGTATTCTCCCATAAAAAATCCCTTTGGAGATTTTTTATTACTTTGAGAACCCATTTGGGTGCTGCTAGGACCGAGAAGAGGTGTAGCAGCATAGATTGTAGCACTGCTTTGATTAACACTAGGCGACTCACCATATTGAGAGCTCTGAAGGTCCATGAAGAGATACGGGCTTCCAGTTTTTCTAGGAGAATTTTCTAGGATGAGTGCTTTAAGGTAGAGGCTGTCATGGGGGCTCCCAGGTATTTGGAGGGCAGAGACACAATAGAGAATCCCATAATTCTGGATATGGAGGATTGAGTGATGGGAGGTGTGTGAAAGAAGAAGACTTGAGACTTTGATTTGTTAATGCATGTGCTAGAGGCATCTGAAAAGTCAGATAAAATTGATTTCAGTTTACGGGCTTCTTGGACCAAAGGATGACCAAATAACATATTGTCATCCATAAATTGTTGGTGTGTGAAAGCAGGTGTGTTATGGAAAGAA
This sequence comes from Pinus tabuliformis, assembly GCA_031772625.1. Lineage (NCBI taxonomy): Eukaryota > Viridiplantae > Streptophyta > Pinopsida > Pinales > Pinaceae > Pinus > Pinus tabuliformis. The sequence continues at coordinate 1,564,704,011 of CM062819.1, read as the reverse complement.
AGGCCACGTAATTGCTAGTTTTGAAGGGCATCTTTTATGTAACGTCCCAGACCTTCCACCATAATAACGAATAGAAAGGGTCCCCTTGTCGGATACCTCTGGACGGGTGAAAGGGAGTGGAGGGGGTCCCATTGATAAGAATTGAGAAGAAGGTAGAAGTGATGAGACTCATAATCCATCTTACCCAAGGGGGGGCAAAGCCAAAGGAAAGCAACATTTTTTGAATATATTTCCATCTTAAAGTATCGAAAGCTTTTGAGAGGTCGATTTTAAGAAGCATCCCGGCCTTTTTGGTTTAATTTAGGGAATGAATGATTTCATGAGTGAGAATTATTCCATCGGTGATCTGCCTTCCTTCCATGTATCCTGATTGCTCTGGTGATATAAGCAGGGGAAGCAGGGGCTTGAGGCGTGTGGCGATCACTTTGGAGACAATTTTGTACATAACATTACAAAGTACAATAGGTCGTAATTTGTCCAAAGTCTGGTTGTTCTCCTCCTTAGGGATGAGGGAAATGAAGGTGGCATTCAAGGATGGAAGCATCTATCTATTTATTCTAGACTCCCCAACTACTTGCTAGCCTTCCTCCTTGATTAGATCCTAGAAGTTGTGAAAGAAGTCCGAAGTGAAGCCGTCTGGTCCAGGCACTTCCCCACCTTGAGTTGTCGCATAGCTGTCTCCACTTCCTGTAGAGATATAGGCCTAAGGAGTATTTGATTGTGTTCCTCAGTTACGATCTTGGGAATAATCTTGATGATCTTCTCTATCGCTGGCTGCCAATCAGCCTCCATTTCTTGATGCACCCCCAAAAGTGGGTGAGGAGTTCCTCTTCTATATCTTCATTCTTCTTTAGATGATCCCCTTGTTGATTTTGGAGGAAAGTAATGTTGTTATGCATTCTTCGTTGGATCGTGGCATGGTGGAAGAACTTTGTATTGCGCTCGCCCTCCTTGAGCCAATGGATCCTTGATTTTTGTCTCTAAAGAATCTCTGTCTGTCTTGCTCTTTTTGAGATCTGCGTTTATAGTTGACGTTCTTGTTCTGCTATGGTTTCAGATCTACCTTAATCTATGATTCTTTGCTGTAATTTTTTCATTGCTTGTTCAAGAGAATGTTGCGCTTGAAAGATGTTACCGAAGGTAGAGTGATTCCATTTTTTTATTTTTTCCTTGAGATTTTTTAGCTTTTGTTGGAACTTGTACATTTTCGCGCCTTCTGGTGGTGTGAAATTTTTTCGTGTCTCTGTTATTAGGTTATTAAAATCTGGGTGATTCAACCAAAAGGCTTCAAAGTGAAAGGGCCTGCGAACATTGTCTCCTGGTCTTTGCCAGTGGAGCCTAATAGGCTAGTGGTCCGAGCCAGAGAGTGGTAGAATAGAGGCCGAGAGATCACCGCCAAGATGAATTGTGTTATCAGAGTGCAGAAATCTGTCTAACCGAGATGCAATTTGATGGGCATCTGTACACCTGTTGTTCCAAGTATAAATTCCATTGTTGAATTCCATATCTATAAGTGTGTTATTATGAATGTAGTTTTTGAAGTGAGTGCTTTCCTAGTCCAATTTGATCCTTCCTCCTCTTTTTTCATCCAATATTGTAATCATGTTGAAGTCCCCTCCTGTGATCTAAAGTGGGTGGGATCTTTCCGAGTTGATATGAGTTAAGGTGTCCAATGTGTCTACTTTGTTTGTTGCCTCCTGGGGAAAATAGACATTGGTTAAATGTCCATGAACATTTGTACCTATTATATGAAACATGGCTTGAATAAAGTGCTTGCTAACATGTATGTTGGTAGGTGTTATAGCTCTATCATCCCAAACAATGGCTAGCCCTCCTAAGGCTCCTATGGCATCCAGTGCCACTTCTTTACTTCCTGGCCACACTTTGGCTAGGATCTGATCCAACGTTGTGGAATTACACTTGGTCTCCTGCAAGAAGAGAATTTGAGGATTTTATTGTTGTAGCATGTTCTTTATTAGTCGACCCTTTCTCGGGCTGTTGAGCCCTCTAATGTTCCATGAGATGAGCTTCATGGTTGACGATTGGAAAGGGGATTATAATATTTGGTAAGCTTGGAGTATCTTCCTTATTCCACCAACATTTCCCCTATGCGAATGGTTCTCTGAAGATCTGTCTTTTGTCCTCGTTTCTTGTTATCTTTGAAGATGTTTCTTCCATCCCATTGACTACCAGTTTGGACACCTAATGATATTTGTTTTTGTGCTCTTGAGAGAATTATTTCTAAGTTCTCTAGATTTCGCTCAGGAATTTTGTCATATTGCTTTTTCTTACATGCCTGTTCAAGCCCTAGTATATCTAGATCTCTGATGTCAAAGCTCTCCGATTCCTCTTCCATGTGTTGTACTGTTTCCTGCTCTGTCTCTATATCATCTACTATCGTGAGCTGCATCTGAGTGCTATCTATCTGCATTCCTTGAGAAGTCTTTTTTTGCGGATTGTAGGGAAAGGGCAGTTTGGTATCCATGGATTTCTTAAGAGAGGGGGCTTTCTTTGAGCCAGATGGAGAAAAATGGGCGGAAGTCTTAGGAATGTCTACCAGTTGTTCCTGATTATCTAGAATAAGAACCTTCAGCTGGAGCAAGGTTTCAAAGTTGTTGCTTATTGAAGGCAAGGAGGTGTTGGTGACAGGTTTTTTGGCTAAGGTAGACGGCTTTTTATGGGTCTTTTTGCGAGTGGGGACTTTTGTGAACACATCCGAGTCGGATTTGTCCATTGAAGGGGTGGTCGTGGATTTTATATTGGAGGGACAGTCTCAGAATAAATGGCCCAGGGCGTGGCATTTTCGACAGCGAAATGGTACATGCTCATAATATATTGTTTGTAACCATTCATAATCATCATGTTAGAGGCTTACCACATCCGGGGGAGCTTTGTTGAGGTCCATGTATACACAGATCTGCACATAGGAGGTGTATCACTTCAACTTTGTCTCCTCTGCCACTTTGATGAATTCACCTAAACCATTCCCAATGTCTGGCAAAGAGTCTTTGTCCCAATACTCCAGGCGGAGAAAGTAAAGGTGCAACCACACCGGGGCCCAGCTCAGATCTTCTTTTTCCAGGTTAAAGTGTTCAATCCATCCTCTTAGGTATAACCCTGTGGTGTTGAAGAAATAAGGTCCTCCATCCAATACCCTGTTTCGGTCCTCCAGACAGTTGAAAATGGCAGTAAAGAAGCTCTTGGGCCCTAACTGCAGAGTTATATGCCCCTTTGTCTTCCATTTGGCTGCAATCCAGCCATGCAGCGCTTTCTCCATTGTCCAAAGGCCTATGAACTTTCCTATCAAAGAATGATCCCTCATAAACTAGATCTGAGTGTTGATTCTCCGACTTGGGAGCTCGATTTTGGGTCTGTCAACTACTACTAGCTTGCAAGTGGTTAACGTCACTCGTGGTTCTCCATTAGTGTTGTTATTCGTTGGCACATTTTCATTCTCTATTACTGTGTGTTTTGGAGGGTCCTTCCTGACATTTTCAATATGTTGCAGGGTGTTTTTCGTATCAGTGGGGGTAGACACCATGTCCTCCCCTTGAGGGGGTTCCATTGCATGTAAGTTGTGCCTAAGTGTGTTGTAGATGCTTTATAGCTGGAGGTAAAATGCTGAACAGTGTAGTCTATGAAGGCTTGCCAGTTGCAGAGCCGTGTCAAACCCTAAGCGCTCTCAAAACTTTGATTGCACTCGTAAGTACAATAATGATTATGATGATGATTACCATCCATTAAAACCAAATTTGGTGTATCATAAATTAAGAAGTTAAGTGAATTACCTCTAATTCTTTAGACTTTTATTTTTGTGCTTGAAAATAATTAATAGAATCCTTGAAATATAACCATAGTTTGCTTGAGTTAAAAGATTAGGAGGGTTTTCAATATGATAAATCCAACTCACATCTAATTTGAGTATTTGTTTGAAATTATAAAATAAAATTCCATTAACATTCAACCCTCTTAATATCGCAAGGATGATAGAATTTTTCATCCCATACCATTTTGAGAATTTTCTAATGCCCCATTTCACTATAGAGCTCTTGCAAATTTGTTCTTATTTCAGCAATGTATCTTTTATTCTTTACACTAATCAAAACATAGAGATACTTTTGATTTTCTATATTAGGGTGGATTATCTCCTTGTAATATCTTAATTTTCTTTTACCCTCTAACTGTTTATTTCACCACACCTTCTTAATTTTAATGTAGCAATAATTTTAATATTATCCATATTCAACATAATGATCTCTTCCTTTATCTACCAAATGTTTAGGTAGGATTACGCATACTTATGCCATCCCTACTTGAGTTATTGGTGGTTTTGTTTGGAATTTGAAGGAATTTTAAAGAGCCTTTTCCCCTCCATGTTGTTTAGCACGCTCTTACACATTAGGTACCTAGTCATAGCCATGCTCACAATGAGGGAATGGCTTGATTTTGTGAGGATGATAGGAAATAATGTACTTCCTTTAATCTTGATATTACACTATAAAATTATTTTGTATATACTCTATATTTCTCCGTGGACAATGACTCTCAAGAGATATTGCATCCTCAAACGTCATATCCATATAACATAATAGGAGTAATAGGGGTCTCAAACAAGAGTTTGTTCTTATCCCATATCCAATATTAGTTTATTTACAATTTTTTCAACCCTGTGTTAATATTTCTACCCCCCATTTATCATTTTATCAACTTCTTCCAAGTTATTGTTGTCATATATGAAAGTATCATTGGTTATTTTTTGATGTAATTAAAAAAATATTAATAGTCATACCCATATTGGAGTAGAAATTCTTGAGGAATCTTCATTACTTTTGATGACCATAGTGACTCCTCACCATAATAAAAATATCATCAATGCAAATATACTAGCCAAAATTGGGACAACACTTCTTCCAATCAATAATCTAACTTGTCAATGTATTTGCCAAAAAAGGTAGGGGATAAGGATTGAGCATGCTTGACTTCGATATTGTAGTCAATTTCTTTCTACCAATTGCTAGTGTTACTAATATTGATGGTAACGTTTTCATACAGTCTTGCTACAACATCTCTCAACTAAAAAGGAACTTTTATGTTCTCGAACCTATTCCAAATGTTTATCTTAAGTATTTCCTTGAAAGTGTTTCTAAAGTTAATGAAACAACATATGATATTAGTTTTGTTATTGCTAAAATTTTCTGCAATGTTCCTAAGTGTAACAAGGTAGTCCACAATTGAATGATGTTGGGAATCATGAATTACTGAGAGGCGTGCGTGGGTGTGAATCAAGAAATATAAACTTCACACTTAATTACTAATAGTTTGTAATATATGCACAATAGAAAAAACATTCACATCATATTCATATGTAATGTTTTAACATAGAAACCCTTTTGTGATAAAAACCACCAAAGCTTGTTTTTATTATGATGTAACTCAAAAGCATTGGCTCTGATTACATCAAGTCATTATGAGCATAGAATTTATAGAGGCACTGACCTCAGAAATATGCGGGCACCAACCTACTTTAACTAGTTAGATCTATATTTCATACATTTTCAAACTCATACCTCTCACAAAATTCTTTAATTCTATTTCTGATTAATACCATTATTTTCATACAACCATCGATACTTCTACAACACACATAAGATTTACTAGGATGTTAGTTCTTATATGTGCACACTTATACATATTCCAAAACACCACACTTTTGTAATTCACTCACTCTCATGTTCAACTACTCTCAATATGCACTCTCCTCTCCTTAACACACACATTCTAGCTATCTTACACACATACATGACTTTGTTGTTAGTTTTTCTTTGAATGAAAATTACACACTACTCAAGAACATGTTCTTTATTCGATTCCTGTAGTTTGCAAGATGTACTTCATTAATCATTCCTCGGCTCAAGGAGGTATTGCATTCCAACTGCAATTCATTGTTGTTCTCCTCTGACACTTTATCCCTAGATTCATACTATCAAGCGGTTGTATTAATCTCTAGAAACCATGATTTTCTTTTAAAGATTATCTCTCCTTAGTTACAATTGTACCAACACACATTCCCAATCTTACATTGCATTCACTATGGGTGATTATCTATCGCTTCTCATAAAAAATCAAATCTTATGATCATACATTCTTCTACGATCCAATTATTCAACTAATCCTTTATATTTTTAGAACTGAAACCTACGCAAAAATATTAAATTTCAAGCCCTTAAAGTTGTATCCCTTCTTTCTCATGTGACCACACTAATTGTCAGAGATTTTATTTTTGGAGTGCTTAAGCTCATATTAATTTTTTGTTTGTGTGCTTGCACTAATCGTCCGAATGACCATATGTTTGAATAGTCCACATGTGGAACCACCATCATCAATTTTCGGTCAAAATTCACTTGTTGCATCATGTGTTCCCTCTGTAGTTTGGATTCAAGATTGTTTATTAGGCCCACTACTGTAATTTGGCCAAATTGCCAAAGAAGTCATTTACACAAGAAATTATTTACAAACAAAACCCTTGGCATAAATCCCACAACTATGCTACATCATCATCTCACATCACTTCTTACATCATGATGATGTCATCGTGCCACATGGAAAAATTTAAATGATGCCAAATGTCACATGGATTTAACCCACTTGGTAATCTGAAAACTCCAAATCCACTTGCCATGTGTCAGTTACACATAGTGCTACATCATCACATCAGTTTAGTTAGTGCCACCTATACGCCACATCATTGGATTCATCATCATACAAAATCATTAACTAGGCCAGATCTAAGTTCCTTTCATTTTTTTATTTTATAATATTCTTTAGGGTCAAATGCCCCAACCACATTGGAACCATATTGAAAAAATAGAACTCTACTCATAGGTATGGTTTTGGGTCTTCTCTTCACATGCACCTTGAATGGCTTGGGAATCCTAAATATCCAAATGAGTTTGGACTAGTGTGGAGTCTGACCTATTTTCCACACACAACCTGTTTGTCTCTTGAATGGTATAAATTTATGGACTTCTACTAAAGCCTACTACTCAACTTCAAACAATAATATCTCTTCAACCTTTGGGATATTTTCTAAGTTCCATTTACTATTAGTAAGGTCTTTTAAAGGGCTATCCAAATAAGAAACTTGTAGGGAAAACTAGATTCATCTTCTACACAGAAAATGCCTTATTTTGATTGCCTCCCACTCTCTGAAGACTTGATCAAGAAATAAATAAAAAATAACTATGAGGGTTCATAAAAAATTCCCTCAACACCCAATAGGCATAGCCATAATCATAGTTTTTAAATATCCTTCACGTATCTTACTGCGATTCTCAACTAACGACTTCAAATACTAGCCAAATTCCCCTAATATTGATACATAATTTCAAATCAATGGTTGTAAAACAATATCCAATACTAATCAATGCCATATTCCCATGAGCTTGATACTTCCTTTGATACCAATGGCTACACAACAATCTTTACTTCAAATCAATTGCAACACTATGTTTAAAAATATCCCCCTTTAGCATTGATGGAAACTTTACCAAATATTTCTAAGACACTTGTTGGTGTCGATGTATGAATAAATTATCCACTCCTTTTCCTACATTAATGTATCAATCCGGGTGCGTATTCTTTTCAAGGAAACATGAAAAGTATATGCAGGGGCAAGGTTACGATCTGCCCTCAACCAAGGGTTCATGATTGACAATCAAAACATTGCTAGGACAGAAGTAAAACTCAACTGTAGAATGTAAAAAGGTATTCAAAGTTATCTAAGAGATCTGTAGTAGCAATAAGAAATAAACACAGCAAATAGAAAATACACACAACACAAGGAAACACGTAGCACTTGATCAAAAGAGCAGGCCCAACTCTCTGATTAGGGCTATGTTACTCATGCCGAATGATAGATTAGCAAAAAGGGTTATATCTTATTAATGTGAGTACTGTTGTTACAATATCATCTGTGGTCCCCTTGATACAAGAATGACCCATATTTTATATAATACGAAGGAGAATAATCCTCCCTGAACCTGGCAACTGTATGCCCAAATATATACATAAGTTGTATCGTAGCACTAGAGCCGAGAGAACCAAGAACATGAATGGTCAAAAATGGTTGAGAGCAGCTTCAATCAGTTATGCTATTTTGTCGTGGTTGATCAGCTGCTATGAATTGTGGAACTGCTACGATGTGCTGCACGGTCAACACTTGTGCTCCATAATCTACAGTCATTACAAGTTTTAGTGATTTGTATAGATAGAAACCTTCATGACTCTAATTCATTAATTAAATATCCCAAGAGACGATAAAGGGGAATTACCTCATAATGTTACACAGTAAATATATGCGAATGAACGCAAAAAGGGTGAAAAGAGGAGTGGAAATGCAAGGGAAAGGTAGGCTAATTTGGTGCCCAACATCCCCCCCCAGCTAGCCTTCTGCATGCCCTCACGCAACTCTCTGTCTCCGCAGGTCTGGGATGGATAGGTTGTGTGCTTCCTGAAGTCGGGTGAGATCACATTCCTCGTCCATTTTTGTTCTTGGAACCTTGAACCCTTCTGAGAGGAGAACTTCCTTCCACCAATCATTTGGTACATTATAGGATGGGGTGCAGTGTTCCACTAACATCCATAGAACAAGGTACTGGAATCAAATTCCCATCCATCGGACCCCACATGTTTCGATGCATGCCACATATCTTGGAACCCTGCTGAGTGCCCGTGAAAAATTTGGTGCTCCAAACGGTTCTCTGTTTCGAACATATGTGGGTGACATCATCCACCTCTTCTGACAACTATCCAGGGCCTCAACCTGAAACATGACTAATTTCTTGATGTAGAGATCGATGCACCACTTTTGTGTCCTCAGCATCCGTTCCTTGTTTCCCATAATTTCCAAAAATGTAGTGTGCTTATTATACATAGTCACTGATCTCTTGGGTTCTCCTCTTATCATAAAAGGCTTCGTGGCCTGATTTGACTCAAACGTGTCAGAAGCCATCTGCTAACTTATTTGATTAAAAGTGTAAGAGATGAGGGCCCTTAAATGAATGTCACCCACATATGGAACTAGATTAAATTCTTTCTAAACATGTAAGAGATACCCATGAATATAAAGTTCACACATCAAGTGCTGAGTGGGCACATCATGGGCTTTCAATATCCGAAGGAATTGTACACCATCCTCAATCTTGTGACTAATTTCTTTCTGGATGCTTTCCAAACAAAAGAAAATGAAGTGCTTATGCAAAAATAAAGAGTAACAGGAAGCAGGAGGGTGACATGCCATTGCTTCTTGTGCTAAATGGAGCATCTTCTCTTTATTGATTTTTAATTCTGCTACTTGCCTTTCCAACTACTCCACCTTGAATTACTGCTTCGCATGCCTCAATCGCATTATATCAATTCATTCTACATATTCAAATATAGTCATGGATGCTCACTCTTGGGCTCTCTTTGCTTCATTCAAACATCGCACCACGGTGGACTTCCAGGTTTGTATCTCAGCCGACAAAGAAAATTCACGGCCCTCAAACAAATATTCTATTGGGTCTGTCTAAGTGGCAACAGAAGTTGTTGCCACTTCCTCTACCTACATCCCTACTTCAGTCGTCATGGGTTTGGGCTTCTTATCCCACTACTTATATTTCTTCACTTGGTTCTTCAACTGGTGCATTTGTTTCCTCAACTTCTTATCTTCTATTTTGAGTCGCATCATTTATTTGAACTAAAGCTGATAATTCTGCTTCATAGGCATCCTTCATTGTTCACACAACTCCACCCATTCTTGTTTAACCACCACCTCATTTGGTACTGCAGTTGGTTCGATAGGTGGTGATTTACGGAAGGGAGTATCCACATGGTTACTCCATGGGGCTTCCTTACTTGGTTTCTCTTCCTAGGGAGTAGCAATTTCCTTACTGTCTCCTACCTCACCATGTTGTGAAGCTATCTCGACAGGTGGCATGCTCATTTGGCGAACGTTCATCAGTGGTTTAGCCAAATTTCTCCTTCTAGGCTCCCTTATTCTAAAAACATCTTCCTCTTCCTCCGTTCTAGGTCCTTGAGAGAGGCCTATGTGGGGATCTGTGGCCAACAAGCTTATGGTAGCTGGTCCCTTATTCAACCCATCATATTTCAAAATCGGTGGAATGGCCACCTCCTCTTCTGTATGTCGGGAAGAGCGAGACACCCTTGCCCCTTTTGGAATGGAGAAGTACAATGAGAATTGAAAGAATTCTCCTACCTGATCTATCATGGCACAAGTTGTGGTCTTTGGCCTCTTCCCTCTATCTGCAGTGTCTCCACTCTGGGTTAAAACCTCTTCCTATGCGGTCCCCTGCTCTGACATTGACGTTGGTTCCTTTGGAACAGTGTCAATCCTGACATTTAATTCCTCTATGGTCTCCAAAGTCGAATAGGTTGATGGTGGTTCTTGTGGGACACCACCTTCCATGTCCATCATTTATTGAATAGGTGATGTTGCCATTTTTTCTTCCAGCACGACATTGATCCAGATGGATTCTTTCATAATCACATTGATTCCATGCATTAAACCCCTATCCTCTTCTTCTGTCGGCCCCACAATTCTTTCAGCTTTAGGCCCTTCTCGTTCTATTTCTTCCTCCATTAGTTCTACGGTCAAGGGTGGTTCTTATGGGATACCCCTGATCACAATATTAATGGCTTCCTCCACCTTAGCCTGACGTGGTCCCTCCTTGCTTATTATAGTGTTGCTACTTTGCTCTATTGGCTCTATAGTTGATGCTGATTCTTGAAGAACAGCTTGGATCGTGGTGCTAGTGGCCCTTTCTATATTGGCCCCTTGCTGCAACACTTCTTCTTCCATTGGTTCCGAGGTCGAGGTTGGTTCTTGTGGAGCAACTTCGACTATATCTCTTGGTTCACATTCCTAATTTTATTCCTGCTCTTCAAGTTCCATCTCCAATTCCTTTTGATCTATATATTCATCCTCTGCTCTGGTTCCTTCCTCCATTGCTTTCGGCTCTTCCTCTCTAGTAGCTTGAGCAACCATTCTTTCTTCCTCTGTAGAATCCCAGAATGTTTCCCACAGGATCTGAAATCGACCAATTGCATGAATGACTAACAGCTAGACCAGGCCATGGTTGGTAATGATTGTTGCCACTCTTCACGAACACCGAGCAGAGTACGCCATCAGATGGAGACTTCTTAACAGGAAGAAAGGCATATTCAATGAGAAGGCTTCTACCTATGGGAACCGAAGGTGAGCCAATATTATGAAATGGTACTTAAACATGGTGGTATGCCTCCCCTCGCAGGTTATGTATCTCATTACAAAACCTGCTACCTCACCCCATGGGTGTGGTAATGAGTTTCAGTCGTACCCCCGGCCCTTCTGAACAACATTTTCTCCAGCCTGTAAGAATGCTTCAGGGAACTCTGGAAGGGTGGTTCTTCATGAAAACCATTTATGCCCCTGCTAGGGTAACCCGCTGACCTCTGTAATGGTTTCTTTAGTGACAAGGATTTCTATCCCCTGGACCTGAGAGCTTTCTTCTTCTAGATTTAGTGCAAATTCAATCGCAATTACCTTGTTAAATCCTTGCAACCTATCAAAATAAACATTCCACCCTGCATTTACGAAGACCTACCATACCTCTAGATTATTTCTAACCATTGTTGTGCCCTCTAGTTCATGGCGCACAGCCAGTCCACCCATCGTTGTAAGAACTGGATCAGCACGATGGGTATAGTCGGATGGTAGGGGGGAGAGTAATAGCAACCCAAATAATGATGAAAATTTTATTGTCATGGTGGCTATATGGTGAAAGGATAATAATGACTGGTACACCTCAAAAAACACAACAATTAATGGCAGGGTGTGGTAGTATAGGTGAATGATTATGGCAACTGAATACAACATACTAGGGAAATGAACAGTAAAGTTCTTGGTGTACATTTTCAAATCCCAATGCGTGGGAATCATGATTACAAAATCGCACAATTTTTTTGGTTTCTGTTTTCATTGGATTTGGTAATGATGTGATACAATTACAGTTTTAGGTATGCCATCATTCCTTTATGACGGAAACCCCCCAACTTAAATGCGATCATCCGCGGCACGTACTAGTCTCTTTTTGGAATATTTTAATTAAATCCATAAGAGTCAATGAAGGCATGCCTAGCAACCTACCTAACGGTGGAGTAGCAGCAAAGATAACTGGCAGAGTAATGAAAATAGTGGAGTAACAGCGTCGACGAAGTAACAACATCGGTGGAGTAACAGCACGGCAGAGTAACAACACCGACAGAGTAACAACAATAGTGGAGTAATAGCACAACGGAGTAACAACACCGGCAGAGTAACAACAACAGTGGAGTAACAACACTGGCAGAGTAACAACAAGGGCGGAGTAACAACAATAGTAGAGTAACAACACCGACGGAGTAACAACAACCAGCGAAGTAGCAACAATAGTGGAGTAACAACACTGACGGAGTAACAACAATAGTGGAGTAACAACACTAGTGGAGTAACAACAACAGTGGAGTAACAACACTAGTGGAGTAACAGCAACCAGTGGAGTAGCAACAATAGTGGAGTAACAACACTAGTAGAGTAACAACAACTAGTGGAGTAACAGCAACAGTGGAATAACAGGACTAGTGGAGTAACAACAACCAGTGGAGTAACAACAACAATGGAGTAAGAGCACCGATAGAGTAGCAAAAAACAATAGAGTAACAACAATAGTGGAATAATAGCACCGGCGGGGTAGCAGCAACCAATGGAGTAACAACAATGATTGCTACTTTTAAAAAAAAATCTCCATTTCTCCTTGTCATAATTCAATTCTTATTCTTGCAAAAGACAAAAAAGTAAGTAGTGACAACATACATACATACATATATATATATATATATATATATATATATATATATATATATATATATATATATATATATATATATATATATATATATATATTAAAAGGCAGAGGAAGCATTCTATGCACCAACAACCATCAAACCAGATGTATCAGAAAGATGTTTTATGAAGGCATATTTAGACATTGGACGGTGGTATAACTCCAGACAATGTCCGTTCACCAGAAAGGAAGTACAATTTTCATCTACTGTAACCAATCTCACTGTGCCATTGGTGAATACAACGCCCATTTCATAAGGTCCCATCCAACGAGTGTGAAGCTTTCCTTTAAAATCTTTGAACTGAGAGTCATATAACAATGCCCAGTCCCCTGTATGAAACACCTTATTCTTGATAAATTTATTGTGCCATTTCATTCTCTGCTATTAGACAGCAGTAGTTCTCTGGACAGCTTCTAAACGAATCTCCTCTAGCTCATGAGTTGTTCCAGTCAGTGTTTCTGGACCTCTGATAAGTCTGATCCTACTTCCAAAGCTGTTCTGAGTGTACTAATCTCGAATTCAACCAGAAACAAGGGAGATTTCCCATAGACTAGCTCAAATGGGGAAAATCCAATTGTATTTCACCATGTGGTCCTATACGCCCAAAGAGCTTCTGGTAGTTTCCGTGACCAATCCCAGCGATGACTTGCTACAGTTTTTTTTAATTATTCTCCAACACCCTGTTTGTACTTTCTACCTATCCATTCGCTTGGGCATGTTAAGGAGTTGTCACTCTTTGTTTGACCCCATATTTCTGCATAAGCTTCTCTATCATGTGGGATGTGAACTGTGCTCCTCCATCTGAAACAATTTCTCTTGGGGTACCATATCAGGAAAAAATATCTTCAAAAAGGAAGTCTGCCACCACCTGTTCTGTTGCCTTCGCAACTGCTCTAGCTTCCACCCACTTAGTCACATAATCAGTACAGACCAGAATGTGAACCTTCTGATGGGAGGGTGGGTTGATGGGTCCAACAAAATCGATGGCCCATTTCTCAAAAGGTTCCAGGACTATCTAGGGTTGTAGTGGCATTTCATCTGATTTCCCAAGTTGTCCCATACGTTGACAGCTGTCACATCTTCGGACATAATCTCTAGCATCTCGAAAGATAGAAGGCCATTAATATCCCATTTGTAGCACCTTGTGGCCTATTCTTTTATCTATAAAATGTCCTCCACACGGCCCACTATTGGCGGCCTTTAATATCTCATAGATATCATCCTCTAATACACAATGCCGAATCTGTTGATCCACCCCCGTATGAAAGAGGTATCCTGCCATCCATGAATATTGGGTACTATGATGAATAATTTTCTGTTGGTCCTTATATGAAAAATGAGGAGGTACTTTTCTTGTAGCAAGATAGTTAGCAATATCTGCATACCATGGAGTGTTGGCGGAAATTGAAAAAAAATATTCATCTGGAAAGCTATCTTCAATAGGTGTACCTTCGGTATTGTTTTCTAATCTAGACAGCAAATCTACAATCATGTTGTCCTTTCCTAGTTTATCTACTATGGTAATATTGAATTCTTGAAGTAGAAAAAGCCATCTTGTAATATGACCAGGAGTAATGGGTTTATTCATCAGATACCTAATGGCTACATGATCCGTGTGTACAAAGGTGGGGTAACTAGTGATATAGTGTCGGAACTTGTTGATGGCATAAATGACAATGAGGAATTATTTTTCAGTCACTATGTAGTTTAACTCAGCAGAGGCCAAGTTCTTGCTAACATAGTAAACTACATATGGCACCTTATCCACTTTCTATCCTAAAACAGCCTCAATTGCTATTTGGGAAGCATCAGCATGAATATGGAATGGTAATGCCCAGTCTGGCCCTCTAAGGATCAGAGCACTGTAGACCAATTTCTTGATCTTCACAAAGGCTGCATCACAGTCATCTATCCACACAAATTCTGCATCATCTGTTAGTAATTGAAAAAGCAGTGTGTTGTTTTAGCAAAATTTTGTATAAAGTGCCTGTAATAACCAGCATAACCGATAAAGCTACGTACCTGAGTGGGTGTTCTAGGTATTGGAAAGTACTGTATTACCTTTATCTTGGATGGATCCATCTAGATTCCTACAATTGAAAGCAAGTGTCCTAAGAATATTCCTTCATTCATCATCATATGGCATTTTTCTATACTTAAGGAGACATGTGCCTGCTTGCATCTTTCAAGAACTTTTTCTAGCTTTCCCAATGCTTCTTCGAATGAATCTCCATATGCCATGAAATTATCCATGTAGATTTCAACACTATCATCCATCAAATCAGAGAAAATCCCCAAAATTTCCCTTTGAAACATTGCAGGTGCATTACAAAGACCAAATGGGAGGACTCTGTATGAAAATGTTCCCCAGGGGCATGTAAATGTGGTCTTATCCTGATCTTCAGGAGCTATCTGGATCTGGTTGTACCCACTAAATCTGTCCAGGAAGGAAAAAAACTTCTTCCCCACTAATGTATCCAAGACTTGGTCAATGAATGGTAACGGAAAATGGTCTTTCTGAGTTTCCTTGTTTAATTCTCTATAGTCCACACATATTTGCCATTTACCATTTTTCTTAGGGACCATTACCAATGGGGAAACTCATTGGCTGTTTGAAATGGGGTAGATAAATCCCACATCCAACAGCTTTTGGAGTTCTTCCTTAACAATTTTTTTCAGGGCAGGGTTCATTCTTCTCTAGGGTTGCCTTACAAGACGACAATCCTCCTTAATGTATATGTGATGATTACACAAATTAGCAAGAATTCCCTTCATATCTGAGTAGTCCTAGGCGAAGGATTCTTTGTGTTTCTAAAGAACCTATAGGAATTGTTTTTTGTGGGTATCTGACAGTTCTGGATTGATATTCAGGGTTTTTCCTGGTTCTATTTCCATGGAAACACTGTCATGGGGTGTGGTTGTAAGTAGCTCCTCGAATCCATCTACTACTTCAATACTTTCCTGAGTCTCACAACTCAAGATGAACTCCAGGATTTGTTGATTCAAATATGAAACAGAACAAGGATCACTGATAAAGTTAGTAATTGCGTCATGTTCTGTCTCATCTTTCAATTGGAGGGCCTGCCCAATAGTGAGAACTGGTCTTAACTCCTTATTTTCTGATTCAGACTCTTTCTTATGTACATATTTCTTATGGCCTGCTAGTTTTGCTGATGGGTTAGGTTCTGCTGGTGGATATAACACTAGATTCTTAGTTTTTTTCCCATTTGAGGTGATCATATGGCCAGAATGACACCCAATATAAGTGTCTGTGGTTTCCAACCATGGTCTTCCCAAGATCAAGGGATGGCCTCCAGCTAGAGATTGCATTTGGAGTACTAGAAAGTCCACAAGGTAGTGCCATGAATCCACTGAAATCGTGATATATTCTAATTTCCCTACTGGTTTAACTATAGATCAACCTACCAGTTCTAACACCATAGGTGTATGTTTCAAGTTATGAAGTCCTAATGCATGCATGGTTTTAGCAGTGATGACATATATGGCAGCGCCCAAATCTACCAGTGCATTTGGAATTTCTACCCGATTAATGTGCACGGTCAAAATTGGGTTCTCGGGATCCCCATACTTTACAGGCAAGGACCTTCCCATCATGAAATTTGATAGTTTCTCCATTACATGAATGGTGAGTGGATCTCTCGATTTATTTTTAGGCTTCTTAGCACAATATTCCCTAAGAGTTTTTGTGTATATAGGTACATCTTTCATGGCTTACAGTAGGGGAATCTTGAAAAATAAATTCTGTAGCTCCCCTAACAAGTCAAACTCAGTTTGAGGGGTTGGTTTACTCACAGCCAACCTTTCTAGATAGGGCGGTTCAGCTTGGGGTTTCTGAGTAGCTAACGGTTGAGGAGGTGTATGATTTTTGTTAACTCAGTTTGGTTCCTCTCCGACCATTTCTGGTTCCTTCTCCTCACTATCAATTTGTTCAATGATAACTGGTGAGGGCTAAGCACCTATCGGCTGCCCAGATTGTAAATGCATCTCATAGAATTCTGCGGTGGAGATGTTGTATGAAGGCAAGTTGAGGGTGTCAGCTTGCTGAACCCCTTTATTATTAGGATTCAGATTGGGTTGGATAGGGAGTTGAGGATGAATAGGCTGATTACCAAGGGGTACATTAGAGGGTAACTGAAGTTACCATTGTGACATTGACTGAGAAAATTGACCATGAGGAGAAGGTCCTCGCTAGTTCAGAGCCCATGAGGAGCTTCAACTAGCTTGAGGAGCCCACCATTGCCAATATGGAAACTGGTATTGGGGCCATACTGGCGGATGAGGCATAGTCTGGGGACCCATATTAAAATAGCTAGAATATTGAGATGGATCTAGAAACATACCTTGATTTCCCATCAATGACCAAGGTTTCCATGTCTTCTTAGGTCCCATAAGATACATCTGCTCCATATCTTCTCCTGTTCCTTGAAAAACCGCTTTTAGTCCTGGCAAAGATGGGCATGAACTTGTCGCATGCTTCAGTTCACAGATTACACACTCCTCTACAAAGTTCAACGGACATTCCCTCTATGGATGTTTCTTTCTGCATGTGGGGCAAAATACGGCCATAGTTATTTCTAATTCTAGATGTTTCTGTTTTACCCGCAGTGTGTCCATCTGTTCAGACAAGGTACTCAGTATATGACTCCTTAGGCTGTCCAGCAAGTTCCCAATTTCTGCTTTTGTAACACCTCCACTAGATACCTTCGTTGATCGAATTCCTCATTTATTTATTTCAACCCCTCTTAAGAACTGAACACACAAATCGCATATGGTATCAAAGTCCTCCTTTGATATATCCCCTTTTTTTACTATATTCAACAATTCCAACGAGTCTTCTTGGAAGGCCCGGAGGAGGATAATTTTCAGAATGTCTTTATCTAGGTCGGAGTGACCTGACCTTTGCAATCTGTATTTGAAGTGTTCCACACAATCTTCCATATTTTCATCCTCTTTCTGTATAAATTTAAAAAGCTCTTCTTTAATATCCCATGATTTACAGTAGTCTTGGTATTTTTCCAAGAAAGCAGTTATCATTGCTTCCCATGTGGTGATAGACCTTCCCCCAAGACCCATAAACCACTGCAGGGCTGTCCGTTTTAGCATAGTAGGGAAAATTTTTAATTTTTGAGCATCCGTTATGTAATCATACCCTCGGCACACAATGTCAAATTAAAACAAAAATGTTTTAGTGTCTTTTGAAGTAAGCCCATGGAAACTGAGTAAATATGTTAAAGAGATGGGCATTGTTGGTGTACCAGTCCCCAAATCCCCAATTGGGAAGTCAATAGTAGAGGTTTATGTGCCATGAATATCCTCCAATACTCACTAGGGATTTCAGCTGGCTCCGCAGGAAGGGTTTTTATCACAGGGGTTCAAGTTGCCTTAATAGTGCTTCCTCTATCCTTTGGTGATAAAAATGTTTCTACAATCTCTTCCACCCTGTCACCATGGTTGGATCCTTCGGATCTCCTCATTGCAATTTCTTCTTCCCTATTGGGATGGATAATTCCTCCGAATGCTTTACTTGTAACTTCTTCTTCTTCGGTTGCAAGAAACAAGATTCCTTTAGCAAGCATACTGTTGCTTGTCTCTTCGACTACTTGAAGGTATGTTGTATTGAACTGGTAGGGGGTGTTGTGAACAACACTGGTTGATCTATAGATTGTCCCTCCGATTTTGTTTGTGCACTTGGCCTCACGACTGCACGAGAAGATGCCTCCAACACAGCTTTTGGAATGATTTGCTAGATGTAGGTGTTCCTTCCCAAATCCTGTCTTCCTTTCTTTGGGGCTCTCCCTCTACCCCTTTTATTTGGCTCTCTATTCATACAAGTTGGTGTGGCGACAGAAATCAAACCACTATGATCAAAGCCTGGAGTAGGGTGTCAAAAGACCATTCCCTCCCGAGGACAAGAGGTTGCTTTTGAAGAGAGGGCTGTTGACGACAAAAAATGGAAAGAAAATAATACATGAGCCTAGGGTTCAGGACCTTGAGCAAGGCATCAAAAGACTCCTCCCTCACTAGGAACAAGACCTTGATCAAGAAATAACACACACATGAGAAAACCTTAATACTTCAAGACCTAAAGTATGGCATCAAAGGACTGTTCCCTCCACAGGGCAAGAGATTGGGTTTCTCAAAAGCATAACAAAAATGCTAGAAAAATCTAGGCTTAAAGTCTAGAGCAGGGTGTCAAAAGACTCCTCCCTCCCCAGGGCAAGAGATTGGCCCTACTAAAACAAAAACAATAAAAATTCAAAATAAGCGAAATACCTATGCTCAGGACCTGGAGCAGAGTGAGAAATCTCGTTCTCTCCCCAGGACGAGAGATTGACCCTCTGGTTAACACAGATCATGTCTTACACCTCGTTAGCCTCCCAGCAATGGTGCCAAAATGTTGGTGTCGGTGTATGAATAAATTATCCTCTCCTTTTCCTACATTAATGTATCAATCCGGGTGCATATTCTTTTCAAGGCAACATGCAAAGTATATGCAGGGGCAAGGTTATGATCTGCCCTTAAACAAGGGTTCATGATTGACAATCAAAACATTGTTGAGATAGAAGTAAAACTCAACTACAGAATGTAAAAAGGTATTCACAGTTATCTAAGAGATCTGTAGTAGCAATAAGAAATAAACACAACAAATAGAAAATACACACAACACAAGGAAACACATAGCACCTGATCAGAAGAGCGGGCCCAACTCTCTGACCAGGGTTGTGTTACTCATGGCAAATGATAGATCAACAAAAAGGGTCATATCTTATTAATCTGAGTACTTCTGTTACAATATCATCCATGGCCCCCTTGATACAGGAATGACGCGTCTTTTATACAATACAAAGGAGAATAATTCTCCACTACCTAGAAACTGTATGCCCAAAGATATACATCAGTTGTATCACAGCACTAAAGCTGAGAGAACCAAGAACATGAATGGTCAAAAATGGCTTGAGAGCAGCTGTAATCAGTTATGCAGTTTTGTCATGGTCAATCAGCTACTGTGAATCACGGAACTACTGTGATATGCTGCGTAATCAACACATGTGCTCCATAATCTACGGTCATCACAAGTTTTAGTGATTTGTATAGGTAGAAACCTTCATGACTCTACTTCATTAATTAAATATCCCAAGAGATGATATAGGGAAATTACCTCATAATGTTACATAGTAAATATATGTGAATGAATGCAAAAAGGGTGAAAAGAGGAGTGGAAATGCAGGGGAAAGGTAGGCCACTTTGGTGCCCAACAACATTGATAAAAACAACATGCAACATACATCACACAATTCTCCCCTTGGATGCGATACTTTCCATAGCTAGTTATAGTTTTCTCTCCTATAATTTTCCTGGCTCTTCTTCCTTCCCTTCGGTTGTGTGCCCTAAATATCAAATATTAGGTGACTTTTCTTCTAAAAGGGTAAGCCACATAGCTCAATGTTTGAACTCTTCTCCCCCTTTTTCATCAATGGTAAAGGGTGTACAAACATGAAAATCCTTCCGCTAAGATCATGTCTTCCTAAACCAAAATAGTTTCATTTACAACCATACATACAAATAAAATACTATGCCATTTTACCTTCTTCTCCTGGAATGTACACATGAGGTTACTGAATAAAAGGAGCATATACTTATCCTCAAAGAGTTGAGTCAATTTCTAGAGGGAGAAATAACTGCCAATTTCTATTTAAGGTACTCAAAAGGCTCCCTTGGAAGAGAATTTGTGAAAATATATGCAATTTTCTCATCAATCACCATAGATTCCAATCTAACAACATTGTTGGCAACTTGATCTCTCAAGAAATTATATTTAATTGGGACGTGTTTAGAATTTGAATGCATGACAATTTTCTTGGATATACTAATGGCACTTGTATTTCCACACATAATGGGGATTTGATCATCAAGCTAAACTTTGATATCCTTCAATGTCTATTTTGTCCAAAGAATTTAAGTATAACAAATAGTTGAAAATATGTACTCCACTTCTACTATAGATAAAGGGATTGAATTTTGTTTATTACTTACCCAAGAAACTAAGTAGTTCCCCAAAAGGAATGTTTCTCCACTGGTACTCTTCCTATCATCAATACTATCAACCCAATCAACATTAGGATAAGCACTTAAATTAAAATCCTTACCTCTCTCATATTTTTGGACCCTTGTTTTTCCCTATTTTTTTGGTTAATAAGCTACATTTTTGTTGATTGTACCCTATCATGGTACCCCAACTCAACCCTAATACTACTCATATTCATAAATTTAGACCTTAGCCCTCTTGAAAAATGCTCAAGATAAAAAGTTATTTATTATGATATTTTCCTAAGGTTTTCGTTAGATTATAAGGGAATTTAAAGATTATATATGCTAATGAAAAATATTATCCTTGCTCTATAGTATTGTATCATTCAAAAGCTTATGAATTCATTAATGCTTATGTGGTATTTAGTCACATGTATAATAGGATTGGTTTCTAGCTAGTATGGAGTCGTTGGTTCATGACTATCTCACTCATGAAGATGTAGGTAAACCGTTTTGATGCAACTTAGAACATTTTATTATTCATGAAAACTGAGATCATAACTTTAACAACTGGTAATAATATTAGAAGCCTTGGTCTAGATCTTTCTTAAAATGTATTCATGGTCAATTAATTCTAGGAAGAGGATGTAACCTTTTTTCTTTGATCCATGATATCGGAGGAGTTGATATTATCTATAGTTAGGATTTTTCTTAGAAATGTTGTATCAAACCTTGTAATGGGATTAGTATAGAGGAGCATATGTTGTTGTAATATTAAACCTTCAAGGAAAACCTATATTAATTTGTTTTCCAATACTATAAGACTCTTTTATGGCTATTGTGCGAGCGTAGTAACTTTTATAATCTCTTATTGTTAATGGAAGTTTCATTTTGATATCTTATGCAACTTGTTAGTGCTTTTGTAAGTTAGTACCTTTCCTACCTACACTGGCAAGTGCCCACCATTCCTAGATCAGTAAGAACTAAGTTTGTTTTTATTTTATTTAGTTTACTTTTGTGATTCTACAACTTATAAGTAGATCGTGTTAACTCTAATGCATTAAGTGTGTTTGTATAGCAGGAAACCTATATTTCTATACAATTTTTAGTGTTTGCTATTATGATTTGTGATTTAGTATGGTTTCTTTTTTATTAACAATCTCTATTCTTTGATTATAATCACTTGGACACATTACCATTCAGTGTTTAATACAAAGTACTTTGCACCCACTTTATGCCATACTATGTGTACCTATGCTTTGGATTTTAAACAATCCTTTAAGGACCCATATGGAGTCAAATGCACTCTTGTTGATAACATGTTGAGAGAAACATTGTGACCTTCACTTGAATCCTATATGCACACACACTTTTGCGTCATTTTCACTTTCAACGGTGCATATTAATTCATGCACTGTGTGCTTACTCTTTTATATATAAAAAGGACTTAGTCTTCATATAGAACTATGAAATATGGCATATTATTTATGGCAAAATATTATAAGGTTGAAGTATAATTTAAGAAAACTCCTTTTATGATATATAATTTGAATGTTTAATGGGTTGTTGAAGTGTTGGTCCATTTTAATAATTTCATTACATACACAGTGAGCCATGATATATACCTTGAATGTGTAATGCATGTTGTATCATTGATTTCTTGTAATGAGGTGAATTCTAGTTAGTGTGATTGGATTCCTTATTAAATTTCTTTATATATATAGGTTATTGTATCTATACACTAGCAGAAACTTTCATTAAATATTATTTTTTCATTTACTAGATAGACAATCCTGTAGAATTTTTTGATTGATTTTCTATTGAAATGTTTTAAATGCACATGAATAAGAGTAACATGAGAGTTTAGGAGTGGTTTCATTTTGTATTTATGAGAACCCTATTCTCTAAGGGAATTGGCCAACATGATAAGGTTAAATATCAACACCAATATCAAGAGATATGTCCCAAACATTTCCTCTTAACATTAAATGCTAGGTTGTCCTAGAGAAGAAAGGATATGAGCTTTGTTAGAATTTTTGTGAGTGTGAAAAATTGAATGTGTGTAAGAAACCTTGAGAGAAAACCCTAGAAGAGACATCTTTGCACAAAGACAATGTATCTAAGTGAAAAATATTAGAACCTACACAGCATCACTCACTGTACATACATTTGTACATATAGTTTCCTTGTTATTCTCTTATTAAAATAATCCGCTTTTTATTTGTGGCACTTTTATAGGCTTTGAGTAGCCCTATAGCAAACAAACAGGGAGGCCATATCCAATGACAATTTGAGTTACCTATCCTCTTTCATAGTAGATTATATTCTACCTAACCTCCCTATATTTTTATTTAACCTTTCATATTTACAATCATGAATATTGACATAATATAGTGAAAGATTTGTTCCTAAGTATGAGATGGGAAACAAGACAAAGGAGCTAGTTAATAGTTTTGTTTTATTTAACTGTTGTCATGTTATCCTTTTTAGGTTTTGATTTCCATTAATTGATGAATGTATTATGAAGCCTTTAGAGTAGTTTTAGACTTACATTACTACTTTTATGTTTAGATCCTTTACTTTCACTCACTGTGCTTACAGATAACAATTTCTACAAACTAAATTAACATAGGACACTTTGATATTCATCAATTTTTCCTTATGTTTTAGCTTTGTTTCCATGGAATTGTTGAAAGGTAAATGATAAAAACATAGTTTTCATTTTGTTTTTTTTCCCAATCATTGTTTATACTAGTGGAGGAAGGATAGTAAGATGCAAAGATGAGTTCATTTCAGAATGACTAAAAGAGTTCCTAGCCTACCATAGTCGCTTTAGTAAGTCATTCCAAACCCTTTTTGATATGTGGTTGACTAATGGTAAGACCTAGTGATAGTAAATGTAGGTTTCTTAAATCTAAAGTTCCAAATAATTGTTTGGTGACAATAAAACTCCAACCATTAATCCAACATAATGGTATGTAAGTAATAGTCAGAGGGGGAAAGTCTTGTAATTGAAATAATTTCCATTTTTAATGGATCACAGTCTAAAACCATTTTTGAGAAAGGAAAAGGGAAAGTTGAAAATCATACTAGCCCAGTACTAAACTAGGATATCAACCCTAAATGTATTAACAGGTTCCTTAGAACTCCTCAAAACATGGAATTTTTAAAAAATAAGACACTTGGGATTGAGGAGATACCAAAAGTATTTGTTGAAGACAATTATAAAATTCACCACATCCCAATCATTGAGGCAAAATTCTCACCAGAACTACTTGAGTTTAGATTATTTAGTGATATGGAGGATGAAGAGCACAAATATGATGGTGAGAATAAGGATGAGGGAATAGAGGGCGAAACTAATTTTGGGTTTCCCATCCTTGATTAGGAAACAAATGTCAGTATGAAAAACATACCTCCATCAACCTTTCCCAACTTTATAGGTATGGCTATAGAGGATCCAAATTCCTTCCTCTTTTAGTTTGACATTTTATGCAAAAGTTACAACTACATAGATGATGCCAAAAATTAAAATTGTTCCCTTCTACACTAAAATATTCTACCCTTAGATGGTTTATGGGACTCGGGGAATCCACTATTATATCTTGAGATCAAATGAAATCCATATTTCTTAAAGTATACCAGGACTACTATAGGATTACAAAATCCTGTAATGACATTTTCAAAATGCAGCAACACCCAAAGGAGAGTCTTGAGGACTTCAATGAGATATTTTTATATAATATCCATAATAACATGCATGGAATCAACGTTGAGACTTCTAGGACCATTTTTTAAAAATAAATATTAGAATAATATAAAGACTTTCTTGATCTCATGGGTTCTGGCAATATATCTTAGTTTTCATTTGCTAATATTTTTTATTTGTGCACGGAGTACTTAAGAAGAAATGGTAAGTCTAGTAAGGGTATTAGAGAATTCTTTTTAAAGGAAACTAAACTACTGTAGGGGAATAACCATAATGGAATTAGAAAATATTCTTGAAAAAATCAAAACATAGATCTTTGGGACTCTTAGTTCACAATTGGATGCACTAAAACTTAAGAAAAAGCAAGAGGAAAATGTAGAATTGTCTATTTTGTGTGTTCATTGTAGGAAGAAGCATTCTCCTAAGGATTTTTCACTAAAATATATGTAGATTTGTGGCATGTGTGCATATGATCATGATACTAAGATATTTCCTTTATTTTCAGGGCTTTGATTGATTCATAAAGGGGAAATGAGAAAGTTCAACCATCCTTACAAGAAACAAAAAGAAGTCCATGGAAGCCAAGGGTGCAATGTATGTCACAAGAACCTCATTTGAAATTTTTGGGTGCATGATATGTGTTATTAATACTCCAACATTTATTATGTCAATATAGGGTCTAGTAGACTTTGAGACACAACACAATTTATGTCAGAATAAGTCCTACAATAACCTACAAGCCAATGTCTATCTACTCAATCAACACTTTCAAAATATACAAAGCAAATAAATCTCTTGAATCTAAATCAATTGTGCAATCCTAATGGAATTATTCACAAATCAAAACCCTAATTAATATCCACTATGGTTTGTCGATTTTGGCTCCTTCCAAGCTGACATACCTAGTATACTAATCAATTTTCTAGAGGACAAAAGATATTAGGAAACCCTATAATTTGCACAACTTCAAAAAGAGAATAGGATTCCCAAACCTCACACCTTCTGGATTGAAAAACCTAATGTTTTGTTTATTTGTCTAAAGGACAAAAGGAATTAGGAATTCCTATAGTCTACACACTCCTGAAGCAAGAAAGAATAAAGTCTCCTTACCCTAGCTCCTTCTAGTCTAACAAACCTATTATACTATTTAGTTGTCTAGAGGAAGAAAGGTCAACAAGGATCTCTTTACAAACTTGAAACACCAAAAGAACTCAAGCTAGTCCACTTTGTGTTGGAAATAATACTCAGACAGGGGGGGGTGAATCAGTATTATCAAATCAATAAAAAAATTTCATTTCCATACTTAGATACATATACACTACTTCGGTTAACGGAACCCACGTGTATACGCAACTATGTCTAATGAAACTAGCGTATATCTAGACTACTTATGATTCAGTTAATCCATTAAATGTTGATCTTTAGTTAGTGCATCAAAACTTCATTAACCATATGTATAGTAAGCAGGTGCAATAAAACAGAACAGATCATCACACACAAGAAGCACATATGAGCACCATGATATAAGGTGGAAACACAATGTGGGTGAAAGCCACCTGTTGCAAGCCGTCTCTATCTTCTTTGAATAAGAAACTTCATTTTACAATAGTCTGTACTGGTGCAGTCTTATACCAATACGCAGGCTCCTACCTGCAGAGAGCTACACCCCTCTCTCGTTTTCTAGACTCTCCTGGATGGGAGCTACAACCCCCTTAGCTCTTGTACTAGCGGATCCAAGTACGTAGGTGTCTGCCTACCGAATGCTCCGATCTTCACTCGTTCTCTAGCTGCTACTAGAACGGAGCTACTACCCCCTTTGCTCTTGTACTAGCTGATGTACTAGTACGTAGGCGCCAGCCTACAATCTCCTTTCATCCTCCAGGGACCACATTTCATACATTTTAAGACTGGATACTCCTGAAGCACAACACTATAATCTGAAGGCCACGTTTCATCAAATTTTCATACTGGACCCATAAATATCATTGAAGCACAAAACAATCAATACTAGCATCATCAATTTCTGAATAACTGAAACACTGAAACCCTGTCAAGAACACAGTCACCAGAACACAGAGCAGAACACTGAACTCTTGCAACAATATTTAGAACCAACTGTATCATCAAAATCATGCATCGGAGTGCATATGCTACTTGGAAGTGATGAACCAGCGTGTATACGCAACTTCATCAAGGTGAACCAGCATATATGTCATCAATTACTTACTTATAACTTCATGCACTCCCTGACTTCAGACATATCCAGATTATTACATATACAAGGATAATATGTGTGTTAGCACCCAAATCTAGTCCATTAGATCACATAAATATGAGTCATTATGATCCTGATCTAATATTAGTTCTCAGCCATCAATACACAATCAATTAAACAGGATATGCAAAATAATGACACCGTTAAATTGTCATCAGAAATCATCAACAACCAGAACCACCTGTAACTTCAAACATCATAGCTCAAATGGTATACGCTACTACAATGAACCAAACTCGTGTACATACGCGCTTTCACCAAAGCCAACCCGCGTACATATCTATAAATATTCAATCATAACTTGTAGCGATTTCAAACTTAAGTTATACTCAGTTCAGATCATTACATGCGTCAGTATACAGATCTAGAATAAACATAATCAACCATATAGATATAGTTCATTTCAAACCATTTGATCCCTATCTATCCTTAGATCTTGTTCTCCATCAACTGGTGAGATCCCTCCTTAGCTCAGATCAAGCAATGCATCATAAACCCATAACCTGCATACTGGATCTCATCCTTCATCAGATATTCAAGACTTTTTTGATACACATGCCTAATGATCTTCTTCTCCTTTTATAGTCTTAGGCCTTGCTCAATACCATGGTCCAAAACCATAACAAACTAATACCATGGACCCAATACTTGGGATCAACACATCTTACGAGATACTATGGTCCAAAACCATAGGTTCAAATACCAAGGACTAACTACCACGGACCAAAAGTAAGTTCTCCAACATATATGTGCTTTTCCTTGCATGAAAGTGCGTGTATACGCATACACGCCTTTGTAACATCTAACCCGCATGTATACGCGGCTCGGTCACGATGAACCTGCGTATATATATTTTCTCTTCATTCTTGTAGTCTGATCATCAAATCCTTGCTGCTGACCTGTTGCACTATGATCTGTCATCTATGTGATTTTCCATCAAGGACAACACTTGTCTCATAATGCCAACAATCTCCCCCTTTGGACTTGATGGCAAAGCTAACTTGTCACACTTAGAACTATCATCTGATTCCTTTGAGCTATCCTGCATCCCATGCATTCAGTCACATCTGATATCTCTTCTGAAGATTCATCTAGTTATAACTAAGTGAGATGTTCTTCTACAAGAGGGTTGCCATCAATTACAACACATGCATCATAATGCCAAAAATACCCCCCTTTGGACTTGATGGCAACAACACCAAATCACTCTCCCCCTTTGACATCAAGGGCAAAGGGCAAACCAAGATATTCTCTTTCCTAGATAAACATTCTGCTATCCATACTCCCCCTGAGTACCTGCTGAAATCTCTGAATGAGCTCCGCCTTTGTATATGCCAAGGTGTACCAATCTGTCCATGCTACATGCTGAAAGCTCTGCTTTTACTGAATTGTGTTGTTCATGCTCCCCCTGTCTATAAGCAAGGTCTGCAAAAAGGTGTTCTACAAGAACATGACTCTATACATCATAAGTGACCTTCCTAGCACCAAAGACTCATACATACATCCATCTTCCAACCAAGTGGGGATATACCAGAGAATGACAACCAAGTACATTACATCATTCATCCCAGGCATAGTGGGGAAACCAACATAGGCCGTTACATGACCTTGATATGACTGAAATATTTCATTATCCTTCTTATGCATAAAGGGGTTACAAATGTGATTAGAAGAGATTTCATCAAATGACTACAATAGATAGAGACACACTATTACATCATGAGTCTTGATATGACCTTTGCATGAGACCAAACATCTAGATAAGACCATGATAGTCATCATACACAATGTATGATCTGCTCTATAAGCATCTGTCAACAACATCTAGACCATCAATCATGTTCTCCCTCTGTACCTGTTCCATCTGTGCCAGATGGTTTCTGTCAGGCCTATATCAGACTCTTCTCATCCTGAGTTTGGCCCACTGATTTCCTTCAAATTAACATATACGCTATTGTATCCACACAAACAAGCGTATATACACAGATACTCCTTATTAAACTCGCATACAACCATTTCCAGATCAGCAACCTGTAAATTTCCTATGACAAGATATGTCTGCATATAGATATCAACTCATCATCATAAAATCATTCACATTATATCATATGTGTAAAACACCATAGCCATCTTATCAACACGATCATCCATGTATCATCACTTGGGAATATCTGCATCAATCAACATATGTAAGTATCAACCTATCAACATATAGGTAAGAATGCAACTTTGAGTAATCATTCATGTATCCAGCACTATGTATCTTGAGCTCAAGATCATTTTTCAAGACTTCTTGACATCATCAACAGCAACAATCCTCATCCACATGAGCGCCAAGAACTATAGGAATCCTGCATCATAATTGTATTATATGATCTTTATGCATATGTTGACAACAGCATATGAGTAACTCGTCATCAAGTAAAGAAGATGTGTATTCAAGCTTTGTACTTCTCCTTATCCTTATGAAGATCACCATGTAAACACCATATATGCATCATCAAAGAATCAATCCACAAATATGATCTGAACATCAACTATGTAACCCCAAGAATCATATGAGATTTTATCATGGACAACTCATAACCACATCATAGCAAGATATATCATTTAGCCATATAAGCATCATCACCAAGGACTATTAACCATAATTCCAACAATGCATTATTAAAGGCATATGCTCCCCCTTAACCTGTGCCATCTGTTTACTGTTAGATTTGATCATGCATATATCAGCAATAATTATCAAGACATCATCATCATCAAGTTAGGATCAAAACACTTCTAAACATCTTACAAGTATCAAGACATTTCCACACATCCTCAGCAGACTGTAACTATTAACCAATAGAGCAAATAATGGACTGAATCATATCAGAACCTTTTTCTGAGCCTGTCCCCACTACTTTTCCTCAGACTGACATATATGCGACTGTGCAATGTCTAAGTCACATATATACGCAACTTTCCTTTATGAAACTTGCATATGATATTTAGGACACTGAAGTTTTACACTTTCAGCTCCCCCTAAGTCTGTTATGTCTGTGCTATGCTGTGTCTGAGTATATTTTGTTGTGCCACATCTTTCTGACTGTACTTCCTTCTTCTTCCATATCTTCAAGTGTGATGATGTTTTCTCCTTTTGGTGTGGTGCCCGAACCTTCTTCCTACATTCCTTTGATATATGTCCAAGCTTGTTACATGCATAACATCTCATATGTTTCATATTCCTCTTGTAGCAATCAACAGCTTTGTGACCAAACATATTACAAGAAAAACAATATCCCTGAAAGTACCTGGAATGTGATGATCTTTCTGTGGGTTGATCTTGAACCATTCTTCTTCTACATCTAGTTGCAACATGTCCAAGATTATGACATACATAACATTCAACATTATGCATTAGAGGAGTAAACGATTTCCTTCAAAGAATTTCTTTCCTTGGTTGTTGATGGGGTTTTCTTCTCATCTCTGCATTGTTCATTTCAGACTTCTCATTAGAGTTTCTTGCCTCTCCTTGTGAGCTAGATTCACTTTCAGTGGATTCATAAAAACCAAGACCAGTTTTGATAGCTGGAGACCTTTGACTACTAAGAATATCATCCAAGATCTTAGTACCATCGTGAAATCGTAAGAGCTTATCCTTTTCTTCTAATTTATCATTTAGAATATTTACCTCAACCTGAAGATGCTCTTCCTTTTCACGATAGTGCTTCTTCATGTCCTGGAATAGTTAATCAAAACAAAGAACTCCAAGGCCATTAGGCAATCATCTAGGCCACAAGGAGAAGAAGAAGGCAACAAAAATAAATAAGGCATTTTACCAGCAAAATATGAATCAAAATGCAGTGATGTTAGAGGTGTTCAAATGGAAAAACAAGGTAGCAGAAGCTTGATAAAGGTGTGGAAGACCTTGCCAAATTGAAAAATATTCAAGAACCAATCTTGAATAAGGAGAAGAAAGCAAGCTAATGGTCTCAAGAAAAAATAATTTTTCTTTGCACACATATGTTTTTGGGCTTGTCCTTGCAAAACTTGCAGCCAATATTCTTAATGCACAAGAGAGAGACCACGAGGGCCATGGAGGAGGAACAATGAGGACACTAAGTTGCTTAGAGGATGAGCAACCCTTTCAGCAGGGGGTATGATGGGCCTCTAAATTAGACATAAATTAAGCCCCATGCCTCTAAATTAAACACTAATTTAAGGCCTATGTCCATCCTTCAACACATTAAACCTCTCTTTTTGCATTAGATAATTTATTTTTAACTTTAATATATTCATTAGGAAGGTTTATGAATAACTAGATATTTGTGCCTCATATTACTTCTTTTTGTGGAATACTATGAGAATATTGGGCAAATGATGAAGAGTTGGGGGAGGAGATCATCTAGGGACTCATTCCCTACTACTGGAGGATCAATAATAAACAATAAGTCAACAAGATATTATGGAATTATGGCACAAATGGTGGAACTCCAATGATTGAGAAAATCTAGGAACGTGTTCCACTAATTAAGGGATCAGATCCACCAATCAAAGGGACTAGATCCACTAATCAAGAGATTTTTATGGGGAAAGCTTCCACCATTCATGGGGAATGATTCCTAATAATTTTATATAAATACCAAGTCGAATTTGCCTCTAGAGGACATTTTTTTTGGATCTTCAGACTTTTAGATTTTAATTAGTGTTACGATGTAGAGAACTTGTAGTTTTGCAGCTCCATTGTATTTTCTAGTAGAGATGTAATTATTTTGATGAAAATAATGAAGATTGGTGCCATGTTCAGCTTCTAGATCTTGTTCTCCTCCATAGGTCTTTGAGTTTCCTTGGGCTTGGCCATCCCAGGAACCTCAGATCCCTTTTTGTATCATTGTCTTTCCTTCTTTTTGTTGCTTATTCACATGCATCTCTAGTTCTTATGTATTTCTATTTCTGCATTTAGTTTCTTGTTGTAGGATTGATTTAATGGTTAAGTGATAAAAATAGTGTTAGGCCCCTATACTACTAGTGTAACCCCTTATTGTTATTAGTATAACCCACTTATTATATTGTTGTACCCATGTAGTGCCCATATTGTTACTATTGTGCCCCATAGAAGCCCACTATTGTTATTATTGTGCCCTTACATTATTATTGTTATGTCGGCTCTGATTATGTTATGACCCCTTAGACTCCTATATATAGAAAGGAGGTATTTTCATTTGTATCATCCGAGAATTGTTCATTTATGTAATGTAAAGGAGGTTGCCCCCTCGAAGAGGCTGAATTCTAAGGCGTTGATCTATCTTTTCTATCTTTTCTTGAGCTGGTTTCATAACATTTGGTATCAGAGCTTTAGATTCTAGGGTTTCGTTGCTCCAAACAGGTCATCGTGGCATTTTCGCTATAACTTTTTTTCTATGATGTTTCAGAAGTCACAAAAAAACCCATTTGAGAAGAAATCGCGCTGAACCTTGGGTTTGAATTTCAAATTTTTTCACGCTATATTTTCGGAGATATGATCTGAGGAAGTTGGTCTTTTTTCAGACTCCTGAATTACATTCCAAACAGGTGACCTGGGGAAAATCGTCATAACTTTCTCTTTGGGGATCGGATTGAAATTTCGTAAGAAGGTACAGAAAGAGGACAAATTTTAGTTTTTTGTGTATCTTTTTCAGATCAAAAGGTCAAAACAGTGACACGTGGCACTTCATACAAGTTCACTCTTTTGGAAAGGTCTATAATCACGTCATCTTGGGAGATTGTGCATAACCCTTTCTTAGATAATCCAATTTGGATCAGACTGGTGGCATTAGAAAGAGGACACAGAGGGCTACTACAGGTTGCAATTTCAGAACTTAAAGATCTGAAAGTACAAAGTTATAGTCATTTCAAGGTTGAGCTCCTAAAATCAAGAAAAAGCAAGATGAGGAAGTTTGATGGCAAGGATCCGGTAAATTGGATACTTCAGATGGAGCAATATTTTGATCTACATGGTGTACAACTGTTACAAAAGGTATGTATTGCATCTTCATATTTAGAACCAGATCAATTTTCATGGTACGAAGGGCTTTGTTCTCGTAAACAACTTGTTACGTGGTCAATTTTCACGGAGGAAATGATAGCACATTATGAGGATACAAAGAGCAACACCTTCTTTAGAGCAACACCACAACAATTGGAAAGAGTAAAAGGCCTTTGTGACATAGTGGAAAGAAAAATTATGGAAACCAGGAAGCGTACCCCTCACAACTATAAATACGGAAGTGTTGTTTCTCCTAGCCTTCCACAACCTACAAGGGTTACACCACAACAATTGGAAGAAAAAAGAGAAAAAGGGCTTTGTTACAATTGTGATAGAAAATGCACTAAAGGTCATAAGTGTGCTGAGAAGAAATTATTTTACATAGAATATGAAGAGGAGGAAGAAAAGGATCAAGAAACATCAAAAGAAGAAGATATATGCCAGGACCCCACCCTAGAGAAAGAAGAAATGAATCAGACCATATCTTGTAAAGCATTGGCAAGAATTACCACTCCTCAAACTCTCAATATAGAAGGAAAAATCAAGAAGAAAAATGTGCAAGAAGTGAAAGATCACATTGAGAAAGAAGAAATGAATCCAACCATATCTTTTAATTCATTGTTCGAAATTACCACTCCTCAACCTATCAAGATAGAAGGACATATCAAGAAGAAAAATGTTCAAGAAGTGAAAGATCACATTGAGCATCAAGAAATGAATCTGACCATATCTTGTAAAGGATTGGAAGAAATTACCACTCCTCAAACTCTAGAGATAGAAGGACATATCAAGAAGGCAAAGGTTCAAGCAGTGAAAGATCACATCAAGCATCAACAACATGTTCTCCAACTTTTAAAGGATAACGCCACTTCGGTGCAAAATCAAACGAAACAACAGGTAGATAAACATTGTAGTGAAAAATGTTTTGATGTAGGTGATTGGGTATTTTTACTGCTACATCTCAAGCAAGCTATTTATGAGAAGGAAATGTTGGCAATATTACATGCACTTAAAAAATGGCGACCTTACTGAATGGGAAGAATCTTCAAGGATGAGGATGTGGAAGCATTATTTTGTGCTATTTATATTATCCAACCAGATTGGATAAATGAAGCAAGGGATGAATGGAAGAAGGACGAAGAAGTATGGCCACTTATTCAAAAGTTGCAAAGGATCTCAATTCAAACAATATTGCCAGAAATTGAATAGGAAGGAAAAATCATATTGGATCCTGGAGCAATCACATAAACAAGAACCCTACAGCTACGAAATCTATCAATTTTAGAGTATTTCATCAAGTGGAAGAACTTACCCGCTGAAGATTCCACATGGGAGGACAAGAATTTTATACAGAAGCATCAAGAACTACTCAAGCATTGAGGACAATGCATTTTGAAGGAGAGGGGCATGTTAGGCTGCTATACTGCTAGTGTAACCCCTTATTGTTATTAGTATAACCCACTTATTATATTGTTGTACCCATGTAGTGCAATGCATTTTGAAGGAGAGGGGCATGTTAGGCTGCTATACTACTAGTGTAACCCCTTATTGTTATTAGTATAACCCACTTATTATATTGTTGTACCCATGTAGTGCCCATATTGTTACTATTGTGCCCCACAGAAGCCCACTATTGTTATTATTGTGCCCTTACATTATTATTGTTATGTCGGCTCTGATTATGTTATGACCCCTTAGACTCCTATATATAGAAAGGAGGTCTTTTCATTTGTATCATCCAAGAATTGTTCATTTATGTAATGTAAAGGAGGTTTCCCCCTTGAAGAGGCTAAATTCTAAGGCGTTGATCTATCTTTTCTATCTTTTCTTGAGCTGGTTTCATAACAAATAGAGATTGAGTTGTCAATGCAGTTATGATAGGATTTGATTCATAAAAGAGGAAAGAATGTAATGATAGAGAGCTTAGATGATTGAGAATAGACTGAGTAAGTGAGAGGTGTGACAGAGATAGGGTTTTGAGATTGAAACAGAGGTTAGACAAACTGTTGTAATCGAGCCAAGAGGGCCAAGACTCTTTAATTTCCATTTTTTGAATAATTGATTGAAGTGTGGTGTGGACACATCGTTCTAGTGCAAGAATTCATTTCTCTCTGTGTATTGGAGTTCTAGACCTTAATTGGGTGTTTTCCTTTGTTTATGTGTTTTATTGGTAAAATCATAGTCAATTAGCGTTAAGCGTTAACACTGAGATTTAACACTAAACCCTTGGTTAAACTTCTTTCCTTAGGTTCCGTATTGATTATAATTAAGAGTTTGCACTAAGATTTAGCGCTAAACCCTTGGATAAATGTCTTTCCTTAGGTTCCATATTGATTAGTGTCAAGAGTTAACACTGAGAGTTAGCGTTAAACCCTTGGTTTAGCATCTTTCTTTAAGTTCTGTATCGATTAGCGTTAAGAGTTAACCCTGAGATTAAGCGCTAAACCCTTAGTTAAACATCTTTTCCTTAAGTTCCATATTGAGCACGTGGGCAGTTTTCCAAGGATGGTAAGTGGTATCTCGCACACCCTAAAGGTGGGAAGCAGTATTCAGAAATTTCATGCAATTACCCTTAGCGGGCAATACGTAGCATAAGAAAAAAACTTTTCTCGCATGCTTTTGGAGTATTAACGGTCATGCAAGATTTCACGTGAGATTGTACGACAACAGTTCAATTGGATGGGTTGCATCAATGGTGGAGATTGGCCTTGCTAGTTGGCAAGTGGGCTACACGATAGCCATTTGATCAGATGGGTCAAATCCAACGGTAATCGCATCGGAAGCTGCACACGATTTAATCTAGATTTCGAACGCGATGCTTTATGGACATTGATTTACTCCAGTTGAATTTCAGATTGATCATAGCCGTTCGCTATGAAAGGACGAGATCCGACGATAATCGCATTGGAAGATGCACATGATTTAATCTAGATTTCAGACGCGATAAATTTCTCAATAGGATTAAATTTATTTGGGATCCGATCATAATGTCAAATAGTTGAGAAATGTGATATCCGTTGGATCTAGCGAAGTGAGATCAACGGCGAGGATTGAAGCACTTGATAAAGTTGTATAGGTGGGACCCTCTAGGTGAAAATCCAATACAGAGTTTGTTTGTGCACGCTGATTGGTTAAAAAGCTAAACTGTAGTCGAATTATAGCCCACCATCTCATTTTCATTAAGACAAAATGACAAAAAGATAAAAAAGTTATTTTATTCATTTACATGCACAATAGTAGAACGTTTGATGGTTTGAATCTGCATGCTTAGGATAGTAGGATTGCATACATGTTAACTTAGCATTCTTTTGCAGAAGAGCCTCTTAGGAGTTAGCTAGAAAATGGTGTGTTTTAGCATTTGATTTCATTCTCTTTCCTTGTACTTTCTTTCTTGCAATAGGTTCAGGTTCCATTTCAAGAATTTCATCTTATGCAATTAGTTTAGGATTTGACTTCAATACATGCACTCCATTACATCATGATAGCAAAGGAAGGACACATTGTATGATGCACATATAGTGTCGATGCCTCTTAAGTTTATACGAACCCCAGGTTGAAATTTAAAGTTGATAGCCTTTTGGGAGTTGCAGTATTCTTGTTGCAATACCGAGGCTCATCAGTAATCTCCAAAATTTTAGCCAGAAGACTCAAGAGAATTCTCCCAAATATCATCTAAGTTGGGTTTTTCCCTCACGTACAAATATTGGATAATATAGTCTTGTTCCAAGAAATGATTGACTCCAGTCATAAATGAGGAGATAAGGTAATGATAGTCAAGTTGATATGGAAAATGCATTTGATCGATTAATGCATAGTTTTCTCCTTGAAGTAATGACAAAACTTGGATTTGATGGGATGTTTATATAGTGGGTAAACCTATGTATTAGCTCTCCATTGACAACTCTATTGGTAAACAGTAAGGTTGTGGTGTTTTTTAAAGCATCCAAGGGGATCTAATAAGGATTCCCTTTATACCCATTTTTATACATAATAATGGTTGAAACTCTAAGCCATGAGTTGTACTATGAAAGAAGGTTTGAACGTCTTCTAGGAATCATATATGTAAGAGGAGTTAGAATTATTAACCACTTGCAATTTTTAGAATGATACCCTCCTCTTGGGTGGTGCATTAGTAATCATTGTTAGAAGATGAAGCTAGTGTTGGATAGTTTCCTTTTGGCATTTAGAGGGAAAAAAAATTCATAAAAATACCAAATTTATTCCTAGAATATTATAGCAGAAAAACATAAGAAAATAAGTGAAATTTTCACATTCCAATTAGTTGAAACATGGAAAGAATTCAAATATTTGGGCATCCCCTTATGTTTGAAAATCATTTTTAGATAAGATTCAAAGGGAGGTCTCTCCAAAGTCAAGGAAAAATTTATTGTATGGGGGTAAGGTGGCTCAATTTGGTTTTTTTATTGTAATAATAAATCCATCCCTCTCTTCCCTCCCTCTCTATCACTTATCTTCCCTTATAGCACCCCAAAATTTCCTGAATCATTTGGCTAAAGAAATCTAGAATTTCCTATGGGACAGGGGTAAATCTAGTACAAAGAAGTTTCACCTAATTAGACGGGCCATTGTTCTAACCCCCAACTGATCCAGGTGGATATTGGTGTCCACCCACCTATTCCACTTAGACCCCAAAGTTAGTTTCAATTATTTCCTTGTTCATTTCAGTAGTTTTTCGGGTCTTGAAATTCCGGAGCAGTTTTGACCTTTATCTACGGCGTCTGAATCTATCAGTGCTCCGAATATGGTGGAAGGATGTTTTTTAGTTCACGACTTTTCCAACTAGGAAAAGATTACTTTTTCAATTCTCAAAGTTGCCCCACACGTCAAGGAATGGTGGGAAACCTACTGTGAACAAAAGGATGAGAGTGAACACTCGTTGTTTTCAGTCGCACCCACTTGGAATTATTTCCCAAACACCATCAAGGAACAATATTACCCTGTAGGGAGCTATGAGGACAAATACATAAAGTGGACCATGCTATGGCAGGGAAGGGACCGAGATGTGCCAGAGTTCACAAATATTTTCCATACCCTTGGCATGAAGCTGGGTATTAAGGATACTAAGCGACATTTGCTGCTCAAGTACCTTGGTTGTGTACATAAGTACATCTAGGACGAGATGGAGCTCCTATACATTTTGTCGCTCCGTAAAATGTATCAGTACGCTTTCAAGATTAAGCGGAGGTTTAAATAGAAGAATCGGGACTTTGGATATGAAAATCCAAATCAAGGAAAATGCACCCCCAAACAAAGGACCAAGACAAGGCGGGGTTACCCGGGACAGCCCGGTGAAGTCACAAGAAAAAAAACACCACGAAGTTGAAGAAGGACACGGAAAAATGGTGTGAGTTCCATAAGATCTCCACTCACAATACAAGTGAGTTTCAGGCCAAGTAGTCACTCATGGCTGAGATGAAGGCTTCTGAATTAGATGTAGGTTCTGACTCTAAATTAGAACCCAATAAGGGAACTCACAAAGGGAAGGAGATCATTTATGTGGAGCCTGTTGCCACCATGGCCACCACCATGATCCAGAATATTGAGCCTGAAGATCCATAGGAGGGGGAACACCTCTTCCACTCACAGATGTGGGTGAAGGGTTCTCCGTTGCAGTTCATTGTTAACAACATGAATCAAAAGAACCTCATTTCAGCAAAGGTTGTGAAGGGGTTGGGCCTAAAGACTACATCACATCCACAGTAATACACCATCAGGTGGTTTCACCAAGGACAAGATCTTCACGTCTGTCAGTAGTGTGGCCTTCCCTAGAATGCCAAGCCCTTCACGGATGAGGCACTGTGTGATGTTTATCCTCTTCAAGTTTGTGATGTATTGTTAGGACAACCAGAATTTTGGAAGAGACATGTTGTATATGAGTCTAGACCTTGCTCCTTGATTATTACTTTGCCTAATAAGTTGTGTAGGATACCGGAGGTAGCCCCGCCTACCGCCATCTCTTTGATCACTACAAAGCAATGCAATAATATCATTTTCGAGACCAGGAAATTTGTTTTCCTTATGATTCACCCCTAGGGAAAGAAGGAGGTTGTGGCCATGGCTTCCAAGCAGGGCTCCTCTACACAACAACACTAGATGGAAAACATTGTGGAGGAGTACAGGGATATTTTTGCCTCAGCCACGGGGGTACCTTTGCACTGTCAGCTCAACCACCCATCAATCTCACCCCGGGCACATCGCTGCCTAATGTACTGATCTATCGACACTCGGTTTTGGAGAATGATGAGATCAAGAGGAATATTCAGGAACTATTGTAGAAAGGGCACATTAGACCAAAATCATCACCTTGTGGGACCTCGATTGTATTGGTACAGAAAAAGGATGGGACCTGGAGGCTCAGTATTAACTATCAACGTTGAACAAGATCATTATCTGGAATAGGTACCTAATCCCATGGATTGATGACCCTCTAGAACAGCTCAAAGGGGCCAAATATTTCAGCAAGATTGACTTGAAGTTAGGTTATCATTAAGTACCTATCGAACCCTCCGATTTGTGGAAGACTACCTTCAAATCCAAGGAGGACCTTTTCGAATGGTTGGTCATGTCGTTCAGATTTAAAAATGCCCTTGCAACCTTCATGAGACTGATGGATGAAATCTTGTGACCCTTCACCAATGCATCCATGGTGGTGTATTTAGATGACATCTTGATTTTCAGCCAAATTTGGGAAGAGCGCCTCCACCATATTCGACAAGTCCTTCAAACCTTGTGAGAATAGAAGCTGTGTGCTAACTTGGAGAAATGCACCTTTGCCCTGACCCAAGTTCAATATCTGGGATACATCATTGATGAGCAGGGTGTACATGTCCACCCATCCAAGATATAATCATTGGGGATTTTCCAACCCCAACCACTCTAGCAGAGCTCCACAACTTTTTGGATCTTGCCAATTTCTATAGTTGGTTCAAGTTGGGGTTCTCTCATATCACTTAGCCTTTAAGTCAAGTCACCAAAGGCGGAGTGAAAGAAAATTTATTTTGGTCAGAAACCCAACAAAAACATTCTCCGAGTTGAAGAATCACCTATTTTATGCATGAGTGCTCACATTACCATACTTGCGACAACCATTTGCAATTGAGACAGATGCCTTCGACTATGCTATTGGTGTGGTTCTTACTCGGCATGGGCATCCAGTGGCTTACCACAATGAGACACTTTCAGACACAATTCAAAAGTACCCCACTTATGAAAAAGAAATGCATTCCATTGTGCAGACCTGTCGTCAATGGAATCATTACATTCTGGGGAAGGAAACAGTCATCCACACAGACCACTAACCTCTATAGTTCATAAAGACACAAGGGAATTTGCAAAAATGATCGCTATCAAAAATGGTCAACCTATCTACAACAGTTCCATTTGAACATTAAGTATAAGAAGGGAAGCACCAATAATGTCGTTGATTTCCTTAGCCGGCCACCGGTCATGGCACTGATCACTGTGCTCAACTCCTATGGGCACAAGACATCGGGTTGGACACATATTTACAAGAGAGATCCAAAATTCAACAACATATACCAAACACTCCTCAAAGGGAAGCAAGTTCCAAATTTTCACCTTCAAGATACACTATTATGCCATCTGGGACACATCTGTGTTCCTTCAAGTGATTGTGCCAGGATGATTTGGGAGGTGCACTACAGTCAAGTCACTGGAAATTTCGGGGTAGAGAAAATGATGGTGGTATTGCAGAAGTCTTTTTATTGGCTGAAACTTCATCAGGATGTTGGGAAGTACATTAGATCCTACACCGCTTGTGCCATTTCCAAGCCAACCATTAAGAAGTAAGTCATGTATACTCCTCTACCTACTCTTGGACGACCTTGGGAATATGTCTCCATGGATTAGATGTCGGGCCTTCCTTTTACTAAGCATGGCAATGATTGTGTTTTTGTCATCATTGACAGATTCTCTAATATGGCCATCATGGCAGCCTATAAGAAGAGTAACATAGAAAAGGCCATTGCTAAGCTCTTCTCTGACCAAGCGTGGGTACACTTTGGGATCCCACTCTCCGTTATCTTAGATTGGGACAACAGATTCCTGAGTGCATTTTGGTCAAGTCTTTGGTCGATGCTAGATACAAAACTGAATAAGTCCACGGCTTTCCATCCCCAAACTGATGGCCAACCAGAGGTTGTCAACAGGATGATCGTACACATTTTGCGCATGTACAACTAGAAGCATCCATGCACATGGCATGAAATTCTCCCCTATGTCCACCACAACTATAACAGAACTCTCCATAGCTTAACATGCCACAACCCCTTTTAGGTAGGGCTGGGATTTTAGCCATTATGCCCCATTGATGTGTCTGTATCATTTACATCCACTCAGGTAGATTCATCTCACATTAAGTCTAAAGCTGAAAGGGCTAACGGCTTCATTGGGAGCATTAAACACATCTGCCAATAGGTCCATGGTACATTGGATATAGCCAATGCTAAGTACAAGTAGTGCCATGATCAACATCAAGTGCTGCACAAGTTCCAGGTTGGCAACAAAGTTTGGCTACATTTACAAAAGGTGCGCTCTTCTGGACCCCACCGCAAGATTTTCCTGCTTCGATATGGGCCATACACCATCACCAAGGTTGTCGGTGATAATTCCTTCAAGCTCAGCATCCCACCATTCCTTGGTTTTCACCGAGTGTTCAATGTAGATCACCTTCGGCCATACTTTCCACCATTGTTGGACACATTTAATGTTGCAGAACAACTCACACCAGCAGAGCTCAACCCAGACTGCATGGAACAGGCCACAACTGATCAGACCATGTACATAGAGTTCAAGAACATTTGCCAACAAAGGATATAATTATATTGAGTTGTCAAAGTATGCCAACTCCTTCACCAAGGCAAGCAGTTCACCAAGGACCAGGTTCAACAGAAATTTCCTCACCTCATGGAGGCTCTGCATGGAATGGGGACCATTGCTTCATAAGGGGGGATTAATGATATAGGTGGATATTGATGGCCACCCAGCTATTCCACGTAGACCCCCAAGTTAGTTTCATTTGTTTCGTTGTGCATTTCATTATTTACTATTTTAGCAGCTTTCGGGTCCTGAACTTCTGGAGTAGTTTTGACCCCCTAAATGGCATTTTTTGGGGTCCGCGGGAAGCTTGCGGACATTGGCGAGGGATTGCAATGAAACTTGTAGTACTTGAAGAGACCTTTCCAAATAAGGTATTATACATGCCAAACGGATATAATATGACCAAGTTACAACGTCGGGAAGTTGGCTGCCCAACTAACCCCCACGGGGCCCACAAACTCTTGGTGTTAGATCTCCTGGAGTTAGGGTTTTTGTTGTTTATGGTTTTCTCATGTTTTCCAATAATAAATCGGCCCTTGAGCCTCATTGCAACACAGTTCAGAGGCATGTAGCCACCACATCTCTTCTCAGAGATAAGCTACCATCGCCTAAGCTATATTATTTCCATTATGTTTGTAAGCATAGTTTAGTATTTTTTTATTAATGAAATGGAGTGTTTTTCTACTACCTCTCTGTGTTTATGATTATATCTCTAACTTTTTGTGTTCCTATTTAAGTTCATATCACCAACTTTCATGGGGGCTTAGGAATCAATGATCCCATTCTCATGAATTAATCTATAGGATAAAATTCGGTCTCGAGGTTTGTGACACAAAAATAGGACTGGTGGAAGTCAGTTGTAAAATAAAAATATGATATGCTTGATCATGAAAGAAGCCTTGACAAATTTTAGCACATTCACAATGGATTTATGATATGGAAGCTTCTTTTAGTAGTGCCCCCCATCATAAGTAATGGTCTCTAATGGATTCCTGGGCATGGAGTGAAAATCAATGTTTGGACTTACCATATAATGGAAAAGCAACCTCTGGAAGAGTCATAGGAACTATTCCTGCTAAGGGAAATCCTTATGACACAAAGGATATTCTCATTGGTGGTTGTTTCGCTATGGGATGAAAGGGGCCATTGGATGGAATGGGACTTTAGTGGAATCCCACATCATCTCATGCACTTGGTGAAAACCCTATGAGATAAGTCGGGAGGATGTGCTCCTTTTAATCAGTTGAAGGAAGATCGGTTGGGATTGAAAAAGTCTTCATTTACTAGAAAAAAAGGTTATGAGGATTATTGGGTCTTGTAATTGAGATTATTTCCCCCCTTTAACCCTTCATTTTTTACTCCTACAATCCCTTTTGCACACAACAATGGGTTATTATGCTAAATCTAGACAGTTCACAAGGTTATGAGGTAAAATTTCAGATAATGCCAAGAATATCTTGTTTAATCAAATTAAGGAAGGTTAATTATTATTTTAAAGTGTTACTAATGAAGTTGTGAGTCTTTCAACTAGGGTTAGATGATTTGTATGTTCAAAATCCAATAGAAACATTGTTTGTGGGCCCATGGAACACACTAAGTAGACACCCTGTCACTTTGAGAATGAATTCATGGTAAAATATGTGCACCTTGGATGGAAATTTTCATTTGGTTGTTAGTTAGATCATGACCGAAATCTGACAATCTCTTCTTGGAGTCCTCTTCCAAATGTAGGAATTTACAGGGTAAGTTCCTCAGAAAGAACACCAAAAGGACACCGCTCACAACCAGATCTCAAATCAATACACCAGTATTTTTGATGTGGTTAAAAACCTCAAAGTGCAAGGAGGGAAACAGTCCACGGCCTGTGCCAACGTGGCTACTACAGGCAATTTGTTAATCAAAGAATGAAAATTTACATAAGCTTCTCTCATGCACGGATTACACGAACAATGACCCTCCATGTGCTTTAAATAGAACTCATGGACCAATCGGGTGTCAAGCCACGGATCAAGTGTCGGTAATACCGAGGTGAGAGTGAACCGTTGGATCACTACATATCGTGACCGTCGGATTGTAAGTTACAAAATGTACAACGGTAAAGAAAAACACTTTACCTAACTCTATACCTAACTCTATACTAGACCAAGTTGAACTTAACTATATTCTATGTGTCGGAATATCCTAACATCCCCCCTTAAGAACAACTTGGGATAGGATTGAAGGATTTACAAATATGACACAATAGGAGAAGGAAGGAGGCACTAGAGCCTATCCCCCCTTAGTGACAACTTCCTGAACTCCAAGCATATATCGAAGTTTAGTGAACTTCGCCTCTGTGAGAGCCTTTGTGAAGATGTCTGCAACCTGATCATCTGTTGAACAATATTGCATTTCAAGAACATGGTCATGAATGAGCTTTCTGATGAAGTGCATGTGTAGTTCAATGTGTTTGCTGCGCTGATGCTGGACTGGATCTTTGCATAGCTGAATGGCACTTTGATTATCACACCAAAGTGTGGTAGGATGTTGCTGCTCAAAGCCAAACTCTGATAGGATCTGACGAAGCCACAAGGCTTCCTTACTAGCTTCCACGACACCACGATACTCTGCTTCTGCTGACGAAAGAGAAATGGCAGCCTGTTTCTTACAAGCCCATGTAATAGGTCCTGAACCAAGAGTGAAGACATAACCGGTAGTAGACTTCCGATCATCAGGGTCACCAGCCCAATCAGAATCAGTGAAACCAACTAATAGAGGAGCTGCTTTGGCACTGTAATGAATCCCAAACTGTACTGTACCTCGAACATAACGAAGTATTCTTTTGGCTACTTTCCAATGGCTTTCATGGGGGTTTTGCA
Organism: Pinus tabuliformis; assembly: GCA_031772625.1. Taxonomy (NCBI): domain Eukaryota; kingdom Viridiplantae; phylum Streptophyta; class Pinopsida; order Pinales; family Pinaceae; genus Pinus; species Pinus tabuliformis. The sequence goes on along the minus strand of CM062819.1, from coordinate 1,564,659,330 downwards.
TAAAACGAGCAACAAGGCCAACAGCAAAGGAAAGATCAGGACGAGTATGGGTTAAATACAAGAGTTTTCCTACAAGTTGACGGTATAATGTAGCATCAACTTCAGGAGAAGTACAAGAGACTGAAAGTTTGACTCCAGACTAAAAGGGAGAAGGGGCTGGCTTACAGTCTTCCATGTGAAAATGACGAAGAATATCACAAGCACACTTGGACTGGGAAAGGGAAATACCCTCCTTGGATTGCAAGACTTGAAGACCGAGAAAATAGTGTAAGTGTCCTAAGTCTGTCATTTCAAATTTATTTTTAAGGCTGGACTTCACATGGTTGATAAGGTTTGGATCACTACCAGTAAGGATAAGATCATCAACATAAAGAACAAGGATGATAAGAGAGGTGCCCACTTTCTTGGTGTAGACAGTATTGTCAGAATGACACCTAGAAAAGCCAGATTCTAAAAGAAAGCTATCCATTTTGGCATACCAAGCCCGAGGAGCTTGCTTGAGACCATAAATGGATTTCTTAAGTCGACAAACAAGGCTGGAGTCTGTTTGGATGAAGCCAATGGGTTGTTCCATATAGATTTCTTCATGCAAGTCCCCATGCAAGAAGGCAGATTTAACATCCATCTGATGGACTTCCCAATTTAAAGAGGCAGCAAGGGAAAGAACAAGGCGGATAGAGTTCATTTTGGCAACAGGGGAGAAGGTTTCAGTGTAGTCAATGCCTTCAACCTGTGAAATGCCCTTAGCAACGAGACGAGCTTTATGTTTATCAACTTTCCCATCTGGTCCATACTTGGTTCTGTAAACCCATTTACATCTAACAAGTTTGCGTCCCTTTGGTAGAGGAACAAGATCCCATGTATCATTTGTCATCAATGAATGATATTCTTCATTCATAGCTGCTTCCCAATGTGGATGGCCTGAAGCTTCTACAAAAGTGTCAGGATCATGATTTACTGGAGCTTGAGCCAGTAAAGAAGAGGCTCTTTCAAACTGAGAACGTGTACGTCGCTGATCTGTAGGATCACCGGCAAGATCACCTGCTGCATCCCGAGTAGCACGGACCCATCTTGGAAGTTGAGGATCCTGAGAAGGTGGGGGAGGATTATCATCCTCGCTTTCATCATCTGAAGAAGAAATGTTTTCAAAAGTAGAAGAGATAGGAAGAGGTGGCACATCCGCCGGACTAGGCTCGCAGGCCGATTTATTTTCATCAAATTTTACATCTCTTCTAATGATAACATTTTTGGACTTAAATGGAATAAGTCTATAACCTTTTACATCTTCAGAATATCCAACAAAAGTACATTTCTCACTCTTAGGTTCTAAAGCTTTATGCTTTTCATCTGGAATATGGGCCCATGCTTCACTTCCAAACACACGAAAGTGACTTACATCTGGTTTAATGGAACTCCAAGCTTCTTCTGGAGTGATATTCTCTAGAACCTTAGTAGGAGTGCGATTGATTATATAATTTGCACAATTAATTGCTTCGGCCCAAAAACTAAGACTAAGTCCTTTAGATTGCAGCATACAATTAGCCATTTCCTTTAAGGTGCGATTTTTCCTTTCAGCTACACCATTTTGTTGTGGAGTGTATGGAACAATATGTTGCATTTGAATTCCATTTTCGGTGCAAAAGTTGATGAATGTGTTTTTAACATATTCTCCACCATTATCAGTTCTTAGCTTAAGAATTTGATGTCCAGATTGTTTTTCAACAAAGGCTTTGAAGGCCAAAAATGTGTTAAATACTTCGCTCTTGAGTTTTAAGAAGTATACCCAAGTGCGTCTGGAGAAATCATCAATGAAAGTTAAGAAGTACTTGCAGCCAGAGAATGAAGCAACAGGAAGAGGACCACATAAATCACTGTGCACAAGCTGTAAAGGGGCTGAGGCGTGCCAAGAGGCACGTTTGTCAAAACTGTCCCGATGATGTTTTCCGAGTACACATTCGGAACAAACACCATCTCTGCAAGATACCATAGGAAGACCTGTCACCATATTTTCTTTACATAGATGCTGAAGGGAGCGATAGTTTAAGTGACCAAATCGCTCATGCCAAAGTTTGCTCACTTCATCATTATGAGCAACAAATACTGAGGGAAGATTGGATGACCCAAAGTTGTGAAACTTATACAACCTTGTGGAATCATCAGCAAGACTAGTAGCTAGAATCTGTTTAGGATTTTTTAGATCCTTGATTACAACATCATGAGGTGAAAATTCAACAATTTTACCTTCACCTGAATGAGTTATCTGATAGACAGATAGAAGGTTGCAGGATAAGGTTGGAACACATAATACATCATTAAACTGACCATTGTCTAGATGAACAATTCCAGTCCCTACAACATTAAGAGATCTATCATCACCAACATATATATTTTTGGTGTTACAATCATTTAAAGAAGAAAACATGGCTTGGTTTTTGGCCATGTGATAAGAGGCTCCAGAATCAATGAGCCACTCATGAGAATGAGAAGAAGAAGAAGATACATTTAATGCATAACCAGACTGAGATGATTGACAACGACATGCAGAAAGTGCCATTGCGGAAGTTGAAGTTGAAGTAGGCTCCACATGGATGTTATGTTTCTTCATTGTGGCTTCCAAGGCTTCCATCTTCTTAAAGCATTTAGATTCTAAGTGGCCATCTCGATTACAAAAGTTACAATGTCTATCAGTCTTCTTCCATTTGTTTTTATTGGTCTTATCATTTTGCTGAAATGATCTTTCATTTTGAGGCTGAGTTGGTTTAGGACCATTCTTTTGAGGATATGACTTCTTAGGATTCTTTGAATTTGGTTGCTGCTGGGCGGCTAACGCTTTCGTGGAAGAGTTTCCAAGATTAAGAAGACCAAGGTGTAAGAGTTTTTCTTGTTCTCTTATTAAGGAATCACAAAAGGAGTCAAAGGAAGGGGCCTTGTAGTCTTTTCCTTGACAAATGAAAGCTTCCCTTGTAGAATGGAAAGTGGAAACAAATACAGAGTAGGCTGGTCCCAACTTAGTAAGGATGGAATAAATAAGGTTACCATCTTCTTTCTTAACTTTAACACCTTCCAAGAGATATCTAAGGGTCTTGAATTTAGACAAGAAATCTTCAATGCAAGAAAAATTATTAGGATCCAAAGTAAGCAACTCATTTTCAAGTTGATGGGCTCTAATTTCATTTTTAATCCCAAAAACTTTAGCGAGTTTTTCTAATGCTTCATGAGGAGTCTCAAGTTCTGCAATGTGGAATCTAAGATCAGGAGAAATAGACATCCCTATCAAACCACGTGCTTGATCTTGTCTATTTTCCCATTTTGCAGCCTTGTCTTCATCTTTTGGTTTCTTCTCTTGGTCTGTGGCTATTCTGAAGAGACCTTTACTTCTAAGTAAATCTTCCATGTAGGCTACCCATTGGAAGTAGTTAGTGCTGTCAAGAATGACTTGGCATGGAATTTCCATTTTTTTTAAAAAAACTGAAGCTGAAGATGCTGAAAGTAAGTGTTCCAATGGATAGATCTCGAAAAAATAGGCGGTTTAAAAAAAAACGGCTCTGAAAAAGGCTTCCGGATGAAGAAGTTATGGCTTTTTGAAAAAAAAATTGTTGACGTTGCCGGCAAAGTGCGCGAATGTGCGGGAATGAAAAAATCCGCCCCCAAAAAATGGAGACTTGAACCCAAGACCTCTACTCTCTTAAAATAGCTTTGAACCAATTGATCTATACAAAAATTTGAGAGAGAGAGAGAGAGAGAGAGAGAGAGAGGGGGGGGGGGCCTTGGTTTGCGTGCTTGCCTTGAGAAAGCTCTTTTTCCCTACAAAACACAAAACACAAAACCCAACACGAATATGCAAAGAAAAACGAACCTTGCGGCTCGAAGTTAGCTTTAGCCAAAAAACGAAAAAAAAATAAAAAAAAAAAATCTCAAAGTTAGCTTTAGCCGAAAAACTAAATATTTTTCTCAATGTTTCTGCTTTTCCGAGATCACACTAAGGTGCAAGGAAAAGAGCATACGCATGAGAAAAATCCTTCCTTTCTATTTCTGATTTGCCCAGATCGCACAGAGTCGCAGGGCAAAGAGCATACGCAGAAATGAAAGGTATAGATCCGGTTAAAAAAAAAGGCTAAATAAACCGAAACGAAATAAGCAGAGAGAAAATAACAGTGAACTGCAAAAAAAACACTGTATACCTCCCGATCTGAAAAATGACGCAGCTAGGGCTACCGGAAACCTTTTCGCGTGAAACGAAAGGGGTTCCTCACTGGAACAGATGCTCCGAACGCAACAGAGCAGTCCTCTCGGCCCAAAAGCAATCAGAAATAGCAGATCTAGGAAACGACAGCCGCATGCAGTTCTACCAGCTTCAGATTTGGATCACCAACGGACGCGGCCCTCAAATAGCTCTGATACCATGTAGGAATTTACAGGGTAAGTTCCTCAGAAAGAACACCAAAAGGACACTGCTCACAACCATATCTCAAATCAATACACCAGTATTTTTGACGTGGTTAAAAACCTCAAAGTGCAAGGAGGGAAACAGTCCACGGCCTGCGCCAACGTGGCTACTACAGGCAATTTATTAATCAAAGAATGAAAATTTACATAAGCTTCTCTCATGCACGGATTACACGAACAATGACCCTCCATGCGCTTTAAATAGAACTCATGGACCAATCGGGTGTCAAGCCACGGATCAAGTGTCGGTAATACTGAGGTGAGAGTGAACCGTCGGATCACTACATATCGTGACCGTCGGATTGTAAGTTACATAATGTACAACGCTAAAGAAAGACACTTTACCTAACTCTATACCTAACTCTATACTAGACCAAGTTGAACTTAACTATATCCTATGTGTCGGAATATCCTAACACTAAACTAGTTCTGTTTATTCCAGCATTAGGTAAACATTTGTATCTGTTCAACTAAAATAAACATTGTTTTGATCTCATTAACTTCTATTATGTGACTAATAATGGAATGTTTTATCCTTTCCTTGTACTTTGATCAATATATAAGTATACCACTAGATTCAAGACACATTAGGAGTGGTAGTATATTATTATGTTGTTATTTTAAGTTTGTAAGTCGCTCCAAGTACCACTAGGTCGGACTATGTTGTATTGGTCCATGTAAAATTCTTGGGATTTCATAATATAGTAGATTGATGTTAGGTTTTACTATTTTTTGGTCTTAATCTCTTTCCTTATGTGATCTAGTTTCGTAGAGGCAAAAAATTTGTTAGCTTTGGCCCACCAACCTAGTCTATTTCTCTCTCTCTCTCTCTCTCTCTCTCTCTCTCTCTCTTATTTATTTCTTATTCAATTGTATAGTTTTGAGTACAAATAACCTAGATCTAGGAGTGTGGCTTGGATATTAAGTTTAATTTGCATTTATTTTTCATATCCAAATTTTTAAAGGATTATGGAAATGTTGTAATTTGTGACTTGTAATTTTTGGTGCGACTCTTTGAATGTATGATAATAGGCATGTAGATCTGAATTTTTATGTTGCCGAAGATTATGATCAGATTTGAGGGTTTAGTTCTAGACTCACTTTCTAAATTATTACTTTCATATGAATGATATGTCATATATCTATGCAACTTGTGGAGATTCCTTAGATGTTATGTACCCTACAACCATTACATTGAAGAGATATTAATATTATGAAATCTTGGACTTTCATCTCATTTTTATAGTTGAGAATAATATTGATTTGTAGACTTATGAAAATATAGTATAAATGTTGTTTTAATTCACCCTTAAGTTCTCAAGTTGTAATTTTCTATATCACAAGGTTGTAATAGATTCTTTGCAATGTGTTATTTATTGATATATGTGTTTGTGGCACTGGAAAAATCTCTTTAGATCTTACATATAGTGTGCACATAAATTCATTATACTTACAAGAGTGGGTTCTATTACAAGGCAAGTATTTATTTAATCAAGAAAATCTTTGCATATGACCAATTTGAATACTTTGTTTCCATATCTATGTTTTATGCTCTGTTATGTTTATTGTAAATGATATCTTTATAATATTTTGTGTAGAGTTGATGTTTGTTTCTTGTTAAGGGAGGTATTTGTGTCAAATAGCAACAAGTTTTCCTATTTATTTTGTACTCAAATCATTTAAGAGCGATTGACAGTAAGGTAACCCTGGGGAATATTTAGGACTAGTCAGTTTTATGCTTCAGCAAAGAGTGACTGCAGCATTTCTTACTGATTACGTTTGACCAAGTCTCAACTCTTTTTTTCCTACCTTGAGTTTATAGAGATTCTAGAGAGATATTGAGTCCCTTTGTCCACTAGATATCTAAGTGAGACATTAGGTAAACCATCCCAGGAGGAGCCAAAACCCATAATTAAGTCTCTTTTGTCTTGTGCTCATGGAGACAACAGTGAGGTATTGAGTCCCTTTCTCCACTAGAGATCTAAGTGGGACCTAAAGTCAGCCAACCCATGAGGAGCTAAAAGTAACGAACTTAGTGGCCATTTTAACTAGGAATATTTTTATGTTTTGATTAGGCCACTACCACAAGAAGTATTATGTTTATTTGAAGCTTAGTAGATTGTGCTTTGATAGAAACAAAAGTGATGATAAAATTTGATGATGATTGCATGAAATTCCCCTAGGTAGATAGATTCTAGTTAGCAGGTCCTTGTTGGTATTGTCTTGGCATATATTTTTTTGTTACTCTAAGTTTACAATTTTTGGATTAACAAAATAAGTGTTAAGGATTTTTTTCATCAATCACTACACCCAACATTTTGGTGTCATTTTCGAGTAGCTACTTAACGGGTAGCACCTTAGTAACCTAAGTTTTTTTAATGGATTCCCCAACATTTAAGACTCTAAGGAGAGGGCGAGGTAAGATGAGGGGTAGGAACTTTACCTACCACCTCTAGTGTGCCCCTCCAAGCCCTTGTCGTGCAAGTTATAAAGCATGGGTTTTTTCCTTTACTTTTCCTACAAGATGTATTTTTTTCAAGTCTGATGTGATTTATAATAGTAAATGTAGTACTCTTGATACTATTGAGGTAGGATGACCAATAGACAATGGGTATGTTTTTCTTCTCTACATTGTTCTTTCTACAATTTTCTTTTCTTTTCAACATGTATGACTAGGGGAAACTTTCCAAAACCTAAAAATAAGGGTAAATTTAAATCTAATATATTTGAAATCCTTTTCTCTAACGATGGGTCGGTGGCAAGTAAACTATCCAACCAGAATTAGACTAATAAAGCCATACATCTACACTTGGATTGTGGAGATAGATGTTCTAGAGTACATGAACCTATAGGAGATTGGAGAATAGTTCCCACTATTGACTCCCCTTTTGTAGTTGAGCTTGTAGGGAGGACAGATCCAAATACATATCATCCTTAGGTACCACCACTAGAAACTAAATATAGTCTATTTGAAAATAACATAATAGAAGATGAAGAGGAGGTGCTTAATAATGAAGGTCAGGTAGAAAACAATGTAGAAGAGGAAATTAATTTTGGGTTCCCAATTGTGGACCCTAATTCCAAAGTACAGATGAATAATATTCCTCCATTGGTTCATTTGCACTTTCATGGTAAGACTCATGAAGACCCTCATGCATTTCTCTTTGACTTTGATATTTTATGCAAGAGTTATGACTACTCATATTATGCCCATAAGCTAAAGTTATTTCATGTTGCCCTTAACAACACAGCTCTATGCTGCTTCATGGGGGTGGGAGGGAATACCATCCAAACATGGGATGGGATGAGAAAATTATTCCTTAAAAAATACCAAGAGTATTGTAAATCCCCTCACCTTGGGGATGAAATTTTCAAGATGACACAGTGAGAGGATGAGAGTCTCGAGAATTACCTTAAGAGGTTTTTATACAATCTCCAACATCATGAACAACATAAATTAGAACCTGAAACCATTAGAATTGTTTTTTAAGAGGTCTTTTGGATGAATCTATTAATGTGTTGAATTTGTTAGGACATGGAGATGTTTCTCAGCTTCCTTATGATCAAATATGGGACTTGTGTAGGAGATATTATCGCAGAGAAGGAAGGTCTGGCAGAGGACTTAGGGATATTCTCCCTAAGAATGTTAAATTTGTGGTTGGTGGTGTTACCAAAAATGAGCTAGGACATTTGTTAAATTTGTTAGGTTACATTATTTTCTTTCTTTATTTCATTAAATTACTTAAAATTATCTTTATCACCTATCATGTGTTTTGAGCATCCACTATAAATGTACCATAGGTTTACTTGATACACTGCATATAAACCTAGACCGTAGTTCTCAGATTTTATGCTTTTCTTCATCCATACCTTAGATGTTGTTTCCAATTGCTTATCCCAAGGTATTGATCGTCCTTTGCTCCTGCATTCAGATTCTTTATGCCAAAAGTTATTGAAAAAAGAGTATTTAGTTTCATATTGAAGAGGAGAGAAGGCATTGTAAGAGTATTTCTTTATCCCAACCTCATTCTTTTGTTTTCTTGCTTCTCTAGTCATCATAGTCTTGTAAGTAACACATTGAGAAACGGTATGACCAAGATTGTGACAATAAAAACATTTTCCATTGAAGTATACATGTCTAGGAGTATAGGACCTTATCTTGTTGCTTTCCTTTTGATTGAACTGAGAAGAGTTTACCTAGGAATTATTTGGTCATTTTATTCTTTTTTTATATGATGAAGTGATGATGATTGATTCTCTTTGATGTATTGAGATAGCTTCCTATTTCTGCAGAAGAATTTATAGTCTTTGATTCTTCTTCATTGTATCCAAGGCCTATCTCTATAAGAGTAGAGCATTGAAATTTGATGATTTCATCTAAGGTTTCAAACCCTTTAGCAAATCTAAGAATAAGACTTTTTGATTTCTCAAGTTCTTTCCTTAGACTTACTATTTCACATTCTAGTTTTTCATTATGCTCTTCCTTTTCTATGATTTATTTCTTTAAAGTTTGTTCTGCTAATTTAGCTTCTTCTAAAAAATCTTAAGCTGAGATATTTCTTCAATAAAAGTATCATTTTCTTATAGGGCATACATGAAATCATCAAACTCATTACTACATCTATCTTCAAATAGTATAAGTAATTCACATTCTTGATTAGACTCACCTTCTTCACCATTTGAAAGACCATTGCTATCATTATTGCATAGACAAGGAAATGGATCATAGTTAGAACAAAATACCATACCTGATAATTATTTATTATTGTTTTCTTCATTCTTGATCAATAGAAAGTGGGGTGCTCCCAAGATTGAATAATTGCTAACATCTGTAACTATCAATTAATCTGATATGTCACGATCATAGTTTTATGAAACCCTCCTTCGATCTATCTTCTTCTTTCCCATCATCTTGACGAATCTCCTTCAAGCATTCAAGCTTTTACTGAAGGACCTGCTGTGATACCAATTGCTGGGAAAAATACTGAGGGGATGGGCAGTGAATCAGTATTTTAAAATCCCTAAACTTTTCAATTTCATATCCATATTTATGTACGCAACTTTACTAAAAGGAACCCGCATATGTACATGACTGTTATGCAAACAACTAGTGTATATCTAGTAAAATTATCTTTCAATTAATTCATCATTTGTTTAACATGAAGTAGTGTATCAATAGCTCACTAAACATTAGTTAAATAGTAACCATGTGCAGAAAGAACAAAATAAAGAAACACATCGACACACATGAACACTAGGATTTTTAGGTGGAAACCCAATGTGGGAAAAATCCACCATTGTTGTCATGTTTGTCTTCATCTTGTATTATAATGAAAATATTCTTACAATATTGTACCAGTTTAGAATCATACGAGCACGCAGGCACCCACCTGTAGAAGGATACAACCTTCTCTCATTCTCCATCACCCACTAGAAGGGAGCTTCAAAATCCTGATCTCCTTTACCGAAACCCACTAGAAGGGAGCTCCTACCCACTGATATGATTTTCCAGCTACCACTGGAAGGAAGCTTTCACTCCCTTACTGAAGGCTCTAACACTCAGCACCTCCATGGACCACGTTTCATAAATTTTCGTACAAGATCCACCTTTTACAAAAAATCTCAACTTGTAGACCACATTTCATCAAATTTTCGGACTGGACCCACTACCTTCATTTAAGCCCAATATCAAATATGAAAATTGAAATTGATCACTAAAACAAATAACTCAATCATTGAACCAATTGAGTCAACCAAACATTGAGCCAACTAAGACCCAAACCAATCAACTTATTCTCAAGCAGCCAAAGCAATTAGATCATTGTAACCAAAATTCCAATATTGAACCCAAACACTGCATCAATTCATTGAATCAACTGAAAACCCTTATCAATAAAATATCAAAATATATATGCTACTTTACTATATCAAACTCGTGTGTATACATGCTTTCCATGAAGAATACTTGCGTACATATCTTAAAACACTAAACGTTGAAACTGAAACATTGTTATTCTGAAACACACACTAAATTGAAACCTGAGCCATTAAATCACTCTGAAAGTATCATAGAACCATCACATATCTTCAATCACATACAACTAGTAGCATCATCACTTCTTCAATCAATCAATTCAAGCTTCAATAAGGCATCCTTTTCAATAAAACCCTAGCTTATATACACTCTTTCAACAAAGCATTTCCACGTGTATACACACTTTTCAAGAATGAAACTTGTGTACAAATCTAAATAGATGAATGACTTACATGTATTAAACTTGCATGTATATGCACCTTTTAGGTTCTCAAACTCGTGTACAAATCTGTAATTATTGACACAAAACCTTCGTTGCATAGCATAACTTTAGACATACCCATATCTCGACATACACTGAATAATTACACGTCAAATCATTATCACCTCACATCAAATCAACCCATAATCAATATTGTCATTTCAGATCTATTGGATTTGATCCATCATCAAAGTCCTGAGTGCATTCGTGGTTTGAGATTAAGCAAACCATTAACAGCCCATTACATGCACACTTTCTTTGGATCTAACTATTCATGAAATATTCATCACTTGCACACATAAAACACTTTGATCTCCATTACCTTATATAACTTAGACCTTAGACAATGCCATAGGTCAAAACCATACTAGTGCCAATGGTATTCTTGGAGAGGATTAAATATCTGTTGCTAGACTCAATACTATGGTAAATACCTTGGTATTTAGAATACCGTGGTGTAGAAACTGTACACGCCTTTCCTTCTTCATACCCATGTGTGCATGTGGCTTTTCTTCATAGAGCCCATGTATACTTCTTGAAACTTCATCTTTATCATTCCCCTATCTCTGAACCACTATGCCTTTCACCAAACTCTCTCTCACATGTAGACACATCTTGTTGACATCTTCATCAAGTATGTTGCTAACAAACAACAACACATCAAGTAGGTTTCCATCAAGGACAACACACATCTAGTAATTTTCCATCAAGGACAACACATTAGTCATAATGCCAACAAGTTAGACGTATATAAATTTAAAAATATATGCAATCATAATCATAATCATGGAGAATTATCCTCACTTTATCATAAAGATTTTTAATGGTGAACACGTAATTCATTTAATATGTTTGTTTCATTTTGTTTATTTTTTTAATTATTTTCTATTATCTTCTATTTAGAAATAGTTTATTATAAAGAGGTGATTAATCTTAATTTTGATAATCATATTTATCTTTTTCTCTTTTGTAGTGTTGTGAAGAGAGCATTATCAAGGTGAGAACTAATTCTCATGCGCTTTAAAATGAAATCTAACCTTGGTCAATTCTCAAAACATTTTGAGAAGAAAGAGTATCACATTTGTGATAAGATGAAAAACACTTTCTCTTGGACTCCCAAGCTCTTACTCACATCCATTCTAATTTTCAAAATCATTGCCACACTACCAAAATTATTGAATTGTTAATTCAACAAAACTATAGTGATCTAGGAATATTTATTTCTCTTCTCTTTTATCATAGAGATAAAATACCAATATAGCATTTCTTCAGTTGTAAACTTATTTTAGAGTGAAAAACAGTATGTAAGTTTTCATTGTTTAAATTGTATTTTTGAATGCTAAATATTTTTAAATATACGACAACAGATCCCCAAATATATTGGCCCAAGCACCAAGGGCATCGAGGAGACCTCCCAATAGGAAAGGTACTTAGCGATGATGGCTTGACCAATTGAGTTATCCAATGGGGCTATTATAGTCAACATTGTTTTACTATTTAGAGAAAATTTTATTTTTATTTTAACAAGGATACATGTCGACTCTAAGTTGAGCATAGACATACTTATACATGGCCTTCACACTAGGTTGTAGAACCAACATAGATCCATCTGAAGCACAGATCTAACGTGAGTTGAGAGGAATCAAATTTCTTCTTGTGCAAACTTATTTTAGAGAGAAAAAAATAATACGTAATTTTTCATTATTTAAATTGTATCCTTGAACGCTATATATTTCTAAAGATACGTCAATATTAATTTATATTAAAATATTTTTTCATAATCTACATTGGATATTTTATTATATACAACATTAACATATTTTATTTTAACATGTTCTTACTTCTAATTACCGTAAATGAAATTATATTAGGTCATATGGACAATTAATCAAACATGCATAGTATATTCATTTTTATTTTTTTATTGTAGTCCACATTGTTTTTCTATTTATAGTATACTTTAATTTTATTTTAAGAGGAACACATGCCAACTCCAAGTTGAGCAAAGACATAGTTACACATTACCTTCACAATGTGTTTAGAATAAGCCTCTAGACTCAATTAATAAAAATTAATCATCATCATATATTAATTGATAAAAAATTAATATATTATATATTTTAATATTATTAAATTTCAAGTATCAAAATATTATATTTTTATTTTAAATATGTATTAAAAGTGATAAATATTGTTAAAAAAAATCAACTAGAGAATTATAACTGAATTCATAAAATTATGGGAAGACATTAAGCCTTTCATTCAATTGAACTCTATTTTATATTGTAGAATTTCCGAAAATAACATATAAATATTTTTTTCCAATTTTATTTTATTATTCTACTTGATTGTTTTATTTTTATGATTTTTTTTTAATTTTTAATTAATCAAATTATATATATATATATATATATATATATATATATATATATATATATATATATATATATATATTTATAAAAAAATCTTATAATGTTATTAAAAAAAAACTAATATTATAATTGATATAAAAATAATTAATATTTATTATTTTTATAAAAATACTCTTGATGGGTGTTGGGAATTTATGAAAATTCCATAACAGACAGACAAAAAAAATGCTTTGTTTTAACACTCTGTTTTTAACACAGTAAACTCAGAAAACTGAAAATCGTTTGCTGGAAATGGTGTTGCAGCAACGCAGTTTGGTGTTGCAGCAACACTGAAACTGGTTTTTCAGCAACACAAAAAAAAATTCTGAAAACTGAATTTCAACAGTGCACAGCAAAAGGGAAGTTGTATTCATGTATAATACTTCCTCTAACAGAGGGATTTCTACAAGACTACTTTAAAGACAGTTCAAAACTTTAAAAAAAACTTCATGCTGTAAACAGAAATTACATTACTATGTCTGCACTGCTGTACATTACAGAAAACAAAATACTCTGTCTCCTCTGAAAAATCAACAGGCTGTTTTTCACTGCTGTGTCTGCACTCCTGTGCATCTACAAAACACTCTGTTTCTGTTCAGAACGCTGCTGTAACACTCTGTTTCTTCCTTGAAAACATTTTACACTGTTGCTGTAAATTTCATTCATACATTCACGCTGCTGCGTACATAAAAAAACTTCTGCACTGCTGTGCATTACAAAGAGAGCTCTGTCTCTGTTCAAAATTTTTACACACACTGCTGTGTTTTCATTACATTTTTCAGATTCAACAAAACTGAACTTCACGTTTTTCCTTTTTTTTCATAAAAACAAAACTATACCTGTGAATTAAAATAAAATAAAATTAAAAATCCTACCTACATTTACCAACTACAGCAATAAATTACCATCATTCCGTGAGTGACCACCATTCCGTAATAAATTGTTGTGTAATGGCTGATTCAGGAAAGGACTGGAGCTGCGGCTGTTTAATGGCAGATTCATCAATGCAGAGGTATGGCAGTTGATTCAACAGTACAGGGGTATGGCAAAGGACAGGCCCTGCAGTTGAAAATAATATTTCAACACTCCCCTTTAGTTTCAACTGCTGGGTTATCAGTCATACCCAGGCATTTCCTCAAAAATTCAAAACTTTTCTGTCCCAAAGGCTTGGTTAGAATGTCTGCAACCTGCTCCTGAGTTTTGCAATGTACTAAGACAATTTCTCCATTATTTACCAACTCTCTGATATAATGAAACCTTGTGTCAATGTGTTTCGTTCTCTTATGAAACACAAAATTTTTGGATAATGCAATAGCAGAACTGTTGTCACAATAAATCACAGTTCCTTTTGCCTGCTCTTGGCCTAAGCTCCTTAACATCCTTCTCATCCAAACTTCTTGACATGCTACTGCTGTAGCTGCCACGTACTCTGCTTCTGCTGTAGACAATGCCACAATTGGCTGTTTCTTGGAAGCCCATGAAATGGCTCCCGAACTCATGTGAAAAACATAACCGGAAGTGCTTTTCTGATCATCTACACTTCCAGCCCAATCACTATCAGTGTATCCAACTAAATTTGAACATTCTGAAGTAGTATATAAAATTCCAAACCTTTTGGTACCTTTGACATACCTCAGAATTCTTTTTGCTGCCTGCCAATGTGCTTCCTTTGGCCTCTCCATGAATCTGGAAATTAAACTAACAACAAACATAATGTCAGGCCTAGTAGCTGTTAAATACATAAGGCTGCCAACAATATTCTTGTACAAACTAGGATCAAAATCCTTGCTGCTATCCTCTCTGCTGAGTTTTAATCCCATTACTGTGGGAGTGATCGCTGCTTTGCATTCTTGCATGTTAAATCTACCCAACACTTGATTTACATATCTAGCTTGTGAGATAAAAATTCCTTTTTCATTTTGATCTACTTCTATGCCTAAGAAGTATCTCAAGAAACCCATGTCAGTCATTTCAAATTCCTCTTTCATGACTGATTTAAAATTCTCAATGAGCTGATCATCATTACCTGTGAAAATAACATCATCAACATATAAGACAACAATTAAAATTTTACCATCTTTTTCTTTGATGTAGACGGTGGGTTCTCCTTCACACTTGTCAAATTCATTATCCAATAGATAGGAATCTATCCTGCTGTACCAAGCTCTTGGTGCTTGCTTCAGCCCATAAAGAGCTTTCTTCAATTTGCACACTTTGTGCTCTTCACCTTTCTTCTCATAGCCTAGAGGTTGTTCAATGTAAACCTCTTCCATTAACACTCCATTTAGGAATGCTGACTTCACGTCCATTTGGTAAACTTTCCACTTGTTTTAAGCTGCTATGGACAGCACTGCTCTCACGGTTTCCATTCTTGCAACCGGTGCAAAAGTCTCCTCATAATCTCTCCCATATTGTTGCTTGTACCCTTTGACAACCAGCCTTGCCTTGTGTCTTTCTATTTTACCTTTAGCATTGCTCTTGGTCTTGTAAACCCATTTCACTCCAATGACTTCTTTGCCTTTTGGTAGCTCAACCAAATCCCATGTTTTGTTTCTCTCTATGGCATTCATCTCCTCATCCATAGCTTCTATCCATTTCTTATCTTTAATTGCATCTTCGAAATGAATAGGGTCTTCAACATGACAATATAAAGCAAATAAAGAATTCATACCTTCATTTGCTACTTCTTGTTCATAAATTTCATTTAAATTTCTGAACTTCTTACCTCTTTCATTTGGTGTATAAGTGCTTGAAGAAGCACTTGAATTTCCTCCTTGTGGTGTGCTTGAAGAAGCACTTTCATTTCTTCTCAAGGGTGTCTCTTGCTGTCCTTGTGTTGGCGCTGTTGTTTGGGGATGCATTTCAGCCACCTCCTCATCATCTTCATCATGAGACAAACAGTTTTTAACATTCACTGTTTTCTCTATGCTTCCATCCCAAGCTTCCTCCTCAATGAATTGAACATCTCTACTGACAAAAATTTATTGGTAGATGGGATATACAACCTATAAGCTTTGGATTCCTCATTGTATCCAATGAAGATACATTTCTCCCCTTTGCTGTCCAACTTCCTCCTTAGCTGATCTGGTATGTGTGCATAGGCCACACATCCAAAAACTTTCAAGTGGGTGACACCTTGCTTTCTCCCACTCCATGCTTCTTCCGGCACTTTGTTCAACATTGCTTTTGTAGGACACCTGTTCAAAATATACACTGCACAATTTACAGCTTCAGCCCAATAATCATTTGGCAAATGCTTTGCCTTCAGCATGCTCCTCGCCATATCCATGATGGTCCTATTTTTCCTTTCAGCAACTCCATTTTGCTGTGGGGTGTACCTAGTTGTAAACTGTTTGTGAATTCCATTTTCTCTACAAAATCGTAAGAATTCCTTGGAGATATACTCACCTCCTCTGTCAGTTCTCAAAACTTTTATATGCAGCCCGCTTTGGTTCTCCACAAGTGCTTTGAAATTTCGAAATTTCTCAAACACTTCACTTTTGTTCTTAAGGAAATATACCCAAGTTTTTCTTGTAAAGTCATCAATAAATGTTAGGAAATATTGGCTGCCTGCTAATGATGGAGCTTGCATCGGTCCACATAAATCTGAGTGGATGATCTCTAAGGGTGCCTTTGCCCTTATGCTTTTACCTGATGGAAAACTTTCTCTATGTTGTTTCCCCAAAATGCAACCTTCACAAAGGCTATCCGGTTTCTCTATCAATGGTAATCCTCTTACCATTCCTTTTCTGCTTAACAAGTTTAGACCTCCAAAATTGAGATGTCCAAATCTCAAGTGCCACAACCAATTTTCATCCTTTGGCACGCTTTGGAAAGCCTCTTGTGTCACTGCTGCAATTTCTTCTTTATTTTTCAAATCTGCTCTTATTCTAAGAGGGAACATTCTGTTCCTTGTCATCTTCACTTCAGCAATGCATCGCTTGCTGGGTGCTCTGTCCATGATGGTGCATACATCATTCTCAAAGAAAACATTGTACCCCTTATGGACAAGCTGTCCAATACTCAAGAGGTTACACCTCATTCCAGGAACATAATAGACATCTGCTATGGTTTTCCTTTCTCCTTTCTTTGTAAATATTTTAACTTCTCCTTTTCCCATAACAGAGATTTTGCTATCAGTCCCAAGTGTGACTTGTGATTTCACACTTTGATCTAAAGCAGAAAACATGGCTAAGTTTCCTGTCATATGGTTACTACAACCGGAATCTAGAAACCATATATCTTCACTGTTTGTTTCAGCCATGTTACAAGCTAACAATACATTATCTTGGCTGATATTTTCTCTAGTAATATTTGCATTAGATCTATTGTTCATATCATGTTGTTTCTTCTTACATTCACTGGCATAGTGCCCATATTTTTTACAATAATAACATTGGACATTGGATTTTTCATACCTTTTTCCTTGAGCACGATGTTGTCCACTTTGTTGGCTGCTGCCATGGCCTTGGTTCTGATTTGGATTGCTGCCTCTTCCTTGAGCATTTGCTGGGCTGTTCCTTCCACTTCTGTTTTGACTTCTGCCTCTTCATTTCTTGTTTTCTCTGCCTTGACCTCTTCCTCTTCCAAAAGATATCTGGGTCTTAAAGGCTTGTTCTAGAGATGAGTTTTCATTTCTACTCAACCTCTGCTCATGTGTTATCAGTGATGCATGTAGCTCATCAACTGAAAAGTTTGAGAGATCCTTTGTCTCTTCTATGGTGGTGAAAATCACATCAAACTTTGAGGGTAGGACCCTCAATAGTTTCTCCACAATCCTCCTTTCTTCAAGGGTTTCTCCATGAGTTCTCATCTATGTGACCAGACCAATCACATGTGTGAAGAATGAGTCAATATTGTCTGACTCCTTCATGCTCAGATTCTCAAAATCTCTCCTCAGCAATTGTAGTTTCATTGTCTTCACTTTCTCCATGCCTTGATAGGTTGTTTTGAGGGTTTGCCATGCTTCATTGGATGTCTTAGCTGCTGCTATCCTTGGAAACACACTCTGGTCCACTGCTTGATACAACAATACAATGGCTTTTGCATCCTTCTTCCTATTGCTCTTCAGCAGATCTCTCTCTGCCTGAGTTAGGCTATTAAATTGATTTTCATCTGTTGGTTCTTCAAACCCATATTCAACTAATTCCCATAAATCTTGAGAGATAAACAGGGCTCTCATGGTTATGGCCCAATAGTCATAGTTTTTCCCATTAAACTGTGGGAGCTGGGTGTTAAACATACCCATACTAGTGCTGGTGCTAGCCATTCTTTCAATACTTGACTGTGTAAAAAAAATTCACTGACTGTCTTCACTCTGCTGGTGAAGCTGCTACAGCAATAAACCCTTCCTTCAGCTTCTTTGACACTTCAAAGAGCCTGGACTAGCTCTGATACCATGTTGGGAATTTATGAAAATTCCATAACAGACAGACAAAAAAAATGCTCTGTTTTAACACTCTGTTTTTAACACAGTAAACTCAGAAAACTGAAAATCGTTTGCTGGAAACGGTGTTGCAGCAACGCAGTTTGGTGTTGCAGCAACGCTGAAACTGGTGTTTCAGCAACACAAAAAAAATTTCTGAAAACTAAATTTCAACAGTGCACAGCAAAAGGGAAGTTGTATTCATGTATAATACTTCCTCTAACAGAGGGATTTCTACAAGACTACTTTAAAGACAGTTCAAAACTTTAAAAAAGACTTCATGCTGTAAACAGAAATTACATTACTATGTCTGCATTGCTGTACATTACAGAAAACAAAATACTCTGTCTCCTCTGAAAAATCAACAGGTTGTTTTTCACTGTTGTGTCTGCACTCATGTGCATCTACAAAACACTCTGTTTCTGTTCAGAACGTTGTTGTAACACTCTGTTTCTTCCTTGAAAACATTTTACACTGCTGCTGTAAATTTCATTCATACATTCACGCTGCTGCGTACATAAAAAAACTTCTGCACTGCTGTGCATTACAAAGAGAGCTCTGTCTCTGTTCAAAATTTTTACACACACTGTTGTGTTTTCATTACATTTTTCAGATTCAACAAAACTGAACTTCATGTTTTTCCTTTTTTTTCATAAAAACAAAACTATACCTGTGAATTAAAATAAAATAAAATTAAAAATCTTACCTACATTTACCAACTACAGCAATAAATTACCATCATTCCGTGAGTGACCACCATTCCATAATAAATTGCTGTGTAATGGCTGATTCAGGAAAGGACTGGAGCTGCGGTTGTTTAATGGCAGATTCATCAATGCAGAGGTATGGCAGTTGATTCAACAGTACAGGGGTATGGCAAAGGACAGGCCCTGCAGTTGAAAATAATATTTCAACAATGGGGTGGGTGAACAAGGAGTGTAGAGTCTAGTTCACAATGGGAGAAGTAATGAAATATGATGTGTGCCAACAAGATCAATGTCTTGAGAGGATGTATGATGGCTATATAGCAAGGAAGCTCAGTGGTTTCAACCCCTTTTGGAGTCTTGGTATGGGCGATAGGGGTTGCGGTTTCTCTAAGGCTAAGTGTGCACGGACTCTCCACCTATGCATACCCATCTGTCTAGGCAACATTGTAGTTAGGGATGTTGGTAATGGGTTTTATGCTTACAGTTATGGGCTTGTTCGAGTGACTAGGGTGGTGTGGGATTTAGGTGAGAGACCTCGTGTGTGCACACAATGTGCAATGTGAGCATGGATGATAGCCTTCAGAAAGTGGTATCATTTTGCAAAGCTCTACCTTGAGTGAAGCCTTTGAGCCCTTGACAGAAAATTGGTGAGCAGGGTACTTCCTGTCCAGTCTTATTTTCTTCCTATTTTTGTGCTTCATAAGTGTCTCGTCATTTTGGCTTTGTTCCCTGCTGGGGAGGGTGCAATTTTGTGGTTAAATTTTGTTTCGAGGTGTTGGAGGGATGATTTTGTGTGGTCTTTTCATCTGTGAGGCTTCGCAAAGGACCTCTCTTCTGGGGTTGGTGTTAATTCAAATTACAGCCTATTCGTCGGAAATGACAATATGCAGTGGACTTTCAGTGTGGTTGTGCACTTTCAAGAGGGTGAGAATAGATGGATTTGGGGGAGTAGTTTGTGCTATGTCTTTTTTATGCCCCCTCCTTAGTCTTTAGATGGCCCGGTGACTATGTTACGCTAGTGTGGGCACTCCCAACGAGGAGCAAGGCCTCGTGGCCATCCTGGGGAGCGAGTTGGTTGGCCAAAGAAGATGAATGAAAATGTGGTGTGTGTACATGGAAGAGGAAGTTGCTTAAGCACATGCACAACCATCGGGACACATGAAGTAGACACCCACACTAGAATCTATTGTCGAACAATTGCAAAATATCTAAGTCACCTTACAAGTTATTCATCAACAGAGGTAAGAAGATAAGAATGAGACCATTGCCTATAAAAATGACATTAGTAATATTAATGATATAGTCTCCACTCTTTTCCCTTATCCCCATTCTTCATTATTCTTCATTGGAATCTAATTTTAAATACTTGGGCTTCTGTCTCAAGCGATTGGATTATAAATTTCCCAATTGAATTTGGCTCTATAAATTTATGGAAAAATGGACTCCTCTCCCCGGGACGAAGGCTTAATCTCGTAAAGTCTGTTCTTGAAAGTATTCCAGTATATGTGTTCAATAACCTCCACCACTAAAGGCATCCTTGAGATTAAGACTTTTTATGTTAATTCATTATAAAACTTAAATTACTAAATTCATTATACCTGGTTGCTAAATTTTTTTTTTTTTCTGAATGCGACTAATTCTATTATCATACAAAATAGAGATACAAAATAGAGTACATTGGGCAAGGCTAAGAAGTTTTGCCTATCAGCCCTTGCCTTGCCCTGCTTTCAGTTCCAAAATTGAGAAGATTCAAAATTGGAATTTGTTGCTTGACCACTGCCGACACATTTACATAACAGATGATAACTAAATAGACTCCAGGGCCATGGACTGACCCGGACAAAGACAAACAAACACTTGGACCATTACATCCGACACATGAACAATTACATCCGACACCTGAACCATTACAGCCGACACATTGATAGAGATAGAGCCGCCGCTTGGCAGAGTTATACATTGAAATCCCAAGAAAAATAGCAGAGATTACCGGGAGCGAGTTCATTCATCATCAGTGGTCTGGGGCGCCTCTTCAATTCGACACCCGACACGGAGAGAATCCTTGGAGTCTGAGAGCTAGATGACCGCGTCAGGGCTGCCTTCTTGTGCTGGCCTGCTTGGACCAGCAAGCGTTGAACCAGTAAGCGTTGAAGGGCCGGCAGCCGGGTCGCAATTTGAAGCTGGGCGTGCTAGATCCGGTCCAAGTTCACGTCCAGGGGCCAACCAACCCGTTCCAGCCTCAACCGGAAGGCACGCAATAGGTGAATCCTCTCTGCTGGAGCGTTGCCCATCCGGCAAAGGCTCTGCCTCCATGTTCTGTTTAACGCCAGGCTCAATCATTATAGAAACAACCAGTGTAGAATTAACTTGAGGGCAGGGGAGCCGATACCTAAGCATTGGGAGCTCCATCTGTCCTTCTTCAGAATTTGGGCTTCTGCCATCATGCCCACCCTCCTCCTCATTGCTGCCCTGGAATCTCTGAGGCAGCGACGTTACTTCGATGGAGGAGGAGGGCGAATTGTAATCATGCTGCTATGGGAGGGCCCTTCCTCTGGTTCCCCCTCGTCGGCTGCCCATCCGCGGCCTTTCCCTTGGCATTGCTGAACTTCTCCCTCTATGAAAACCAACACAAGCACCCTGAGCTCCTACCGCTACGAAAACCAACACAATCACCGCACTGTTGTAGGTGGTGCTCCTTCCAGGCCCAGAAACCAGCGGAACGCACCTCAAATCCTTACTCCCATTTCCGTCTGCGCGGAGCAGGGCCTCACCACAATGATCGCTCATATCCCTCTGCAAATCGAGCCCTCTCTGCTTTAAACACTCTGCTGCATCGAACACCATCCTCCTCCCTCGAGCCGAGAAGACAGGCATTAATGCCTTCGTCCGTCTGCTTTCAAGCGGATTAATATCCCGCTGCGCGTGGTACCACCTGACGTCGTAGGCCTGCCATCTGCCCACGTGATGGCTCATGCCATTACCACGTCTCCAATGCACCCGCATCCGGGATGGTGAAATCCTTCTGCGCTAGAGAGATGCAGTCATTGTTAAGCTTGTCATCTTCTGAGGTATCCAGTGATCCTGCAAAGTAAAGAATGCACTGGGATGCACCTTGGTTGGCTAATCTATCAGCCACCTTGTTCGCTGTTCTTCTTACGTGCTTGAAGGTTAAACTTTGGGGAGTTTGTAGCTTTTCCTCCAGAGATTCCAGCCTGCTTAGTAGTCTCCAGCTCGTGGCGACCTTGACCGCTGGCGTACCTGCCTGAATTCTTTGGGCAGCATTGATAAGGATTAAGGAGTCTCCCTCTACTTCTAAAGGGAAGTAGTTATTCTGTTCTGCAAGGCATAAGCCCCTCCATAATCCTTCTAATTCAACTACATTATTGGTGTCTTTGCCCAGCGAGCCATAGAAAATCTGCATTATTTCCCCTGAGTGATTTCGGAAAAGTCCTCCATAACCCGCGAGCCCCGGATTACCTTTGGCTGCCCCATCAAAGTTTAACTTGTAGGTAGCATAAGCTGGAGGGGACCAGCTGGAAGGAGAGGCGCTGCTGTTAGAGGATCGGGTGCTTTCTTTCCGTATTGTTGAGAGGTTTATGTTCCATGCCTTCAGAATCCTGCATTCCAATGGGGATTCTGGCATATCTGCATCTGACCAGGGTTTGAGGGCAAGAGTTTCTTGCAGTTGCTTGTTTAGGATTAGCCATAAGGCTTCAATGGACCGGGAAGAATTGTTGAAAATTCTATGGTTTCTTTCCTTCCAAAGAGTCCAGTATATGAATCCTGGTAAGAGGCTCCACAGAGAGTTGAGAAGCTGACTCTTGAAGGGGGATTTGACCCAATTCCTTAAGTTCTCGGTTATGTCTTCTGTCCTGGCTTCTAATCTAATGTTACAGCTTTCAACTTTCCTCCATATTTGCTCAGCTAGAGGACAGGTTTCCATGAGATGTCCGATTGTCTCAGAGTGAATGTTACAATTCGGGCATCTTGATGGCCCTACGAATCCGCACTTTACCAGGTTGTCCCATGTGAGTATTCTTCTTTTGCTGAGCAGCCATAAGAAAGTGGAGATTTTGGGCCAAATTCCTGGTTGCCAAATCTTTTCCCAGATTTGGTCCTTGTTGAGCTGATTGCCAGTGTATCTGAGCTAGTGGGCTTCTTTGTTGGTGAATGTACCTTTAGGCTTATGGCCCCATCTGAGGCGATCCTGTAGAGTGGAGTATCGAATTCTTCTGAATGATAATTCTTGATCTATGTCCTCATATGATTCACCTAGCCAATCGCGCTGCCAGAGACTGGCCTTCTGCCAGGTTCTGAAGTCGGTGCTTGCTGAAGGTTTCCAAAATTGATTGACATGAGTAAGGTGTGCTTGTTGCATCTGCTCTTGCCAGAGAGGCTTGTGAAAAACTGTGGCGAGCCTGGGGAGCTGCTGCCACGAGTCCTCCCAAAATCTTGTTGTAGTACCTGAGTGTACCTCCCAGAAACTATGTTCTTGAATGAATTTGCTGTGAGGTTTGGCTGCGTTCCATATAGGTGATCCCTGAGTAGTGGAGTTGATTCGGATTAAATCATTCCATTGACTGCCGGGTGCATATTTGGCTTGCCATAGTTTGGCCCATGGTGCGTTGGGCTTAGTGATCCAATTCCACCACATTCGAGCTCCCATATTATTGTTGCTCTGTATAGGGTCTCGTAGGCCCAGGCCCCCATCAGACTTGGGTTTGCAGACATCTTTCCAATTTACAAGCGCCCATTTTCTGTTCAGGCCGGAAGACCCCCAGAGGAAGTTACGCTGCAGATTGCGAATAGATTTGAGAACCCATTTAGGGGCGGCCAACAGTGAAAAGAGGTACAATGGCATGGCTTGAAGGACCGATTTGATCAGGACAAGCCTACTGGCAATATTGAGAGCTCGGAAAGTCCAAAGGGAGAGTTTGGATTCAAGCTTATCTAGAAGAGTCTGCCAGGAGGAATGCTTGATAGCTGCAGCAGCCAGGGGAGCCCCTAAGTAGGTCGACGGAAGCTTGGAAATAGTGAATTGCAATATTCGAGCTATGTTCCTTTGAGTGGAGGGGGGGTATTAAAGAAATAGAGCTGAGATTTCGACGCATTGATGGAGGTACCTGAGGCTTTGGAAAAAATAGAGAGCAAGGATTTAAAGACAGAGGCTTCTTGCGAGGATGGGTGGCCAAATAGCATGGTATCGTCGACAAATTGTTGGTGGGATTGGGGTGGAAGGCCATGAACAGAGATGCCTTTGAGCATTTGAGATGAGACGGCTGCCTTTAGCAATCTACCTAGCCCTTCTGCCATAAGAACAAAGAGGAAAGGCGACAAGGGGTCCCCTTGTTTTATGCCTCTAGAAGGCCGAAAAGGATGAGAAGGAGAACCATTTAACAGAACAGAAAAGCTTGGAGAGGAGATCAAATTGGTGATCCATCTTGTCCAAGTGTGACTGAAGCCAAAAGCTATAAGCATTTTTTATATATAGTTCCAACTGAGCTTGTCAAATGCTTTGGATAAATCTAGTTTTAGAAGCATACCTGGCTTTTTTAGAATCTTGAGTGAATGAATCACCTCATTTGATAAGACGATGCCATCCATGATCTGCCGCCCTTCAACATAACCTGTTTGTTCCGGCGAAATGAGTAAGGGTAGAAGTGGTTTGAGCCGATTTGCGATGACCTTGGAGATAAGCTTGTATATGACGTTGCATAAAGCGATGGGTCTATAGCTTTCAGGCTTGCTTGGTTCAACACATTTGGGAACTAGTGCAATAAAGGTAGTATTGAGGGCTGGAAGAATCCAATGCATGCTTCTTGATTCTTCCACCAGTTCCCAGACCTCTTCTTTGATTAACTCCCAGAATTCATGGTAGAAATTGGCGGTGAAACCATCTAGCCCAGGGGCTTTGCCATCCTTGAGCTGGTTCATCGCTTCTTCAATTTCTTTTAGGGATGTGGGCTGAAGAAATTTGCTGTTGTGCTCATCAGTTATTATTCTAGGAATATGCTGAGTGATGGCTCTAATTTCTGCGTCCCTGTTTCCTTCTGGCTCTTTAAGTCCTGTCTTGAAAATAATTTGTTAATTCCTTTTCCATGTCTTCGTGGGCTTCGACTCGCTCTCCTTGTTGGTTGTTGATGAAGGTGATGTTGTTATGCATGCGCCTTTGGATAGCTGTTCTGTGAAAAAAATTTGTGTTCTTTTCTCCCTCTTTTAGCCAGCTGATTTGAGATTTCTGTCGCCAGAGTATTTCTTCTTGCTTTCTCCGTTCTTCTAATCGATGCCAGAGGATTTGCTCTTGTTGGGACTGTTCCTCCGTTCGGCCTTCTTTGATGATGTCTTGCTGTAGTGCTTCCATTTGCTTTTCCAACCTTTGCCGATTCTCCTGAATGTTGCCAAATTGTGTTTTGTTCCAATTCTTGAGTACTTGCTTTAGGTTTTTCAATTTTTGCTGGAATTGAAACATTTTGGCTCCTTCTGGTGGCCTGTAGGACTTCCATGCCTCTTCTACTATCTACCTGAACTTTGTGTTTGTAAGCCAAAATGCTTCAAAGCGGAAAGGCCTATTGCATCTTGTGTCGGGCCTAGACCATTGAAGCATGATGGGCCAGTGGTCCGAACCTCCGTGGGGCATGTTAACCCCAGGTTGTTCCCTATGACTCCCAAGGGAATACGGCCGGGGTAACCACTAACCAATCTTTGGATTACAGTGCCTAGCCACAATGTAATCAGAGAGGGCTCTCTCTTTATAATTTGTCTCTGTTCTGAAATGATTTTAGGCTAGCTATGAAATGAGGGTGTTTAGTTTTATGCTTTGGTTGAGGGATATCCTTCTGTACTTGAAGTGTGCAATCTGAAGATGAGTTTATTTCATTGGGCAATGGAGTCTGTGGCTACAAGTGTTTTAGAAACCTTGAGGTGATCTACTGAGATTACAGGGCCAATTAAATATTTCACATAACAAAGTTAGATTATGATGGTGACATGTAAACAACCAGTGAAAAGCATTTAAGAATTTTTCACTAAAGCTGGGGTGTGGGGAAGAGATAGATGCCTCAGGAGCAAACTTGAATTCCTGAGAATATTTATCACAGTGAGAGATATAGCTTGAAAGTGTAGCAATTAAGAATTACACCTTATTTACTCTATCTGGAAGAAAACATTTATAACAGCTTAGATTGAGTCCAGGGTAATCTGTGATTAAATCCTGGAACTATTCTTTTACTTTGCCATTAAGTGTAAAACATCAGAAACATGAAAGAACATGAAAAAACTAGAAAACATATAACACAGAGGTTAAAAGAAGACTTATTGTGCTATGAAACATGCAGGAATCCTGTAACAATCAGCCAGCCAACACAGTGCATCAAGGAACACAGAGCTTTGGAAATTCCATCCACCTTTTGTATTATTTCTCTGAGAGTTATACAGCAACAGAAGTATAGAAATGAAATCAACAACAACCTTTGCAAACTCATGCGAAGGGGACTTTATAGAAATGTTTATACAAAATATCTCAGGCATTGAGTCATCTGAGAGAGAAATATCTTCATTACATCGTACAGAAAAGTAGAAAAGAAGTTATTATAGCTTTGAATGCAGCATAACTGCTCTTTAAGTCTGTCAGAGGATACTTTGACCTTTGGAGGTAAGTGAGTCGGTTGAACCGCTTTGCTTTAATGCTGGAAAATGTGTCTTTACGTTTGCTGCGCTGTATTTTCTCGGCCCTGCCACCTGTGACTGTGCTTGCTGCTGTGGTGACCGAATAGCCCTGCTGAGTTGGCTCAGCCTTTCATCTTTCCTCTGTATGCTTATCTACCAAAATTTTCGCTGTGTATGATTACTTATAAATTGGACAAAACATAACATTACAGGTTCTGGCTTGATAATATTATCTGTGTCAATTTATTCCAGACTTCCGGTGTGGGCAATTGGTGCTTGACAATTGCCTCTATGGTTTCATCTGCTTCTTTATATTTATAGAAATTTGGAGGCACATCGAACAGATGATTGATCTCGTTCATGATAAAAAACAGGTTTTCCACCCTGTTATATAGAGTCTGCCCTGATGCTGGTCCTGATTTTGCTGAAGTGTTGGGCTGTGCTGCAATTTGACTTGCAGCAAAGGCATTGACCCTTTTAGCATAGTTTTCATGGGTAAGCAGTCTTCCCACACTGCTTAGTAGGCTGGGGAGGCCTCTGTTTTGCAATACCTGAAACCTGTCCATGAACTTGTTGATTTCGGTCTGCATGTCTTGGGTTCTCCTTTCTAATGTTCCAACCAGGTTTCTTAATGTCAGGACCCTTTTAACCATTGAGATTGTCTCAGTCCTGTGAGCAATTCCCATGGTGGCCAGTTGAGAGCTTGTCCTGTTATTCAATATGTTGATCATTCTGTTGGCAGCATCAGGCATGTTGCCAAGGCTTGCTCTTGCTTTGTGTATTTCCCTATTTGCCTTTGTAATGAGTACTGACTGTTCATCTATGGTCTCAATGAATTGCCACTGATCAGTAATTGACTGGCCAATACTGGCCCACAGGACCGTTTTGAGCTCTGCTGTCACCTTATCTAGTGTGAGCTCTTTCTCAAGCTCAGTTATTCTCTTTTTGAGAGCTTTTATCTCTCTTTCCTTCTCAGCCACATTCTGTTTGCTCTTGTCATATCTTTCATTTACTTTAGCCAAAGATTCTTTGGCTTGATTAAGCTCTAACATTTGAGCTTCCAGGACTTGAATTTCATTTTGAAGCTTCTGCATATCCAGACTGTGAGTCTGCTCTGTTGTTGGTGCAGCTGTCGATGTAGTTGGTGCTGTAGGTTCTGTTTGCTGAGGAGGAGGAGCAGTAGTTGGAGCAGTTTCCTCAAGGTTGATTACTTCAGGAGGAGGCTTGGAGGTTTGCCCTTCTTCTCTTTGTTTCAAGGCTGCCTGTAGTGCTGCTTTTGCAGCCTCTGATTCTCCCAGCTTTTCCTGAGTTTGGATTAGCTGCTTGTACAGAGATATCAACAAGGTTGTGGCCTCTTGATCATGTCTTTGCTGGGCAACCTCATCTGTTTGAGGGTGAATTGTGGCTGGGAGTTTGATCTTTCTCCTCAAGGCTGCCATGTCTGCATCCCTCAGTTTTAATATCTCTTGTATGCCCTTGATATCTTTGGGATCATGCCCAATTTCAACAATTATATCTTCTAAGGACCTAATTCTGTTGTCCTTAGCCTGTGATGATGCCCTTTCCAACTCAAGTTGGGCAGCTGTATTATTAAGGCTATTTTGTACCCTGTAGTTATCCAATGTTTGGTCTGCCAAGGAAGCATAGACCATCTCACTCGTTTGCTTATGCAGTTCTATCTTGTCCATTGGGTGGATATCCTTGGCAAGGACTTCCAGGTTAGTCCTCAAGTAGTCAGAGGCAGATTGGGGCTGCACTGCTGTTGGCATAAAATGACTCATGATCATTTTGCCTTCCTGCACATCATATGCAGACATGAGTCTTTGTTGATTGGTAGGAGCCATGTTTAACAGATGGTTATATAGCTGTATCTTGATGGGCTCATTTCTCCTCTTAATGTCGATGAACTGCTGTTTAATGCTGGGTCCACCTTCCCTTTGCTGATTTGAGGAACTCACTTCTCCTCCCATTGCCCTATCCTGTTCCTGTTGAAAGGAACTTGCTGATGCTTCCCTGCTGGGTGGGACCATACCAAAAGACTGTCCTATTGGCATTTCTTCCTCTGAGAAGGGATTGATTCTCTGTCTTTTCTCCCCATGAGTTGCTGATGTTGTAAGGGGAGTCTCCCTGTCCCTTTTCCTGCTTGTATCCTCCTTTTGTGGAGTTTGGAGGATTGATGCCTCGGCTGAAGTTTCTTGCCTTGGAGGCACAGTTTGTTCAATGGATCTAGGGGCTTCCACTGTTTGCTCTTGCTGGACAGGCTGTTCCTGCCTTTGTTCTTCCTGTTGTTGCTGTTCTTCTTGTTGATGCACTTCTCCCTGCTGCTCCATCTCTTCTTGTTGCTGCACTAGGGTTTCCATTTGCTCTTCTGTCATAGGAGGTGGCTGTTCCACCTGCTTTTCTTTGCCTTTGCTGGATGTCTGTGGAGTATTAACGACAGCTTGCTGATGTTTTGTTGAGGATGAGGCAGCTGCTCCAAGTTGTCTTTTATATGAGAGGGGGACCTGTCCACAAGTTTCTAAGTCAGCTTCTTTTTGAATATTTCTAGCCTCTCTTTCTAGCAGCTCTTCACTAGTGATTTCCTCTTCTAGAGTGCCCTCTTCCCAGCTCAATGCATTGGCATACTGCTCAATCTCAGGCTGCCTCACATGTGAATAGGTACCCAATTTGTATCTTATCCTCCTGAGGGAAACAAAATGATTGGGGTCATAGGGTATCCACTCAAAACTAGTTTGCAGTTTGAGGGCCTCTAGGATACTATTTGCCTCTTTCCATCCCTCCTCTTTTTTGTTATATAGGAAAGGGCCCAGCTGGCTTCTTACCTTCAACTGCGCCTTCTTGTTCTTACTTTGGAAGTGGAGGTAGTCGGCTTTCCCAAATTGCCTGAAGTATTCTAGGGCAAAAAGTCTCATAGGGACATACCTTGGCAGCCTATAAGGCTTCAACTCACAGCCATATACTCTGATGACTGTGTGGTCTTGGTAAAAGTACCAATTACCAATGCTGTAGGTTTTGTTTAGATGGAGAATTCTCCTCATGTCATCAGTTAACCTTGGAGGAGAAACACCATACAATAATGTCATAGCTGGATGAATGAATAAGTCTATGAACTCACAGTATGTGTATGGTGATACAGAGGTGCAATGAAAAACAGAGGTCCAAAACACAACTGACCTTGGATTCCCCTGGGCAATAACTTGCTTCAGGGGAATGGGGAAGCTGCCTGGTTGATAAAACAGGAATAGATGGTAAATGTAGGAAGTGTATCTGAACAGTCTTTCCCTTTGCAGATTCATCAGTTGGTCATGGATCCTATCTGCAATATATGTGGCATAGTCATAATGTACAGCTGGAGGCTTTCCGCGAGAGAATATAGACAGCATTGCCATTATAATATCATCCGCATCCTCCACTCCCCTGAACCCTAGGACATAGCTGATCAAATCCACTAGCATTCTGCCCAATTCATTTAAGTATGCATATCCAATAGGAGGAGTTCTGATGGCTTCAGAGCCTGGTTGTACAAACAGCTGGTTGATTTTGATGATCTGGTCATTTGACAACTTAGTCCCCTTCTTTATCAAGTTCTGCATGTAGAGGGGGGTCAATGGTTTTGCAGTGTGGAAATGCAGCATCTCATTTATGCTCTCTGGGGTGATATGGAACAGAATTGAGCCTGTGGGGCTGAGGACAGCTCTTTGGCATGGATCATAGCACTCCTGGCATCTGTGGATCAATTCTGGCATAGGATTTACCTGGGGGAGGTTGTAGATGGGCAAGTTTGAGTCCCAAATCCCTAGGATATCAGCTCCACTAAGGTGCTGGGCTTTCAACTCATTTAGCAACTGAATATTGTATTTAGAGCCTAATGGAAACCAATCCAACATTTGATAATCCATATCTCCCAGAGCTTTCCATTCTAACTCCCTATGAGGGGTATTGAGAGGCTTGATGTTCAGTGCAATTGGAGTTTCCATGGCCTATTAAGCTTCTGACTTGCAGGTGAACTGGTTGAAGTAAGCAGAACAACACAGAGGTGATTACTTGCAATGAAAGTGTGAATTTCAGGGACCAGAGGGTGAAATGAGCATACAGCAATTGAAATACTGTTTGAATTATGAATAAGACCAATGTCTGGTCTCACTCTGTCTTTTGTGGCAGGTTTTTAATGGATTGACCAACTGTCTCACGATTGCGCGAGCAGTTTACAGTTTTTGATAAGAACTCGGGAAATCAAGGCTCAGCTGGTGGTTTTCGAGCTTGCAGTTGGAAATAGAGGCTTTGCAGAGGGAATTTGCCGGTAAAATGATGAGTTTTAGTGTCCTTTGAGCCTTCTGAGTAATTTACAGACAATTTAGGCGTATGGAGGATAAATGATGAGAAATACCTGGCAAACAGCGAGCAGTGGTCGTAAATGTGGGGCAGAATTAGTGCTCTGGGGGTCTCCAGGTCGATTCCAACGGGGTGGCGCAGTTTTGGACGTAAAAGACCATGCAGCGGAAACAATAGCGAATGAGCGAAAAAGTATGCAAAACGTGATTTTTGGCCAAAATATGGACCTTTTGGCAATTTGGTGCCTTTTCTCGGATGACGTCAGCATGACGTCATAGGGTGGGGTCAAGCTCGGATGACGTCAGCATGACGTCATCGGGTGAGGTGGCGAGCTGCTATTGGTCCACGGGGATGATGCGGTGGCAGACACGTTGGCACAGGGGCGGACAAAAGTACTGATGCGATGGTAGGGTGGCGATGACGTGGGTCTGACGTGGGACTAGCAAACCGGGCGGTAATTGCAATAACGGTTACGGTTTTTCTCGGACCAACTATGATACGGCCCTGGTTTTGTCAGAGGCCGCTCCGAGAGACCCGAGAGGGTGACGCGTGGCCGCACACTGACGTAACCCTTCGTCATTTTCTCGGGCACTAATTGTCTGTCGTGGGGGCCGATCCGATATCAATGAGGGTCGTCGGATCACATGGGTCCGATCCGACGGTGGACGGGAGGGCGATGTGATCGAATAATACGGAGGGGGGCGGGTTTAATTTATTATTTGTTTTTGAAAGCTGCGCCCGGCGGAAAACCTTAGGATATGGGTTTTTGTAAGGTTTTCAATGTATTTTGGAAAA
Source organism: Pinus tabuliformis (assembly GCA_031772625.1). Classification (NCBI taxonomy): domain Eukaryota; kingdom Viridiplantae; phylum Streptophyta; class Pinopsida; order Pinales; family Pinaceae; genus Pinus; species Pinus tabuliformis. Next base: position 1,564,627,253 of record CM062819.1, on the reverse strand, counting down.
TCACATATATGCACCGAAACTTTGGAAAAGCGGTAAAAGGTGGGTTTTTGGGTTTTTTCATAATTTCAAAAGGGGTTATGGGTAGGAGGGGTTTTTACAAGGTTTTATTTTTACAATCAAAGGCTAAATGGGTGGAATGACTTCAAAGAAGGGAGAGGGGTAGGTTTAGGTTCATCAAAGTGACCAGGTGCCAATTTGATTCCTGACAGAGGATTTATTGGCTATAATGCCAAGGGGAGGGATATTTATACAAAACTTGGGGTTTATACACCATGGTGTTAATACTAGTAGGGGAAGGGTCACATAGGGGAATTACATAGTAAAGTTAGAGTTAATATGGGGGGAAATGTGAATGGGGGGGAAGTCACTAAGTTTATTTGAAACTTACTTAGTTTAGGGAGTAGATCAAAATGAAAAGAATTTTAGACAAGAAATATGGCTTCTAAAAAGATTAAGAACCATCATGAAACCATAATCTCTTCCATGAATCTCAGCTGATTAGGGAGTGTTAGTAATGAAATGGAAAGGGGAAGAAGGGAGGTTAGACATGCTTCTTGCTTGCTGTAACTTAATGAAGAATGACACCTCCTCAATTCATTGATTTTGCTTTGGTAAACAAAGTTAGCACACATGCAACTTATAAAAAATGACCTTTCTGCAACCCCAACTGCCTACCCATCTATTTGCCTAGCATTTTTTATTTCTTCTTGGAGGGTGCACTTGGACTTGCAGACCCTTACTTGCCTTTTCTTTTCTTTGGCTTTTTCTTTTGTTTTTCTATCTACTTCTACCCTTATTTCTTCCAAGGTCCCAGATTAAGCTGTTGGGAGCCTTTTTTCTCTACCTAAACTACTTGTTTGCCAAGATTAAACAGTTTGGATAGACTCCTTTCTCTATTCTACAACTGAAAATTTAAAACATGACATGATCCAGATTAGACTGTTGGACCATCCATCAAAATTTGAGTCCATACCAAGCTATAAGCACAGATTGGATTCTCTTGGAAATATGTGATCTTTGAATCATCAAAGCAGAGCATATTTGGACCTTTTCATAGCCAATCATGAAATATGAAACCTATTGGTATAGGTAGCTAACAGTGGCTCCACATGGGGGTGGTGTTTCATTTGAAAGACCAAGAACAGCAGGTCAGATTGCCTTACTCCTTCACTGCTCTTGCCCACCTTGAAGTTTGATGCTTTTAAAAATGCCAAAATTGTGTGCTTCTCTCCTTGGTAGACTTCTGATTGTATTCACCTTTCGCTGGTAGTTTAGGAAAACTTTGAGAAATTGCATTTCTACATATTGACAGAAAATAATATATACATCTGGATATGTACAAGAAAACTCAGGGTGCACTTTATGGGTGATATTCAAAGTAGTGCTTCAGCATCCTGCCATTCACAGGACCTTCATCCAAATCAGTTTCATTGAGACTCTTAAGGAAATAAGTGTTGTTTCCTTGTACTGCTTGGACTGCAAATGGTCCTCTCCAAAGGGAATCAAATTTTCCATGTTTTCCCTTATCCTCTCTTCTTGAATCCCACTTGAGGACTTTGTCATCAATGTTGAAATCTTCTGCCTTAGTTCTTCTATCAAAGGCCTTCTTTAATTTTTCTTGTAGAATTTGAACTCTGCTGAAAACTTGGTCTCTAGTTTGCTGTAAACATATGATTTGATTGATTCTTCTTTGCATATCATTTGGTTCAGCTTGGCTTTCTTGAAGAAGTTTCATAACAGGCACTCCTAGTGATGAAGGAAATTTGGCCTCTAATCCATAAACCAACTCATATGGGCTGGTCCCAATTGATCTTTTGGTTGTTAGTCTATCTGCCCATAGGGCATTCACAAGCTTCTTATGCCAATTCTTTTTGTTCTCTTCTAGTACTTTCTTTATGATGTTTACCAAACTTTTATTTGATGACTCAGCAAGGCCATTACCTTGGGGATAGTATGCAGTAAAATGGCCCAAGGTGATCTGAAATTTATGGCAGAAGTTCACCATTTTCTTGGATCTGAAAGCAGCAGCATTGTCTGTTATTATTTTGTCAGGACAGCCAAATCTAGCCAATATGTTGTTCTCCAAGAACTGAATGATAGTGGAATCATTTGCTTGTCTGCATGGAACAACTTCAATCCACTTGGTGAAGTAGTCTGTGGCTGTCAAGATCCATCTATGTTGGCCTGAAGATGAGGGGTGAATTTCCCCAATGAAATCCAAGCCCCATTGTTGGAAAGGTCTTTCTGTTGCAATAGGCCTCAAGGGAAGGGGCAGCAACTGTCTCTTTCCCTCAAACACTTGACATTTATGACATGAGGTGGTGAATTTCTTGACATCAGAGAACATGGTGGGCCAGTAGTACCCAGCCCTTAGTATTTTATCCATAGTGGACTTCCAGTACAAGTGCACACCGCAGTCACCTGCATGAAATTCCTTTATGATATTGTCAGTTTCATTCTCAATTAGGCAGTTTAGCAATATTCCTTCATGGTTTTTCCACAATAAATTTCCATCCATAACACAAAATTTAGAAGCTTTCATTTTTAAAAACCTACATTTAGTTCTGGACAATCCTGGGGGAGCACACAGGTTTTGCAATACATAACATATATCAGAGTACCAAGCGGATTGTTCAAAGGCTACATTGATCTTTGGAGTCGCCAGCTCCGGTTCACTGTCCAGCTGGTTAATGTCTAAGGCTTGGAAATTTGCTTCTGTCATTAATTTGGCTAAGCCTTGCCCTTTTATTAGTTTTGTAGGTTTTATCTCAATGTCAAATTCCAAGATGTTGGCAATCCATTTTCCTCTTCTGCCCTCCAAATTTTCTTGGGTGAGAATGTCTTTGACAATAGGACTTGGTACATAAGCTATAACATGTGAATAAAGGATATAAATCCTAAAGTCTTTAATGGCTTTGACCAAAGCATAAGCCTGCTTTTCCATGATTTGATACTTTAAAGGTGCATCTCTAAGAGCTTTGCTAAAGAAAGCAATTGGCTTCTCATTTCCTTGGTCATCTTTTTGCAATAAAACAGCAGCAATGGTATGCTGGGAGGCAAAAGAGAAAATGATAAAGTCCCTGTCAAATTGAGGATTGGTCAAGACTGGGGTTTGGGTAAGGGCCAGTTTTATACCTTCAAAGGCTTGATTGGCTTCAACAGTCCATTTGACTTTTGAATCTTTCTTTAGCATGTTATTTAATAATCTGATTAGTTCCGCTAAGTTTGGGATAAACCTTCTCAAGAAATTGATTTTTCCCAAGAATCCTTGCAACTCTTTGACATTTCTTGGGTGAGGCATTTGTAGGATAGCCTGTATCCTATCTGGGTCAATTCTGATGCCATCTTTAGAAATGATGTGGCCCAATAGTTTACCTTCCTCTAAACCAAACAGGGATTTCTTGGGATTTAAGGAAATTCCATATTTTCTGCATTTTAGGAAGATCTGTCTTAAATGTTTTAAATGTTCTTGGTCTGATTTTGAGAAAGGTGTAAGGTCATCTAGGTAAATGACTAAAAAGTCATGAATCTCTTTGGAAAAAGCAATATCCATTGCTCTTTGAAATGTTGCCCCTGCATTTTTCAATCCAAAAGGCATCTTTACATATTTAAAAGTTCCCCATGGGGTAGTGAATGTCGTTTTGTCTTGATCATCAGGGTGTACCAGGATTTGATTGAAGCCTGAAAATCCATCCAGTAAAGAGATCCTTGAGGCCCCTACCACTCTTTGGAGAATGTGATCCATTTTGGGTAAGGGATAGTTGTCTTTGAGGGATACTTGGTTCAGATTCCTTAAGTCCACACACAACCTAATTTCACCAGTCTTCTTTCTTGTGGGGACTAAGTTGGAGATCCATTCAGAGAATCTGATTGGTGCTATGATGCCTGCCTTAAACATTTTCTGTACTTCTTGTTCCATTGCTGGGAGAAGCATAGGATTGATTCTCCTCAATTTTTGTTTAAAGGGCTTTTGATCAGGTTTGAGAGGGATTGTATGCTGGATAACAGAGGTGTCATAGGACTTTAGGTCCTCATAACTCCATGCAAAGACATCCTGGAACTCTTTAAAGAGGTCAATGTATTTAGGCTTTTGGTCAGGAGGTAAAGAAGCAGACAATTTAATTATTCTGGCTTTGTCAATCGTACCTATGTTGCATTCTTCAATGGCTGCATTTAAGGGCTGCATTTTTGGTTTTCTGGGGATATCATTTGAATCAAAGATGTCTTCTAGTGGGGTTAGGCCTGTTGGTAGAAAATTGTCTTTTAGCTCTATGATTTCAGTTTCAGCATTGGCCACTTCCTCATACTTGATTGATTGAATTTGCTGAATGTTGTCTATGTCGAAAATAGTTGGATTTAGCATTTGTTTTGCTGTTCTAGGTGACATTGGGTGAGTAATCTGTTGAAACTGTATTTGTGATGGACTTGCTCCATCAAGTATTTGTGATTGACTTGCTGTCTCAAGTATTTGTGATTGACTTGCTGTCTCAGTGTCAATATTTAATCCTGCAAATTCTTGTTGCAGAGTTAAAAACTGGTTTATTTGCTTGTCATCCTCAAATACTTGCCAATCATTAACATTGTTTGGAATGGAGGGTCTGTGTTTTACCTCAGCTGTAAAACAGTGATGGGGCTCAAAAGGCAGCTTGCAGGTGCTTGCAAAGGTGGCTAAACTATGAGCATGTAGATTTTGGGTTCTAGGAATCTTAGTAATTTGGAATTCAGAGAAAAAGTTTAGTACTTCAGCAACAGCAGACCTATAAGTCCTTAGTCTTTTGTCATTGGTGACAAAATTTCCCTTCACTTGTTGAATAACTAAATCTGAATCACCCATGATTGAAACCCTGGCAGCTTGTAAGAATTTTATTAACTTGAGGCCTAGTAAAAGAGCTTCATATTCTGCCATGTTGTTAGTACATCTGAAATTCAATCTATAGGCTCTGCCTTCTGCATGACTGTTTTCTTTATTATGTACCCAAACTCCAGCTCCTGCCCCTAACTTGTTGATTGAGCCATCAAATTCAAGGAACCATAGAATATCCTGTTGGGAAGGAGGTTTAATGATCTGTTCATGGGCTGGCAATGTGAGTAGAAGTTGTGGTTTTTCATCTAGCTTGTCTTCTAGGACAGTTTCATCATTTGATTGGGTATGTTTGATATTTAGAACAGCAGCAGTATCTAGTGTTTGATTGACTGTTGTCTCATGGGTGATAATTCTTTCATTTGAGTCTTCCTCTCGTATGAGTATCTTGGTGTCAACCTCACCTTTTAAGGGAGTTGTGGTGTCATTGAAGAGAATGCATGAGTCTATGTCTGAATGGACAGCATATATGGGAAAGTTTTGAGGCTTTTCTTCACTGCTGACCATGTATTTCATGAGTGTTTCTCTGTACAGTCTTTTTGGTTGCCCAAAAACAGAGATGGTGGCATATGACATGTCTAATTGTAGGGAACCTTGGATTTTAGCCCCCCAAGATCTTGATAACAGCATCCCATACTTAGGTGGAATATCAGCAACTACCACATCCATTAGGATTGTCTTGTTTGGGTATTGAACCAAAGACACACATAAATCTTTTATGAGACCTAGGCACTTGACTTGGCTGGAGTCAAAGGAAAACAGGTCCTTGTATGGTCTTGTTATGTCTAAATTCAATCTTTCCATGACTGCTTTTGGCATGAGATTGTGAGAGGCACCTGAGTCGAACATTGCATTATGTAATATTTTATCATGAATATGTAAGCTGACATAGAAAGGTAATACCCCTGTGAGTACCGTTTTTCCATCCACTTCTGGGCCGAACAGTAATTCTGGGGTGTCATCCAGCACATTGACATCATCTTTGTTGCTAGTGAGTTGAAGGGACTTCTTGATCTGTAGTTTATAGATGTCATGCTTGGCTAGTTCTAAAAGAGGAATAGCTATCTTTAGTTTGCCAATTTCAGTCTCTAGATCAAAAGGTTTTTCAGATTGGGTCTTGGGGTTATGGATAACAGTCCTTTCCTTGTTCATTAAATCTTCTTCTTGATTTTTATCTTGACTTTGGGACTTGCCTCTTTTACTCATCTCTTGGGGAGTATCTTTCAAATTAGGTTGAGAAGATGGGGTGGTCATAGGCTGCTGTTTTAAGGACAGTGGTTCAGTGACCTCTTGAATAATCATTTCTTCTGCAGGTGAATTTATTTTGTCATTAGGCTCTATGACTATGACTCTTTCAGGCTGCTGATTATCCTTTATCTTTTCAGGCTGGTTTACATTCACGGTTCTGCTCCTCAGCTTGTATTGTTTATGGACTTCATAAACAGCAGTATCATAGCCTTGTTTGAAGTCAAATGATTCACCTGATTTAGTTTGGAACAGTTTGATTTCATCATCCTCATGATCTTCTTGCGTTAAGAAAACTTGACTTTCACCATCTAGACCCATTAAATTAATCTTAGGGTCTTCATTGGGCTCTATTGATGTGGAAGTTTCGGCATAATTTTCTTGGAAAGGGGGTCTTATGTCTTGGTCAGCACTGGTCTTGCCAACATTTGGGTTTTGAGTTCTCCTAAAATTTGGATTCCTAGGAGGGTTGTTTTGTGGTGGTTCCCATTATGACTTTCTTTCAACCGATTCCACTCTATCACCCAATCTTTTCATTCCAGTGAGAATTGCATCTAGCTTTTGATCAAAGGCAGAGGGTTCCTCTTTGAAAGCAGTCCTCTTTTCCAACCTTGCCCTATTCCTTTTGGCAATTAGGTTGGCTTCCACTGTGACAGCAACCCTTTGGGCCTCTGCAAGGGATTAAGGATCTCTTTCCTTCAGCTGATAAGCCATGTCAGGGTCAAAACCATCAGGGAATTTGTACAAAGCTAAGTTAGGAGGAGGTCTTAAATTTTGTGGAATCGCGTTATATACATTGTTAAATCTTGCACAATACTCCAAAACAGTCTCTTGGGGACCTCTTTTGATAGTGTCATATTCCCCAAGTATGTGCAGAGGATCTTTCTTTTTCTCCCATCTACTAGTAAAGGCTTGATACAGTTCATCAAGAGTTGTAATGGAATTTGCATTCAGGGATCTAAACCAAGTTCTTACATCCCCAGTTAGGCTTTGAACAAACATCCTCATTCTGACACTGTCATCATCTATTTCATAGGTCTCAAAATGGTCTTGCATCCTCTTAGCATGCTGGACAGCTGTCAGAGGACCATTGGAGTCAAAATATGAGATTTTGGTTTGGTAATCTTGGGGTAGAGCTGCAGCATTAGCTGGTATCTGCAAAGGTGCATATCTGTTAGCCATATTTACAGGGTTTAGAGGATTAACAAGGGCAGCTGGGATAATAGGAACAGTGGGTACCACAGGGGTGACAAGTAGGGGTGAACCTAGTGTGTTGGTCAAGGGGATATGTGCAGTGGATGAAGATGTGAGAGGATGACTTTGAGATGTGGATGGTGAACTAGGGGAATTAGGGGTAGACCGGAAGAGGACCTTGCATGGGGTAGAGATAAGGCTGGGATGATCTGAATCTGAGGTTGGATCAGCAGGCTGCTCCTGCCTTTGCTGCCTCCTAATGTTTCTAGGGATGGTATTTGGATTATCAACAATGATGGGTGGATTAGGGTCAGGGTTTGCCCTAGTATGCCGTGGATTTTTCTTAGGAGCCAGTTTCTAACTGTTTTTTAGGATTTTTACAGGAAGTTTTTATATCTGCAAGGACTGGATGAAGATTTTGGAATGGCTATATATATTTCAAAGCTAAGATGAAGATTCCCTAAAAAAGCTCCTCCCAAAAGCTGTCAATGTGATACAAAAACAGTTTAAAGGCCTCTTGACTGATTTCAGGCTTGATAGTAGCTATGGAAGATAGATAGTAATTGAAAAATCTCAAGCACTCCCCAGTGGAGTCGCCAATTATGTTAACACCCAGGTTGTTCCCTATGACTCCCAAGGGAATACAGCCGGGGTAACCACTAACCAATCTTTGGATTACAGTGCCTAGCCACTATGTAATCAGAGAGGGCTCTCTCTTTATAATTTGTCTCTGTTCTGAAATGATTTTAGGCTAGCTATGAAATGAGGGTGTTTAGTTTTATGCTTTGGTTGAGGGATATCCTTCTGTACTTGAAGTGTGTAATCTGCAGATGAGTTTATTTCATTGGGCAATGGAGTCTGTGGCTACAAGTGTTTTAGAAACCTTGAGGTGATCTACTGAGATTACAGGGCCAATTAAATATTTCACATAACAAAGTTAGATTATGATGGTGACATGTAAACAACCAGTGAAAAGCATTTAAGAATTTTTCACTAAAGTTGGGGTGTGGGGAAGAGATAGATGCCTCAGGAGCAAACTTGAATTCCTGAGAATATTTATCATAGTGAGAGATATAGCTTGAAAGTGTAGCAATTAAGAATTACACCTTATTTACTCTATCTGGAAGAAAACATTTATAACAGCTTAGATTGAGTCCAGGGTAATCTGTGATTAAATCCTGGAACTATTCTTTTACTTTGCCATTAAGTGTAAAACATCAGAAACATGAAAGAACATGAAAAAACTAGAAAACATATAACACAGAGGTTAAAAGAAGACTTATTGTGCTATGAAACATGCAGGAATCCTGTAACAATCAGCCAGCCACCACAGTGCATCAAGGAACACAGAGCTTTGGAAATTCCATCCACCTTTTGTATTATTTCTCTGAGAGTTATACAGCAACAGAAGTATAGAAATGAAATCAACAACAACCTTTGCAAACTCATGCGAAGGGGACTTTATAGAAATGTTTATACAAAATATCTCAGGCATTGAGTCATCTGAGAGAGAAATATCTTCATTACTTCATACAGAAAAGTAGAAAAGAAGTTATTATAGCTTTGAATGCAGCATAACTGCTCTTTAAGTCTGTCAGAGGATACTTTGACCTTTGGAGGTAAGTGAGTCGGTTGAACTGCTTTGCTTTAATGCTGGAAAATGTGTCTTTACGTTTGCTGCGCTGTATTTTCTCGGCCCTGCCACCTGTGACTGTGCTTGCTGCTGTGGTGACCGAATAGCCCTGCTGAGTTGGCTCAGCCTTTCATCTTTCCTCTGTATGCTTATCTACCAAAATTTTCGCTGTGTATGATTACTTATAAATTGGACAAAACATAACATTACAGGTTCTGGCTTGATAATATTATCTGTGTCAATTTATTCCAGACTTCCGGTGTGGGCAATTGGTGCTTGACAATTGCCTCTATGGTTTCATCTGCTTCTGTATATTTATAGAAATTTGGAGGCACATCGAATAGATGATTGATCTCGTTCATGATAAAAAACAGGTTTTCCACCCTGTTATATAGAGTCTGCCCTGATGCTGGTCCTGATTCTGCTGAAGTGCTGGGCTGTGCTGCAATTTGACTTGCAGCAAAGGCATTGACCCTTTTAGCATAGTTTTCATGGGTAAGCAGTCTTCCCACACTGCTTAGTAGGCTGGGGAGGCCTCTGTTTTGCAATACCTGAAACCTGTCCAAGAACTTGTTGATTTCGGTCTGCATGTCTTGGGTTCTCCTTTCTAATGTTCCAACCAGGTTTCTTAATGTCAGGACCCTTTTAACCATTGAGATTGTCTCAGTCCTGTGAGCAATTCCCATGGTGGCCAGTTGAGAGCTTGTCCTGTTATTCAATATGTTGATCATTCTGTTGGCAGCATCAGGCATGTTGCCAAGGCTTGCTCTTGCTTTGTGTATTTCCCTATTTGCCTTTGTAATGAGTACTGACTGTTCATCTATGGTCTCAATGAATTGCCACTGATCAGTAATTGACTGGCCAATACTGGCCCACAGGATCGTTTTGAGCTCTGCTGTCACCTTATCTAGTGTGAGCTCTTTCTCAAGCTCAGTTATTCTCTTTTTGAGAGCTTTTATCTCTCTTTCCTTCTCAGCCACATTCTGTTTGCTCTTGTCATATCTTTCATTTACTTTAGCCAAAGATTCTTTGGCTTGATTAAGCTCTAACATTTGAGCTTCCAGGACTTGAATTTCATTTTGAAGCTTCTGCATATCCAGACTGTGAGTCTGCTCTGTTGTTGGTGCAGCTGTCGATGTAGTTGGTGCTGTAGGTTCTGTTTGCTGAGGAGGAGGAGCAGTAGTTGGAGCAGTTTCCTCAAGGTTGATTACTTCAGGAGGAGGCTTGGAGGTTTGCCCTTCTTCTATTTGTTTCAAGGCTACCTGTAGTGCTGCTTTTGCAGCCTCTGATTCTCCCAGCTTTTCCTGAGTTTGGATTAGCTGCTTGTACAGAGATATCAACAAGGTTGTGGCCTCTTGATCATGTCTTTGCTGGGCAACCTCATCTGTTTGAGGGTGAATTGTGGCTGGGAGTTTGATCTTTCTCCTCAAGGCTGCCATGTCTGCATCCCTCAGTTTTAATATCTCTTGTATGCCCTTGATATCTTTGGGATCATGCCCAATTTCAACAATTATATCTTCTAAGGACCTAATTCTGTTGTCCTTAGCCTGTGATGATGCCCTTTCCAACTCAAGTTGGGCAGCTGTATTATTAAGGCTATTTTGTACCCTGTAGTTATCCAATGTTTGGTCTGCCAAGGAAGCATAGACCATCTCACCCGTTTGCTTATGCAGTTCTATCTTGTCCATTGGGTGGATATCCTTGGCAAGGACTTCCAGGTTAGTCCTCAAGTAGTCAGAGGCAGATTGGGGCTGCACTGCTGTTGGCATAAAATGACTCATGATCATTTTGCCTTCCTGCACATCATATGCAGACATGAGTCTTTGTTGATTGGTAGGAGCCATGTTTAACAGATGGTTATATAGCTATATCTTGATGGGCTCATTTCTCCTCTTAATGTCGATGAACTGCTGTTTAATGCTGGGTCCACCTTCCCTTTGCTGATTTGAGGAACTCACTTCTCCTCCCATTGCCCTATCCTGTTCCTGTTGAAAGGAACTTGCTGATGCTTCCCTGCTGGGTGGGACCATACCAAAAGACTGTCCTATTGGCATTTCTTCCTCTGAGAAGGGATTGATTCTCTGTCTTTTCTCCCCATGAGTTGCTGATGTTGTAAGGGGAGTCTCCCTGTCCCTTTTCCTGCTTGTATCCTCCTTTTGTGGAGTTTGGAGGATTGATGCCTCGGCTGAAGTTTCTTGCCTTGGAGGCACAGTTTGTTCAGTGGATCTAGGGGCTTCCACTGTTTTCTCTTGCTGGACAGGCTGTTCCTGCCTTTAATCTTCCTGTTGTTGTTGTTCTTCTTGCTGATGCACTTCTCCCTGCTGCTCCATCTTTTCTTGTTGCTGCACTAGGGTTTCCATTTGCTCTTCTGTCATAGGAGGTGGCTGTTCCACCTGCTTTTCTTTGCCTTTGCTGGATGTCTGTGGAGTATTAACGGCAGCTTGCTGATGTTTTGTTGAGGATGAGGCAGCTGCTCCAAGTTGTCTTTTATATGAGAGGGGGACCTGTCCACAAGTTTCTAAGTCAGCTTCTTTTTGAATATTTCTAGCCTCTCTTTCTAGCAGCTCTTCACTAGTGATTTCCTCTTCTAGAGTGCCCTCTTCCCAGCTCAATGCATTGGCATACTGCTCAATCTCAGGCTGCCTCACATGTGAATAGGTACCCAATTTGTATCTTATCCTCCTGAGGGAAACAAAATGATTGGGGTCATAGGGTATCCACTCAAAACTAGTTTGCAGTTTGAGGGCCTCTAGGATACTATTTGCCTCTTTCCATCCCTCCTCTTTTTTGTTATATAGGAAAGGGCCCAGCTGGCTTCTTACCTTCAACTGCGCCTTCTTGTTCTTACTTTGGAAGTGGAGGTAGTCGGCATTCCCAAATTGCCTGAAGTATTCTAGGGCAAAAAGTCTCATAGGGACATACCTTGGCAGCCTATAAGGCTTCAACTCACAGCCATATACTCTGATGACTGTGTGGTCTTGGTAAAAGTACCAATTACCAATGCTGTAGGTTTTTTTTAGATGGAGAATTCTCCTCATGTCATCAGTTAACCTTGGAGGAGAAACACCATACAATAATGTCATAGCTGGATGAATGAATAAGTCTATGAACTCACAATATGTGTATGGTGATATAGAGGTGCAATGAAAAACAGAGGTCCAAAACACAACTGACCTTGGATTCCCCTGGGCATTAGCTTGCTTCAGGGGAATGGGGAAGCTGCCTGGTTGATAAAACAGGAATAGATGGTAAATGTAGGAAGTGTATCTGAACAGTCTTTCCCTTTGCAGATTCATCAGTTGGTCATGGATCCTATCTGCAATATATGTGGCATAGTCATAATGTACAGCTGGAGGCTTTCCGCGAGAGAATATAGACAACATTTCCATTATAATATCATCCACATCCTCCACTCCCCTGAACCCTAGGACATAGCTGATCAAATCCACTAGCATTCTGCCCAATTCATTTAAGTATGCATATCCAATAGGAGGAGTTCTGATGGCTTCAGAGCCTGGTTGTACAAACAGCTGGTTGATTTTGATGATCTGGTCATTTGACAACTTAGTCCCCTTCTTTATCAAGTTCTACATGTAGAGGGGGGTCAATGGTTTTGCAGTGTGGAAATGCAGCATCTCATTTATGCTCTCTGGGGTGATATGGAACAGAATTGAGCATGTGGGGCTGAGGACAGCTCTTTGGCATGGATCATAGCACTCCTGGCATCTGTGGATCAATTCTGGCATAGGATTTACCTGGGGGAGGTTGTAGATGGGCAAGTTTGAGTCCCAAATCCCTAGGATATCAGCTCCACTAAGGTGTTGGGCTTTCAACTCATTTAGCAACTGAATATTGTATTTAGAGCCTAATGGAAACCAATCCAACATTTGATAATCCATATCTCCCAGATCTTTCCATTCTAACTCCCTATGAGGGGTATTGAGAGGCTTGATGTTCAGTGCAATTGGAGTTTCCATGGCCTATTAAGCTTCTAACTTGCAGGTGAACTGGTTGAAGTAAGCAGAACAACACAGAGGTGATTACTTGCAATGAAAGTGTGAATTTCAGGGACCAAAGGGTGAAATGAGCATACAGCAATTGAAATACTGTTTGAATTATGAATAAGACCAATGTCTGGTCTCACTCTGTCCTTTGTGGCAGGTTTTTAATGGATTGACCAACTGTCTCACGATTGCGCGAGCAGTTTACAGTTTTTGATAAGAACTCGGGAAATCAAGGCTCAGCTGGTGGTTTTCGAGCTTGCAGTTGGAAATAGAGGCTTTGCAGAGGGAATTTGCCGGTAAAATGATGAGTTTTAGTGTCCTTTGAGCCTTCTGAGTAATTTACAGACAATTTAGGCGTATGGAGGATAAATGATGAGAAATACCTGGCAAACAGCGAGCAGTGGTCGTAAATGTGGGCAGAATTAGTGCTCTGGGGGTCTCCAGGTCGATTCCAGCGGGGTGGCGCAGGTTTGGACGTAAAAGACCATGCAGCGGAAACAATAGCGAATGAGCGAAAAAGTATGCAAAACGTGATTTTTGGCCAAAATATGGACCTTTTGAAAATTTGGCGCCTTTTCTCGGATGACGTCAGCTTGACGTCATAGGGTGGGGTCAAGCTCGGATGACGTCAGCATGACGTCATCGGGTGAGGTGGCGAGCTGCTATTGGTCCACGGGGATGATGCGGTGGCAGACACGTTGGCACAGGGGCGGACAAAAGTACTGATGCGATGGCAGGGTGGCGATGACGTGGGTCTGACGTGGGACCAGCAAACCGGGCGGTAATTGCAATAACGGTTACGGTTTTTCTCGGACCGCCTATGATACGGCCCTGGTTTTGTCAGAGGCCGCTCCGAGAGACCCGAGAGGGTGACGCGTGGCCGCGCACTGACGTAACCCTTCGTCATTTTCTCGGGCGCTAATTGTCTGTCGTGGGGGCCGCTCCGATATCAATGAGGGCCGTCGGATCACATGGGTCCGATCCGACGGTGGACGGGAGGGCGATGTGATCGAATAATACGGAGGGGGGCGGGTTTAATTTATTATTTGTTTTTGAAAGCTGCGCCCGGCGGAAAACCTTAGGATATGGGTTTTTGTAAGGTTTTCAATGTATTTTGGAAAATCACATATATGCACCGAAACTTTGGAAAAGCGGTAAAAGGTGGGTTTTTGGGTTTTTTCATAATTTCAAAAGGGGTTATGGGTAGGAGGGGTTTTTACAAGGTTTTATCTTTACAATCAAAGGCTAAATGGGTGGAATGACTTCAAAGAAGGGAGAGGGGTAGGTTTAGGTTCATCAAAGTGACCAGGTGCCAATTTGATTCCTGACAGAGGATTTATTGGCTATAATGCCAAGGGGAGGGATATTTATACAAAACTTGGGGTTTATACACCATGGTGTTAATACTAGTAGGGGAAGGGTCACATAGGGGAATTACATAGTAAAGTTAGAGTTAATATGGGGGGAAATGTGAATGGGGGGGAAGTCACTAAGTTTATTTGAAACTTACTTAGTTTAGGGAGTAGATCAAAATGAAAAGAATTTTAGACAAGAAATGTGGCTTCTAAAAAGATTAAGAACCATTATGAAACCATAATCTCTTCCATGAATCTCAGCTGATTAGGGAGTGTTAGTAATGAAATGGAAAGGGGAAGAAGGGAGGTTAGACATGCTTCTTGCTTGCTGTAACTTAATGAAGAATGACACCTCCTCAATTCATTGATTTTGCTTTGGTAAACAAAGTTAGCACACATGCAACTTATAAAAAATGACCTTTCTGCAACCCCAACTGCCTACCCATCTATTTGCCTAGCATTTTTTATTTCTTCTTGGAGGGTGCACTTGGACTTGCAGACCCTTACTTGCCTTTTCTTTTCTTTGGCTTTTTCTTTTGTTTTTCTATCTACTTCTACCCTTATTTCTTCCAAGGTCCCAGATTAAGCTGTTGGGAGCCTTTTTTCTCTACCTAAACTACTTGTCTGCCAAGATTAAACAGTTTGGACAGACTCCTTTCTCTATTCTACAACTGAAAATTTAAAACATGACATGATCCAGATTAGACTGTTGGACCATCCATCAAAATTTGAGTCCATACCAAGCTATAAGCACAGATTGGATTCTCTTGGAAATATGTGATCTTTGAATCATCAAAGCAGAGCATATTTGGACCTTTTCATAGCCAATCATGAAATATGAAACCTATTGGTATAGGTAGCTAACAGGGCAAAATTGATGCATTGAAGTCTCCTCCTAGATGGATTGCATTGTCTGAGAGGAGGAACCTGTCTAGCCTAGAGGCAATATGATTGGCGCCGCTGCGCTTGTTAGTCCATGTAAAAATCCCATTGGTGGTTGGAGTATCCATTAAGTGGTTGTCCTGTATAAAATCTCTGAGTCCTTTGCTATCATTTTCTAATCTTGTTCTTCCCCCTGTCTTCTCCTCCAGTGACTGAATGATGTTGAAATCTCCTCCACTAATCCAGAGCGGGAACTGTCTGTGCTCATTTAAACTGGAGATCGTGTTTAACAGATCTAATTTCTGCTAAATGCTTTGCGGAAAGTATACATTGGAAAGGTGCCCGTGGATATTTGTTCCTATGAGATGAAAGGAAGCTTGAATGAGGAAATGGGTGGCATGGAAATCGTAAAGATTGAGGATCTGTGGATTCCACAAAATGGCTAATCCACCCGAAGCCCCTGAAGCGTCTACCGACATTGAGCTGCTACCAGCCCAGATCTTGTTTCTTGCTTTGTCCATGGCAATTGTGCTACTTTTGGTTTCTTGAAGAAAAACTATAGAAGGTTTTTCTTGTTGTATCAAGTTCTTGATCATCCTAATTTTTGAGGGACTGTTGAGTCCTCTCACGTTCCAGGAGATAAGCTTCATGGTAAATGGGTTGTAGGTTTGTAGTACTTGGTCAGCTTAGGGAATCTCCCTGATTCCATAAGCAGTTCCCCCACTGCAATGGTCCTCTGCAGATCAGTTTTGCGTCCCCTCTTCTTGGTTTCTTTGAGATTCTTTTTTATATCCCATGGACTTCCTCCTTGTATGCCTAGATGTTTATTGTGCTATACCTTGGCTAGGACTCCTTCCAGCCGATCTATTTGCCAGGGAGGAATAGTATTGTATTCCTTTTGCTTGCAGGCAGTTTCAAGTTTTAGGATGTCTATTCCTTCTAGGATTTAATGTTCTCCGGATCTTGTTCCATGTTGCTAGGAGTATTTTGTTCATCTTCCTCTATGGTGTTCTGTAAGCTTAGCGCTAATGCTGCATCCATATCCATGTCGGAGGCTGGTTGCTTAGGATCTAATATTGATTTCCCTTTGCTAGCGGATGGGTCACTGAGATCTGAAGCTGCCTTTGGAATGTCTTCAGAAGGTGAGAGGGGAGATTGGAAAAAGCTGAGATTAACTGAATGCTTGTGGGTTTGGGGATTAAGGGATGAAGAGGGCTGAGAGACAGAGTCCAAAGGCTCCCCACTGGGAGGTTCTTGGTTGGCTAGAGGCGAAAACTTGTTCCGAGAGTCTGATCTGGTAGAGATTTCAGGGGCTACCTGATTTTTCCTGGTATGCCTGCGGCGGTTGGGGATTATGGTGAAGCCTTCTGAATCAGTCAGGGTTTCAGAGGGAAAGGCTTTGGAATGCTGATTAAGAGGGCAATCCCTGAACAGGTGCCCATGCGCATGGCACTTACGACAGCAAAAAGGGATGTGTTCATAGTCAAGAGTTTGGTCCCATTCGAAATCTTCGTGAAAGAGACTTACCGTGTCTGCCAGAGTCTTGGCGAGGTGCATCTTGACGCAGATCCGTGCATAGGATGTGTATTTGCGCTTCTTTGTTTCCTCAGCAACTTTGATGAAGGTCCCCAGTCTGTTTCCAATGTCTGCAAGCGTTTCTTCCTTCCAGTATTCCACAGGGAGCCCGTACATTCTGATCCATACTGGAGCCCAACTGAAATCTTCTTTGTCAAGGTTAAATCGTGGCTTCCATTCTGTGAGGTACAGTCCTGATGAGTTGAAGAAGTATGGGCCACCCTCAAATACCTTGGTTTTGTCCTCCAGACAGTTAAATATGGCTGTGAAGAAGCCTTTTGGACCCAGTTGCAGTGTAACTTGTCCCTTGGGTTTCCACTTTGATTCAATCCAGCCATTCAGGGCTCGTTCTGTCGGCCAGAAGCCCATAAATTTGCCGATCAAGGCATGGTCCTACATGTACTGTATTTCTCCATTGATTCAATGACTGGGCAGTGCTATCCTGATGCGTTCTGTCGACTTTGGAATGCATGTAGCCGAGGTCGCCTTTGGCTGTGACGAAGAGACGTTTTGGCGCTTTTCATTTTCTGGGTTTGTGGCTGCAGTCTGATATGCATGGATCTCCTTGTCGCTGGTCTTCTGTCCTTCTTGCTCTGTTTCACGATTTGTGTCAGGAGGAGTCAGCGGAGTTTTGTTCGTTTTCTCACCGGCGGTAGAGGCGTTCGAAGGAGGGGGGGCCGAGCCCGCCCCTCCTGCTGGCGGTGCCATGGAATGCCTTCAGCGGTGAACTAGCGACTTAGCGTGCTCTGTCAGGTACGAGCAGGTTGTAGGGTTCAGAAATGGCGGCAGGTGCACAGGCATCCGTAGGGTTGCAGAGCGTTCTCTAAAAAAAAAGTCAAACCTACCTGGTTGCTAAAATTAAAAATATTATAAAAACTAATTCATTTATAATTTTATTTCAAATTAATATTATTAATTACTATTAAAATAATTAATATAAATGAAATACATATAAAAATATGAAAAAAATTCTTAATTATAGAGATTTACTTTTCCAATTTTCCAATCTTCCAGCATCCTGAATTTCTAATTAAGCCAATGCAAAGATCCCTAAAAATTTCTTATATTACAAATGACTTCATTGTCAATAGTTTATTCTCACTTACATAGCCTTGATTTTTGTTACCTCTACATAAGGACAGCCTTTGTTAATTAATTTGTCGTATAATCTCTAACACCAGTTCAGTTGCCCTAAATCATACATCCTGCTTGGTCCCGATCCTAAAATATCTGGCTTCAAAGAACCTGCTACTTTTGTGTTTCCCTGCACACCGTTTGGTTCCCCGTATTCTTTAGGTACAGGTGACCGAAAACGTTGATATTCTGACTTCAGCTGCTCATTTTCTGACGTCAAGTTCTGAAGCAGAATATCTTTGGATTCAAGAACCGTGCTGAGAGAGTGGGAAGAAATGTCGAGTTCCCTGATTTTTTGGTGAAGATACACATTTTCTTCTAAAGCCGTTGTACATTTGTTCAATTCACTCACTAAAGAATTGTTTAACTCCGCCAGGTAAATATTTTCCTTGACAACGTCTGAAAATTGATACTGTAAATCAGTTAATATACCCTCTTTCTCCTCCACAATTTTCCTGTAAAATTCAAGATCCATGGTCAGAGAATCCAAAGCTGTTTCCAACTCCCCTATTTTGCCCTTAAGTTGTACCTGTTTTTCCTCTAATACCAAATTTCTTGTCTCCAGTTCAACATTGTTCTCCTCGAGGAACACATTTTCCTCTGAAATTTCCTGCAACGACCCAATCATATTTCGCTGTTCTTCATTCTCTTTCGACAACGCAATGAGTTTGTCCTCCAACTTTCTATTTTTCTCGGCCAACTCTGCATGAAGTGATTCAAACTCCTTTGCCCGCTCTTCCTTTTCTTGCACTAGTTTAACATTGCATTCCTCTAACTCTCCAAGTTTTTCATTCAGTGCCTGAATTTGCGTCTTAGGTTTGCCATTTTCAACAATGGATTCTTCAACTCTGATATTTGTCTTGGGCAACTCACCCAGTTTTTTATTCGGTGCCTGAATTTGCGTATTAGTTTTGCCATTTTCAACAATGGATTCTTCAGCTCTCTCAATTTGGTTTTCATATTGTTGTTTGTGACAATCTCCTGTTACCTTGCACGGCTGAATTGAATCTGGGTGCTGCTGGACAGATTTATTCGTCAATTGCTGCAACTCGGATAATTCAAATTCTTTGCCCGATTGGGATGTTTTTTCATCTTTATCTTGGTCCCAGGAAGAGTAACAAGATGCAACTTCACTATTTTCTAACGGGGAAAATCCTTTCCGCCAGCCGTCGCTGTAGCATCTGCCTCCGCCCATCTTGCTAAACAAACAAAAGAGTCTGCAAGTTCGGCAATCCGCTGGCAGAACCGCTGAACTGAAGATTACTTCTCCACCAAACGGCCCATACAAACTATTATTCTCTTCGGTTTAGCGGTGATATTCCTACAGCGACCACACGGCACGCAATGTTGAAGCGGTGATCCGATGGAAAATATAGAGTGACATTGAAAATATACGAAAATGGTGACGCTGAAAATAGTCAGTGATATTGAAAATACTCGAAAATGTTGGTGTTATATATACCGTCTTTCAATATATAATTTTGAGGTCGGCCACCAACATTTGATGGGCCTTTTGATTAATTACTGGGTCCCTAAGATTAATTAATTTTTCGGTGTTTTTGGTTGGCATGGTCATGGAGCGATTTTTAAGTTTTTTTTAAAAGAAAATGTCAATAGTAAATTATGAGGTATAAGATAGTACTAGGCAATTTCATATTTTTAAATATTCAATTTAATATTTTAATATTTAGTTGATTGTTTGGGTAATTGTTTACTTTATTATTGACATATATATGTAAAGATTGAAAATTTTAACCTTGTTGCTTTTTAGAAGTGGAAATCAAGGCTAAATATGCAAGAAAGTTTAAGCTTTTTTTCTTTATAATTTATAAAACCAATTTAAATTTGTAAAGAGGTTGAAATTCCATTTTTCTCAGATTTCTTTTACGTTTCCACACAGCCTGTAAAATTTAGATATAATAAGTTTTTCACTCACTTTACAAAAAGACAAATTCTCTTTCCATTTTCTCTTCTCTTAATCCAGAAAGAAAAATCTCTTCTAGAATAATAAATGAAAATTAAAAATAAAAAGAATGTTAATGAGTAGATAATTCTTCGAGTGTATCTTATTTTGTAGATTGTGAGGAAAAATGCTACTAAAATTTTAAATCGATATTCTTTTTTATATTATATTTTTTTCCGTTTTTTTAAATTTAAAATTCAAGAAACATTTTATTTTTATTGAGATTAGTTATCTTAGGTAAGCTAACATATTGGAGGCTTTTGCCACTCATGATTTAAGTAAAAAATCGTTAGCTTACTAAAGTTCATATTAACAAACCAAATATTTATAGTAGAGATGCAACCATAAAATCTTAAGAGTCATTAAAATAAATATTATAGAATTAAAAGAGAATGTTAAAGGATTCTAACCAATAATTAAAATAAACAATTTAATAATCTATTTATTAAATTATTTTTATTCTCTAATATTTATCACTAATATTATTTAACTATAACAAACCATAAAAACAAAAATACATAATCATAATACTTACTCATAACAACAATAATTATTCAAAAAAATAATCAAAATTAAATTCTTAACCATAATATTCAGTTATAATCAATATTAAATTAATAAAAAAAGAATAAAAAGAAAACAAGCAATTTAATTAAAATAAAATAAATAAATAAAATCTAATAAAACAAAATATAATGATAATAATAAAAATATAAAATTAAAATCAATATAATACACATAAACATATTATCAAAACATAGAAAAATAGATTCTAGAAAAACAGAATCAGGACAAGGGAAGAAAACTAAAGAGGGGAGAAAAAAAGGGCATAGGAATAAAGGGAAGGTACCCATTAATTATTGATCTTCCATCCATCATCCCTATTAAGAGTACTAAATATATTCTCAATTTTTATGGCTTCCCATAATTTATGGTTATGGAAATGATCAACCCTAGTGAGGACCTTGGAATCCTCTAAACATATGTGGTGTTTTTTCTTGTCAACATGGTTTGCCATAGCAGAAGAGTGAGTCGTGTAGTGTCTAAGGTTAGTTGTGTGCTCCTGAATCCTTTGATACATGGAAAGACCAATCTCTCCAATGTAGGGGGTTCCATAGGAACATGGAATCAAATAATCACGCTTCATGTTTTTAGGATCCACAGGGTCTTTGATGGATTTTAAAGAGCCACAAATGGTTTTTAAGGGTCTAACAGTGGAAACAACCTTGTGCCTCCTAAGAATCCAAGCAATCTTATTCGTAGTCCCTTAGATAAAGGGAAGTTGGACACTAGAGACCACTTCAACCATAAATTTCTTAGTCTTAGGACCCGGATAGCTTTAAAAAAAAAATTGATACCTTGGAACCTATTATAACCATTCGTCTTCAAAACAATAAGGAGATCGGTTTTCTCATCCATAAGATGGTCTTCATCAGAAACCCTTAAAGCTCGAGTTGTCAGTGTGTTGAGAACGCCTAGCAACTTGGGATTTAAGGGTTTCTTATGAAAATCGTCTTATGGATCTGAAAACCCATCTCCTTATTGTTTTTAGGATGAATGGTTATAATAGGTTCCAAGGTATCATGGCTTTTTTAAAAGCTAGTCGAGGTCCTAGGAATAAGAAAGAGTCGGTTGTAGCGGCCTCTAGTGTCCAACTTCCCTTTATCCAAGGGACTACGAACAAAATTGCTCATATTCTTAGGAAGAACAAGGTTGTTTCCACCTTTATATCGTTAAAAACCATTTGTGTCTCTTTAAGATCTGCCAAAGACCCTGTTGATCCTAAAAGCATGAAGGGTGTTTGTTTGATTACATGTTCCTGTGAAACCCCCTACATTGGAGAGACTGGTCATTCCGTATATTAGAGGATTCAAGAGCACGCAATTGACCTTAGACATTGCAGGCTTTGCTCTTTTTCTCTCATAGAACATGTTGAAAATGAAAAACACCACATCTGTTTAGAGGATTCCAAGGTCCTCACTAGGGTTGATCACTTCCATCACCGTAAATTACGGGAAGCCATCTAAATCGAGAAGAGATTTAATACTCTTAATAGGGACGATGGATGGAAGATCAACAGTTCATCGGTCACTTCCCCTTATTCGTAAGCCCTTTTTTTTTCTCCCCTCCTTGGTTTCCTTCCCTTGTCCTCATTGTGCTTTTCTATAATCTAGTTTTCTTTGTTTTGATAATATTTTTATGTGTATTCTATTGATTTTAATTTTTAATTTAATTTATTTTTTATTTTTATTGTTGATTTTTATTATTATTCCTATTTTTTATTGTTACTATTATCATTGTATTTTATTTTATTTATTTATTTATATTTATATTTATATTTATATTTGTTTTAATTAAATTGTTTCTTTTATTTTTATTCTCTTTTCTTTATTAATTTAATATTGATTATTGTTTTGAATAAGTATTATAATTATGTATTTTTGTTTTTATGATTTGTTATAGTTAAATAATACTAGTGATAAATATTAGAAAAATAAAAATAATTTAATAAATAGATTATCAAATTGTTTAAATTAATTATTGGTTAGAATTTTTTAATATTCCATTTTGATTTTATAATATTTATTTTAGTGACTATTAAGATTTTACTATTGCATCTCGACTATAAATATTTTGTTTGTTGATCGTGCTCTACAACTTTGTCCTCATGATGAACCTCAGTACAGGTTCGAAATGCGTTGACTCTAAGTTATCAATGTGATTTTTCCGAAATATTTTTCTTAGCTAACATTATTTGGTAGTGAGATGATTTAAAAATAGCATTAAGAGGGCCTAATTGGATGAATATAATGTAATGTAGAGGCTTTGATCAGGTGACTCTGAAGCCATGACATTGTTGCAGACATAAACCTTCATACATAATGGGTGTTACAGTTTGGTTCATAGATTTAGTGGATCGACACGATTTGGATTAACATAGTGGTAATTAGATCGATGGACTGCCTCTTAGTAGGTAGGCTAGGATGCCCAATACTGTGAATTGATCAACCTCTCCTCTTGTGGTGAACATTAATCCTTCAACCAGTTGGTTTCAAATGGGCCTAAATATCAGAGATCCAATCCCTTTCAATTTATTAAAAAAATGGAAGATATTTTGAAGGTAGGAGTCTTTTCCCCTCAAGCGAGATCAAGGGCTCTTCATCTAGTAGAATGAGGGTTAGTCGACTAGTTTATGGGCCTATGGAAATTTCCACGTTATGTTCACTTGTGGGTGGAGAGAAATTGGAAACCCTTAATAAAAGGTGATATCTCCTCCTTCTATGGGAAATAATTCTTTACCTTTTTCTTTGGAAATAAAGAAGACCAGGACTTGATCTTTTATTGTGTTCCTTACTTCATCGTGGCTTAATGCTTATATCTGGATCAATGGAGACCATATTTCAATCTAGACAATGAAGTCCCTTTGGAAATCCTTGTTTGGGTAAATATTCCCTTCCTCCCTCTACATTGCTAGAAGGAATCCACTTTTAAGATTATTGGAAACTCTGGGAAAGTATATTAATCAAGGAGAACCAAATGAGGAATTATTCTCATGTGCATGAATATGTGTGTAGGTGGATTTGAACAAATGCCTCCATCCAAAAATAAACTTAAACCTTGAAGGTTGGTCCCTATCGAGGAATTATATTATGATCAACTCCCTTTCAAGTGCAAATTTTGCATTGAAAATTGCCACTATGCATGCAATTGCAGGAAAAAAATGAGAGGAGCATCCTAGACAAGGTGAAACAGGGGAACAATGGAAATAGACCAAAAAGAGAAGGGGTCCATCTATATAGTAGAGAACTCAACTTAAGAAAATCAACCAAACTGGGAATAAAGGAAAATGACCACTTTCCCAAAGGAGATCAGGACGAAGCACTAGAGAAAGAACCATTAAGTCAACAAGTGGAGGAAGAAAATGAAAAAACTTTGAAGCGTTATACATGGTGGTCAAGGAAGGGGAAATCCCACATGAATTCCCCCATCATATGATTTGATGTCTCATAAAGTTGAAGAGCTAGAGAAAAGAGGTGAAAAAATACTTCCTTTGGAAGATGACCATGAACACCTAATCCATGAAGATGCATCAGAAGTGGGGGACAAATTCCTTTCTCTGAGGGACACAAAAGTAGGATTAACCTTTATTATCTCTGCTAATGAAAAAATAGAAGATGAAAAAGAAAGAGAACAAGAGTAGTAGCATAGAAAAGATGGAAGAAAAATAAGCAGGGAAGTATGATTGGAGAATATGGAAAAAGAGAAAGAATCAGGCTTCCAAGGCATTCTGGACCCTAAAATGATAGGCCTTAGAAGGACTAGAATAGGAAATAGTGTCAACCTATCTAAAAGAGAAACCCACACTCATGGTAAATGATGAAGGTAATCACCTGGAATTGTAGGGGCTTGGGTTAAAAAAAAAAAGAATGACATAGACTAAGTCCTTAATTAAAAAAGAAAGGCCTTTAGTGGCCCTGCTCCAAGAGATAGAAACGGAGGACTAGGAAATCCTCCAGAGACAACATAATTTACGGAAAGGCAACAGGATAGTCTCAGTTAGCTCAAAAGGATCCTTCAGAGGTATGTGCACAATTTGGAATCCCCTACTTCTCCAACTGTTGAATCATGCTTCAACCGCCCATTGGTTGGACATACAATTTCTATATCTTCCTCTAAATTAGGTATGATCAGTTATAAATATCTATATTACAGTCAAATTTAGAGAGAACCACAAACGTTGGCATTCCTTAATGAATAGATGATTAAATTTATAAATCAAATTGTATTCTAGGAGGAGATTTAATACCACCCTACATATGTTGTTTCCACCTTTAGATTGTTAAAAACCATCATGACTTTTTTAAAAGCTATCATGGTTTTTTTAAAAGCTAGTTGGGATCCTAAGAATAAGAAAGAGTCTTTTGAAGTGGCCTATAGAGTCCAACTTCCCTTTATCCAAGGAACTATAGACAAAATTGCTCATATTCTTAGGAAGAACAAGGTTTCTTCCACATTTACATCGTTAAAAACCATTTGTGTCTCTTTAAGATCCGCCAAAGACCCTGTGGATGCTAAAAACATGAAGGGTGTTTCTTTGATTACATGTTCCTATGGAACCCCCTACATTGGAGAGACTGGTCGTTTCATATATTAGAGGACTCAATAGAACGCAAATGACCTTAGACATTACAGGACTCGCTCTTTTTCTCTCACGGAACACGCTGGAAATAAAAAAAACCACATATGTTTAGAGGATTCCAAGGTCCTCGCTAGGGTTGATCATTTCCATCACCATAAATTACGAGAAGCCATCTAAATCGAGAAGAATTTAATACTCTTAATAGGGAAGATGGATGGAAGATCAAAAGTTCATCGGTCACTTCCCCTTATTCGTAAGCCCTTTTGTTTTTCTCGCCTCCTTGGTTTCCTTCCCTTGTCCAGGTTGTGCTTTTCTATAATCTATTTTTCACTGTTTTGATAATATTTTTATGTGTATTCTATTGATTTCAATTTTATTTTTAATGTGTATTCTATTGATTTTAATTTTAATTTTATTTTTAATTTAATTTAATTTTTATTTTCATTGTTGATTTTCATTATTATTTCTATTTTATTGTTATTATTATCATTGTGTTTTATTTTATTTATATTTGTTTTAATTAAATTGTTTCTTTTATTTTTATTCTCTTTTGTTTATTAATTTAATATTGATTATTGTTTTTAATAAGTATTATTGTTATGAATAAGTATTATAATTATGTATTTTTGTTTTTATGATTTGCTATAGTTAAATAATATTAGTGATAAATATTAGAAAATTAAAAATAATTTAATAAATAGATTGAAAATAACTTAATAAATATATTATTAAATTGTTTAATTTAATTATTGGTTAGAATTTTTTAACATTCTATTTTGACTTTATAATATTCAATTTAGTGATTGTTAAGATTTTACTGTTGCATCTCCACTGTAAATATTTGATTTGTTGATCATGCTCTCCAACTTTGTCCTGGTGATGAACCTCAGTACGAGTTTGAAATCTGTTGACCCTAAATTATCAATGTGATTTTTCTGGAATATTTTTCTTAGCTAACATTATTTGGTAGTGAGATGATTTAAAAATAGCATTAAGTGGGCCTAATTGGATGAATATAATGTAATGTAGAGGCTTTGATCAGGTGGCTCTAAAGCACTAACATCGTTGCAGACATAAACCTTCCTACATAATGGGTGTTACAGTTTGGTTCATAGATTTAGTGGATCGACGCGATTTGGATTGACATAGTTGTAATTAGATCGATGGCTTGCCTCTTAGTATGTAGGCTAGGATGCCCAATATCGTGAATCGACCGACCTCTCCTCTTGTGGTGGATATTAAAGCATTCAACCAATTGGTTTAAAATGGGCCTAGATATCAGAGATCTAATCCCTCTCAATTTATTAAAAAAATGGAAGAGATCCTAAAGGTAGAAGTCCTTTCCCCTCAAGCGAGATCAAGGGCTCTTCATCTAGCAGAATGAGGGTTAGTCGACCAGTTTATGGGCCTATGGAAATTTCCACATTATATTCGCTTGTGGGTGGAGAAAAATTGGAAACCCTCAATAAAAGTTGATATCTCCTCCATCTATGGGAAATAATTCTTTACCATTTTCTTTGAAAATAAAGAAGACTAGGACTTGATATTTCATTATGTTCCTTACTTCATCGGGGCTTAACACCTATATATGGATCAACGGAGCCCATATTTCAATCTAGACAATGAAGTCCCTTTGGAAATCCTTGTTTGGGTAAATATCCCCTTCCTCCCTCTGCATTGATGGAAGGAATCCACTTTCAAGATTATTGGAAACTCTGGAAAAGTATATTAATCGAGCAGAACCAAATGACGAATTATTCTCATGTGCATGAATATGTGTATATGTGGACTTGAACAAATGCCTCCATCTGGAAATAAACTTGAGCCTTGATGGTTGGTCCCTATCGAGGAATTATATTATGACCAACTCCCTTTAAAGTGCAAATTTTTCATTGAAAATTGCCACTTTGCATGCAATTGCAAGAAAAAGCGAGAGGAGCATCCTAGACAAGGTGAAAAAGGGGAAAAATGGCAATAGGCCAAAAATATAATGGGTCCATCTAGATAGTAGAGAACTCAACTTAAGAAAATCGACCAAACTTGGAATAAAGGGAAAGGACCACTTTCCCAAAGGAGATAAGGAAGAAGCACTAGAGAAAGAACAATTAAATCAACAAGTGGAGGCAAAAAATGAAACAACTTTGAAGCATTATACATGGTGGTCAAGGAAGGGGAAATCCTGCATGCATTCCCCCCATCATATGATTTGATGTCTCATAAAGTTGAAGAGTTGGAGAAAAGACATGAAAACATACTTCCTTTGGAAGATGACCATGAATACCTAATCCATGAAGATCCATCAGAAGTGGGGGATGAATTCCTTTCTCCAAGGGACAGATGACCATGAATACCTAATCCATGAAGATCCATCAGAAGTGGCGGATGAATTCCTTTCTCCAAGGGACACAAAAGTAGAATTAACCTTTACTATCTCTGCTAATGAAAAACTAGAAGATGAAAAAGAAAGAGAACAAGAGTAGAAGCATAGAAAATATGGAAGAAAAATAAACAGGGAAGTACAATTGGAGAATATGGAAAAAAAGAAAGAATTGGACCTCCAAGGCACTCTGGATCCTAAAATGATAGGCCTTAGAAGGACTAGAAAAGGAAACAGTGTCTCCTTGTCTAAAAGAGAAACCCACACTCACAATAAATGATGAAGGTAATCTCCTGGAATTGTAGGGGCTTGGGGTCAAAAAAAAGAATGACATATATTAAGTCCTTAATTAAAAAAGAAAGGCCTTTAGCGGCCCTTCTCCAAGAGATAGAAATGGAGGACCAGGTGATCCTCTAGAGATAGCATAATTTATGGAAAGGAAACAGGATAGTCTCAATTAGCTCAAGAGGATCCTTTAGAGGTATGTGCACAATTTGGAATCCCTTACAACTCCAACTGTTGAATCATGCTTCAACCACCCATTGGTGGGGCATACAATTTCTACATCTTCCTTCAAATTAGGTATGCTTAGTTATAAATATATATATTATAGTCAAATTTAGAGAGAAGCATGAATGTTGGTCTTCCTTAATGACTATATAATTATATTTATAAATCAAATTGTATTCTTGGAGGAAATTTTAATACCACCCTATATATGTCGGAAAAAAGGGTGGCTCCAAAATTAGATCAATTTCAAGAAAATATGGAAGATATCATATAGAAACTCAACGTTATGGATATCAAACAAAATACACACAAGTATACATGAAATAATGGTGATCTTGACCTGGGAACATTCCCACTCACCTAGGTAGGTTCCTAATCTCAGACTATGTTCTATCGGAATGGGTAAAATCTAGGTCCCACATCCTCCCCTAGAGTGGATCAGACCACAAGCCAACTCAACTAGAACTAAACGAGAGTGAGAATTATAGTCCCATACCCTTTATAGTTAACCCCGATTGGATTTAGAAACTGAGATTCATTGATTTAGTGATAACAACATGGAGAGAATGGGTCTCAAGAAGCCCTATCAAGATTTTGGAGCAAAAAAATAAAAGGATAGAGGAGAGCATTAAAATTTGGGTTAAATATTTAAGACTAGATTGTCATGAGATAATCCAAGAGTATGAGAAAAATATGGAAGAACTACAATTTACAATTGAGGAAGGCACGTTAGCAAATGAGCTCCTATAAAAAGAGAAATTTAAACTCAATAATCGTATGGCTCCAAGCAAGGGACAAAAATAAAAATTATTTCATAAATACGCCAAAAGTAGAGAATGGAAAAATAATATGAAAGAAATTATTGTTGACAGAAATCAGGTAGAACATTTTCAACAAATCAAGGAAGAGGTTGTTAGACATTTTCATTCTTTGTATTTCTAGACAAAGACATCTTCTGAAGAGGCTAAGATCTTTCTGTTGGATCATGTGCCAAAAATAGTTTCAATGTAAATTATTTAATGGTTAACAAAGACTCCATTGATATGAAATTAAAAAAGTGGTGTTATCCTTCTTTTTGAAAATAACCCCAAGACCAAATGGATTCTCATCTCATTTCTATCAATTCTTTTGGGATGTTATTAAATATATTTTTTACATGATGGCAGGATACTCATTAAAACATAAGTGCATAGGAGGAGGGGTGAATACCTCCTTCCTGCTATTGATTCTAAAATAATCAAATCCACCCTCCTTTTCTCACTTTTAACCAATTTCCCTTTACAGCGTCTCTTACAAGGTAATCTCCAAAATTTTAGCTAGAAAACTCAAGAGAACTCTCCCAAATATCATCTAAGTTGGGTTTTTTTCCCTCAGAGACAAATAATGGATAATATAGTCTTATTCCAAGAAGCGATTGACTCCAATCATAAGTGAGGAGATAAGGTAGTGATATTCAAGGTTGATATGGAAAATTCATTTGATCGAGTAAGGCATAGTTTTCTCCTTAAAGTAATGAAAAACTTGGATTTGATGGGAGGTTTATACATTGGGTAAACCTATGTATTATCTCTTCATGGATAGATCTATTGGTAAGAAGTAGGGTTGTGGGGTTTTCTGAAGCATCAAAGGGGCTCCAACAAGGATGCCCTTTATATGCCTTTTTATACATAATAATTATTAACACTCTAATCCATGAAATGGACTATGAAAGAAGGGTTGAATGTATTTCAGGAATAAGATATGTAGGAGGATTTAGAATTATTAACCACTCATAATTTGTAGAATGAGACCCTCCTCTTGGGTGGTGCATCAGTAATCATTGCTAGAAGATTCAAGTTGGTGTTAGACAATTTCCTTCTGACATCTAGAGGGAAAACAAATTCATAAAAGTCCCAAATTTATTTCTAGAATATTATAGTAGCAAAATAAAGGAAAATCAGTGAAATCTTTAGATTCCAGATAGTGGAAACATGGAAATAATTAAAATATTTGGGCATCCCCATATGCCTGAAAACCCATTCTCCACAAGATTGGGAGGGAGTTCTCTCCAAATTCAAGGACAAGTTTAGTGTAGGGGGGGCAAGGTGGCTCAATTTAGTTGGTTGTATTATCATAATAAAGACAGACCTCTCTTCCCTCCCTCTTTATCACTTATTTTCCCTCCTAGTTCCCCAAAGTGTTCAGAATCATTTGGCTAAAGAAATCTAGTTGTTCCTATGGGACGAGGATAAATCTAGTACAAAGAAGTTTCACCTAATTAAATGGGCCATTGTTCTACCCAAAACATTCATGGGGGCTTAGGAACCAAAGTTTCCATTCTCATGAACAAGTATATAGGAGAAAATTTGGTCTGGAGGTTTTTCACACAAAAAGAGGATTGGTGGAAATCAGTTCTAAAAGAAAAATATCATATGCTTAATCATGAAAGAATCCTTTACCAATTTTAGCACATTCATAATGGATTGATGAAATGGAATCTTCTTAAATAAGACTCATGGAAATAAGTTCTAAAAGAAAAATATCATATGCTTGATCATAAAAGAATCCTTGACCAATTTTAGCACATTCATAATGGATTGATGATCTAGAAGCTCCTTTCAACAGTGGCCCTCATCATAAGTAAATTTCTCTATTAAATTTCTGGGAATGGAGTGAAAATCAATGTTTGGACTAACCATATAATGGAAAATCCTCTAGAAGGCTCACAAGAACTATTACCACTAAGGGAAATCTTTGTGGCACAAAGAAGATTATCACTGGTGGATATTTCATTATGTGTTAGGTCCCTATAATACTAGTGATTCGCCCATTACTATTGTAGTTGTATCCCTTATTAATATTGTTGTGCCCCTATTGTCCCCATATTGTTATTACTGTGCCCCATAGAATCCCTCTATTGTTATTTTTGTTCCTTTATATTATTATTGTTAGGTTGGCTTGGTTATATTGTGGCCCCTTATACTCCTATATATAGAAAGGAGGTTTTGTCATTTGAATCATTTAAGAATTGTTCATTTATGTGATGTAAAGGAGGTTGCCCCCTCGAAGAGGCTGAATTCTAAGGCGTTTATCTCTCTTTTCTATCTTTTTGTGAGATGGTTTCATAACATTTGGTATCAAAGCTTTGGATTCTTGGGTTTCGCTGCTCCAAACAGGTCATCGTGGCATTTGTGCTATAAATTTTTTTCTGCGATGTTTTAGACACTGAAAAAACCCATTTGGGCCGAAATTGTTATGAACCTCGGGTCCAAATTTCAGAGCTTTCGCGCTATATTTGTGGAGATATGATCTGAGGAAGTTGGCCTTTTTGCAAAATCTCGAATTTCATTCCAAACAGGTGACCTAGGGAAAATCGTCATAACTTTTGTTTTGAGCATCGGATTGAAATTTCGTAAGAAGTTACAGAAAGAGGATAGACTATAGTTTCCTGTGTATCCAAAGGTCAAAATCGTGACACGTGGAACTTCATACAAGTTCGCTCTTTTGAAAAGATCTATAATCAGGTCATCTTAGGAGATTGTGCATAACTCTTTCTTGGAGAATCTAAATTTGATCAGACTGGTGGCATTAGAAAGAGGACACAGAGGGCTACTAAAGATCGCAATTTTAGAACTGGATGATCCAAAATTACAGAGATACATCAGATTCAATATCGAGCTCCTACAAAGTGAAAAATGGTGTAGTTTTTTTTTAATTTTTGCATAAGCTTGGCTTGAAAAATTAGTTTGAAGGAATTCAAAGGGCATAGTAAAGCATTATTATCAGTAATTGATGCCCCGAGGAAAGAAAATGCAAACACCTAGTAAGCAACCTGAAAGCTCTAGAATGACTCATGAAGAAGAGGAAGAAATGCAACATGATATATCAAAAATATGAGACCAAGTGCAACAAATGTCACTCACACAAAAAGTAACAAAATCTGAGATGGATGGTTTAGAGAAAGATGTAGAAGCTAAGATGTATGGTGTGGAAGCTAAGATGGATGGTTTAAAGAAAGGCGTAGAAGCTAAGATGAATGACATGGAAGCTAAGATGGATGGCATGGAAGCTAAGATGAATGGCATGGAAGCTAAGATGGATGGCATGGACGATAATATGGAAGAATTGAAGATAAATTTGAATAAGTTGCTACAAGAAATGGTCACTAATGGTGAAAGGGTAGTAAATGAAACTCATGATGAGAACAAAAGAAATGTTAATCATGATTTCATAGACTCTAATGTTGGATTGAAGACCCACCATATTCCAAAATTTGATATGAGGATATTTGATGGCAAGGATCCCGCAACATGGATACTACAGATGGAGAAATTTTTCAATCTCCATAATGTGAAAAACACACAAAAGGTATGTATTGAAACTTTATATTTGGAACAAAATTAGTTTGTATGGTATCGATGGCTTTTCTTTCGTAAACAAATTGTCACTTGGGCAATTTTTATGGAAGAAATGACAACACATTATGAGGATACAAAAAGAAACACCTTTTTTAGCCAATTTATAAGTCTCAAACAAAAGGGTTCAATGATGGAGCACATTGAGGACTTCCAAAAATTGAACATAAGGGTAAAATATATTCCAGAGCAGCATAGGATTGATGTGTCCATAGAATATTTAAAGGATAATATCCAACATGAGGTTCGCCCTTGGGAACCTGATTCATTGGAGAAGGCATTCAGGTTAGTAAGAAAAATGGAAAGAAAAATTATGGCCACCAAGAAGCCTACCACTCACAACTATAAAGATGGAAGTGTTGTTGCCCCTAGCCTTCCACAACCTATAAGGTTGACACCACAACAATTGGAAGAAAAAAGAGCAAAAGGGCTTTGTTACAGTTGTGATAGCAAATACACTAAAGGTCATAAGTGTGCCGAGAATAAATTATTCTACATAGATTGTGAAGAGGAGGAAGAAAAGGAACAAGAAAGGTCAAAAGAAGAGGATATATTCCAGGAACAAACCCTAGATAAATAAGAAATGAATCCGACCATATCTTGTAATGCATTGGCTGGAATTACCACTCCTAAAACCATCAAGATAGAAAGGCATATCAAGAAGAAAAAGGTAATGTTGTTGATTGATTCAAGAAGTACCCACAATTTTATTCATTGTAAGATAGAAAAAGAATTGAATTGCTTCCTATATCCAGCACCAGAGTGTCAAGTGATGGTTGTAAGTGGAGGAACCATAAATTGCTCTCGAAAGTGCCATAATATCAAGCTATCCATGGGAGAAGATGTATTGAATAGCCCAATGCTTTCCATTCCAATGGGAGGTGCTGATGTTGTACTAGGAGTCCAATGGCTACAATCCTTGGGTACAATATCTTTTAACTTTCAAGAAATTTTCATGAAATTTTCTGTGGAAGGAAAGGAAGTTGAATTAAGGGGTATTGCAAGGAAATCGGTAAAGGTAATCAGCTCTAACGGTATGACAAAGCTTCTAAAAAAGAAACAATGAGGTGTAATTGCACAATTATGTTCGCTAGATGTTTCCACATCAAAATAATCTATTTCTCCAAATCTCCAAAATGTCTTGGACAATCATTCCAAGGTATTTGAGACTCCCAAAGGTCTCCCACCTATTCGTGATCATGATCATGCTATTCATTTGACTCCAAGAAGTGTTCCTCCAAACATCAGGCCGTACAGATATCCCTATGCCCAAAAGAGTGAAATTGAATGTATGGTTACAGAAATGCTAGAAGCTAGTATAATTCAACCTAGTCAAAGTTCTTTCTCTGCTCCAGTAATATTGGTGCACAAGAAGGATGGATCATGGCCCGTGTCCAGATTATATGGAGCTCAACAAGCTCACTATTAAAGATAAGTTTCCCATTCCCGTCATTGATGATTATTGGATGAATTGCATGGATCAATTTACTTCAGCAAGTTGGATCTTCATTCAGGATATCATCAAATCAGAATGAAGACTGAAGACATTCTGAAAACAGCATTTATAACTCATGAGGGTCACTATGAATTTTTGGTCATGACTTTTGGCCTTACCAATGCACCTTCTACATTTCAAGGTTTGATGAATTCCATTTTCAAACCCTTCCTTAGAAAATTTGTGTTAGTATTTTTTGATGATATACTAATCTACAACAAGTCTTGGAAGGATCATGTTGAACATGTTGACAGGGTGCTACAACTATTGGAGGAGAAACAATTATATGCAAAAAGATCCAAATGTTTCTTTTGAGTACAAGAGGTGGAATATTTGGGTCATATTATATATCATGAAGGAGTTAAGGTAGACCCTAGCAAAATTAAAGCCATTAAGGAATGGAAAATCCCCACATCCATAAATCATCTGCGAGGATTTCTCGGGCTGACAGGGTATTATCGAAAGTTTGTTAAGAATTATGGGAAAATAGCAGCACCTCTAACAACATTATTGAAGAGAGATGCATTTTCATGGACTCCAGAAGCAATAAAGGCCTTCGAACATATTAAAGAGGCAATGTGCCAAGCACCAGTCTTAGCTACACCAGACTTCACAAGAACCTTTATTGTGGAATGTGATGCTTCAGGAAATGGAATTGGTGTTGTTTTAATGCAAGATGAAAGTCACATTGCTTTTGAAAGTCATCCAATCAAGGGAAAGTATTTACACAAAGCTATTTATGAGAATTAAATGTTGGCAATACTACATGCACTTAAGAAATGGTGACCGTACCTAATGGGAAGACACTTCAAGGTAAAAACGGATCATGATAGTCTTAAATACTTTTTAGAACAAAGATTATCCTTTGAAGAGAAACAAAAATGGGTCACAAAGATGTTGGGTTATGACTTTGAAATCATCTACAAAAAAGGGAAGCAAAATTTTGTGGCAGATGCACTCTCAAGAAAGGATGAGGATGTGGAAGCATTGTTGTGCGCCATTTCTATTATCTAGCTAGATTGAATAAATGAAGCAAGGGAGGAATGGAAGAATGACGAAGAAGTGTGGGAACTTATTCGAAAGTTACAATAATATTCCAATACATCTGATACATTTAGCTGGAAAAATGATTCGTTATGGTACAAAGATCGCTTATACCTTTGTAAGAATTCCCAACTCAAACAAAAGATTCTTCTAGAATTGCACACTTCTCCCTTAGGAGGGCACATAGAATTTTTAAAAACTTACCATAGGGTTAAGAAGGAATTTTTTTGGGATGGCCTTAAATCGGATATTCGAAAGTTTGTGGTGGAATTTTTGGTTTGCCAACAAAATAAAGTTGAAAAAATTAAGACACCAGGTCTAT
Source organism: Pinus tabuliformis (assembly GCA_031772625.1). Lineage (NCBI taxonomy): Eukaryota > Viridiplantae > Streptophyta > Pinopsida > Pinales > Pinaceae > Pinus > Pinus tabuliformis. Next base: position 1,564,592,125 of record CM062819.1, on the reverse strand, counting down.
TACAACCTTTATCCATTCCAAGCCAACGTTGGGAGGAGGTTTCAATGGATATTATCATAGGTTTACCCAAGTCTGAGGGAAAGAGTGTCATCATGTTGGTAGTTGATAGACTTACCAAGTATGCACACTTTTGTGCATTATCACATCCATTTAAAGCCAATACAGTTTCTACTTCATTTATGGAAACAATTCAAAAGCTACATGGAAACCCAAAGATTATTGTAAGTGACAAAGATCTCATTTTTACTGGAAATTTTTTGACAGAATTATTTTCTTGTCTTGGTACTCAATTAGCTCATAGCTCATCTTATCATCCTCAATCTAATAGGCAAACTGAGATAGTAAACAAATGTTTGGAAGGATATCTCCGTTGCTTTGTATCTGATAAACAGACACAATGGGTCAAATGGTTGCCTCTGGCTGAATGGTGGTATAACACTTTCTTCCATACTGCAACAAAAAAGACCCCATTTATGGCACTTTATGGATATCAGCCACCATCCATCACATCATATTTAAGAGAAATTCTAAGGTTCAAGCAGTGGAACATCACATTGAGCATCAACAACAAGTTCTCCAACTCTTAAAGGATAACCTTGTGTTGGCGTAGAATAGAATGAAACAACAGGCATATCAACATCGTAGTGAAAGAAGTTTTGATGTAGGTGACTGAGTATTCCTACAGCTACAACCATATAAACAAATGTCCTTCAAGCAAGCTAAGAAGGATAATAAATTATCACTCAAGTATTATGGTCCATACAAGGTGTTGCAAAATATTGGTACTATGGCATACAAATTGGAGCTTCCTGCATCTTCTTGAGTGCACCTAGTCTTCCATGTTTCATGTTTAGAGAAGGTTATAGGTGACAAGCTCCCAGTTCAAACAATATTGCCAGAACTTGACGAGGAAGGAAAAATTATATTGGAATTGGAAGTAGTCACAGAAACAAGAACTCGACAGTTACGAAATCGATCCATTTCGGAGTATCTCATCAAGTGGAAGAACTTATCCGCTGAAGATTCCACATGGGAGGATGAAAATTTTATACAGAAGAATCCAGAACTACTCAAGCATTGAGGACAACACTTTTTTGAAGGAGAGGGGCATGTTAGATCCCTATAATACTAGTGATTCCTCCATTACTATTGTAGTTGTATCCCTTATTAATATTGTTGTGCCCCTATTGTCCCCATATTATAATTACCATGCCCCATAGAATCCCTCTATTATTATTTTTGTGCCTTTATATTATTATTTTTAGGTCAGCTTGGTTATATTGTGGCCCCTTATACTCCTATATATAGAAAGGATGTTTTTCCATTTGAATCATTCAAGAATTGTTCATTTATGTAATGTAAAGGAGGTTGCCCCCTCAAAGAGGCTGAATTCTAAGGTGTTTATCTCTCTTTTCTATCTTTTTGTGAGCTAGTTTCATAAAATTATGGCATGAAAGAGGCCATTGTATGGAATGGAACTTTAGTGGAATCCCACATCATCTCATGCACTTGGTGAAATCCCTAAGAGATAAGTCGGTAGGATGTGCTCCTTACAATCAATTGGAGAAAGATCGGGTGGGATGGAAAAAGTGTTCATTTACTGTCAAAGAAGGTTATGAGGATTATTGGGTCTTATAATTGAGAGTCTTTTTGTTGACATAATACTCATATTTACCCCCTTAAACCCTTTATTTTGCACTCCTACTACCCCTTTTGCACACAACAATGGGTTATTATGCTAAATCTAGACATGTCAAAAGGTTATGAGGTAAAATTTTAGATAATGCCAAGAATATCTCATTTAATCACAATAAGGAAGGTTAATTGCTATTTTAAAGTGTTAATAATGAATCTGAGAGTCTCGCAACTAGGTTTAGATGATTTTTATATTAAAAATCCAATAGAAACATATTATGTGGGCCCATGGAGCACACTGTGTAGACACCCTGTCACTTTCAGAATGAATTCAAGGTCAAATATTTGTGCGTCAGATGGATCTTTTCATTTGGTTGTTCATTAGATAATGGCTGAGCTCTGAGGATCTCTTCTTGGAGTCCTCTTCCAGAATATTTCAATTTATTCCAGTAATAGGCAAGCATTTTTATATGTTCAACTCAAATAAAAATTGTTTTGATCTCATTACCTTCTTCTTTGTAACCAATCATGGTGTTTTTTAGCCTTTCCTTGTACTTTGATAAATATATAATTATAACACTAGATTCAAGCCATAGTAGTAGTGGTAGTATACTATCATGTTGTTATTTTAGGTTTGTAAGTCACTATCGAGACCACTAGGTCAACTATGTTGTATTGATCCATGTAAAGTTCTTAGGATTTCATAATATAGCAGGTTGATGTCAGGTTTTACTATTTTTTGGTGTTAATCTCTTTCCTTCTATGATCTAGTTTCATAGAGGCAACAAGTTGGTTAGATTGGGCCCACAAACCCAGTCTGTTTCTCTTTCTCTTATTTATTTCTTATTTAATTGTATAGTTTTGAGTACTGATAACCTACAACTAGGAGTGTTGCTTGGATATTAAGTTGAATTTGCATTCATTTCTCATATCCAAATTTTTAAGGGCTTATGGAAAAGTTGTAATTTGTGACTTGCATTTTTTGGTATGAATCTTTGAATGTAGAGAAAATGCATGTAGATCTGAATTTTTATGTCACCTAAGACTATGATCGGATTTGAGGGTTGAGTGTTAGTCTCACTTTCTAAAGACTTACTTTCATATGAATGATTTATCAATTATGTATGCAGGTTGTGGGAATTCCTTATATGTTATATATCCTGTAGTCATTACATTGAAGAGATATTAATATTTTCAAGTCTTGAACTTTCATCTAATGTTTATAGTTGAGAATAATCTTTATTTGTATATTTATGAAACGATAGTATAAGGATTGTTTAAATTCACCTTTAAGTGCTCAAGTTGTAATGTTATATATCACAAGGTTGTAATAGATTCTTTTCAACGTGTGATTTATTGATATATGCATTTGTGGCACTAGAAATATCTCTTTAGATATTACATATAGTGTGAACATAGAGTCATTATACTTACAAGAGGGTTTTATTCCAAGGAAAGTGTTTATTTAATCAAGAAAAGTTTTGCATATGACCAATTTTAATACTATGTTTCTATATCTATCTTTTATGCTTTGTTTTGTTTATTATATATGATACCTTTCTAATATTGTGTATATAGTTGATGTTTGTTGCTTGATGAAGCAAGTATTTGTGTCAAATGACAACAGGTTGTCTTATTTAGTTTGTACTCAAATAATTTAAGAGCGATTAACAGCAAGGTAACATTGGGGAAGATTTAAGACTAGCCATTTTTATCCTTCAGTAGAGAGTGACTATAGCACTACTTATTGATTATGTTTGAACAAGTCTAACCTCCTTTTTTTTCTCCTTAAGCTTATAGAGATTCTAGAGATATCTTGAGTCCATTTGTCCACTATATAACTGAGTGAGACATTAGGTCAACCATCTCAAGAGGAGCTAGAACCCATAACTATGTCTCTTTTTCCTTGTGCTCATGGAGACCACAGTGAGGTATTGATTCCCTTTGTCCACTAGAGAACTAAGTGGGACCTTAAGTCATCCAACCCATGAGGAGCCAAAATTAAAGAACTTAGTGGCCCTTTTAACTATGAACCTTTTTATGTTTTGATTAGGACACTTCCACTAGAAGTATTATGTTTATTTGAAGCTCAGTAGACTATTCTTTGACATAAACAAAAGTGATGATAAAATTCAATGATGATTGCATGAAATTACCCTCGATAGATAGATTCCATTTAGCAAGTCCTTGTTGGTATTTTCTTGGCATATATTGTGTTTCTCCTCTACGTTTACAATTTCTAGATTGAAAAAATAAGTGTTTAGAAATTTTTTTGTCAATTACTACACCCAACATTTTGGCATCATTGTCGGGGAGGCGCTTGTGGGATAAGAACTTGGTAAACTAAGTTTTTTTTGGATTTCCCAACTTTTAAGACTCTTAGGAGAAGGGGAGGTAATACAAGAGGTAAGAACTTTCCCTACCACCTCAGGTGTGGCCCTCCAAACCCTTTTCGTGCTAGTTGTACAATCTAGTTTTTTCCTTTACTTTTCCTATAGGGTGTATTTTTTTCAACTATGGTGTGATTTATAACAGAAAATGTAGTACTCTTGATACTACTAAGGCAAGATCATTAGGATATAGTGTCTTGGTTTTGCTTCTTTACATTTTTATTTCTGTAATTTTTCTTTCTTTTCAACATGTATGACTAGGGGAAATGGTCCAAAACATAAAAATAAGGGTAAAGTTATATCTAATATTTTTGAAATCCATTTCTTTAAAAATGGGTCGGTGGCAAGTAAACTGTCCAACCAAAATTAGACTAATAAGGCCATACATCTACAATTGGATTCTAGAGAGATAATTTCTAGAATACATCATCCTATAGGAGATAGGAGAATATTTCCCACTACTTACTCCCCTTTTGTAATTGAGCTTGTAGGGAGGATAGATCCAAACACATGTCATCCCTAGGTACCACCATTGGAAACTGAATATAGTTTGTATGGAAATAACAAAATGGAATATGAAGAGGAGGTTCTTAACAATGAAGTTCAAGGAGAAAAAAATGTAGAAGAGGAAATTAATTTTGGGTTCCCAATTGTGGACCCTGATTCCACAGTACATATGAAGAATATTCCTACATCGGTTCTTCTACACTTTCATGGTAAGACTCATGAATGCCCCGATGCATTTCTATTTGAGTTTGATATTTTATGCAAGAGTTATGACTACTCATATTATACCCATAAGTTCAAGTTATTTCATGCCACCCTTAACGACACAACCCTATCTTGGTTCATGGGGGTGGGAGGGAATACCATCTGAACATGGGATGGTATGAGGAAAGCATTCCTTATGTAAAGCCCCAGACCCGAGGGACGAAATTTTCAATATGATACAATGAGAGGATGAGAGTCTCAGGGATTGCATTGAGAGGTTTTATACAATCTCCAACATCCCAAACAAAATAAATTAGAACCTGAAACCATTAGAATTGTTTTTTAAGAGTTATTTTGGATGAATCCATTAATGTGTTGAATTTTTTAGGACATGGAGATGTTTTTCAACTTCCTTATGATCAAATATGTGACTTGTGTAGGAGATATTATTGCAACCAAGCAAGATCTGACAGAGGACTTAGGGATATTCTCCCTAAGAATGTTAAATATGTGGTTGGTGGTGTTACCAAAAATTAACTATGACATCTGCTAGATTTCAAAAGTGAATTTCCTAAAAATTTGAATTTACGATTATACGTTTTACAGATTAAAAAAAGTAAGAGTATGAATGTGCAACACTTTCTATGTTTTGTACTAGGTGTAGACAAAAACACCCTCTATGATAGTGTCTTATGGATATCACTAATATATGTTTTATTTGTGTACGGTATCATTCTATAGATCATTCTCTATTGTTACCTATATTAAAGGAAATTTAACAAGGGGGAAATCAAGCATCTAAACTATTGCATACATTAGGAGAAAAGAAACCTTTGCAGCTAGTAAGCTCAGGTATATAATCTGACCCTACACAACAATTTCCTAATTTTCATGGTCATTAGAATCCTTTTCAATGTTGGAATTACTCTATGCTATGGCAAGGATATCCTCAACATCATGGAAAAAATCACCACTGGAAATAAGGGTGGAGAGGGACTCCTTATGAGAACATGCCAAGTTTACCTTATCTAATGCCACCACAACAACCATGCCCTATGCCGTATCAAATTTATTCTAAATCTTAGTCACCAAAACCTACTACATTTCCTCAGCAAAAGTAGCCTTCATCGTCTCAATTTCCACCTACTCGACACCCTAGACCTATTTAGTTACCTAGTCAACCAGTGCCCAACCCCAACAATAAAGCAACTCAACATATTTTTATGTTGGGTCGGAACCCTTTCCTACATATTATATCACTTTGATTTAGGTCCAATACCTTCAATTGAGATTGAGGAGGGCCTTAGAAACACAAAAAAAATACTTATATCATCATTGATAAGAAAATTGAGAAGAGAACTGTTGGTCTTTCACACCTTGATGTTGCAATAAAGATTGCTCCTCAAAATTCATAGCCCTTGCCATCTTCAAGCTCACCTCCCTACGTTGATAGGTCAGCTACAGATAAATCAAACCCAAGACATTAATATGATCTGGTTTCTGAACTCGATAATATTTTCATTAAGGTTCCTTTATTGAATGCCAACAAATTTTGGAAATATTCAGAGGGGGATGAACCAATATTTTATAAATTTCAACAATTTAAGTATCAAAATGATTAACCAATGGTCAGGTCTATGGTCAGGTGGTTTGTGGAAGTCCCACAATTGGTTTTCTTTTGCATCATTAATATGATGTTATTTCTCCTTATTATTTCATGAGTATTGTACTCATTTATATGTGGATTATGTGGCTATTATTTCCTTGGTATTTCTATTGTTATTATGTTGGTTATGCACATGTATTATGAAAATGGCTATGTATGGCTCTCATCATGTTTTTACTTGTAAATGAATGAACAATGTATCTATGGCCCGATGGATGAAAGTGCAGCTAATTTGTTAAGGCATAAATGCTTCTTAGCCATTCTTAGATGAGTATGAGACCCATATGTTTAGATATGTTGTTTAAACCTATAGATTACATATTTGTAACATGTTTGACGAAATTGTTGTCATGGATAGTAGGGGTCAGTCAAGTCCTTGTTCGAGAAATTGCATTTGTATCATTGTTATGTTGTTATCTTTTAGTTTTGAAAGTGTCATATAGTTTTGGGCAGTGATCTAGGCTTTGGGCCTGAAAAATTGGCTCAAATCCCAGGGACACAGGCACAACAATAGGCATAAATTTCCCTAGACACATGCATACCCATGTTGTGGGAGTATCTGAAGCCTCCTAGACACATGCTTGCCCATATCAACGGAGTTTCTAGGGGTTTAATGGTCTAAAAACGCAGTTGGTCTAAGGGGTTGGTTACCTGAGTGGTTGGGATGGATCTTAGGAGTTATGTTTCCAATGTGGAAGGTTTGTATGGTGTGTTTCCATCAATTACTCTTCATTAATTGCACATAGGGAGTCTAATCATATCATAGTAACTTCTTGTCACATTATTGCCCTAATTGGTCAGTTACTTGGGCACATGTGGGAGGAGGGTGTTATAGAGTGGTATCAGAATATGGTTCACCCCTTGGACTAGATGGGTTGTGTGTTGGCCATGCATTCATGTCAGTTTCATATGTGTTTCTTTTTTTGTGAGACCATGTGCTTGTTGCATTTGTATCGTATGGGTTATGGTTGCAGTGAGAACACCATGGAAACTTGATGGTGTTATTCATTAGAGAAATTTTGAGGTCTAAAATCGGCCTCCTAAGGGAATTATAAAATAATAGTGGAAATAATAAAATAATATTAGATTACATCTTCAAAATTTAGAGGGAAAAGCTAAAAAACTAATTTTCAAATAGTATTTTCAACTTATCTCCCTATGGGTTTACTCAAATTTCAAGTGGAAACATTTGTTGGATGAAAAATTTGATTCCTCATCCAAGGCATACCCATATTGCATACTTTTAGTGGAGCTTGCAACACAAAAAATGAGAAGTACATGAAAAACATGATTGCAATCACATTTTTTCATGTATTTCTAATTTTTCATGTAGCAGGGTCCATCAACATTATGCAACATGGGTACTCCCTGAATGAGGAATTAAATTTTGAATCCAACGAGTACTCCCACTCAAATTATGAGTAAAACCTTAGGGAGATAAGTTGAAAAATTAGTTTGATTAGTTTGATTATTTTTTAATTTTTTTACTTTTGACTCCAAAAATGGTGAATCATCCCTCATGGTTGACATCATCATCTTGAATCCTATTGGTTCTTATAAAGTTTATTTTGGTTGTACATTTTTCTTAAGAGAACCATTTTAGACCTCAAATTCCCCTAATGGTGTAATGTGTGGTCATGAGTGTATGGTTGATTATGCATTGTTGATGCACGTTAGTATTCACATGTAGCAAAGTGTACTATGATGTGGTGTTGTTTCTCATGCATGAGGTCATGGTATGTGTAGTTGATATGGTCATGCATTGATGACTTGACTTTAGCTAGAATTATGGTTATATGCTTATATGCTTATGTGTTATATTTCTATATGCTATCATGATTATGTTATACATGTATTATGTTGATTTGTTGATATTGCAGATGAGGTGTCCTCCCTGAATTATGCTAAGGTACATTGGTTTATTGTGATTTGGTTTAGCTAACATGATATACCTTGGATGGAGTATATCAAAGATGACTAGCAAGATGGTAGACTACAGTTCTCGAGACTCTCCTGATGGATCAAATGAGCAGTGTGGTGTTCAGCACCCTTTTGAGTTGGCAGACACATTGAGGATCTTAAAGGAAGAAATAAGGAGTTGTAGGGTAGACATTGACAGAACCATATAGGCACAGGAGAAACAAGAAGAGGTAAATGCAATGATACTTCAGAGTTTGTCAAAATTTCAACAACAGGGACCACTTTGAATCAGCCATGAGCAGGAGGACATAACTAATGGGGCATATGGCAGTAGGTCTCATGGTGGTCACAGGTCGGATAGAGATGACATGGTTAGATATGGAAGATTTTTGGATACTTCGAATAGGAAAGGTGATAGACACATGTACTATTCTAGTTCTGGTTCTGACAAGCATGATGATCGACATCGTTATCATCCTTACAAGCAGAGTGACAAGGGGTATTTCCCAGATGAGCCTAAGAAATCAAAGCCACCTACATTGGAGAGATGAAGAAATCACAGGATGCAGAGGCATGGTTGCTTGGTATGAGGAATTTCTTCAAGTTGCATGATTACTCATAGAACTTGAAAGTGAGAGTAGCTACATTCAATCTCAAAGGAAAAGCAGATATTTGGTGGGAAGATGTGAACAATTTCATAGGTATTCATGAGGAGGAATTGACTTGGAGTCAGTTTGAAAGACTATTCAAGAAGAAGTACCTATTGGAGAGATACTTTAATGACAAGGAAAAATATTTATATGAGCTATAGATGGAATCGATGATAGATGAGGAGTACACTAGTAGGTTCTTGGAGCTACTGGGGTATGTGCCTTACCTCAAGGAGGAGGCCAAGATTTAGAGACTCACTAGTGGGTTACCGATTGCATTCAAAGACAGGATTTAGTTCGAGGAGCCTAGATCATTGGAAGAGGGCATCTGAAAGATGAAACATTGTTATGAGAAATCAAAGTGTAGATATCAGACTAAGACAGACTGGAAAAGTAATGCAAGGAACAAAGAAAATGGGACAAGAAGTGATCAAGACCTCAAGATATAGGTAATAAAGAGAATGCAATGCCATTTATGAAGTTCAATGCATCTGACAGAGGATAGGGACTTCAATCTGAGGAGTAGAATAAGGAGCCCATGTGGTGTTGGACTTGTGGAGGAGAGCATCGTAGGAGATATTTTCCATAGCATCAAGGTGGTAGGCCATAGATCTACAGTGCTCAAGAGGCACAGACAATGGGATATGTTGGGCAGAGTATTCCTAGGATCTATGCAACACTAGATAATAGACAGGCATACCATCAAGAATCTATTATTGAGATGGATAGTAAGATTTGTGATCAATTTGTTTCTATTTTGATTGACCCTGGATCTAATTATAGTTATGTTAATCCTGACTTGGTGGATAAGTTTGGTTTGAATAAAGAAGTGCATGAAGAGTCTTGGTTAGTGCAATTAGCTACAGGTACACAGAAGTGAGTTCATCATTGGGTAAGAGCCTGTGCATTTTATTTTAATGGTATGCCTACCCCAGCACATTTTAATGTATTACCGTTGGGATCATACAGTATATTGTTGGTCATGGATTGTTTGTACCTTCATAGAACCAAGGTGGATTTTTGTGACAAAGCCATTGAGTGCTTGGATGACAATGGGGAACAAAGAACCTTGCAGGGTAAGAAGAAGACAACATTAGTTGGAATGGTAACAACTATGCAGGCCAACCGCAGTCGCAAGAAAGGGTGTGTGTTATTTGCAGTGCACATTTCTAGTGACAAAGGTAAGGAAGTTAAGGATGCAGATGTTTTGAGCAGGTACCCAGTTCTAGAGTGGTTTCAAGATGTATTTCCTATAGATATTTTAGAGTCTTTACCTCATAGGAAAGTAAACATTTCTATTGAGTTGGTGTGAGGAGTAGCTCCGGCATCAAAGGCACCTTACAAGACGAGCACTCCAAAGTTGGTAGAGTTGAAGTCGTAGTTGAAGGAAATGTTGCACAAGGGATACATTAGCCAAGTGTATCACCATGGGGCGCATAAGTATTGTTTGTGAAGAAGAAAGATGGTACTCTTAGGTTATGCATTAACTATAGGAAGTTGAGAAAATTTACCATCAAGAACAGGTATATGTTACCAAGGATTAATGACTTGTTCGATGAGTTGAAAGGAGTAGAAGTCATCTTGAAGATTGATCTATGATCTGGATATCATCATGTATGCATTAAAGAATAGGAGATCTACAAGACAACATTTCAAACCAAGTATGGGCATTATGAGTTTGTTGTAGTTCCATTTATAAAAAAATAATGCTCCAGCTATGTTTATGTTCTTGATGAATTAGTGTGTTGCATCTGCACTTGGAAAATTTTGTTATTGTGTTCATTGATGATATATTTGTTTATTCCGAAAATGAAGAAGAGCATGTCAAGCATTTAGTAGCAGTGTTGAGATTTTTGAGAGAGCATCAATTGTATGCTAAGCTCAGTAAGTCCAGTTTCTTTAAGACTGAGGTACACTACTTGGGACATGTGTTTTCCAAGGATGGCATAGCAGTGGATCCAGAAAAGGTAAGAGCTATCATGGAGTGGGAATCTCCTAGGAATGTTGATGAGGTGAGATATTTCGTGGGGTTAGAAAGTTATTATAGGAGGTTCATCGGGAACTTCTCATAAATTTCTTATCCTATCATGTCATTACAAAGGAAAGGTAAGAAGTTTGAATGAAAAGAGGAATATGTGGCCAGTTTTGAGCAACTCAAGTAGTTGTTGACAGATCCACCAATGTTAAAGATTTCACATCCAAACAAAGAGTTTATAGTATATATATATATGCTTGCAAGAGAACACTTGGTGGATTCCTTATGCAAGATGGACATGTGGTATGCTATGAGTCACAGAAACTGAATGAGTATGAGAAGAAATACCCGACACATGATCTTGAGTTGGCAGTGATCACACATGCATTGAAGATGTGGAGGCACTATCTTCTGTGTAGGAGGTTTGTATTCATGAGTGATCATAGTGGTTTGTAGTATCTATTTGATCAATTGAATCTAAATGGTAGACAAGCTTGGTGGTTGGCCATGATTAGTGAGTTCGATTTTGAGATCCAGTATATCAAAGGTAAAGAGAACGAGGTGGAAAATACTCATAGAAAGCAGATACAGGTAAATCACATAGCAGCTATGAGCTCCTATGGGACATATTTACAGGATAGGATCTTGCAGGCAGGTCAGCAGGATGATTGGTATATGAAGATTGTGCACAGGTTGCAACAGAGTACAGGTATCAGTATAGGTATAGGTAGTGGTACAGGTACATGTAGTGGTATAAATACAGGGACAGATGAAGGTGCAAAGGATGTGGACTATCATCTTGCGGAAGATGGATTGGTTAGATTTAGGGACATGATATATTTCCCAAACAACAGTGAGCTCAAGAAGGTGATATTGAGGGAGTTTCATGTGAAACCATATTCATGTCACCTAGGTTATCAGAAGACGCTATCAATAGTGAAGAAATTCTATTATTGGTTGAATATAAAGAGAAACGTAGCAGAGTTTGTGGCTAGGTGCTTAGATTTTTAGAAGGTGAAGGTAGAGTGTAACAATCTAGATGGATTGCCACAACTGATTGTGATTCCAGAATGGAAATTGGAGGTAATTTCGATGGAATTTATCACATGTTTTTCGAGGACAATCAGACAACATGATTCCATCATGGTAGTGGTGGACAATTTGAAAAAGGTAGAGCACTTCATTCTAGTGAAGTCTACCTTCTTAGCGAGTGATGTAGCACAGGTCTTCATCAGGTCCATGGTCAAATTGCATGGAGTTTCAAAGAATATTATGTCAAAAATGGATGTGAAATTCACTTCCAAGTTTTGGAAGGCATTATTTCCAGGTTTGGGCATAGAGTTAGCCTTCAGTACAACTTATCATCCGTAGATAGATGGAAAAATAGAGAGGGTCAATAGGATATTAGAGGACATGTTGAGGATGTATGTGATGCATCAGTAGCGAAAGTGGGAAGAGTACCTTCCACTAGTAGAGTTTGTTTACAACAATGGATACCAAGAATCTTTGAGATGAGTCTATTTGAGAAATGGTATTGGCGGAGTTGTAATACTCCCATCAGTTGGAGTGATCCAGTTAATAGGGTGTGTATTGGACTGGACATGTTGGCAGACATGGAGCGGGAAATGCAAGTAATCAAGAAGAATTTGAAAGTAGCATAAGATAGGTGGAATAACTATGCATATCATAATAGGTTATTCAAGGAGTTCTAGGTTGGGAACAAGTGTACTTGTGCATCAAACCAAATAAGAGCTCCTTGCAAATTGGATCATGTGCCAAGTTGTAACCCCAATTTTGTGGACCTTTTAGGATTATTGAGAGGATTATCCCAATGTCCTATTGACTTTCACTGCCTCTGACAATGAAATTCCATGATGTTTTCCATGTGTCATTTCTTAAGAAGCGTGTTAAATATGTTGATCATGTGATTGACTGATTTGTATTGCAGGTGGAGCCAAAAGGTGAATTCTAGCCGAAACCATAGTGTATTTTGCTGAGAAAGATGCCCATGCTATGGAATCGAGCAATCTTCGAAGTGAAATGGAAGCACTTTGGGCCTAATGAAGCTACATGGGAGATGGCATATCAGATGTGGGTTATGTATCCTTCCTTATTCACTGGTTGAGTGTATGTTTTAGTATATATCTTTGGTATATGTTTTTGGTCCATTTTTTGGTGATATTTGGTATATGTACATATGTATATGGTATCACCATGAGCTATGTTATAAAGCTCCAATAAGCAGTATGGGTGTCATGTCATTATCATTTTATACTTTTTATGTTTTCAAGTTGATTTGCTTCTCAGCGGGATGATCATTGTAAATATTGTGTCAAGCTAAGTTGTAAAGTTCCATGGCAGGTATGTTTTTCTTACAACAACCTTGTTGGTTGTAGGTTTTGTTGAACATTGAGGATTGTGGTTCTCCAAAGGGGGAGGGTTCTATAACAACCCTGGTGAAAATTACATGTAATAAAAGTTATTAAAGGAAAAATAATAACCACGATTGATGGAACACTTATTCCAAATTGAATGTTGGGAAAAAGCATAGTGATGGGAATCATTGGTGATTGATTAATGGATAAGGAAATTGGCAAAGGAAATGGAAAAGGCTTTGGAAAGGAAAAATGGAAGTTTTGGCACATTTATTTATGAAAATAAACGAAATTAGGAGAAAAGGCAGGTGAAAGGTCACAGGTTGCATGTGAGGAGGAAAATGAAGAATATAGAGGCCTCATTAATAAAATGGCTTCTAGGGATCAGTTCACATACTTTTGTCAGATCAATTTTGGATCTCTCTCTCTATTCTCTCTCTATCCTACTCTTGGACACTTAGATTTTTCTTGGAGCACTCTTGGAGAGTATGTCATACTTGGATTTGTGGAGCAAGAAGGAAAATGAAGAGTAGGAAAGTGCAAGAGGACATCGAGATCAACAACTACGTCGAGATTTTCTTATAGGTACCAAGTTTCATGTATGTTTTCCTCACTATTTTTGTTATGCATGGCATATGTCTATGGTTTATTGGTCATGATCTATCAATTGCATGGAGGATTGCCTGGATTGACAGTGGATTTCCCTAGCCTTTCCATTTCTAGGATAACCATGGTGTTGTGGGTTTATTTCTTTGTTTTTCTGGTTGGTTCTCATGTTTCCTTTCTTGAGTTGAGTTACTAGTTCTTGGAGCCCTGGTTGGAAAATGCTCTGGAGCCTTGTAACAACTTGGGTTGAGTTACTATTCCTAGAGCCTTGGTTGGATAAATGCTCTAGAGCCCTTGGTGGGTTGAGTTACTAGTCCTAGAGACTTGGTTGGACAAATGCTCTGGAGCAATGTATAAGTTATGGGTTGAGTTACTAGTATTGAAAGCCTTGGTTGGAACAAATGCTCTAGAACCCTGGAAGGCTTGGGTAGAGACTAGTCTAGAGATGGTTATGATGTCTGACTGTGAGGTGGAATCACTATTTGATGGGTTGAGGTGGTTTAGCATCTGGAAGCCCTAGATTGTTTAGAATGATGTGTTTTATGAGATCCCACGTTCATGCATGGAATATGGCACATGGGTGTCTAGCTGAAGAGATATTTGGCTCATCCATGTCTACGATCGGGTGGTTCGTGGAAATCCCACAACTAATTGGCCTTTGCATCATTAATATGAGGTTATTTCTCCTTTTTACTTCATGAGCATTGTACTAGTTTACATGTGGATTATATGGCTATTATTTGCTTATTATTTATGTTGGTATTATGTTTATTATGCATAGATATTATGACAGTGGCTATGTGTGGCTCTCATTATGTTTTTACTTCTAAATGAATGAACAATATATCTATGGCCTAATGGATGAAACTGCAATTAATGTGTTGAGGAATCAATGCTTATTAGCGATTCACAGATGAGTAGGAGACCCCTATGCTTAGATATATTGTTTAAAACTATAAATTACATATTTGTGACATGTTTGATGAAATTCTTGTCATGGCTAGTAGGGGTCCATTCAAGTCCTTGTTCAAGAAATTGCATTTCTATCATTGTTCTATTGTTATCTTTTAGTTTTCAAAGTTTCATACACTTTTGGGTAGTGACCTAGGCTTTGGGACTGAATAAGTGGTTCATCCTAGGGACACAAGAACAAAATAGGGCAGAAGAATCCTTGGACATGTGCATACCCATGTTGTGGGAGAATCTAGAGCCTCCTATATGTATGTTTTCCCATATCAAGGAAGTGTTTGGGGGTTTAATGGTCTAAAACCTCAATTGGTATTAGGGGATGGTTACCTAAGTGGTTGAGATGGCTCTTGGAAGTTCTATTGCTGATGTGGAAGGTTTGTATGGTGTGTTTCCATCAGTTAAACATCCTTAACTGACACATATGGAGTCAAAACATATCATAGTAACTTCTCATCACATGTTTGCTCTAATTGTCTGATTACTTGGGTAGATGTGGGAGGAGGGTGTTACAAAGTGGTATAAAAACATGGTCCACCCCTCGGACTGGATGGGTTGTGTGTTGGTCATGCATTCATGTCAGTTTCATATGTGTTTCTTTTGTTGTGAGACCATGTGCTTGTTGCATTTGTATGGTATATGTTATGGTTGCAGTGAGGTCACCATAAGCATATGGTTGATTATGAAATGTTTATGCATGTTAGTATTACCATGTGGTCAAGTGTGCAGTGATGTGGTGTTTGTTTTCATGCATGAGGTCATGCTATGTGTAGTTGATATGGTCATGCATTGATGACTAGCCTCTAGCTAGAATGATAATTATACGCCTATATGCTTGTGTTATATTACTCTATAATGTCATCATTATGTTATACATGTATTACGTTGATTTTTTGATCTTGCAGACGAGGTATCCTCCCCGAACTATGCTAAGGTATGTTGGTTTATTGTGATTTGGTTTAGCTGACATGATATACCTTGCAGGAAGAATATCAAATATGACTAGTAAGATGGTATACTAGAGTTCCCAAGACTCTCCTATAGATCAAATGAGTAGTGTGGTGTTGGGAACTCTTTTGAGTTGGTACACACATTCAAGAGCTTCAAGGAAGAAATAAGGGGTTGTAAGGAAGACAATGACATAATTTTTTATGCAACCAGCTCACAAAATAGAAGAAAAGATAGATCAACGCCTTCAAAATCAGCCTCTTTGAGGGGGGAACCTCCTTTACATTACACAAATGAAAAATTATAGGATGATACAAATGAAAAAACCTCCTTTCTATATATAGGAGTGTAAGGGGTCACAATATAATCAAAGCCGATAGAACAATAATAATATAAGGGCACAACAATAACAATAGTGGGCTTTTATGGGGCACAATAATAACAATATGGGGACAATGAGGGCACAACAATAATAATAAGGGCTACAATGAAAATAGTAATGTGGGAATCACTAGTATTATAGGGACCTAACATAATCATATAGGCACAGGAGAAACAAGCAGAGGTAAATGTAGTGATACTTCACATTTTGTTAGAATTGCAGCAATAAGGACCACGTCGAATCAGCCATGAGTAGGTGGCCATAACTAATGAGGCATATGGAAGCAGGTCTCATGGTGGTCATAGGTCGGATAGAGATGACATGGTTAGATGTGGAAGGTTATACTCTGGATAGGAAAGGTTATAGACACAAGTGCTATTCTAGTTCTGGTTCTGACAGGCATAATGATTATCATCATTATCATCCTTACAAGAGGAGTGACAAGGGATATTTGTTGGATGAGTTTAAGAAATAAAAGCCACCTAAAATTTGGATAGATGAAGAAATAACAAGATGCATAGGCATGGTTTATTAGTGTGAGGAAGTTCTTCAGGTTGCATGATTACTCAGATAACATGAAAGCGAGAATAGCTACATTCAGTCTCAAAGGAAAAGCATATATTTGGTGGGAAGATGTGAAGAATGTCATAGGTATTCATGAGGAGGAATTGGCTTGGAGGTAGTTCAAAAGACTATTAAAGAAGAAGTACCTATCAGAGAGATACTTCGATGACAGGGCAAAAGAATTCGATGAGCTAAAGATGGAATCAATGACAGATGAGAAGTACACTAGCAGGTTCTTGGAGCTACTGAGGTATATGCCTTCCCTCAAGGAGGAGAAGGCCAAGATTCAGAGATTCACTATTTGGTTACCAATTGCATTCAAAGAGAAGATTGTGTTTGATGAGCATAGATCCTTGGAAGAGGTCATCCAAAATCTAAAGTATTGTTATGAGTAATCGAAGAAAAAATCTAAGACTAAGTTGGACTAAAAAGGTAATGCAAGGAACAAAGGAAAATGGGACAAGAAGTGATCAACACCTTAGGATACAGTTAATAAATAGAATGCAATGTCCTTTAAGAAGTTCAATGCGTATGATAGAGGACAGGAACTTCGATTTGAGGAGCATAATAAGGATCTCATGCGGTGTTGCACTTGTGGAGGAGAGCATCGTAGGAGAGATTGTCTAGAACATCAGGGTGGTAGATCGCAAATCTACATTGCTTTAGAGGCACAAACAATGGGAGATGCTGGGCAAAGTATTCCTAGGATCTATGCAGTGCTGGATAATAGACAAGCAGACCATTAGGCATCTATCATTGACATGGAGAGTAAGCTTTGTGATCAAGTTGTTTCTATTTTGATTGACCCTAGATCTAATTATAATTATGTTAATTCTAACCTGGTGGATAAGTGTGGTTTCAATAGATATGTGCATGCAGAGTATTGGTTAGTGCAGTTGGCTATAGGTACAAAGAAGTGAGTTCATCATTGGGTAAGAGCTTGTACATTTCATTTTAATCGTATGCCTACCTTAGCACATTTGAATGTATTACCCTTGGGATCATAAAGGAATGGATTGGTTGTACCTATTGACCCTCATAATTTCTTCTTTTTTACACCCTTTTTCCACCTATTTTACTCCTTTTTAATCATCATAATCACTCAATGGGTGTTGGGATGGGGTCCCCTAGGTTAGTTTTGGGGAAAATGCCCAAGTTTTGATGTAAAAAGAAGTAAAGTCTCCGCAAATTGTGGTGGTGGAGCGCATAGCTAGTTAAGAGTCAAAAAGGGTTTTATCCTTCTTTTATGTAACTTGAGTAATCTTTTGAACATCTACCGATGGTCCGAAAACGATGGGATTGTATAAATAAGTGTGTCTTAGAGAGTTTAAGGAAAGTAATTGAAGAAGTCTATGGGTACAGGCAAAGAAGTCTAGCGCATAAGTAGAAATTTTAGAGGAGGGAAAGGCTTTGTAGCTGAGTGTGAAGAGGCCTAGAGTAGTGTTCGCAACTAAGTGCGCAGACCCTTGCAGTTGAGTGTGCAGGAAAGTCTTGAGTCTGCAAGCTTAACTGAATATCAATAAACAGGATTGTTGCAGAAATTCCCGTGTTTTATCTATTAACTTTTGTTATGATTGAATGTGCTTTATGTTGTGATGAATATTGGTTTTATGAAATAATGATGTATTAATGCGTGACTTTACTTGATCTGCATTATCATCTGAATGCAATTAATGTTAAGTGATTACATGAAGATTATAACGCTTTGTGTTAAACCTATCAAACACTTAAGTAGATCTGAGCAAAGAATGTTCTAAGAGTAATATGTGGTGCATGTAAGTATCTAACTCACCTATTCTACGTTCGCAAATGCCAGTCATAGACCTTAGCAGGGTCTAGAGGCTGATCGAAGGAAGTTACAAAAATAGGCCACAGGAGCATAGAGGTTTGCACAAACATGGATCTAGGTCACCAAAAGGACATCACATTGATGTCTGAGTGTGGAAACTTGGTTCCAGCATCCCCCAATAATGCTTCGGGTGAGACTTCAGTCCACACACCACGGATTGATGCCGAAAGGGCCAATAGTGTAGGGATTTTTTTGTCGTAACTAACTCTGAACTTGGGTCAGGACCCCCTAAGCCAAAAAATGGTTTCGCTTTCGGGACCAAGATCTGCATAAAGAAATGTGTGATGTCACATCACTAGAATCTAACCAAGAGGGAAATTGAGAAGTGGTTGGATAGAAAGATCCACGAATTTGTGGCACAAGAAAATAGGAATCTAGGCCCGATGAAAGAACAGTGGTTGGATAGATATTTGTACACAGAAATACACAAAATCTTCTTCTACACCTTCCCAATCAAACTATATGAGTGGATCACTAAATTCGCAGACGACCAAGGAAGGTGGAGGCTTGATGGTCCAATAGTGTGGACCCTGGAGCTTGTGTAGAGGTTGGAAGTTTCTAAAGATAAGATCATGTGCACAGTTGATCACTGGCTTGATCGAGTCATCGGAGGATTTCTTACAGAGTTCGCAGTTGATACCTCAGTCAGTTACAGCGAAACAGAGCAATGCTTCTTCAAGGGACCACAGGGTAAGTATTTGGGATCTTTGAATACTTGGATTAAGATGCTCTTTTGTGAAAAGAGGGTTATGCCATTACCTTGATGTTTGGATCTATGCGAAGTGGATGAAGCTTTAGAAATCAAGGAAAAACAGGTCCTGAATATAGTCCATTGATTGGACCTCCTTCAAGTGACGATGAGGGAGCAGCATAGGCTTCACCACAAAGTGTTGTCTAGTTGATAAGGTAGGGTTTCAGTAGATACCTCATCCATCCACACCACCTCCACCTTCACCTCCACAACATACACCTTCACCCACATTGCCACCACCACTGTCGTTGGTCAACATGTCGAATACGATGAAGTTGTTAGTTTTCAAGGGCTTAGGAAGTGAGGATCCAGATCAGTTTTGGTTTGTTGCGAAGGCTGTGTGGACAGCACAACAAATTACAGATGATAATATAAAGAAGGCATAGTTAGTCACCACTCTACAGGACCGCACACTGACATGGTATGTGAAGTATTGCACTAATAATCCATTGGTGTCATTGGCAAATACTCAGACCGCTTTGAACAAGGAATTCGGTAAGCCTAAATCTGAATCACAGTCGGTAATTGGATTTAAGGAAATCATGATGAGGCCCAGTGAAATTCCATGGGAGCTAGATCAAAGACTGAAGTGAAACACCAGGACAACGATTGGTTTATAGCTACGTTCCTGCCTCACTTAAGGATTTCTTTATCACAACAAAAGATAGTAACTCAGGCAGAATCCTTGGAAATCGCAATGCGATTGCATGAGTCACCTGTCTAGGGTGATTCCTTTGGAGTTCAACAGATTCATGCAGAGTTGCAAAATCTCTGCTTAGAGTTGCAAAGCTTGAAAAAGGAAAAAGCAGCTTGACTGGAGGTGCGCAAAGAAGTTTGGTGTCTCAAGTGTAAAAACCAGGGGCATGATAAAGATCATTGCCCTGTTTTCGCGAATTACATCATAGGAGGAGGGCCTATGCCCCTAAGGTAGGAAACTCTAGCAAGACCAAGTGCAGGGCCTGCGCTATGGTGCGCTATTTGTCAAGTAGCCAAAAAGCATGTAACATACAATTGTCATTTGCTGCAAAAGTTTGTACAGACACCACAACAATTTTTATGTGATTTCTGCAAATCAGTGGGCTACGATGAGTGCCATTTTCGGAGCTATGAATTAATGATGGAGAGGATGCCTACGTATCGAATGCAAACCGAAACTCAGCCTCTAGATTAGGGCACTAGGGGAATTCATGAAGGATATCATGGGTACAGACGAGGCCGAGGGGGAGGAGGACCTAACAGGGGTCGAGGGTAGGTCATTTGTTACAATTGTGGAATTCTAGGACACTACACGTGAGAGTTTATGAATCAGACACACCCATCATGTCAGTACTGCACTCAATTTGACCATACAATTGAACAATGTCCTATGCTGATGGCCAAGATGTACGAGAAGAAGGCACAACCTCAGCATCCTACTCAGAACTTATAGATGACGAGGGTCGAGCCCTACGAAGAGGACATGAATGTGAATATCGTACTACAAAGTGGGATCGCGACTAGTGACGATAAGGGAAAGCAACCTAAAGAAGGTGGATGGGTCCGCAAGGCTCCAAAAAAGGAGGTTGGGTTTGATCTGGAGTGCGCGAAGGAAACATTCATGGAAGAAAAGAAAAGCTTTGCTGAGGCCTCTACCTCAGGAAGTCAAGACAAACTACCTACAGAAGTTGACCCCTCTGTGCTTACCACCTTCTTGGAGACTTGTATGAAACTACTGCACAATAGCAAGGCTATAAAAGGGCTATAGGAGTTGATAAACAAATGTGTTGGTAAGGATAATACTACTAATGGACCCCGCATAGTCAAAAAGATCGGTAAGCATAAGGCAAGAAAAAGGCACGAGATGAGGCTTATTGCACAAATAAGAGACTATGAGATGGACTAGGTTATTTTGGATTTGGGGTCTGACGTGAATGTATTGCCTAAACAGACCCGGGAGAGAATGAGGAGACTTGTGTTGTAGTGGTCTCTGATTCAACTGAGGATGGAAAAACAGCAGAAGATTATCCCTATGGGATGATTGTAGGGAGTTACTATAGATATAGAAGGTGCGAGCGTGCTGGCCAATTTTGAAGTAATAGATATTGTTGATGATAACAATCCATACCCCTCACTCTTGGGAATTTATTGGGCTATCGACATGAATGGGGTCATCAATTTGAAGAAGTAGACAATGTCATTTGAATGGAAATTGCTCCGCATTGTAGTACCATTGGACCCTACAGAAGGACAACACTATACTGAACTGGTCCGCGACTATGAGGAGAGTTGTTATAATTTGGACCATATCTATAAAATCACAACGTGAGACCAAGACTGGGTTAATCTGACAACTGATGGATAAATTGCATGGGACCGTGAAAGTTCTTGTACCTCAAGGAAGAGTTGGAACATTGGCAAAACGAGTTGCATGAAGTATCCACACTGCGCTGCAACATGATGACCAAATCGTTGTGTTGTGTGTCGTTGGAGGTAAGAAATTTTCCTTATTACGATGGTTTAACTAATGTGGATAAATTTTTGGATGCTTTTGAAAGAGAAGTTCCAAAGGATTTCTGCTTTCAGGCATTGGACTGGGCACTGCACGCTACGCCTGCTTGGTGGTGGGGTATGCACAAAGGTAGCTTTGATGAGTGGTGTGATTACAAAAGGATGATGAGAATGAGATTTGGGTGTCCTAAAGTACAGGTAACTAAGAAGTATGATGGGAGGAATGATCTGTGTAATGATTTGGCCAAATGGACTAAGGTATATGGAGCAAAGCCACAACCAGAATGGGTGCATTTATTTTGTCACACTCTGGACATAATCCCTATGAATTGGTATTTGGAAACGGAGCTCCACCACGACACCACGGAGTGGGATGTCTTAAGAGAAGGGTTCATGAGGACATTTAGCTTTGAAGACGGGTTCGAAAGCATCGATGAGGCACTGCAGGAGGTTAAGGTAGCGATATTTCGAATCCTGCAAGATCCTTTAGAATTGATTCAACCAGATTGGAGCACCCAACTACACCATTCTCAAGAATGCTATAATATGACTGCGGAAGGAGAAGATGAGGATCCAAGAAGTATTAACATCCAAAATAAGAATGCCACCACGAGGTTCAGGGATCGCAGATAGAGAATCCAAACATCACCATTCCATTGAAAACTAGGCAAGTAAACATTGGCACAAAGACAAAGCCAAAGTTTGTGAAGATTGGGGATTACCGGGATGATGCTACATTACAAAAAGTTCCTGAGTTGCTCTGTGAATATCAGGATTTATTTCCTACAAAATTTTCGAACTTGAAAGGCATCATAGGTGATTTGGGAGTGATGAAAATAACTTTGAAACCAAATGTGAAGCCCATTAGGAAGAGGCCATATCGTCTTAATCCCAAATACAAGGAAAAGGTTCGCTTGGAATTGAACAAGATGCTTGAAGCGGGTATTATTGAACCAGTGGAGGAATCTGATTGGGTGAGCTCGATGGTAGTTCAGGAAAAGAAGAAAAAGGAATAATAAGGATTTGCATAGATCTAAGAAAGCTTAATGATTACTATGTCCACGATCCTTTCCCGACACTGTTTACTGACAAGGTCCTGTACAATGTTGGAGGATAGGATGCCTATTCATTCACTGATGGGTTCTCTGGATACCATCAGATCAAGATCACACCAGAAGACAGGAGTAAAAAAACCTTCACGATGGAATGGGGTTATTTTCAGTATATGGTGATGCCCTTCAGACTCAAAAATGCGCCGACGATATTATCTCTCATAGTCATCGTGACATTCAAAGAGTTTATTCACAAATTTTTGGAGGTCTATTTCGATGACTAGACAACGTTTGGGCCAGTCAAGTGCCATGTAGACAGTCTGCACTTAATGTTGGATACGTGCCGAAGGTTTCAGATTGCACTGAACCTGAAGAAGTTATTTTTTTGTGTCCCCTTTGGGATTTTGTTGGGTCATGTGGTATGCAGGCAAGGACTCATGGTGGACCCTGCCAAGATCATGGTAATAATCAATTTGGAAGCCCCAAGGAGTGTTAAACAGTTGTGTGTAACGCTGGGCCATACTGGGTATTATCATAAATTCATCAAGGCTTATGCTCAGATTACCACACCCATGTAAAAGTTGATAAAGAAGGACACTACATTCTATTGGAATGAAGAATGTCAGCATAGTCTAGATGTCTTGAAGGAGAAAATGGTTACCACGCTGATCTTAGTCTTCTCGGACTAGAAGAAAGAATTCCATGTGCACATTGATGCCTCATGTATTGTGTTGGGAGTAGTACTGACACGGGTTGGTGAAGGAGAACTAGATCACCCTATAGAATTTGCAAGCAGAAAAATGTCAAAGGCTGAGAAGAATTACTCGACAATAGAGCGTGAGGGATTGGTTATGGTGTATGCACTCCAAAAGTTCAGGCAGGGTGGGCAGTTCAAGACGTACACATACCACTCCACCTTGAAGTACCTAGTCAATAAGCCTGTGTTGGGGGAAACAAATATGTAGATGCCTGTTTTTATTCCAAGAATATGATTTTGAGGTAATTGTGAAACTAGGAAGGTTGAATGTAGGACCTGACCATCTGTCGTGCATTGAAACAAGGGAGGAGCCTACTAATTTGGAGGAAGGGCTTCCTAACAGGCAACTCTTTGTGGTGTGTGTAGTGAATAACCTCTTTGCAGACATTATCCATTTGTTGACCATAGGAACAATTTTAGAAGGCTACATCAATTAGCAGAAGAAAGAGTTGGTTGTGTGCACGACCTATTTCTCAATAATTGCAAGCCATTTGTATAATATGGGATCGAACGAGATACTTTGATGGTATGTGCCCAATTTTGAATGACATAATATCCTCACTAAAGCTCATGGAGGAGTTGCAGGAGGACATTATGTAGGGAAAGAAACAACGCAAAAGATTTTGTGCATTGGGTTGTGGTGGCAGACGCTACATAAAGATTCTAAAGCATATGGTAAGGCATGTGATGCATGTCAAAGGATGAGCAAGCCATCATGGAGGGATGAGCTGCCACTGCATCCGTAGGTGTCATTGTAGCCATTTGAAAAGTGGGTAATTGATTGTGTAGGACCGATTCAGCCCCAGGTAAGAAAACAGGTGCACACTACATCATCACCATGACAGAATATTTGACTAGATGGGTGGAGGCACAGCCTGTGAAGGACTGTACAGGGGCAACAACAACAAATTTTTTGTTTGAATATGTGTTAACTAGGTTCAATTTACCAAAGGTATTAATGAGCAATCATGGTACACATTTTCTCAATGAAACGATCAAAGCGATGACAGAAGAGTTCTAGGTTTACCATTAGAAAGGTACACCATATCATCCTCAAGCCAATGGAACAGTTGAGGCTTTCAATAGGTTATTGGAGAATGCACCTATGAAGATTTGCAATGCGTAGCGGAATGATTGGGATGTGCGCGTACCAGTAGTATTATGGGCATACAAGACTACTTGCAAAAAGCTAACAGGTCAGATGCCTTTCTAATTGGTTTATGGTGTAGAGGTTGTAATGTCAATGGAATAAGTCTATGCATAGTGGCTTTCACAAGAATGGAAGACCGTGGAGCCTTAGAAAAATGGCTCGCAGCTAATGGAGCTCGAAGACGATAGGTTTCTAGCTGGATTCCACTAGCAAGTTCAGAAGGAACATGAAAAATCTTGGCATGATCGAAACATCAAACTGCGCACCTTCAAGGTAAGTTATTTTATTTTATTATATGATAGCAAGTTCACTAAGTTTCTAGGGAAGTTTCAGATGTACTGGCTGGGGCCATATGTCATCAAAGAAATTACAAAATGGTGGCACAGTTCAACTTGCAAAGTTGAATGGAGAACCATTTCCAAGAGGGGTAAATGGAAGCCAGTTGAAGCCATACACAAGGGATCCAGCTCAATGACTACATGACGGTAGGATAGTCTTAGCACTCCAGGTAGTTTCAAGGGAGCATGGGACTATAAACTACTCTCCCCAATTTGTGGAACTACATGACAGAGGAGCTGCATGGAAAATGGTGATGTCACAGTATCCAAAAGTGCACGAAGGGAGCTGCACTACAAGGGGAGATACTACACAACACAACCATAAAGTGATCGTTACAGTCATTGTTCATGATTTGATAGCTAGGAGACAGTTAAGAGGAGAAGGGGGCGACATTTAAGGTTGAAATATTTGAAGATCTGCCGCCAAATCAGCATTTATGGATGGATTTTGGGGGGAACGATCGAATTTGAATTCAAATTCACCTATAAATTATGTGTGGCCATCCAGCAGAGAACACTTTGCATCCTTAGAATTTTTGAGCTATGTTGTTTGTCATTATGAATCCTCGGTTCTTCGCAGATTTATTCCCAAGCTATGTATTTGACACTTTACCTAACGATATTTATTAGTTTATTCTCAACACTATGTTTGGACCAGGTGAGACTACAAGCACTGGAGGAATTGTTGCCTCAGAAGGAGTGGCTCGAGAATTTGTCAGTATGGGGGCTCCAGCTCCTATGCCTACGACGCTGAGGCTGCGTAGGCTAAAGCCTCCACTAGTGCGAGAAAATCCCAAGCCCAAGATAGGCAAGAAGAATAAGCCAATGTTGGTGAGTAATTCAACGAGGAAGCACTGTGCCATCTAGTCCCAGAAGAAAGATAAACAGTCGGTGAAGGATAAGCAAAAAGTTATAGACTTGGAGGCCAAAGAGGGTGCGGAGGATATAGATGTCGAGGGCATGGACCCCGTATCCAAATTTCTAGATTACATCCCTCTGCATAAGGGAAAGGTGAAGGTCACTAAGGACCCAGATTCAACAAAATTCCTCATAAATACGCCCCTCTACCAGAAGGACTCACCTTTGAAGGCTTGTGCCTGGTGCAAATTCCCCATTTAAGAGCGCAGGAGTTGTGCACTCTCAACTTAATCAGTGAATACCAAGTGAACAATGAGCAAATGTTCGTCAATAAGACATAGTTCTTGAAGGAAAAGGAAACACTCCACACGCAGAGCGCCCAACTGGCGGCTGTGGTGGTAGAACCATGTAGGACAGTGTCGGAGTTGCACGTACTAGAGGAGGGACCGCTTGAGGCCATGATCAGAAAGCTTGTAGTGGGTGTCTGCGATGCCAAGATAGAAGTGGCTTGAGTCCAGTTCGAGCTCAACTTGAAAATCATAGAACTGGAGCTCAAGTCATAGCCTTAAAACTCGCTAGAAGTTAGGGAACAATGTGAAGCTATTTTTAAGGATGCAATAGCCACTGTGGATGTTGCAGTGGTGGACTGCATAGCATTGTTTGAGCAGGCCATGGACGTAGTGATGGCCCTACAGGAAGATCCCAACCTACAGAGGTTAAAAATAGAGACCTGTGAGATTCAACAACAGTATGATGAAGTGCGGGCAACGACTTGTATAGTGGCTATAACACAGTGCATCGCCAAGTTATAGGAGGGGAAGAAACTCCTTACACAGGTCGAAGCCGCGGAGAAAAAAGAGGCAGTCCTTAAGGTGTGATTATATCCTTGGTTGGAAGTAGCCTACCAAGTCTCCACAAACATACAGGAAAAGTTGGAAAACCTACAGCTTACATGGCAGTAGGTCAAGCAGGAGAGCAAAGGACTAACCATAGAGCAGCTAGTCGAATAGGTGAAGTAGGAAGCCACACAGAGCGTTGTTGACGTAGCAGTGGTTCAAGTGGAGTTGGGGATCTTCGTAGCAAGATCTTCACACTAGTTGAGTGACTAGAGGGTGAGTTACAATCTTTGTGTTGGGGGCCTGTTGGGATCAGGTCCCCTGAATCATTTTTGGCGCAAAATCCCAAGTTTTGATGTAAAAATATGTAAAGTCTATGCAAATTGTGGTCATGAAGCACGTAGCTAGTTAAGAGTCAAAAAGGGTTTTACCCTTATTTTATGTAACTTGAGTCAGCTTTTGAAGATCTACCCATGGTCCACAGACCAAGGGATTGTATAAATAAGTGTGTCTTAGAGAGTCCAAGGAAAGTAATGGAAGAATTCTATGGGTATGAGAGAAGAAGTCTAGCACGGAAGTAGAAGTGTTAAAGGAGGGAAAGGCTTTGTAGCTGAGTGCACAGAGGCCTAGAGTAGTGTCTGTAGCTGAGTGCGCAGGAATGTCTTGAGTCTGTAAGCTTAACTGAATATCAATAAAGAAGATTGTTGCACAAATTCCCGTGTTTTATCTATTTACTTTTGCTGTGTATGAATGCGCTTTATGTTGTTATGAATAATGGTTTTATGAAATAATGATGTATTGATGCGTGACTTTACTTGATCTACATTGTCTTCTGAACGTAATTAATGTTAAGTGATTACGTGAAGGTTATAATACTTTTTGTTAAAATTATCAAACACTTAAGTAGATCTGAGCAAATAATGGTCTAAGATTAATCTGTGGTGTGCGTAAGTATCTAATTCTCCTGTTCTGGGTCCACAAGAGCCAGTCGTAGACCTTCGTGGAGGTCTAGAGGCTGATCGAAGGAAGTTACAACAATAGGCTAGAGGAGCATAGAGGTCTGCGCGAAGGAAGATCTAGGTCACCAAAAGGACATCACACTGATCTCTGGGTGCGGAAACTTGGTTCCAACATCCCCCCATACTGCTTTGGGTGAGACTTCAGTGTGATTGTATTGTTAATGATTTTCTTTATTAATTTAGGAGCACATGAATTGAGTTTAATGTGTAACGATAACATCAGTGAGAGTTTGGATTTAGAATAAAATTGTAAATCTTAAAAACAAAGGATTTGATTATATGTTTTATTTCAATCAAGAATGATTTATGATTTTGAGTAAGTGAGAGTATATTTTCAATTCATTTTGGATTTTCATGCAAGTGTGTGCTATTATGATAGATGATTTGATTTCTTTAGAGAATTTTGTTTCTTTCAAAGTAGAATTCCAACATATAGCATAGAGAGAGGGTGTGTGTTTTTCTGAGTTAAATTTTATTTTACAAGTGTGTGATTGATTTATAATTTTGATATTTTCATAAGTTGTGTGGATTTCATAAGTAGATATAACTTTTATAAGATTGAAATTAATTTTAATAGGTGTGGGATGGATTTAATTTTATGTAGAGTTGTGAAAGTTTCTTTTGAAGCAGATGATAAAAGAGTGTGATCATTTTATTTTCTAGGAGAAATTGCTCTACTCATGTGCATTCCAATAACTTAATTTAGAATCTATATTTCAATAACTCAGTTTAATTTAGAGGTGTGAATAACCAAGGAATTCTAGCACATATATTGCACTTACACTTAATCAGCTTACTAGCTCTAGTCGACAATTTATATAAGTAATTTAAAGTTAATTAAATTACCAAACAGTACCTTCATAGAACCAAGGTGTATTGCTATGAAAAATCCATTGAGTGCCTGGGTGAAAATGAGGAACAAAGAGTCTTGTATGGTAAGAAGAATGCAACAGCAGTTAGAATGGTAACAACTATATAGGCCAAGCATAGTCATAGGAAATGGTGTGTGTTATTTGTAGTGCTTATTTCTAGTGACAAAGGTAAGGAAGTTGAGGATGCAGATGTTGAGAAGGTACCCAGTTCTATAATAGTTTTAGGATGTATTTCCTGTAGATATTATAGAGTTTCCATCTCACAGGGAGGTAGAATTTTCTATTGAGTTGGTGCTAGGGGTAGCTTTGGCAACAAAGGCACCTTGCAGGATAAGCACTCCAAATTTTGTAGAGTTGAAGTTGTAGTTGAAAGAAATGTTGGACAAGGATACATTAGGCCAAGTGTATCAACATCAGGTGCACTGATACAATTTGTGAAGAAGAAAGATGGTACTCTCAGGTTATGCATTAACTACAGGTAGTTAAAAAAAGTGACCATCAATAATTGGTAACCATTACTGAGGATTGATGATTTGTTCGATCAGTTGAAGGGAGAAGCAGTGTTCTTGAAGATTGATATGAGATCCAGATATCATCAGGTATGCATTAAAGAAGAGGATGTATACAAGACAACTTTCTAGACTAGATTATGAGTTTTTTGTAGTTCCATTTATAAAAAAAATAATGCTCTATCTACCTTTATGTGCTTGATGAATAGTGTGTTGCATTTGTATTTGGACAAAAATTTTATTGTGTTTATTGATGATATATTGGTATATTCTAAAAATGAAGAAGACCATGTCGAGCATTTAGCAACAGTGTTGATATTTTTGAGAGAGCATCAATTATGCTAAGCTCGGCAAGTGCAATTTATTTCAGACTGAGGTACACTACTTCAGACATTTGTTTTCCAAGGATGGCATAGCAATGGATCCAGAAAAGGTAAAATATATCATGGAGTGGGAAACTCCCAGGAATGTGGATGAGGTGAGATATTTCATGGGGTTAGCAGGTTACTATAGGAGTTTCATCAAGAACTTCTCATAGATTTCTTATCATATCACGTCATTACAAAGGAAAGGTAAGAAGTTCGAATGGACAGAGAAATGTGTGCCCTGTTTTGAGTAGCTCAAGCAGTTGTTGACACATGCACTAGGGTTAAAGATTATAGATCTGGAAAAATAATTCGCAGTATGTATAGATGCTTGCAAGAGGGGAATTGGTGGAGTCCTTGTGCAGGATGGACAAGTGGTATGCTATGAGTCACGGAAACTGAATGAGCATGAGCGGAACTACTCGACACATGATCTAGAGTTGGCAATGATCATACATGCATTGAAGATGTGGAGGCACTATCTTCTGGGAAGGAGGTTTGTATTGATAAGTGATCATAGTGGTTTGCAGTATCTTTGACCAACCAAATCTGAATGGTAGATAGGCTTGGTTGTTGGCTACAATCAGTTAGTTTGATTTGGAGATCAAGTATATCAAAGGTAAGGAGAATAGGATGGCAGATGCTCTTAGTAGGCGGATATAGGTAAATCACATAGCAGTTATGAGCTCTTATGGGATAGATTTATAGGATATGATCTTGCAAGTAGGTCAGTAGGATAACAGGTTTATGGATATTATGCACAGGTTGCAGCAGAGTACACATAGTGGTATAGGTACAGGTAGTGGTACATATAAAGATATGGATTCAGGTGCACAGGATGTTGACTATTGTCTCATGGTATATGGATTGGTTAGATTTAGGGACATGATAAATGTGCCAGATAAAAGTGAGCTCGAGAAGGTGATCTTAAGGGAGTTTCATATGAAACCATATTCAGGTCACCCAGGCTATCAAAAGATGCTAATAGCAGTGAAGAAATTCTATTATTGATTGAATTTAAAGAGATGCGTAGGAGAGTTTGTGGCGAGGTGCTTGGATTGTTAGTAGGTGAAGGTAGAGTGTAAGGATCCAGGTGAATTGCTACAACTAATTGTGAGTCTAGAAAGGAAATGGGAGGTCATTTCCATGGAATTTACCACATTTTTTCCGAGGACAGTGAGACAATATGATTCCATCATGGTAGTGGTGGACATGTTGATAGATGTAGCGCACTTCATTCTAGTGAAGTCCATATTCTCAGTGAGTGACGTAGCACAGGTCTTCATCATGAACATGGTTAGATTGCATGGAGTTTTGAAGAAGATTGTGTCAGAAGATGATGTAAAGTTAAATTCCAAGTTTTGGAAGGATTTATTTGCAGGTTTGGGTATAGAGTTTGCCTTCAGTATAGCTTATCATCCACAAATAGATGGAAAGATAGAGAGGGTGAATAGGATACTGGAGGACATGTTGAGGATGTATGTGATCCATCAAGAGTGGAAGTGGGAAGAGTACCTTCCACTAGTAGAGTTCTCTTACAACAATGGGTACCAGGAATCCTTGAATATGAGTTTGTTTGAGGCATTGAAATACTCCCATCAGTTGGAGTGATTTAGTTAACAGGGTGTTAGCTGAACTAGACATGTTGGCAGACATGGAGTGGGAAATGCAAGTAATCAATAAGAATTTGAAAGCAGCACAAGATAGGCAGAAGATCAAAATAGGTTGTTCAAGGAGTTCCAGATTGGGGAACACGTGTACATCCGCATCAAATCGAAGAAGAGATCCTTGCAGATTGGATCATGTGCTAAGATGGAACCCTAGTTTTGTGGACCTTTTAGGATTATTGAGAGGATTGGTCCAGTAGCCTATCAACTTACACTCCCTCTAACATTGAAATTCCATGATTTTTTCCATGTGTCATTTCTTAAGAAGTATGCTAAAGATTTTGATCATGTGATTGACTAGTCTGTATTGCAGGTGGAGCTAGAAGGAGAATTCTAGTTGGAATTGCAGTGTATTTTGCAGAGAAAGATGATCATGCTCTGGAACTGAGAAATCGAGTAGGTTAAAGTGTAATTAAATCACTTTGGGTCTGATGAAGCTACATGGAATATGGAGGATCATATGCGGGCTATGTATCATTCCCTATTCACTGGTTAAGTGGATGTTTTGGTATATGTTTTTGGTATATGTACATATGTATATGGATGTAAATACCACCATGAGCTATGTTATAAAGCTCCAATAAGTAGTATGGGTGTCATATCATTATCATGTTATACTTTTTATGTTGTTATGTTGGTTTTATTCTAAGGAGGATGATCATTATAAATACTGCATCAAGCTAAGTTATAAATCTCCACGGGCAATATGTTTTTCTTACAATAGCATTGTTAGTTGTAGGTTTTGTTGAACACCAAGGACAGTGTTCCCCAAAGGGGGAGGGTTCTGTAACAACCCTAGTGAAAATTCCATATAATAAAAGTTAATAAAGGAAAAATAATAACCATGGTTGATGGGACACTTATTCCAAGTTGAATGCTTGGCAAAAGAATAGTGATGGGGTTCACTGGTGATTGATTAATGGCTAAGAAAATTTGCAAAGGAAATGGCAAAGGCTTCGGAAAGGAAAAATGGCATTTTTGGCACATTTTTTTATTAAAATAAAGGAAATTAGGAGAAAAGGGAGGCGAAAGGTCACAAGTTGCATGTGAGGAGGAAAATGAAGAAAATAGAGGCCTCAATAATAAAAAGTCTTTTAACGATCGGTTCACAGACTTTTGTCAGTTCAGTTTTGGAGCTATCTCTATTCTCTCTCTACCATACTCTTGGATGCTTAGATTTTTCTTGGAGCACTCTTGGGGAGTGTGGCATACTTAGAGTTTTGGAGCAAGAAGGCAAGGAAGAGTAGGAAAGTGCAAGAGGACATCGATATTGGCAGCTACATCGGGTTTTGCTTGCAAGTACCAAGTTGCATGTATGTTTTCCTTACTTGTTTTGGCATGCCTGGAATATGTGTGTGGTTTATTGGTCATGATCTTTCATTTGCATGGAGGATTTTCTGGATTGACAATGAATTTTCCTAGACTTTCCATTTCCTGGATAGCCATGGTGTTGTGGGTTTATTTCTTTATTTTTCTAGTTGGTTCTCATGTTTCCTTTAGCTTGGGGTGAGTTACTAGTTCCTGGAGCCTTGGTTGGACAAATTATTTGGAGCCCTATAATAGCTTGGTTTGAGATAGGAGTTCTGGAGCCTTCGTTGGACAAATGCTCTAGAGCCCTTGGTGGGTTGAGTTACTATTCCTAGAGCCTTGGTTGGAAAAACACTCTAGAGCCATGTATAAGTTGTGGGTTGAGTTACTAGTACAAGAAGCCTTGCTTGGAATAAGTGCTCTGGAGCCTTAGAAAGCTTAGGTAGAGACCAATCTGGTGATGGTTGTGATGTCCGACCATGAGGTGGAATTGCTATTTGATGGGTTGAGGTGGTTTGGCATATTGAAACCATGGATTGTTTTGATTGATGTTTTTTATGAGATCCCACATTCATGCTTGGAATATGGCACGGGGTGACTGGCTGAAGAGAGATTTGGCTCAACCATGTCTACTATTGGGTGGTTCGTGGAAGTCCCACAACTGGTTTGCCTTTGCATCATTAATATAAGCTTATTTCTATTTGTTATTTCATGAGTATTGTACTATAATTTTATATGTATATTATATGGCTATTGTTTCCTTGGTAATTATGTTGTTATTATGCTAGCTATGCACATGTATTATGACAGTGGCTATGTACGAATCTCATCGTGTTTTTACTTGTAAATTAATGAACAATCTATCTATGGCCTAATGGATGAAACTGCAGCTAATGTGTTGAGGCATCAATGCTTCTTAGTGATTCTCAGATGATTATTAGACCCCTATACTTAGATTTGTTGTTTAAACCTGTAGATTACATATTTGTGAAATGTTTGATGAAATTCTTGTCATGGCTAATAGCGGTCTAGTCAAGTCCTTTTTCATGAAATTGAATTGGTATCATGGCTCTATTGTTATCTTTCAGTTCTGAAAGTTTCATATAGTTGTGGGTTGTGACTGGGCTCTGGGCCTGAAAAAGTGGCTCATATCCTAGGGATGCAAACATATCACTAGGCAGAAAATTCCCTGTACGCATGCATACCCATGATGTGGGAGATTATGGAGCCTCTTGGATGCATGCTTGCCCATATCAAGGGAGTGTCTCAGAGTTTAATGTTCTAAAAACTTAGTTGGTTTTAGGGGCTGGTTACCTAAGTGGTTGGGATGGTTCTTGGTAGTTTTTTTGTAGATGTGGAAGTTTTGTATGGTATGTTTCTATCGATTCCATTTCCTTAATTGAAACATAGGGAGTCGAATCATATCATAGTAACTTCTCATCACATGTTATCCCTGGTTGGCTGGTTACTTGGGTAGATGTGGTAGGAGGGTGTTACACATTCAATCGACAACTTGGTAGCAATAGGGGCGATTAACATGTGGCTAAACCAAAATTTAAATATAATATGTTAATGGTTTGGAGGATGGTATATACAGGCATCAGTTATAACAATTATCAATGTTTATATATATAACCAAGAGTTATACAAACGAGAGTTTATATTATTTTAATACAAAAATAAAATGTTGTGTTCCGCGAGGGTTTTGAACTCACGAGACCTGCTCAGTTCAATGACCTATACATCATGTGCCAACCAACCCACTATCTAGTGGGACTTTGTTTGGTCTATTGGTGTGGAATTATAAAAATCCATACATTTCATTCGACCGACAGGTATAGACAGGTGGAATAGTTGATGAGCACCAGTATTGCAATAAGAATGATGCAACTTCTAGGGGGACCAAATTTACTTTCTCAACCTAGGGTTCATACAAACTTGGAGGGGACAGTGTTGTATACACAAGTAGATGTAATGGTTCCACTCTTTGTCACTGTTGAACTGGAGATAGACCACTAGGGTTTCTCAAACCAACCTTCTATTGATTTAGAAGAAGTTTGATTACCAATGGAGAAAGGGGTTTTTTACCCTAATTGAGAGAATTGAAATATTGTCTACTGCAGTAATGAAAGACTGAAATAAATGCTTTAAACACACCACTCATCTAACTACTTGTTAAGAGATCTTGCTTTAAAAGAATCCTAATCTAATATGTGTGTATTCCTAATTATCTTGGGAATGCAATATGAGATAATCAAACACTTTATTGATGTGCATATGAATGAACACAATAACCTTTTTTCCTTTTCGTCATTTCTGGTGAAAATATGAATGCTAATTCTTCTTGGTGGTATGGAAGGTGGGTTAGAGATGGTTTTGAAAGGTCATATGTCTTGGGAGGAAAGTAGGGGTCTTCTCCTATCTTTCTAGATGCTTTTTCCACAAATCAGCCTCAAAACAGGCCACTATAGGTTGTCCTATATGATGTCCTAATGCACCTACAAGATGTCCTAATTCTCCTACAGGATCCCCTGTATTCGTATAGGATCTGGCTGAAAGTAGTAGGAGTGATTCAAAAGATAGTATCTAGATTAGAGAAGGTGAATGATGGAAGAAATAAGGCAATCGAGTAGCTAGGACTTCCTCGGAACTCAAACCAAGGTTTGTGAGATGGTTGGATTTGCTCAACAAACATGGAAAGTTGTTCTTATGGAATGATAAATTGGTTGATGAACTTAGTGGCTCTTGGTGATCATGGATGGATTAGGTTAGGCTGGGGTTGTTGACATGAGAGCTTCCTTCACTATTTAAACTCTTGCAATACACACATCACTGCCATTCACCCATGAATCATGTCAAACAAGAAAGATTTCCAATCAAC
Organism: Pinus tabuliformis; assembly: GCA_031772625.1. Classification (NCBI taxonomy): domain Eukaryota; kingdom Viridiplantae; phylum Streptophyta; class Pinopsida; order Pinales; family Pinaceae; genus Pinus; species Pinus tabuliformis. The sequence continues at coordinate 1,564,556,638 of CM062819.1, read as the reverse complement.
ATAAGAAAACAAAATTCCATTATTTAATTGCCTAGTTCATGCATGGAAAAATTTGCAGAATTTTGTGAAACACCATGTGATCTAATAAAAGGCTGGAAATAGCAAAGATAACAACTGAAACCTATTCTTGAAAACTGAAAAGATGTTGGCCTAAGTAGCAGAAAACCCTAAATTCCATAAGACATCAGAATTCTGTCTTTTTGGGGATGAATAGGAGTTTTTCCTCAAACAATGGTCCCTGAAGGGAAAAGTGAGGCCAAAACCACCTGATATCAACCTTTTTGGTATTCCTTTATCTTTCTAAAGACACTGCTAAATCTATGCAAAAATGGAAGCAAACTAATCAGATTCACCACACTTGCAATGAAACAATGCTAAAATCAATTCAACAATTAATCTATAAAATAACCTTAGCATACAAGTACAATAAGAGGAACCTCTACTGCTAGGGTTGGGCCCTAACCCAAGAGTTTCCTACCTCTGAGTCAACTCAGTGCTGGATCAAGGAAATGCTCATTCTCATTATCAAATCAAAAGGATTACATAACAATGTTTTGCCACAATCCTTTTACTCGAAAATGCTTAGTACTATTACATAAAAAATATGAATCCTAATGAGGCTCTAGGCCTCCTTATTTATACAACTGAAGTCTCCAACAACTTCCTTAAATATAGGGAGGCTTGGCTCCCAAACTCAAGATGAACTGGTTCTTAACTATCACTGGCTCAACTGCCCATGATCTCCATGACTCGGTTGCTTGCAACTTTGAGCTAGTGTGATTTGATTGAGGGATATTCGAATGAGTGAGGATTTAATGAGGAAGATCCATCTCCTATAATCTCTCCTTATTGTCTCATTCGAGTTCTTGCACCTTAATTAGCCAAAATTTCCATGATTTTCTCCCAAAAACCTGTAATCAATGCACATTAGACCACTAGACATAACATCTTACTTTTACTCATCTCATTAAGAAAAATATAATTAAAACATGTAAGGAATTATGAGAAGAGTTGATTTTAGTAAGCTTGGAGGTGTATTAAGGTCCATATAGTTACCCAATGATGAGGCTCATCATCACCCCCCTACTGAAAGTGTTTTTTTTTTGAGTAAAGACTAATTCTATTAAAATAAGAAGAGTATTGTACAATCAGGCTTGCATGCAAGCGAAGCAGAAAAGCAAGGGAGCCCAAAAGATAGGCTCCACCTTGCTCCATGGCAAAGAACTAGGAGAGGGCTAAAGAGAACATGGAATAACAAAGAACTGGAACTGAGTAGAGAGAACTACCCTGAGGGGGCTGTTACTATTACCGGACTTTTTTTCCCTTTTTTCTTGCTAACTTTGACCCATTCAGAGGAGTTTGGCTGAGCTGAAACAAGTTGGAGACTATTCTGCCCAGGCGGCGGAAAATCCTTCTCAGAGTCTGAGGTCAAAGTGAGATGAGAACGTTTCTGGGATATTTGAGAAACGGAAGGGTTTATCGGATCGTCCAAGGGAGCTTCCAGCGGAATCTCAACGTTCTGCCCATCTGCAGTAATTTCCTCCTCATCCAAACTAGAGGACTCTGAGTTGTCCACAGGGGGAGGAGGCGCACAGTGGTTCCAACTTTTAGACTTGGGCTTGCGCTTCAGATTCTTCTTTTTGTCGAGATACTGGGGACAGGAACTTTGGAGGTGTCCTGTCTGATGACAATGGCAGCAACGGAAGGCTATATTCTCGTAGTCCAAGGTTTGAGTCCAATGGAAATCTCCATACTTGAGATTAATCTGATCTGGCAATCCTCTGCTAATATCTATTTCTACACAGATTCTACCATAGGTGTAGAGCCCATTTTGCTTCCGAGAAGAATCTACAGCCAGGTAGTGTCCTAAAGTTTCTGCAATGGCTATGAAGACCAAGACGTGCCATAGATGCGCTGGAAGGTTCGGGAGCCTGACCCAAATGGGAATCTTGGTGATAACAGCTGTAGAAGGGTCCAAGTCTGGAAACCAAGGAGTAAGAAAAAGCCCAGCCGAGCCCCAGAACCAAGGGCCTCCTGTTAAGGCCTTCTGGTAATCTTCATTTAGGTCAAAAACCACAATGAAGAATCCTTTTGAACATAAGTATATCTGGCTTTTTTTAGTCCAGTTGGTATGAATCCATTGGTATAGATCTGATGTGCGAGGCCATAGCCCATTAAATCTACATACAAGTGCGGATTCTGCAAAAAGTTGATATCGATCATCAATTCTAGGATGGGAGAGATTGATGGAAGGAATGTCCTCTGATTTGTCTACCAAAAAAGGCTTTGGAGCCTCAAATGGATGGCCTACTGTTGAAGAGGGCTGTGTATGTGTAGCATCTTTGCGGACAGCCTCTTTATAAGAGAAGGAAGGGGCAGAGGAGGTATGCCTGAAGGAACCCCCTCTCAAACGAAAAGTAGCTGCAATAGAGGCATCCCTCTGAATGCTGTAATAAGAGAGAGGAAGGGTATTCAAAAGTTTCTTACCCTTGTATATTGGTCTGAGGCAAGATGAGGGGATCCCTAGCCGGCCTTCAAGATTTTGCAAGAGGTCCTGCACAAGATCCGTTGGGCGTGCCCATTGCATTGTTGTCTTTCCCGAGAGGTTGACCTGGATCTGGAAAACATGTAATTCTTTATGCAGATCTCGTTCAGATCTGGCCCTTGCTACTCGGCTCCAACGGGTCCAGGACATCTTAGACCCATGGCAAGGATAGGGAGGGTTATTCACCAGCGATTTAGGTTCTGGTTCTCCTGCGGACTCCTTTCTGTTGTCCACAGAACTCCGAGGGTAAATGTCAATGCCGCAGTCATTGATGGCGAAATTGCCAGAAAACCTGACAATAGAACCCCGGACGCAGACCGAGGCTCCCTCCGGAATGGGTCTCATATGCATCCCAAAATTCGCATTCATATTAGTTTTCTTTTCACAATAAAAAGACGGATCCGAGTTTATCTCTTCAGCCGCTGCGAGGATCTTCCCCTGTTGCATGCATGCAGGGAGACGCGTCAGATCCTGGTTCACATATGTTTTCCGAGGTGATTCCCCTGTTCCGGCCTCTGAGTCGGCGCCAGATTTCGCTCCTGCTTCCTCAGTTTTATTCAAAACCTGCTTCCATATTGCGGCCTTTACAGCCTTCACCTATACAGAATCCGTGTTTGACAATGGCGGCCGCGTCTGTGCGACTTCAGGGATCTTCGTCGACGAGATAGGGTTTGCTGCAGCGGCGGCCATTCTTCTCCCTCCATTCAGTTCTTCATCCTTTGAGAAACTTAATATATGTCCATGTCCTTCATTGCTCTGGTGGCCTCCCTGACATCCCATGCTTCTGTTGTAGTTTCCTCTTCCTATGAATAAAATCCTGCCTTCCTCTCTATCTCTTCCCACTACTTTCTTTCTTCTTCTTCTCTCCTTCCAACATTCCTAAAAGCAGTGGTGGACTAAGTCTCAAGCCAATCCATTTGACTTTGAGCCTTTGTAGAGCCTTCTTATACATGGGTGTTCTATTTATTGCCTCTCTCATTCTTTGAGGAGAATGGTATTCTATGATTTTTAGGCTGTAAGGCAAGGTGTTCCACCTCCTTTGGCAAGATTGCATGCTATCATATCCTAGCAATCTGAGCATGTCTTCAAATTGTGTGGCTACTTGTTCTTGTGAAGCATGGTAACCTACGTGCAAGCATAGGATCATTTGCAATGAGGTTGCGGGTACTAATGACAACCATTGGATTAGATTGTTTAGCTCTGATCATGAGGGGTTTTGTCTCTTCTTTTTCCATTACCTTTTTCATCTCTATAGCTCTTTCCTCCTCATGATTCATCCATGATGCTAAGGCCGTCAGTTGCAAGTCTCATAGTTTTGAATTTGGTTTCCACACATTCGAATATGTTATGGCCAGGTTGTGTAGGTAGAACTCAGACATTTTTTTCTCTATCTTCCAAGGTGGTTTTATCACAAAGATCAATGAATTCTCTATTGTCTTAGAAGGGCATAGTTCCTCTCTATGCTAATGTGTTGATTTGGACTTGTAGCCATTGTTCCTTGAGATACAAGGCATAAGACTTTGTTGGCATCCTACACTGGATTGCCTCCAAGGATAAACTAGCCATAGTTTCCAACTGGATTTCCCTTTCTTGTAGCTATCCCCTTAGCCATGCATTATTTACTTCTAACTGAACTTTCATCATTGCCTCTTTGTCCCTTATGTTGCTCAGTTCTCTGCCCAACTCCTTGAATTTCTCCTCCATGTGGCCTACATCCTCCACTTGTTTTGATTTGGCAATTTTCATCCACTTGTGTGTCCTTGCCCTCTCTTTTTCAAGTTCAAAGAATAAGGGGATGGAAAAAAATTTGTGGGATTACCCTACTTCCTTTAATGAATCTATAGTAGGAGCTAAGGTTGGGCTATGGACTAGGTTCCCTCTTTTCTTAGTCTTCTTCCTTTGTTTCTTGTGGAGTGATACCTTCTTGGTCCCTTTTCTGTACATCCTATAGGTTTGACAGGGTTTCCTGTAGGATGGCCTCTGCTTCTTGTAGGTCTTCCTATGTCTCCTGTAGGAGACCTTTTCCTTTTGATGAGGCTAAACTTGTGATAGGCCTCCTAACATAAGTGATGGGAGATTTGGGAGAGGCTTGTCCTGATGATCCTTCTCCTTGACTTTTCTCTAGAGGGGCTGCCTTTTCTTGCTACTTTGGTGAATCCTCAATGACAATTGGAGTTTTTGTGGGGGTTTGAGGTCTTCCTTGCCTAATCCTTGTGCTCTTTCTTATCTTGAAGTACAGTGGGGTTTGTATTTTCCTCTTCCCTTTTGACTTGATAGGTGTACTTAGGGCAATAAGAGTAGTTGTTGCCTCTTTCTCAATGAGTTATGGAGATACCCTTGGTGATTCTTACCCTTCTTTGTCTTGAACTATAGACCTCTATTCTTCCTTCTGTTCTATCCCCTCTTTTCCATTCTCCTTCTCATCCTTGCCTTTCTCTCCACCTTCCTCTATTTCCTCACTCTGCCATCTATTTCTTCTTTTGTTTCTTCTTTTGTCTCTTCTTCATTCTCCTCCTATATTTCTTCTTCTTTCTCCTCCTCTATTTCCTCATTTTCCTCCTCTGTTTCTTCTCCCTTTTCACTAGTAGTGGGGCTTTTGTCATATTCAAGAGCTTGAATTTCTCCTCCTACCTGCATGTCTCTAAAGGTTGTCCATGTAATAGGGAGTCTTAGGTTTTGTAGAGAATCCTCTAGGATGAGTTTGATCAACCCATGATGGGATAGTTGTTGATGTTTTCCCTCCTGCACTTTGATGCTCATGTCTATCATTGATTGAAGAAGAAAATAGGGGATACTCAATCTATTTTGAGGAGGTGTGTTTTCTCCAAATATCAGTTCTTGGAGGAGTCTAAAGTGGTATCCATGCACCACACTATATATCACTTCACATGATATGCATTTATTTAGGTGGTAACTAACTTCATTCTAGGGGTATGGAATTCTTTCTCTTCTGACCCCATTTTTGTCCTCCATTGGCTCCTCCCCTTCCAAAAAGAATTTCTTCTTTGCAAGGGTGTTGTTACCCTTATCTTCTTTTCTCCAAGGTAACCCTAAAGGGAGGGTAGTTATTTTGCTTATAACTTCAGGGGTGATTACTATGGATAGGCCTTTCACCACACCAATGGAATGGGTTCTAGTGAGGGGTATGAGTGAGAGAGCAAAGTCTCTAGCCACCTCATCATCGTATCCTCTCATCCTCTCAAAGAACCCCATCCATTGGTGCCTTGTGAAAATTTCTACTCTAGGAGGATGCTAGTGGACCCATGCTGTGTGTGTGTTCTCTTTTGTTAAAACCTCATGTCATCTTTCCCTAGTAATTATGGAGGATTGTATGGATACAATTCAAGAATTCTGGTAGGTGAGAGAGGTTTGAATTTTAACTCTACAATACAATTCTCCTAGACTACAATTCCCTTAATCAAATTGATGATTTTTCTTCTTTTAACTAGAAAACATGGAAGGTATAACTCCTACCTCACTTGTTACGTTCTATTGAGGAAAACCTTTGATTTCTCCTCCCTTAGTACCCACTGATGATCTTGTAGATTGACTTCTCTGTATCATATAGGTTTTCCTGTAAGATCCTATAGGATCCCGTAGGTATCTTGCACTGCAAATGTTAACTTTCTCCTATAAGTGTTGCTTCAAGAATGTAGATAACAACCTATTTTCAATGAATTCTCGAGATTACTAATGCTCTCTTTGTATGGGAATCAGTATTTTATTTCCATATATGGATGATCGTGTGGGATGGTGCATTCTCTCTCTAAGTACGAGCACCTCCTTTTGGACCGTTTGTCCCACTATCAGTCCATCATTCCACCTTACCTTGTAATCATCTCCCACTTCGTTCCTATGTAACTTAACCATTTTTGGCCTTATCTCCTTTTTCTTTCGATTTGAATGTTGCCATGTGTAGAGTGGTCTAACTATTTTCTCCTCATCAATTGGCCGAAGGTGGCCAATTTAACTGGCCACCTTTTCTTATAAAACCAACTCTCACATAATCCTACAGTTTTTTATCATATCGTACTAACGAGAGAGCATGAGTAAGATGACATACCTATGGGTAAGATTCTTTGATGATGATGCATGTTGGAGAGTGATGTCTTTGTGTTGTGTATTTGCTGCATATCCTTCTTTGTATTGGCCTCTTTTGATGCTTGTTTCTTTTGATGTGCAGGTGCTGGAGAGTGATGTTGGTGATCTTGTTGCTACTGCTGAGCTATGGAGGAGCTTCCTCAACCTTGGAATCTTTGTGTTGAAGATGGCTGCAAACCTGTGAAGTTTCCTTTGTGGGATAGGCTGCTATAGGATTTCCTATAGGAAACCTACAGGATGTCTTGTAGTTGCCTCTCCCCTAAACTTTCATACTTTTTCTCACTTCTGGAGCATGAGGGTTGTTGACATGAGTAGAGAAGGGTTGTAGTGAATGGTAGGTGAGAGTTGTGGCCTTCAGGTATTGTCCCTCTATCCTCCTTCTCTCCCTCTTCTATTTTTTTCTTTGAAAATTGTATATCTTTTTTTTCTTAATTGACTTATTGGATGGATGCAGGGGTAACATGGTGATGAAAGGCATGACGATGATGTGGTGGAGTGAATGGTTTTTTTTTTTTTAGCCACAGGCTTGTCATCCCCTTTCTCTAGGATCACTTTTCTTGGGATTTCAAGGCCACTGTAATTCCTATAGGAAACTCCTGTAGGTTTACAGGTAATCCTATAGGATGACAAGGAATCCTGTAGAAACCACAGAGCCTGTGTAAACTGAGTTGGGGGAGTTCATAAATGGAAGAATGGATGAAATAATGAAAAATATGAAATGTAGGGATGAAAATATGAATTTTATAGGTCCTTATGTTCCTCTCAATTTGCACCTATCCTCCTATTGTTGACCTGCAAACAACATTTCCAAATATTTTTTTATCTTTTCTCTCTTTTTTCATTTTTTTTCTCTTTTTTTTTCTCTTTTTTTAAGAAAACAACTAGCCTTCCTCTAAGGAGGTTTTCATCCTAGTTGCCTGCCCTAGGTGCCTTAAAAGAGGTTTTCAACCAGAGATATTTTTAATTTTACTCTTTTTTCAACACCTTTGGGCCACCTCAAGAGGTTTACAAACCAACAGAGGGACTCAAGTGCCTCATGGAAGTTTTCACTTAAGTTTCTTTAATTTTTTTTTCTTTTTTTCTTTTTTCTTTTTCTTCTTATTTTTTTTAGGGACTTGATGGGGTGGAAGCTGAGACTTGCTCCACCACCATCACTTTCTTGCTGATGCGATTAATGAATTCTTGCTTTGACAGGGGCTTCTTGTAGACCTTAAATCTTTACCCATTGACAAGTAAAGGGATAGGCTCTGCATCAATGGTTCTTATCTGTACCGAACCATTATCATGACACTTTTCTATGACATAAGGCCCTAACCATCTAGTCCTTAACTTTCCTTTAAAATCCTTGTACCTGGAATCATACAACAAATCCAAAACACCTTGAAACTGCTTGTCCTTTATATTATTGTCATGCCAAATTTTCCTTTGAACTTGAGTCACCTTTGTGTGCAGGAGGGCCTGCATCCTAAATTCATCTAACCCATTCAGGTGGAGTAATCTTTCTTGTTATGCCCTGGTGAGATATAGATCCAGTTGTGTTGCCATTATTAAGGTGTTGTATTCAAATCCAATGGACAATAGGGCTTTCTTCCCATATACCAGCTCATAAGGAGTGAATCCAGTGGTGTTCTTCCAGGTGGTATTGTAGGCCCAAGTGACCTCAACTAATCTATCTACCCATTCCTTGCTCCTGTTGCTAATCATTTTGGTCATAATGCCTTCTAGCACTCTTTTGGTTACCTCCACTTGCCCATTAGCTTGTGGGTGGTAAGGAGTGGATGTTCTATGCTTGATCTCATGTTGGCTTAACAAATTCTCAATCATGTGAGATGTAAATTGACTACCTTGATCAGTGACCAATTATGTAGGGTACCCAAATTTATAAAATACATTTTCCCTTAAGAATTCATCCACTTTTTCTTTTGTTGCTTCTTTGATGGCCTTGGCTTCAACCCACTTGGTTAAATAGTTAGTGCACACAATGATGTACTGCTTTTGCCTGGATGGAGGGTCAATGGATCCAATGAAATCCATGCCCCACTTGTCAAATGGCTCGAAAGTCACTTGAGGTTACAGAGGCATTTCATCCCTTGGGGTAGGTTTCCCCATCCTTTGGCACTGATCACACTGACTAGTATACCTCCTCACATCTTGGTGAAGAGTGGGCCAGTAATAACCAGCTTGTACTACCTTGAATGATGTTCTTTTGGCTGCAAAGTGACCTCCACAAGGCCCATCATGATAGGTCAGAAGGATTTCAAAGACTTCCTCCTCCCTGACACATCTTCTCAGAATTTGATTCGAGCCTAGTTTGAAGAGGTTGCCCCCAATCCAAGTGAATGGGGCGCTCTTCCTTACAATCTTTTTCTTTTCCTTGGAGGACAAATTTGGTGGAAACTGTGAAAACACCAAGTAATTTGCTATGTCAGCAAACCATGGAGAGAGAACTGAAATGGTGAATAAGTGTTCATCTGGTAACTAATCATCAACCATTCCTTCCTCCCCTACAGGCAAAGTCAATATGGATAAAAAATATGCAACAACATTCTCCTTTCCAGGCTTATCAATAATAGTTAAATCAAACTGTTGCAATAAAAGTAACCATCTAATAATATGGGCATTTACATGAGGTTTATTCATCAATTATTTAATGGCAGCATGGTCAGTATGTACAAATGTGTGGTAACCAGTGATGTAATCTATAAATTTATTCAATGAATGCATAACATCTAGGAGCTCTTTTTCAGTCACTATGTAGTTTAGCTCGGCTTCTAACAGATTATTACTAATGAAGTAAATGCTATAAGGTAGCTTGTCATCTAGCTAGCCTAGAGCTCCTCCTATGGCTTTGTGAGAGGCATTGACATGTATATGGAAACGAAGAGCCCAATTTTGGCCTCAGAGAATAGGTGTAGTAGTCAACCTATCCTATAGGGTGTCCAAGGCTTCTTGACAGCTTTCTGACCATACAAATTCAAATTCCATGGCCAATAACCCAAATAAAGGAGAAGCTAACTTACCAAAGTCTTTTATAAATATCCTATAGTATCCTACTAAACCTAGAAAACTTCTAACATCTCTCTATTTTTGCGGAGTTGTGACCATTTGGATGATGGCTATCTTATTTGGGTCTACCTGCAGTCCTTTCTGGGATATTGAGTGACTTAGAACAGTCCCTGCAGTCATCAAGAACTCACATTTTCCAAGGCTAAGGGATAGGTTCATTTCCATGCATTTGTTCAACATCTTACCCAAGTTGGAGAGAGCCTCCTAGAAATCACACCCATAAGGTGTAAATTCATCCATATAAATTTCCACTACATCATGGACTAGATCAACAAAGATACTCAGGACAACCCTCTAGAAAGTGGCAGGGGCATTTCATAGACCAAAAGGAAGGACCTTATAAGAAAAAGTACCCCAAGGATAGGTGAAGGTGGTTTTATCCTAGTCCTCTGGGCTAATCTGGATTTGATTGTATCCATTGAACCCATCTAAGAAAGAGAAGAACCTTTTCCCTACCATGCCATCTAACACTTGGTCAATGAAAGGTAGAGGGAAATGGTCCTTCTTTGTTGCTTTGTTTAATTCTCTGTAATCAACACAAATCCTCCACTTCCCATTTTTCTTTGGAACCAACACTAAAGGAGAAACCCACTCACTGTCTGAGATAGGGTAAATGAATCTTGCATCCAGCAGCTTTTGTAATTCTTCTTTCACTATATCCTTGAGAGATGGATTCATTCACCTTTGGGTTTGTCAAACTTGTTTGTAACCTTCTTTGATATAAATGTGGTGAGTACACACCGAGGGGTGCACTCCCTTCATTTCTTTGTAACTCAAATCAAAGGCATCCAAATGTTCCATTCGCATGTTGCACAACTCTTCTTCTTGGTGTACAAAAAGAGGGGTTGATCTTCAAAGTTATTTCAGGGTCGAATTATATTGTCTTGACACAAGTATGGTTTGAATCAGCTAAGCATAGATCAATCTAATGGTTTCTCTTAGTTTCCTTTACAACTTCCTCTAAGGACAAGGTGTTGGGAGTTGGATTTTGGAGGATGTGTTCAATCAAATCATCTTCATCAGGTTGTCCTCCCATGGAAGTTTCTAGGGTATAGAATTAGGCTGAGTAAACTTCATATTCCTCCTCCTCTTCCATCCATAAAGGTAAATCATGTTCTAAATATGGCTGAGTAGGAGGGTACAAGATCAACTGCTAGGATAGATGCCCATTTTTATAGTCATGTTTCCAGCCCTGCAGCTGATGTAGGCATTAGTAGTGGCTAACCAAGGCCTCCCAAGTATGAGAGCATAACTATTAAGCTTGGCCTTAGGCTGGAGAACTAGGAAGTCAGTAGGGTACTCTCAGGAGTCAATGGAGACCATCACATCCTCAACAATTCCCTTAAGGGCTACTGTGGAACGATTTGCAAGCTGCAACACTGTTGTGGTCTTTCTTATGAACCCTGGAGATTTAGATTGAGCATGGTGTCCTTAGTCATTACATTAATGGCACCCCAAAGATCAATCAAGGTGTGTGGGACAATGGTGCCATTGATGTGAACATCTACTACAGGGCTTCCAGGGTCTAAATACTTTGGACAAATTACTTGCCCCAACATTGAGTAAGAAAATTGTCCAATGACATTAATGGTAGGGGTGTTTCCTTTTCGGCTCCCTGGATGTTTGAAACACTTCTCTTTAATTATTTTGTTGTAAATAGGTACATCCTTAATGGCTTAGAGAAGTGGAATTTTCGCACATAGATTTTTCAGTTCACCTAGAAGTTCATTCTCTTCTGGGGTAGGCTGGACTGGATGAGTTAATATTTCAGGAAAGGGTGGTGGATTCACTGTAGGCATACTTTCCTCTCTTTCCCCCTCACTCTTCCTTGGTGGAGATGGAGGTTGGATGTCTGGGAGTACTCTCCTAGACCTTAGGTTGATTTCCTAAATTTCCACAGCATAAGCAGGGTAGGATGTCTCTCCACTGTATACTTGTTGTGCATGTTTGTTGTTCGAGTTCGGATTTGGTTGGGTAGGCATCTGAGGTTTTTTAGGTGGATCTTGGTGTAAAATTTGTGGTTGAGTAGGAGGTGAAGGCAATAAATCTAGAGCATTGTTGTATGGGGGCCTCCACCCTTGGGGTGGTGCATTCCACTGAGGCTATGGAGGAGTATATGGCTGAAATGGTTGGTTGGTCGGCTGGGAATGGTACTGAGGTGCAAAATACCAAGGAGAAGGTGTAGACCAAGAGGGATGAGTAGGGGGCCCCCAAGAGGGAATGGATGTGTTTTGGTTAGGGTTGTAATATGCATAGGATGACCCTTGCATGCCCTACTGGTACGGTCGAGGCCCATGAGGCCTCCTTTGATTTATGTAGCAGAGCTATTCAGTCACCCCTTCAGTTCCCTGATACACAAATTTTAGTCCAAGTAGAGAAGGGAAATTGTCTATGGAGTGGTTTTCTTCACAGACTGAGCATATTTATATAAGGTTTAATGGACATTCATTCCTAGGGTGCCCCCTTGTGCATTTGGGGTAGAAGATGGCTAATGATATATCTTATTCCTTCTGCTTTTTGTTGATGTGCATAATTTCCATCTGTAGGGCAAGGGTTTGCAGCATTTCACTCTTGAAATCTTCCAACATATTTCCAATTTCACCTTTTATGGTTTGTTGGAAGAGGATGAGTTGACCATTGGTTGACTACCCCTACCCTTTCTCCTAACTACCCTAGAATGGTCCTTAAAGACAGTATTGATATCTTCCTAGAGTAGCTAGTAGATGTCCCCTCCTAGTAGTAGGTTTAGGGTATCTAGAATATATTCCCTGACCCGCCTGAGTAGGACTAGCTTTAGTGACTTAGGATCAAGTGTGCACCTAGCCCTTTTGTAGCTAAGATGGAAACTTTCCTCATAATATTATAAGGACTCATCATGCCCTAAGGTCATTCTAAAAATTTCCTCTTTAGCGTCTTTGGACCTATAGTAGTCCTAATACCTATTCTTGAAGGCTTGTTGCATTTGAGCCTAGGTGGTGATGCTATCCCCAATTAAACCCATGAACTAGTGGAGAGCTGCATCCTTAGGAGTGTATGGAAATAATTTCAACTTTTGATCATTAGTGGCATAATCATAAGTTCTGGATATGACAATGAACTCAAACAAGAAAGTATTTGGATCTTCTAAGGTCAAGCCATCGAAGTGGCAAAGAACAGAGGGGCTTATGTTTTTCATCTTGGCATCCCCACTAGTTTCTCTGATGGGAAAAACACCCTCAATTCTTACTCTATCTCCTCTGTCATTTATATTTTCAGCCATTAGGTTAGTTGGAATGGGTTCTCCTTCTTCTTCTCCCCCTGTAGGCTCTTCAAAAATCTCTGGTTGTTCTCCTAAGGGGTCCTCCAATTCACAACCACCGAAGAAGAGGGAAGGTTGGATGTTTGAAGTGGTCAAGGTATTTGGTAGAAATTTCCCTAAGTTATCCCTATTCCTACGAGACATGAAATAAGTGTTTTTGTTTTGTTTTGTTTTTCAAGCTTGAGACTAATTGCAGAATTGAAATAACAAACTGAATGGAAACTAACTGATAAATGAAGTATCACTTGCAGAATGGAAATGAAAGCAAACCAACTTACAATTATTTTTATAGAAATGAAGCTAATAGCGGATTGAAAGAGATAATAAATGGAATAAAGAAAGAAGAAATCACATCTTACTCAGGCACCTCCTTAGCAATGGCACCAAAAAGTGATGAGCACCATTATTGTAGCAAGAATATGGCAACTCTTGGGGCTACCAACTTTACTTTACTTTATCAACCTGGGGTTCATACAATCTTGGAGGTGACAGTGTTGTAGACACAAGTAGATGCAATGGGTCCACTCCTTGTCACTGCTGAGATGGTGATAGACCACTAGGGTTTCTCAAGCCAACCTTATATTAATTTAGAATAAGTTTGATTACCAATGGAGAAAGGTGGATTTTACCCTAATTGAGAGAACTGAAATATTTTCTACTGCAGTAATGAAAGATTGGAATAAATGCTTTAAACACACCACTCATTTAACTACTTGTTAAGAGATCTTGCTTCAAAATAATCCTAAGCTAACATGTGTGTAATCCTAACTATCCTAGGCATGCAATCTGAGATAATCAAACACTTCACTATTGTGCATATGAATGAAAACAATAACCTTTTTTTCCTTTTTTTCCTTTTTGGTGAAAATATGAATGCTAATTATTCTTGGTAGTATGGTAGGTGATTTATAGATGGTTTTGAAAGGTCAGATGGCTTGGGAGTCAAGTAGGGGTCTTCTCCTATCTTTCTGGATTTTTTTTTCACAAATCTGCCTCAAAACAGGCCACTATAGATTGCCCTACAAGAGGTCCTAATGCACCTACAGGATGTCCTAATCCTCCTACATGATCCCTTGCATTCCTACAGGATCCCCTGTATTCCTACAAGATCCGACCAAAAGAAATAGGAGTGATTTGGAAGGTGGCATCGGGCTTAGGGAAGGTGAATGATGGAAGAAATAAGGCAAGGAAGTGGCTAGGACTTCCTCAGAACTCAAACTAAAGTTTGTGAGATGGTTGTATTTGCTCAACAAACATGGAAAGTTGTTCTTATGGAATGATAAATTGGTTGATGGACTTAGTGTCTCTTGGTGATCATGGATGGATGAGGTTAGGCTAGGGCTGCTGATATGAGATATTCCTACACTATTGAAACTCCTGCAATACACACATCACTGGAATTTACCCATGAATCATGTCAAACAAGAAATATTTCCAATCAACATAAGAAAACATAATTCCATTATTTAATTGCCTAGTTCATGCATGGAAATATTTGCATAATTTTGTGAAACACCATGAGATCTAATACAAGGCTGGAGATAGTAGAGATAACAACTGAAACCTATTCTTGAAAACTGAAAAGATGTTGGCCTAAGTAGCAGAAAACGCTAAATTCCATAAGACATCAGAATTTTATCTTTTTGGGTTTGAACAGGAGTTTTTCCTCGAACCATGGTCCCTGAAGGGAGGAGTGAGGCCAAATCCACCTATTATTAGCCTTTCTGGTATTCCTCTATCTCTCTAAAGCTACTGCTAAATCTATGCACAAATGGAAGCAAACTAATCAAATTCACCTCTACTTTCAATGAAACAATGCTAAAATCAATTAAACAATTAATCTATGAAATAACCTAAGCATAAAAGTAAAATAAGCGGAACCTTTGCAGCTAGGGCTGGGCCCTAACCGAAGAGCTTTATCCCTCTGAGTCAACTCAGTTTTGGATCGAGGAAATGCTCATTCTCATTATCATATCAAACACATTACATAACATTGTTTTGCCACAATCCTTTTACTCGAAAATTCTTAGTGCTCTTACATAAAAAAATCCGAATCCTAATGAGGCACTAGGCCTCCTTATTTATACAACTGAAGTCTCCAAAAACTTCCTTAAATCTGGCGAGGCTTGGCTCCCAAACTCAATATGAACTGGTTCTTAACTATCATTGGCTCGGCTGCTTGCAACTTCGAGCTAGTGTGGTTTGATTGAGGGATATTCAAATGAGTGAGGTTTTAATGAAGAAGATTCATATCATATAATATCTCCTTCTTGTCTCATTTGAGTTCCTGCACCTTAATTAGCCAAAATTGCCATGATTTTCTCCCAAAAACCTATAATCAATGCACATTAGACCACTATACATATCATCTTACTTTTACTCATCTCATTAAGCAAACATAATTAAAACATGTAAGGAATTATGAGAAGAGTTTATTTTAGTAAGCTTGGATGTGTATTAAGGTCCATATAGTTACCCAATGATGAGGCTCATCAACCGTAAATAGAGGGAACTCAATATGGCAAAACTGTGACAAGTTGGAATCCTGAGGTGAAAGCTTGCGGGATTTGTTCCCAAATGAATATTCCCAAGGTGTATTCCCTAGAATATTTTATAGTATATTCAATTTATATTCTATTATGGAATCCTAAATATTCTTTGGGGGTTCAACAGTTGACAGTAGCAGAAGATAGCTGAGATTATACTCATTTTACTCAAAATTTCACAAGGATTTCACTAGTGTAGTCAGATTGGGGATCTGGGCATCCCATTTTCAGGTCATCCTAAAAAATGGAGGTATAATGATGTATTTTTCCATGTACTTTCCTTTCTTTTTGTTGAGATGAATAAAGAGGCTTTTCCACTTTGAATTTGAGCCTAGAGACGTAGCCCACATTAGGTGAAATCTGTTATCAAACATTGGGTGCATTTCCTTTATGGTCTCCTTTTATGTTGCTTCTTCTTTAATTGTTTTCATTTATGATTTTACATTGAATTTTATGCAATTTTTCTAAAATAACTTAATAAAATATCCCATATCATGTTGGTATTAGAGTGGTATTCTTACTTATGTGAATTGTGAGTGTGTATGATAACTAGGTCCAAACTCTAAAAGGGTGAAGTAAAACTCAATTCTTTTGACCAAGATATTGGACATGCAACACGAAGAAGGAAAATGGAGAATGATGATTTTTGCACAAGGAATGACAATTATTTCCATAAAGCTTTCTAATGGAAGGAAAACATGGTAGACAAATTGTTTACAAATTATGAGAAGAGAGTAGAACAGAAGGAAAAGAAGAATAAAGAGAAAGCAAAGGAAAATGCTTCAATAAATCAAGGAAATAGGGGAGACCCTCCTAAACCTCCATATCCACATTCAAGTGAATTTTCATCTTCTTCATGTCATTCTCATCATTCTAACAATCACTAGAACAATGTTACTATAGTGAAACATGACCTGGGATTTGATTCAGGTGATGATATGAAGATCGCAACTATTGGGAGTTTAAATGTTATACTAATGATGGGCAGAGAATCAAAGAATGCATGGCTCCAATAAATTGAAGAGATCAAATAGAGAATTCAAGAAAATAATTATGAACTAAAAAGACTACTACAAGACACAGAAGAGGAGAAGCAAGGATTGTAGTTTCCATTACAAGCCATAGAAGAGGCCTTGGAAAAGTTGAAATACAGTGAAGGTTTAATGAAGCCATCATCACCTGCTTCAAAATTGGAAACTGAGGTAAAAAATGTGAGTGATTCTTAAGTTTCATGTTCTCATTATGATGATTATTTTGGTGCATTTGAAAGGCACATCAAGGGAATTGGTTTGAATCTAGTGAAGAAGATTGCATATGAAGGAAAAGGACAAGGATTTAATGGGCATAGCATTTTGAATCCCATATAAATGGTGGAACTACCTCAATATGAAAAATTGGGTTATGTCAAAGAGGAAGTTGAAAGACACTCCTAACCCAGAGAGATGGGACAGTCTTCAAGTGACAAGTTTGATTCAGTGCAAGATGTTGAGAGAAAATCACAACCTTCCAGTGATAGTGAAAATTTCAAAGGACGAACTATGTCAATTTTAGCTCATCGGAGAGACACCAAAGATAGTCACTCAAGAAAGGATATTTCACCCAAGAAGGAGGCACAAAAGAAGGTCAAGAAAGGTTAAAGGAAGAAAAATCATTGTAACAATTTCAACCAAAGTGGACACTAGAAATCCACATATTGGAAGCTCCATCTAGAGCTACACCCAAAGAAGGACCAAAAGCCTATGAAAGCACCTGTCAAGGAATCAGTGGATGAAGAAGTTCAACGATGAAGCTAGTTATAGAAAGAAAGCCCATTACCTTTGTTAGGTAAGAGATGGGTATATTTTTTAAGTAGATGAGTGTGCACATCATTGTAAATCACATGTTTCTTTATAACGACCCCATAGATGGGAGAAACTTGTAAATATGATGAAGTGTATAACATTACTTGAATATGTAACATAATGATATTTGGGCCTTTAATTGGATAGCAAAGGATATGGGTTCTATTTTAAAACATTACCATGATTATTTTTATAAACTCTTAGAAAGTAAGGTCTTGCTTCGAATTTTGCAAGGTGTGATACATGCATTGGTAGCTATAGATTTTCATATGCATACAAGTGTCAGATTCATCATTCTTGGTTCCAAATTACAAAGGTGAAGGAAAGGAAAGTGTGGTATGTCACATTTGTTATGCAGATCAAGAAATGAGTGATTATATCATCTTGTAGCTCCTTTTTATAATTTTGGAGGACCAAAATATCTCAGTGTGGAGGAATGATCTAGGAGGACCCTTAAAATCCCTATAAATAAAATTATTCAAATCTTATTGAAATTAGGACCAAATCGAATATCTTGTCACAATGAATCCAATGTCACAAACGACGCCTCAATCAGAGCTTGTATGCGAAATTTATGCACAATCAAAGTTCCAGTCAAACTTGGCAAAAAGAAAAAATTTAGTTGGCACTAGATCAATTTGGACCAATGAAAAATTAGCAATCCAACCAAACCAATGGTTAAATTTGGTGGAGTTTGAATAAATTTGGAAAATGGATTTGGTTATGGTTAAAGTTAGTCGAATAGCCAAATCTAGTGGAATTCACAAAAAATTGGTGGGAGTTTGATGGTTCAATAGCATGAGGCCACATGGCACCTAGCTAGCAACTAAATGGCCTCGTCAATTAGCTAATTGGTAACATTGGGGGCATTTAAAGAGAGGTATAACCAATATTTAAATATAATATGTTAATTCTTCATGCGATGGTATATAACCAATGGTTGTACAAATGGTGGTTTGTATTGTTTTAATATAAAATGAAAGTTTTGTGTTCCATGGGGGTTTTGAACCTGTGACCCCTGTCAAGGTCAATGACCTATACACTGTGTGCTAACGAATCCACAAATCATTGGAAATTTGTTAAGTCCATCGGCATGGAGTTCTAAAAACTCATACATTTCATTTTATTAACAAGTATGGACAGGAAGAATAACAAGTGGAGGGAGCACAGACATGGCAGAACTGTGACAGGTCGAAACCTTCAGGCAGAACTCTATGGGTTTAGTTCCCAAGGGAATATTCCTAGGGTCTACTCCCTAGAATATTTTCCAATGCATTCCCTTTAGATTCTATTGTAGAATCTTGAAGATTCTCTAGGGGGTATAAAGTTGACGGTGGCGAAATATAGCTGATTTTATATTCATTTTACTCAGAATTTTGCAAGGATTTCACTAGTGAAATTAGATCAGGGATTTGAGCAGCCGACTTTTAGGTCATCCTTAGAAATAGGTATAATGATTTATTTTTCTATTTAATTTCCTTTCTTTTTGTTGAGATGAATGAAGAGGCCTATCCACTTTAAAGTTGGGCCCAAAGATGTAGCCCACATTGTGTGAAATTTGTTGTCAAACATTGGGTGCATTTTCTTTATGGTCTCCTTTTATGTTTCTTCTTCTTTAAGTGTTTTCACTTATGGTTTTGCATATCGTTTTATGCAATTATGCAAACATCACCGAATAAAATATCATGGATCACCTATAATGGGATCGACTTGACCCATGAATAGGAAACATGCTTGTTGGAGCAAACCTAATTTTTTTATTAATATTTTCAACAAAAATAAGATTTGGCCTGTAGAGGATAAATTGACTCTCTTACAATATACTTTATGAGACTTTAAAAATACAAAAGTTTCCTTTCTTGTAATCTCATTTCAAGGCATATCTGAACCAATGAATTTAGGCTTCTTAATTTATGAATTTTGACCTTCCTTTTGGGGCACCAGTGAATATTAAGGCAAAAAACCTTGGACTAAATGTGTTGGTGTGAAACCCATTGACTGGGGCATCGATATTTAAAATTTAATATCTTTCCATCCAAGAGGACCCTCAAAATTTGCCACCTATCAAACAAAATGGTATGACAAGGATTGTCACTCTAGGAGGTCTTTGTAACCAAATTCACTAAAATGATCACATAAATCGTCAAGAAAGTACTCTCCCATCTACCCTTTAACATCAATGACAAATTCTTCCAACATAAAAGAGATTCCTCTTTATGCCAAGACTATCTAGGAACTTTGTATAAAGAAACTAGGTAGGAAAAGAACAGAACCACGAACCATCTAGTTCATTGGAAAGATAGTTGAATTAATGACAGGTCGAGCTTTAGTAGAAAAGTACATTATCATATAAAAACAATTTTCTTTATCCACATTAATTTTTTTCTCATCCCTAAAGTCCTAATTGATCTTGGGGCCGCAATCAATGCTATGAATAGGAAAAGCATGGAGCAACTACGTTTTTTTCATCTCTATCCCACACCCATTGTTCTGGACCCTGCATACATATAAAACATTAGACCATAGCCTATTCTATATGATGTGATAGTATCCATAGACTCTTGGGAATACCCCACATATTTCATAGTTCTTCAACCTAAGAATACCATAAGGGAACGTCCCTTAATTTCAGGATAGCCTTGGCTTGCCATAGTTGATGCTTATATATGTTGCCACTCTCATGGTTTTCTTATTGTGTATGGGGATTAAAGAAACAAGGTTACCTTATATCCCCTTGCTATATCCACTCAGGAACATCAAAATACTACATGTATTAAAGAAGGTAGCATTGATGAGGATATTCAATTTATTTCTATCATTGATCAGATTTTCCATTTACAAAGTATACTAAATATAGTCAAACTCTTGGATTGATTGTTAATCTCGATTATTTGCAAAAATTTTATTTATTTAATTTTATTTTTAGCTCACGTTTTCAAGAAATTTTTGGCCTTAATTCCTCATCGGTATTACATAATTTAGTGATAGTCGTGGATATTCATGAGTCTGATGCTACCCTAATTGAGGTTAGCATGGGAAAACCATTATAAATAAATTCTCAACTTGAACAATATCTACAAGAGAAGCTAGTTAAAATGTCGCAAAACCACATTAATGATTTCACCTGGAGTTATTAGGACATGAAAGGTGTCCCCCCTAAAACATGTACTCACCATATTTATATTCAATAGGGGGTAAAACCTATCCAACAACCCCAAAGGTAAATGAACCTTATGCTCATGACATTGTCAAAGATGAAATTAAAAAATCCTTGACACTAAATTCATTTATGCCATATTTGATAGCCAATGGGTATCATCCTTTGTAGTAGTCCTGAAAAAAAGTCATAGGTGGTGGATTTTTGTATACTTTTGGGAACTGTTGGCGAGGGGAAAAGACCCACCAAAGTTAGGGGGTGTCCCTAATTTGAATTCCCAATTAGACCTCACACTACCTGGGATAGGAGGCCCATCCGGTATGTGGACCTGGTTTCCACCATGTAAGTTCCACTCCTAGCTATCAAATGTGGAGATGTTAGAGTGAGCGAAAGAAATAAATTCTTAGAAATAAGAATGAGGTAAACCCACAATTGACAGCTTGTAGAACAAGATATAATAACATAACAACAAAACTATAAGAAGAAGCATGCTTCAAGAAAGATTTAGTGAGCTAAAACCATCTTAGAGATAGATGAATAGGGAGGTGCCAGAGGTTAGTTGCAAATTAGTTCACAATAAGTTACCGACATTGTGTGGAATAAAAAAGAAAATATTCAAAGTAGACGTGCAAGCCATAAGCTACGAACATGTCCATTAACATATTTCACACATGCAAACACAATGGAAATACAGTAAAGCCAATATAACCACCATAAATATGCACAGGAATCCATGTCGAATATGAACAATGTAAACTTTGAAACAAGAACTGTAAACTCAAAACGGGAACTCTAGCCAAAAAACCCCTTAAAAACATCAAAAACAGTGCTAAAAACAAAAAGTGTTGATGTTGGAATAACACTTTTTTTTTCTAGGGTAAATTTTGAACATGTTTTAAAAATGGCGGTGAAAACCAATTTTTTATGCAAAAATTGTCCCAAAAACGCCCT